>OZ007497.1:222573370-223244620 GCA_963931805.1 Microdon myrmicae
TCTATTCCCCCGAAGTGACTTCCTTATACCATATTAGTTTGATTAATCTGTGGACCATCCGAGCGGTTGCTTCTCCTCCGTGCTCCATAAGCTCTGCCTGTATATAGTGGACTCCGGGAGCCTTGTTGTTTTTCAAACGGTTTATTGCGTCTACTGTTTCATTGAGGGAAAACTCTGGGATCTGCGGCTCGGCTGTAGGTACGTGTGCTATATGTGCTTGTGGTTGTTTGGGGTGCACATTAAGCAGGTTTTCAAAGTACTGCTTCCACCTTGCTACGATATTTTTTGTTTCTGTGATGAGACAGCCATATGCGTCTCGAATGATTTTGACTCTCCCTCGGTACCCATTTCTTATCGAATTTATGTTAGTATACATTCCTCTCATTTTCGTTGGCCTGACATTTTGTAAAATTTGTTCGATACGATTCCCTCCCGACTCGCGTATTTTTTTCCGCTTGAGAAGTCTCGTTGTCTCTTTTCGGATTGTCGTGTATCGTTCTGCGTTAGGTTCATCGTATCTTTCTAAATTTATAACTTTGAGGCCTTTACGTTGTTCAATCTTCGCCCTTCACTCATCGTCAAACAAAGGTTTGGACTTAATCATTTTCTTAAATCCTAATACCTTTTGGGCTCTTTGTTTGATTACCTCTCTCCGATTGATACCCATTCTGTATCCACATTATTTGTTTACTCTTCCTCACTTCTCCCGTTCCATAGGCTACTAAACTTATGCATCAGTTCGCGTTGATATTCAACCCTTTTTCGGAGGTCTTTTAAACCGACATGACCAGTCACGGAAGATGAACAAAAACTTCGATATCGATAAATTAAAACACCTTCGTTTCAAAATCATTGCATTTTAAAATCAAACAAACATAAAAACTCTGAATAATTTTCATCAGGATCCTTTGGCGTGCGTATCTAATTAAAACGGTACTAATCGTTTTAGGAGACAATTTTAATTCATTACAGGAAGGAATTCTAGGAAAATTTATTCAGTTTCGATTTTTAGGTTGAATGTCTAATTTATTACATGAAGACAAGAATCGCTTCATTACAATACGCTATTGGCACAACTACTTATTGGTCTGGTGGAATCTGAAACTTCGTATTCTCATTAACTTGGCTGCGCCAACGTTTTAACCTTTTATGAAGTACAGGTTATAATTTTGTTTGCGTGGGAATTGCGTAATGACATCGTATCAGATACATTAGTCGGAAATTTCGGTTTTGATCAAAAACAAGGGTATATGGACGACCTCTTGTATCATGTATAATTGCACGCCAAATTTCAAATCTCTAGTTCGTTTATAAAACCTGCACAGAATTAGTTTCAATTATCCCATACATTTTCTCAACTCGAGATATTTGAAAATGTAACTGTTCAAACAATTTCAAATACGTTAACTTAAGTTTTATCTAATTGCTTTGTTCATAGAAGGGCGTTTGGGTAATCAAATTGAACAATAAGGAATGACAACATGCATGGCATTCCTGCAAATACATATCTAACCCTCACCTAGCGCATATCCTTCATGACAGTAGTCTTTTCGTTACCATGTGAAATGTATATTGTAGTTAAATGTTTATGATTTCATAATAAGGATTTAATAAAAAACCTAATCTTATTCTCATCAGGAATGGGATCGGTTTAATGTGTGGTGTAATCTGCATTTGAGAGTCGCTTAGTCTTTGATCCTTCTGCGCAAGAATTTTGAGTTTCACGCACGGTATTTATGTATAAATTGAAATCATATTTTATAAGTATATTACACACAGGTATATATTGTAAAAAAAATTATTTACTATGTTGTAAAGTGTTTGAATTTAATAAGAGAGTAGTTAAAAAAAATTAATTGTATTATTAAAAGAGTATTTGTATATTTCTTAAATATGAAATTAAAAAATAAAATAAAACAATGGTAAACCAATAATTTTTTTCTTTTTTATACAACAAAGGGAGTTTGGATGGTCTTAAGTACCAACGCACAGTAGTGACGGAAGAAGGGGGTTAGCGAAAATAGACTTCAATGCACGTTAGTCTGGAATACTTAAAAATTGCAATCGTACGGAAACACGTGACCAGGCAGAATGTTCCGCAATCATGAGGATAATTCCCCGTGTTTATCTTTTCGTCCAAAATTTACCATTTTTGTATATAAACTTCTCTCAGGGCAGCGCTCTGAAGTGCTATTAAATAATTGTTGGAGTTGCTCTTGTCTACAGTATTGTAGCGCCCGGAAAAAACGCACCGAGAGGAAGTTTCAACGTTTTAATTGGTAACAAAATAAATTTTGGGGTGGAAATGTACGTATCGTTGAGAAATAAATAGCAAATTAATAGCAACAATTTAATTGTGATGTGGCGCACACATAAACACAAGGAACAGTTTCCGTGGTAATATCTGTAAAAGGGGCAATAAACAATACAGTTTGCGAAGCAATGAAGAACATGATTTAAACCCATGGTAAAAAGGTTAGAACCAAATCGCTGATGTGAGTTAAGAAACACGAAACGGGAACAACTTCTTACTGTGGAAATAACCTCAAGATATGAGGTACAAAGTTTATTATTACATTTGCTTTCAAAAACCTGTTGCCTTTGTTTACCTACATGAATTGGGATCTGCATGGATCCCTACCATCATTCAAAAAATGTATCATTTCTAAGAATATTTTTTTATTTTTATTTTTTATTTATTATTTATTACAATGTAAGTAAATTACATAGTAACTTAAATCTAGTAGCACTAGCAACTAAGGCTTTCGGTTAGCTTTTGTAAATGTATGTGTGTACATTTTTGTATTTTTGTTTTCAGATCTTATCTTGTAACTTAACTAGGGTTAGTAATTTGTAGATTTTGTCAATGTTGGGTGAAGTTGGCTTGGAGATGATGTTGATGATGTCGTCTTGAAAATGTAGTTCAGCCAGGGTTTTCATGGCCACGCATTCTAATACGAGGGTTGCCTCTTATGTTTCGGGATTTGGCAACCCTAGTGTTGCAATCCGGCAATTGACAGCTCTGTCGTAAAGTTGGACATTTTTGAGGTTATACGCACTCAGAACGTTTTGACATACGAGCGCTATTTGTGTTGTTTACAGTAACTTAAAAGATTCATCTCGGCCCAAAAATGGAATTAAATCGTCAACATTTTCGTGCGATTATTTTTTACAACTTTCGGCGTGGATTAACTCAGCAACAGTGCATGGATGAACTTAATTCAATTTTTGGCGATGAAGCTCCATCAAGAACCAGTGTTTATCGATGGTATGGTGAATTCAATCGTGGTCGTAGTTCACTCCAAGATGAATTTCGTGAAGGTCGACCAAAATCAGTTGTTGTTCCGAAAACCATTGATGCTGTGCGCGAACTGATATTGGAAGATCGTCATGTGACCTATCGTGAGATTGAGACAACCTTAGGCGTTAGTGGGACCCGCATACATTCAATATTGCATAAACATTTGACTGTCAAAAAAATTTGTTCGCGTTGGATCCCACACAATTTGTCAATCGCCCAAAAAAGGCTCGTGTCAATTGGTCAAAAGGAATGCTCAAAAAATACGGTCGCGGTGCTTCGAAACACGTCTATGACATCGTGACAGGTGGTGAATCGTGGATTTGCGCGTATGAGCCCGAAAGTAAACAGCAGTCGACTGTCTGGGTGTTTCAAGATGAGCCAAATCCAACAAAAGTTGTTCGCGCACGAAGCACTCCCAAGCAGATGGTCGCCTGTTTTTTCGGAAAAACTGGACATGTCGCAACCGTACCACTAGAACAACGCAGAACAGTCAATTCTGAGTGGTACACAACCATTTGTTTGCCAGTTGTCTTCCAAGAAATCAGGAAAACCAACCGCCGAAGACGGATCACTCTTCATCACGACAATGCGAGCTCTCACACATCGGCTACGACAACTGCATTTTTGAGCACCCAAAACATTGATTTGATGGGTCATCCGCCGTATAGTCCTGACTTGCCACCGAATGACTTCTTTTTATTCCCGTACGTAAAAAACAAACTGAGAGCTCAACGTTTTTCGACACCTGAAGAAGCGGTTGGTGCATTCAGAATGCATGTGTTGGAGATACCTCAATCAGAGTGGCAAAAGTGCTTCGACAATTGGTTCAAACGCATGCAAAAGTGTATAGATCTTCATGGGGAATATTTTGAAAAACAATAAAGTGATTTTCGATGATCAATATTTGTTTTTGTTGTCTAATCCCGAAATATAAAAGGCAACCCTCGTATTAGAATGGGTTGAGGACATTGCGGGAAATTTGCGCTAATTTCGATAATAGCTTTTTTTTCTTCTGTTTTCTATGGATGGAAGTCCGCTTTCAGCCAGTATATTAATAATTGGGGTGGTACGAAGAATAGATACATTGAGTCAACGTAGAGTGTGTTATTCAATCACGCACGTGTGCACTCACTGTTCATAACATACCAGTGATTTCGATTTTGCGATCAGATGTGGAACATAATGCTTTATGGCTACGATCGTATGTAAACAATCGAATGCAGCCATAAAGGATGACTCCCAGGTAAGAATCCGATAGGGAGTGTGTTTGAATCAAAGTGTTTACATACATATGTCTACACCCCGAGAATATTTAAATTCTGTAGTATGTAGACGAAAAGGAAAGGTCAAGTCTCGAGAATTTATGAGATCAGGGTCTTCGAAAGACACCGATTTCATGCATGCATACTCCAGACAATCGCAATACAGTTTTATAAAGATTTACAATATTGCTTTTTTTGCAAGGTGGTGATTTTGATAGCACATTTAAAGGCGGTTACGAGGTGAAGTGTTCACGGGTGGCTACCGTAACTCGCGTGAGACTACCGTGTATGCGCAAATGTCTTAGCTCACTACAATATCTGCGATTGTTGCGTTAGTGTTTTGGTATACGGCGCTGTGGGGGTTCTCTATATTACAAGGAGAACCAACCCATAATTACAACCCAATTTCGCCCGCTAATCGCTCACCGCCTCAACTCCAATCCCTTCAGCCGGCCTATTTTACCTGAAAAAGATATATCCCAGAAGGGCGCATAAGCTGAATTCATTATTCTATGCAAATAATGCATAATTGAATTCAAACCCTTTCTTGCCAAACGGTTGTGGGGGTTGGTTATATGTACCAGACATGGGCACTAGATCCACTTAACGCCCCAACACTTACCATCGGTTTCTCTGTAAATTGTCCACAAAATAAAACGAACTTCAAGCAATCGAAAAAAAGGGGCACGCAAATATTTAGTTATTAAGTGTTCTTTATTTTATCTACGTTACGGCATCGGCACATGCGGATAAAACTGGGAGTTCACAATATAATTCACTTAATCCTTTGACTGGGAGTTCACAATATAAGTCACTTAATCCTTTAACTGGGAGTTCACAATATAATTCACTTAATCCTTTAACTGGTGGACGCCTACACTCTTTCAGGATTGTTGAATGTGTCAAACGAAGTTCACTTTAAAAGAATGAAACGGATTTCTTGACTAGGTGGCCAAAAAGAAACACTGTACTCCAACTCGCACTCTGGAATCGCGTATCTCGACCGTGTGAAAGAAAACTGACTACTTTGTAACGCGGCTGGTGAAAAGGTAACGCTAAGCGGCGCGACTGTCCGCTGTGGTGATAGAAATCTGACTCCATTACGTGTATTAAGAATCTCCAAAAACGACGCGCGTTGTGCATGTGCACTCTTATGGTGACGAAATTTGACTCGCTGGTGATCGTCGTCTCAACTTCCACCAGCCGCCACAAAGATGGATTCTTCGATCTAAGGGTAGCCAATGGGCGATCGAATTGGAGTTAAATGGGCGGATTTCCCATATGCCCGTATAGGACAAGTACGATGCCCTTTTGCCTGCAATACAGACAACGAACGGCCCTGCACTTGTTCAAACAAAGGAACGAGCATAAGGGGCTGCAGGCATTGTTGTCGTAATTCATCGTGATGATCGCCTAAGAACGAAATAGGTCTCTGTGTCTTAAGTAAACAGAAACGCTATTTCAAGGGTCATACGATGAGGTGCACATTGTTCGTGGTTTAGTCGATGTTACATAGAAACATTATCGCGTTTACTTAGGCGCTCACGATCATGGCGTTGTACGCGATAAATTCTTCGGTGACGATAGGTCAACCGAAGATTTGAGATTTGTTTACATAAATGTGCTGGTACATGGGTACGATAATGAGGAATTTGCCTTGCAGATGTGCAAGCATACGTCCCTCCCAGGGTGGCCATGGACCAGTGGTTGGTAAGTAGAATCAACACAGTGAGGCTACTGTGTGTTTGTTTTAGTTTACAGGCAGGAGCATCATAAGACATGATCATGGGTATGATTGCGTAAGTAACAATCATGTTCATGCCCAAATTCCATAATCGGTTGCTGGCCGATAAAAGAGAATTGGTTGCAACTGTTGCGAACCTAAGGATATGGGGGCAACATTTAATTACCAAATGGTAGGGAAACTATCGGCTGCAGCTGTGTCAACAAGTACGCTGGTCGGCGTGTCTTCTTGGACCAACGGATTGTTGTTTGAACGATCGACCGATAGTTCAGCAGATAAGGCAAGGGTGAACATGTCATCCACGTGTATGATAAAGTGCTTCTCAGCAATTCACATTGACATGTTCGGGGATTAATGTCGGTTACATAGTGAGATAACCGAATTAGATTTCAGGAGCATGATGCGTTGGATGCAAGCATGCCCCGGGGTGAAAGTTTGGTGCCACGGCAAGATGGAAATCTTGCCGTGGGCTTATGTTTTCAGGTGGAAGGTGATGCAGAGTAGCTTACGCTGCTGATTTGCAGTTAAGTAGTATGACTTGCCTGGTAAGTGAGAGACAGGTTAATTTAAAGGGAATGGGCGGTTCTTTGGGAATGCCTTAAAGAACCCCCACACGGTAACGTTATCTCATAAACCACATGAGATTTCCACAATTTCATGTTTGGTTAGCAACAGCAAAGTATAGGCAAGCGATGCTGTTACTATATAGCGAAACCGCTGGGGTAATTTCAAATTCTTTGAGTTTAGTTCTTACGCTGATATTATTCCAACCCATCGCGCGTCCTTCGACCTCCCCCAGACACGGCTGTTCGCTGGGGATCAATATCCTCTTTGGTCAGGTGAATAGCACAAAAATACTTTTCATTTCATTCCATTTCCCCTTCTCAGAGTGCATTGCACTCTGACATCAATCCAATGTCCAAACTGGGTCATTCGGTCACCACATTGATTTTGCGTTCATTGCAGGCGAAAGCAAAATCATCCCCGGGATCATCGCTGACCAGCCGTCAAATTTCATCCCCCGAGGTGTTCGCACATACAACACGAGTCGCGAGTTATTTTATTTTAACACAGTCAAGTCAAGGAGAAGTTCGTGTAAATTATTAGTGCTTAAATAGTAACAAAATAACAAGAGACAGTTTTAAATTTTTGCAGAAACTAAAATAGACAAGTTGGGTTGGAAAGAAAACAAGCTTTATTTCTTAGATCCAGGTTCATCCGCAACCGAATAAATTCAAAAAAAAAAAAGTACTTATCCGTGTCTTTCATTCTTTTGTGTAAAGAAAAGTGTTATAATGATATTTAACCAGTAATCTGATTTAATGATACAAACACATTTTAAATTGAGTTTCTCAATGTTAATTACGAATAAAGTCTAAGTATTATAATGAATATAAATTGAAAACACGCCTTCGGACCAAATAAAATTTAAACGGTAAAACTCCAACCCTTAATTGTGTTTTATTCTGTGAACAATCGTTGGGGATAAAAGTGGACAAGTGCCCGTGTTTGGCATCATAACTTTAACCCCACAGCGCTAATGATTTTTTTTCGCAATTTTCTGTTACTATTGTGGCGCTGCCAATAGATATATATGAATATATGGGGTAGAAAAAAGTATGGCTGCCAGCGTATGGCACAGGATTCACTTTTTTCCCACAATTGTCCACGTACTGGTCGTCCAAAGAAAATCGTTCCACAAAACGCACGGATAAATACAAACGCACTGTCTTTACTTAAAGTTTCTTTTATTTTTTTGTATTTTTTTATTTACAGCTTGGTCTGTTTACCGGTATCCTTATTTAAAAATTGGTGAATTTGAAACGTACACAATATATTATTTTACACTCTAAGGAAAGGTTTAAATTAATAACTCTTCGTTTTAATTCGTTAGTTTTTTATTGAAAAAAATACTCGAGGCGACCTTTCGCCCTGGTGATTGAGATGTGACTGATTGAATTAGAGTCGAAATCGTGATTTCTGCCTTTACACATCGATCCGCCAATGGTAATCATGCTCTCTTGTGTGTTCCCCAACTCACCACACTCATCGAGGTAGAAACGTACTTGTGTATTCGTTCGACGTCGATGGGTGTAGCCAGAATGGAGAAATCAAAAGGGAAAGCACAATAACCCAGGGTTGATCTGGCTTAGTGTGTGTGCATCAGTGCCGCGTTTGCGACTGGTATACTGACCTAGTGATGATCTCATAGGTCATCGCACTATAGAAAGACAGAAATACGAGAGAGAGGAAAACTTAACTGATATTATTCACCTGAGAAAAGAGATCATTGATCCCAAGCGAATGGGTGATCTGGGAAAAGTTAATTAGACGCCGCGTCGGCTGGGGATATAATACCATGGAGAAAACTTTGTGGAATGTTGGTAAATACCCAAGCCAATGGACGATGATGCAACCGCGTCGCTTGGTTTGACTTGGTTGTTGCTAACCAATTCGAATGGAATTTCCGGTGGAAATCCCATGGTTAGAGCAATAGTGTTGCCGTATGGCGAAGATTGTAGCTAAACTCAATTATGCATTATCTGCATATGATAATGAGTTTAGCTATGCGTCCTTGGGGAAATTATGTATTTCAGGTGAATAACATATGAGGGAAATGGATATGTATGACGCGCTGAAAGCGGTCGAAATAAGGTGGAAATAAGGTTAGAATTGTGGGTTGTTTGTCATATAGAATAGAGAAACCCCCACAAATACGCTAACCATACTGAATAACAGCAGCAAAAGGAAACCAGAAACATAAGTCACCACAGCCGCATCAAAAAAAAAAAAAAAAAAAAAAAAAAAAGAGGTGGCGACATGCCGACTTTAGCGAGACAAGGACAGATGATCCCTTCATCTTGTCTCTGGCTTCTGGTCATCTTGCGATAACCTGAATCACCCACATTCGTAAGGATGTTGGGCTCGGTCTCAAGATATCTGAAAAAAGAAAGAAGGAGGTATCTGAGGATAGTGTGGGCAGGGTTAGTTCAAATGTTCCCTAACTACTTGGATGGAGGGATAGTGGGAAAGAAATCATACAAGACTGGTAGGTCTTGAGTGCGGTAGTAAACGCAGATCACATCTTCGGCGTCTGACAATCCGCACTTTGGTGTCACATCCGCATCCCATAGCTATTATCTGCAAATACCCTGGCTAAGTAGTAGTGGAAAATAACATATCATTCCCTACATGCGGCAATGGTCAGATGTGTTGAGGCTTCGGTTTAATATTTTATCGTGATTCTAACCATCAACGAGTTCGTTTTGAATCGCATGTTCACCACTAGCATCACAAAATTTGGTGATCAATGCACGTAGCGCTATTGAAGCAGACCAAAAGATTTCAATAAAATTTGTTAAGAAATAAAAATATTGTAGCGTTTTGAAAAGTTGTCAGTTTAACTGAGCCACCCGTATGGGCCAAATTGGTGCATATTTGACAGGGTCACCCAATTGATCAGGCAGCTTTTCAAAACGCTACAATATTTTTATTTCTTAACATATTTTATAGAAGCAAACCAAAAAATGTTAAGGAACACTAAATTTTAGATTTTTTTTTCAAAGGGGCATCCTTTGGCGTGTGAGTGTCGATATTCTTAAATTTTTTAAAAGATCAAATAAATCAAAAATAGTCCAAATTTTATTAGGGTCGTGTGCTGAGATACGGTATCATCATCATCATCATCGGCACTACAACCTGGAACCGGTCTTGGCCTTATTTAGCAAGTCCTGAGGCTTGTTAAGTTTTCCATAATGTTTTTGTTTTTTTTTCCGGGCAAGGTCATTAGTCTTAAGCCAGAGGCTCCCCGACGGGGATACGGTATACTACACGCGAAAATACTCACTCTCAATCATCTAACTTCCAGGGCCTGTTACAATATACGTTCAACATTCAACTACACTTCACACACGCTTGATGTTAAGAGAAACACACATATGAAATTAGTTTAATATGCGCACACTATTATTTCTAAAAATGTTTTCATGCAATCCACAGAACTAACATATTTAATTTAGTTTAGTTTTAGTTTAGTGAGGGCAGAACCCTCATTTATTTGGCTTAATTCAAGCATTATAAATTATCTTACGGACTAACTTAATATCTAGAGTATTAATAAAAAAACAATATCATGCATAATTTCGATAAGTAGAAGGTACTTGACAGTTTAATAAAAAATAAATTAGTTCATGCACAGCCCACATTCAACACAACTTCGGCAACTCCATTCAAAACCGGCTTTTACTCTATTTTATTATTTAAAAGCGCGATAGGCCTTAATCGTATGTCCGTGTAGGGCGATTAATATGCACAGCATCTTCCGTAATGTCTTAACACCATATCCTATTTTGATTGAGATCACACGTCTACATGACAAATATTCAGTACTTCATTCTCGTTACTTATTATTTCCCACTTCTTCCTTCTCCAGTGTGCTTCGATTAAAGGCACCTCGAAGTAGCCTTTGACCGCGGGTTTCATGAAAAACAAAATCTCGTATGGGGATATCTGCAACTTGATAGGTTTCACTTAGTGAAATCGAATAGATAGATTTGCAGATACATCAGAGGAATTACATCTAAATCCTTGGATGTTGCATTGGTCGATACGAAACTCTCATTCGGAGGGGGATGTGTCATGAGATTCAAAATGGATGAGCGAACGCGACGCCATATGTGTTATGCTTGTGTGGTAGACGCACAAACATTCGTCAACGAAAATGAAATAGCTTCGTTTAAGATTCTTTGGCGTTTTTTTTTTTTTTTTTTTTGACTACCCCTGAACACAGATTAAAAAATCAGAAGGTTAATTTTGCGATGTTTTATTTTTATAGAAGCGAAGAACAATTTAATGTAATCTTATTTAACAGGGCTTTTTTTTTCTTATGTAACACAATACCAATCTAAGCGCTACCGGTGAGTGGCCGAAACCAACTGGCATGCACTCAAAAAACAACAGCAAAACCCGACGCCATCGACATTTTTAGAAAATGCTATAAAATTGATGTGGCTCTGTTCTATTTTTCCAATTTAGCAATTTACGCGTGAATTGACGAGAAACCGCGAGCGGCACCGCGTAAAGAGCGAACTTTTTAATTTTACTGTGGCATTAAAATACAGTATAATCATTTGAAATTTACGTGCGGTGTATTTAGAGCTGCCACAATTTCACATTACTTTACGAGCGAGCTCATATAGAAGAGTATAGATTGGCATTCTCTTCTGTTCTTTTAGGTTACGTTCAGAGACAAATTGTGAAAAAGAAGGATATCAGAAGTAGTCTTGTATGATTTCTTTCCCACTATCCCTCCATCCAAGTAGTTAGGGAACATTTGAACTAACCCTGCTCACACTATCCTCAGATACCTCCTTCTTTCTTTTTTCAGATATCTTGAGACCGAGCCCAACATCCTTACGAATGTGGGTGATTCAGGTTATCGCAAGATGACCAGAAGCCAGAGACAAGATGAAGGGATCATCTGTCCTTGTCTCGCTAAAGTCGGCATCTCGCCACCTCTTTTTTTTTTTTTTTTGATGCGGCTGTGATGACTTATGTTTCTGGTTTCCTTTTGCTGCTGTTATTCAGTATGGTTAGCGTATTTGTGGGGGTTTCTCTATTCTATATGACAAACAACCCACAATTCTAACCTTATTTCCACCTTATTTCGACCGCTTTCAGCGCGTCATACATATCCATTTCCCTCATATGTTATTCACCTGAAATACATAATTTCCCCAAGGACGCATAGCTAAACTCATTATCATATGCAGATAATGCATAATTGAGTTTAGCTACAATCTTCGCCATACGGCAACACTATTGCTCTAACCATGGGATTTCCACCGGAAATTCCATTCGAATTGGTTAGCAACAACCAAGTCAAACCAAGCGACGCGGTTGCATCATCGTCCATTGGCTTGGGTATTTACCAACATTCCACAAAGTTTTCTCCATGGTATTATATCCCCAGCCGACGCGGCGTCTTATTAACTTTTCCCAGATCACCCATTCGCTTGGGATCAATGATCTCTTTTCTCAGGTGAATAATATCAGTTAAGTTTTCCTCTCTCTCGTATTTCTGTCTTTCTATAGTGCGATGACCTATGAGATCATCACTAGGTCAGTATACCAGTCGCATACGCGGCACTGATGCACACACACTAAGCCAGATCAACCCTGGGTTATTGTGCTTTCCCTTTTGATTTCTCCATTCTGGCTACACCCATCGACGTCGAACGAATACACAAGTACGTTTCTATCTCGATGAGTGTGGTGAGTTGGGGAACACACAAGAGAGCATGATTACCATTGGCGGATCGATGTGTAAAAGCAGAAATCACGATTTCGACTCTAATTCAATCAGTCACATCTCAATCACCAGGGCGAAAGGTCGCCTCGAGTATTTTTTTCAATAAAAAACTAACGAATTAAAACGAAGAGTTATTAATTTAAACCTTTCCTTAGAGTGTAAAATAATATATTGTGTAGGTTTCAAATTCACCAATTTTTAAATAAGGATACCGGTAAACAGACCAAGCTGTAAATAAAAAAATACAAAAAAATAAAAGAAACTTTAAGTAAAGACAGTGCGTTTGTATTTATCCGTGCGTTTTGTGGAACGATTTTCTTTGGACGACCAGTACGTGGACAATTGTGGGAAAAAAGTGAATCCTGTGCCATACGCTGGCAGCCATACTTTTTTCTACCCCATATATTCATATATATCTATTGGCAGCGCCACAATAGTAACAGAAAATTGCGAAAAAAAATCATTAGCGCTGTGGGGTCAAAGTTATGATGCCAAACACGGGCACTTGTCCACTTTTATCCCCAACGATTGTTCACAGAATAAAACACAATTAAGGGTTGGAGTTTTACCGTTTAAATTTTATTTGGTCCGAAGGCGTGTTTTCAATTTATATTCATTATAATACTTAGACTTTATTCGTAATTAACATTGAGAAACTCAATTTAAAATGTGTTTGTATCATTAAATCAGATTACTGGTTAAATATCATTATAACACTTTTTTTTACACAAAAGAATGAAAGACACGGATAAGTACTTTTTTTTTTGAATTTATTCGGTTGCGGATGAACCCGGATCTAAGAAATAAAGCTTGTTTTCTTTCCAACCCAACTTGTCTATTTTAGTTTCTGCAAAAATTTAAAACTGTCTCTTGTTATTTTGTTACTATTTAAGCACTAATAATTTACACGAACTTCTCCTTGACTTGACTGTGTTAAAAGAAAATAACTCGCGACTCGTGTTGTATGTGCGAACACCTCGGGGGATGAAATTTGACGGCTGGTCAGCGATGATCCCGGGGATGATTTTGCTTTCGCCTGCAATGAACGCAAAATCAATGTGGTGACCGAATGACCCAGTTTGGACATTGGATTGATGTCAGAGTGCAATGCACTCTGAGAAGGGGAAATGGAATGAAATGAAAAGTATTTTTGTGCTATTCACCTGACCAAAGAGGATATTGATCCCCAGCGAACAGCCGTGTCTGGGGGAGGTCGAAGGACGCGCGATGGGTTGGAATAATATCAGCGTAAGAACTAAACTCAAAGAATTTGAAATTACCCCAGCGGTTTCGCTATATAGCAACAGCATCGCTTGCCCATACTTTGCTGTTGCTAACCAAACATGAAATTGTGGAAATCTCATGTGGTTTATGAGATAACGTTACCGTGTGGGGGTTCTTTAAGGCATTCCCAAAGAACCACCCATTCCCTTTAAATTAACCTGTCTCTCACTTACCAGGCAAGTCATACTACTTAACTGCAAATCAGCGGCGTAAGCTACTCTGCATCACCTTCCACCTGAAAACATAAGCCCACGGCAAGATGTCCATCTTGCCGTGGCACCAAACTTTCACCCCGGGGCATGCTTCCGTCCAACGCATCATGTTCCTGAAATCTAATTCGGTTATCTCACCATGTAACCGACATTAATCCCCGAACATGTCAATGTGAATTGCTGAGAAGCACTTTATCATACACGTGGATGACATGTTCACCCTTGCCTTATCTGCTGAACCGTCGGTCGATCGTTCAAACAACAATCCGTTGGTCCAAGAAGACACGCCGACCAGCGTACTTGTTGACACAGCTGCAGCCGATAGTTTCCCTACCATTTGGTAATTAAATATTGCCCCCATATCCTTAGGTTCGCAACAGTTGCAACCAATTCCCTTTTATCGGCCAGCAACCGATTATGGGATTTGGGCATGAACATGATTGTTACTTACGCAATCATACCCATGATCATGTCTTATGATGCTCCTGCCTGTAAACTAAAACAAACACACAGTAGCCTCACTGTGTTGATTCTACTTACCAACCACTGGTCCATGGCCACCCTGGGAGGGACGTATGCTTGCACATCTGCAAGGCAAATTCCTCATCATCGTATCCATGTACCAGCACATTTATGTAACCAAATCTCAAATCTTCGGTTGACCTATCGTCACAGAAGAATTTATCGCCTTCAACGCCATGATCGTGAGCGCCTAAGTAAACGCGATAATGTTTCTATGTAACATCGACTAAACCACGAACAATGTGCACCTCATCGTATGACCCTTGAAATAGCGTTTCTGTTTACTTAAGACACAGAGACCTATTTCGTTCTTAGGCGATCATCACGATGAATTACGACAACAATGCCTGCAGCCCCCTATGCTCGTTCCTTTGTTTGAACAAGTGCAGGGCCGTTCGTTGTCTGTATTGCAGGCAAAAGGGCATCGTACTTGTCCTATACGGGCATATGGGAAATCCGCCCATTTAACTCCAATTCGATCGCCCATTGGCTACCCTTAGATCGAAGAATCCATCTTTTATGGCGGCTGGTGGAAGTTGAGACGACGATCACCAGCGAGTCAAATTTCGTCACCATAAGAGTGCACATGCACAACGCGCGTCATGTTTGGAGATTCTTAATATACGTAGTGGAGTCAGATTTCTATCACCACAGCGGACAGTCGCGCCGCTTAGCGTTACCTTTTCACCAGCCGCGTTACAAAGTAGTCAGTTTTCTTTAACACGGTCGAGATACGCGATTCCAGAGTGCGAGTTGGAGTACAGTGTTTCTTTTTGGCCACCTAGTCAAGAAATCCGTTTCATTCTTTTAAAGTGAACTTCGTTTGACACATTCAACAATCCTGAAAGAGTGTAGGCGTCCACCAGTTAAAGGATTAAGTGAATTATATTGTGAACTCCCAGTCAAAGGATTAAGTGAATTATATTGTGAACTCCCAGTGTTATCCGCATGTGCCGATGCCATAACGTAGATAAAATAAAGAACACTTAATAACTAAATATTTGCGTGCCCCTTTTTTTTCGATTGCTTGAAGTTCGTTTTATTTTGTGGACAATTTACAGAGAAACCGATGGTAAGTGTTGGGGCGTTAAGTGGATCTAGTGCCCATGTCTGGTACATATAACCAACCCCCACAACCGTTTGGCAAGAAAGGGTTTGAATTCAATTATGCATTATTTGCATAGAATAATGAATCCAGGTTATGCGTCCTTCTGGGATATATCTTTTTCAGGTGAAATAGGCCGGCTGAAGGGATTGGAGTTGAGGCGGTGAGCGATTAGCGGGCGAAATTGGGTTGTAATTATGGGTTGGTTCTCCTTGTAATATAGAGAACCCCCACAGCGCCGCATACCAAAACACTAACGCAACAATCGCAGATATTGTAGTGAGCTAAGACATTTGCGCATACACGGTAGTCTCACGCGAGTTACGGTAGCCACCCGTGAACACTTCACCTCGTAACCGCCTTTAAATGTGCTATCAAAATCACCACCTTGCAAAAAAAAGCAATATTGTAAATCTTTATAAAACTGTATTGCGATTGTCTGGAGTATGCATGCATGAAATCGGTGTCTTTCGAAGACCCTGATCTCATAAATACTCGAGACTTGACCTTTCCTTTTCGTCTACATACTACAGAATTTAAATATTCTCGGGGTGTAGACATATGTATGTAAACACTTTGATTCAAACACACTCCCTATCGGATTCTTACCTGGGAGTCATCCTTTATGGCTGCATTCGATTGTTTACATACGATCGTAGCCATAAAGCATTATGTTCCACATCTGATCGCAAAAATCGAAATCACTGGTATGTTATGAACAGTGAGTGCACACGTGCGTGATTGAATAACACACTCTACGTTGACTCAATGTATCTATTCTTCGTACCACCCCAATTATTAATATACTGGCTGAAAGCGGACTTCCATCCATAGAAAACAGAAGAAAAAAAAGCTATTATCGAAATTAGCGCAAATTTCCCGCAATGTCCTCAACCCATTCTAATACGAGGGTTGCCTTTTATATTTCGGGATTAGACAACAAAAACAAATATTGATCATCGAAAATCACTTTATTGTTTTTCAAAATATTCCCCATGAAGATCTATACACTTTTGCATGCGTTTGAACCAATTGTCGAAGCACTTTTGCCACTCTGATTGAGGTATCTCCAACACATGCATTCTGAATGCACCAACCGCTTCTGCAGGTGTCGAAAAACGTTGAGCTCTCAGTTTGTTTTTTACGTACGGGAATAAAAAGAAGTCATTCGGTGCCAAGTCAGGACTATACGGCGGATGACCCATCAAATCAATGTTTTGGGTGCTCAAAAATGCAGTTGTCGCAGCCGATGTGTGAGAGCTCGCATTGTCGTGGTGAAGAGTGATCCGTCTTCGGCGGTTGGTTTTCCTGATTTCTTGGAAGACAACTGGCAAACAAATGGTTGTGTACCACTCAGAATTGACTGTTCTGCGTTGTTCTAGTGGTACGGTTGCGACATGTCCAGTTTTTCCGAAAAAACAGTCGACCATCTGCTTGGGAGTGCTTCGTGCGCGAACAACTTTTGTTGGATTTGGCTCATCTTGAAACACCCAGACAGTCGACTGCTGTTTACTTTCGGGCTCATACGCGTAAATCCACGATTCATCACCTGTCACGATGTCATAGACGTGTTTCGAAGCACCGCGACCGTATTTTTTGAGCATTTCTTTCGACCAATTGACACGAGCGTTTTTTTGGGCGATTGACAAATTGTGTGGGATCCAACGCGAACAAATTTTTTTGACAGTCAAATGTTTATGCAATATTGAATGTATGCTGGTCCCACTAACGCATCAGGTTGTCTCAATCTCACGATAGGTCACATGACGATCTTCCAATATCAGTTCGCGCACAGCATCAATGGTTTTCGGAACAACAACTGATTTTGGACGACCTTCACGAAATTCATCTTGGAGTGAACTACGACCACGATTGAATTCACCATACCATCGATAAACACTGGTCCTTGATGGAGCTTCATCGCCAAAAATTGAATTAACTTCATCCATGCACTGTTGCTGAGTTAATCCACGCCGAAAGTTGTAAAAAATAATCGCACGAAAATGTTGACGATTTAATTCCATTTTTGGGCCGAAATGAAACTTTTAAGTTACTGTAAACAACACAAATAGCGCTCGTATGTCAAAACGTTCTGAGTGCGTATAACCTCAAAAATGTCCAACTTTACGACAGAGCTGTCAATTGCCGGATTGCAACACTAGGGTTGCCAAATCCCGAAAAATAAGAGGCAACCCTCGTATTAGAATGCGTGGCCATGAAAGCCCTGGCTCAACTACATTTTCAAGACGACATCATCAACATCATCTCCAAGCCAACTTCACCCAACATTGACAAAATCTACAAATTACTAACCCTAGTTAAGTTACAAGATAAGATCTGAAAACAAAAATACAAAAATGTACACACATACATTTACAAAAGCTAACCGAAAGCCTTAGTTGCTAGTGCTACTAGATTTAAGTTACTATGTAATTTACTTACATTGTAATAAATAATAAATAAAAAATAAAAATAAAAAAATATTCTTAGAAATGATACATTTTTTGAATGATGGTAGGGATCCATGCAGATCCCAATTCATGTAGGTAAACAAAGGCAACAGGTTTTTGAAAGCAAATGTAATAATAAACTTTGTACCTCAAATCTTGAGGTTATTTCGACAGTAAGAAGTTGTTCCCGTTTCGTGTTTCTTAACTCATAATATGTATCGTGATTCCGTTGCATAGGCCTGATATTTTCTAACATAGTAGCTTTATCTATACAATATTTATTATAAATGTGTAATTTTTGTAGTTTGTTTCTTTCTTATTATGAATGTATTCGTGTATCGAAGTTTCCACGATGGTTAGTTATATAATTAGAATATTTTCTTTTGAAATTTTGTACAAATATAATTTGGTTTTTTAGGTTTGAATTTTCTTAGTATAAATGTGCTTAATAGCAGTTGCTGGTTATCCAAAAATAAAGTTTTTATTTGATTTTATTTTATTTTGAGTTAAGGGTATATTCGTTTAGTTCGGTTTTGGTTGTATGTACAATAGACATTTGGTTTAAAATTTCGTATAAGTTGTTTTTTTTTCATGTTGGTTAAATATTGTATTAGAAGGAAACATTTGATTCTAAAAAATTTCGTTTTGATTTAAAGTAAATATTTTCTTATTTTCTGAGTATACGTTTTAATTGTATACTGTTTTATAATTATATAAGTATTTAAATTCATTATTTTAACATTATTTCGTATTGTAACTTTTGGGTTTTTTTTTTCTTGTTTTGGTGTATTACAATAAATTTTTAATATTTACATATTTTATCTCTTTTTTTTTTTTGAGGACTTTTCATTGTCCTTATTTGCCGTGCGTTTATTTATATATATAATTTTTTTTTCATGTATTTGAACGTACAATTGAATTCTACAACTTTTTTCTTTTCTTTGTTTTGAGTTATACAAAAATGTTCTTACTTTCTTAGTATATCTTAGTTGAAAACTGTTTTGTACTTATATAAATATTAGAAATTCTTATTTTAACATTGTTTCGTAAGTTTCGTTTTTGTATTTTCGTTTTTTTTTCTTCGTATATATATATTGCGTTTTTCCTTTTATAACTTAAGATTATTTATTATTACAAACATTTTTTTCAATTAAGTCAGTCATATTGTCTGATATTTATAAACTTATTTTATTAAGTGAGTTACTATTTGTCTTCATATATAAATTTTTTTTTGTTTTGTTTGTTTATTTTGGTTATTTAAAATGTTTGTACAATATTTACAAAGTTATTTGTTATTTGTTTACAAGTATTTGAAAAGGAAAATGTTGAGGCAAATTTTAAATACATTATCGTGGTATTTTGGTACAGTGTTACTTTTTTTTTTGGTTTACTATACGTATATGTATTTATTTATTTCTTTTTTTTGTAAGTTTATCTATACATATATACATTTGCTTTCCTTCAACTTTTATTTTATTTATTTTGGGTTTCTTATTTGTGATTGCCTAATCCACAAATGGTTTTATATTATTGATGTGGTCAAATCCTCGAGCAGAAGAGAATGTGCTTATTCACTTGTTTAAGTATATATTTGAATGCTAATCGGAAGTCAATTTGCTTCGTTTTAAATTTTTCCTTAAATTTGTGGAAGACTTCCCAAGCTTTCTTCGGGTTTGGCTGTGTAACATAGTTCAAACTTCCGAGCGACAATATGTTAAAAGAATAATAAAGTTTCGAGATTAAGATTTGAAACTTTCTTTTATTCGTAAGAGGAGGTACGATTTTTTGGTCAGATTGTATTTGTAGAATCCATTTTAAAATTTGGATAATGGGAAAAACGAGAGAGAGAATGTGGACAAACGAATTACTGAAACGAGGACTGTGTTTGAGTGAAATTTGGATGTGACTGTTATCCACAAGCTTACTCTTTTCTAACGAGAAAATTAGTTGTTCTTCGGTCTTACATTTCCAAAAGCCCTAAACTCGCAACAAATCGACTCAAATATCACCTGGATGAACTGTATCAGTATCACAGTGGATGGGAAATTCATCTTAATCCATCCAAAGCAGTAGCTATGATTTTGAGTAGTAAACACTCCCAACCTACTTCTCGATATTCACAGAATATCCGTATATTAGTAAAAAGTACTACGATTAGACTACAGAACAGGATAAAATATCTTGGGGTTATTTATACCCCAAAAATGAATTTTATCAAACATGTGACCCACATTCTTCAAAGGGGCCTTGGGCGGTCCAAGCAACTGCACAACATTTTGAAGTGGAGCTGTGGGGGTTCTCTATATTACATGGAAAACCAACCCACAATACCTACCTAACTTCGACCGCTAACAGCGCGTCGCCATAACCCAACCTGTAATCCATGCGCAAACACACAAAAACACATCCCAATATGCAACAGCATCCGTCCCATCCAAGAACCCATTTCCCAAGCAGTAATAAACGCATATTCAAATTTGCAACGGAATACTCACCATCTCCACCAACTACATCAAACCACATATAATTTTTCCTAAAAACCACTTCGGTTAGCTTCCTATTTAAATTACATTCCTTGCTTGCAACCAAGCAATTCCAATTTCCCCCCAAAAATCATTCCGGCTCACTTCCACTTAAACTATTTTCTCGCTTGTAATCAAGCAACATTTAGTTTCCCCGAAAATCATTTCGGCTCCCATCCTACCCAATAACAATTCCCTTTACTGGCAAGTCACCAGCACGATGCGTTGCATTCCCGCGAAACAACCATCGCAACGACCAAGACCCACAGCCCTTTGTCTAACCGACAACTCATGCCCATATTCGGTCATATTTCCAAACCAATTTCCTCGTATACATAGCGCCAGAGGAATTTAACTCAGCCTGTACGGCAATGATTCTCCGGAACTCAACTCCCTATGCAGGCATAGCGACCCTTCTCAAAGTTCCTAGTAAATGGCAGTGAGTTTATTTAGCTATGAATCCACTGCCACGACGCGACGAACTTTTCTAGTAATGAATCAGTCGAGTTTTAACAACTGATGTGCCCACACCCCAATCGAATTCCGTCTCTACGCGAGTACGACGGTACTTGCCAAATCTTTTTTACCTATCAATAGTGCAAGTACTTACTTCATTCGCTGGTTCCGGTTTCCGTGAAGTTACACTGTTTGCGCTGTGATGTTTAAGTACTACCAAGTTTACGCGACCGGCCAATTCTCTCATAAACAGTGAGGACATATGGGGGTGTCTTGTTTTCTAACACGTTGGTCTGCCGTGTAAGTGCGAAATAATTGACTTATTGTAATCCTGTTAAATAATTGACTTATTGTGATCCTGTAACGCAATTGACTTATTGCGATCCTCTGAAATAATATACTTATTAGGAACGCCGGCAGAGCGTACTAGGTGTATGTGCTGACACCAATATTAATGATTCAATTGTTATTTTCATACAGAGATTTTCTTTTACATGGTGAACTTGCCAAAATTGACAGGAAACCAGAGACCATTAAAAATACCTAACAACGGATTCAGTGTGTTTTATTTTTCCTTGCGTTCGGTGAACAGTGTTCGGGTGAACAAATCGTTGGGGATAGGAGCGAACCAGTGCCCGTGCCGGCACCACATACTTACAACCCCCACAGAGCAACAAAGTTGATACCAAAGTTAAACTTCTCTGCTATAAGTAGCTAATCCGATCTGGAATATCATACGCCTTTCCCATATCATCATCATCATCACCGGCACTACAACCGGGAACCGGTCTTGGCCTTATTTAGCAAGTCCCGAGGCTTGTTAAATTTTCCATAATGATTTGTTTTTCCGGGCAAGGTCTTTAGTCTTGCGCCAGAGGCTCCTCGACGGCCTTTCCCATATGGTCCTGTATATCTTCGGCGCAAATGAAAAGACTTCGAGTTTTTGAAAGGAAACTCCTCAAAAGATGTACCAACGACTCTAGAAGGCCTTACGTTCGCCACTACCCCAACTCTCACCTATACGAAGGCGCCTCCATTATCCGTATCGACGAGTACTTGGTACAATTAGCATACAAGTACCTCGAAAGTATTCAGAACAGCGAGAACATACTTGTACGGGAGTCTTGCGTTCTTGACCTTCCTTTCTCTCTCGATCTCTTCGGATCAGACCACCACAATTTCTTCTTCAGTACAAAACTGAAGAAAGCACCCCTCTCAATAACATTCCCCTCTATAATAGGGGATTGCTGGACCCATTTCATAGGGTATACTGTTGACATACTACAAACACACACACACAGTACAAGACAGCACAAATACACACACACACACACACCGACCAAAGCGCAGATTATCAGACACCGAAGACGTGAGCTGCGTTTACTACCACACTCAAGACCTACCGGTCTTGTATGATTTCTTTCCCACCATCCCTCCCTCCAAGTAGTTAGAGAACATTTAAACTAACCTTGTCCACACTAACCTTATATACCTCTCACCCTTTCTTCTTTAGATATCTTGAGACCGAGCCCAACATCCTCACAGATGTGGATGATTCTGGTTATCGCATGATGACCAGAAGCCAGAGACAAGATGAAGGACACATCTGTCCTTGTCTCGCTAAAGTTGGCCTCTCGCCACCCCATTTTTTTCTTATTTCGGATCAGTCCGCTCCTAGAAGCCAAACGCTTAGCAGCAAGAGTCCTGAAATTTTACAAAAGGAAAAATCCTCTGTTTGAAAATAAATAAAGAATCATTTCAACCGACAAAAGGTTTTTATTTTATCTGGACCGCATCGAAAACGAGGACAATACACGCGTCCTTAAATATCGCAATCGGTTCTTCCCAGTTTCGAACTATTGCTACTACTAAGTAAAGAATTTTCATACTGCCTTCTTACAAAAAGAGGAAGTGGTTTACTGAAGTGTATTGCGATTCGTCAATTTCGACAGTATAACCGTAATAAAAAAGCGCAGTACCAAACAACACAAGTTTCTTCTTCAGATAATCATTTTCGATTACAAACAATTTTTATTTTCATTTCATCCACAATCTGCTTTCAGAAATCCTTTTCACTAACTCTTCCCATAAAAGTTAAAATTTAATTTGATTAATTTTAGTTGGATGGTCACACAACAGCGATGCGTAAAATTGTGTGCCGTCGTTATTTATCCTTTACTTAGTTGATCTTGGTTGGCACCTTTAAGCCGAAAACTGAGATTGTTAAAGTTGTTTTAACATTATTTATTGATTATACATCCATCCGTTAGTCTTATCCAACTAAAGTCCTTGCCATTTTGACCCTAAAGCAAGTTTGGAAGCGTCGTTAATAAACCAGACTCAAGTCACAACGCGACCAGAAGGACTTAACGCCTTCATTAAAAACTTCTAACATTCCATTTCCACCTGTCAAAACATTTGCCCAAAAATTACTAGATTATTAAGAACTACCCTTCTCCGTATATCCTTCTCCATTATGTTGAATTACAATTATCCTTAGGGAAGAGTAAATTATTTAATTTCTTTAAAATTATCCCGGAAGACCTTTTGCTCGTGCTCCGATTCGATAAAACAGCCACGAGTTTTAAATTCACAAACAAACAAAAACCAAAAAAAAAAGGAAGAACAGAAAAAAATCACCTCAGGGTGTAATCGGGAATCATCTTGCTTCCGCTGAACCATCATCCCTTCTTCGTCCTCCTCCACAGAGGAGTTCATTCTCAAGAATACAACTTTTTAATTGTAATTTACCGCGCTTAATTAAAATTGCAAAAGTAGGCGCCACTGCTTCGGAGCTCGTCTATTTTGCCTTCGAACAGGCAAGGATGCTCTCGAGACAAGCTTGACAATGGGGTGCGATTATTATTTAAGGCAACAATAACAAGGAGAAATTCTCCTCCGAACAAGTTATGCGCACCTGTGTGCCAGTAGAAATGTTATCTCTTGCTTCCCTGAGCCCATTGGCAAGTCCTTTAAATATCAAAATCCAATGGTTGAATGGAGTGGAGGTGTACGTTCAAAAATTTCGACCAGATCCAAGGCAGGACGTCTTATGAGGAGACTGCTTGAAATTGTTTTATGTTGAACGGAAAAGTTTAAAGGTAACCTGATAGCAATTGGTTCCAAGGGGATTTGAGACGTTTAGATAGACCAGAACTCAGGTGATTGAGGATGCACGAGTGACTGTTGAAAGGGTTGGTGCTTATTTAATTTAAACTTCCAAGGTTCACACTCGTGTATACGTTGATGAGGATCAAGAAAAATAGAGGAGAACTTGATTTTCACAAATCGCTCTTTTTTGTTTTGTTTTGTGGCTTTGGCTTACACCAAAAAGGATGCAGGTGGGAACGATACAATGCCAGTTAGGTGCTGTTTTCTAGAGCTTGCTATTGAAAAGTTGATTCTAGGTACTTCGTGTATTTAGGTATTAATAGGAGGAACAAGTCAGGGAAAACTTGACTAAGAAAGGATGTGTTTTTTTTCTTTTTCTTCTTCTTCTTCAGCTTTTTTGTTATATGGTAAACTCTAATGTCGTAATATAATGCGATGCGATTGGATGAGTTCAAAATTACTTTGTATATAAATAGTATCGTAATGGTTGGTTCGATTTGAGAAGTGAATCGGATTTGGCTATATTGGTGTTCACATAAAGCAATTGCTAAATAACTTAAATTCATTTTCATTTTTGTAACATTTTTTATTTTTGATTTATATTGTTAGATTCTAAATTATAGGCTAAACAACATGGGATAGATGTGCAGCAAGGCAAGAATAGCAAAAAGTTGCGTAATTCCTTCTTTAAACAGTAATTTAGATAAATGTATTTTCATTTGGAAAGTTGCGTAAACGTGATGCCTAAAATATTTGTTTCTGAGACCTATTCTAGGTACCAACAATACAGTGACTGCAGTACTTATCACAAATATAGACGTCGCGTGATATAGGCTGGGCCACTCACTACTTCGGGATGATTTTTGGGAATAATTTTTAAAAAAACACCTTGTGGCGATTCCGCCAGATCCCACGGCTCGCCTTCCTGAAAAAAACCCCTATAACCATAACCCGGGTCTGCACCAGCTTTCGCTAATGCAATTCGCATTAGCATCTTAGATGCTTCACGCATCAAACAGACCCAATTATTATAACCCTAAAATCCCTATAAAGAAAACTTACCTTCATGCATCCCTTCGCATACAATTTTTCATAAGATTTCTTTGTTTGCTTATTTGGTATTCTGAACCAATTCGGTACCAGACAAATTCCATAAATATCGCGCCGTCTATTTTCCTAGCCGCGCCATATACCTTTTCATATACATTGCCTGGCAACCTTTTTTGTTTGTCTTACCAACAAACAACCCAAGCAGCTGCATATAATTAGCGCAATAGACGCTGAAACCAAATTCTCCAGCATTTCCTAATGCAAATAGGAACCCGGTTTCTATTGCAGCCAGAGATGCCATAAACATCCAATTTGCTTTTAGCACCTTTTTCTCCTAACGTCGAAAATAGCGACGAGGCATCGTGTAAACAATGACCCGCATTACCAACGGGCATTTGGTCATTTTTCCCTATTGTCTTTGCCGCCTGCCTGTTTCGTCGTTCCACTGCACGTGTGAAACGCATCTATCTGAACGATCCCACACATACCACCATGACCTTTATTACAAGATCTGGTTTCCTATACCACCGAGAGACTTTACGTTTCCCTGGTGGTAGGTAAAAAACGATATCCTTATTGGTGAGGATATCGTTTTAGTCGTAATTCAATCTCCGTGGCGGTCGGGTCGCTCGCCATTCACCGTACCTCCGCCGGGACGGTGCGAAACCAGTTAATTCGAGTCGAGTGTTTTCTTTTGAAGAAGTTAGTGTGGTGTAGTACTTTGTGGTTTTTAAAAGATGCTGGGCAATTAGATAACAAAACAAGTAGTTATTCAGATTGAATCAAATGAAGCCATTCGATAAAATACATCCAATAAAAATAAAGTTCATTAACTGTTTGATTTTCAAAATTTAAAGGTAAATTAAATTCGCAACTAGACACATTTCGTTGTTAAAGCGCGTTTCCTGTACCTGCTGCGATATTCGGCCAAACTTAATTAGTGACAATTGGATGGAGGAGGAAGTGAACCGTGTGCCCATGTTAGGTACAATACTTCCTCCCCACATTGGTGACCCCGACGTGATAACAATCGCGCCGTCGGAACTACAAGTGACACCCAGTGGGCAATTGTGGCGGCAATTGCCGAAAAATAATCGATGGGCAAATCATCGCCCCAACGCAGCCAACAACACCAGGCAATACGACATCACCGGGAGCAGACGTTTAAACACCATCACACATCGGCGGCAGACACCACCTGGCTAGGAACAACAGCCAAGGACTCCAGATAAGTATCCTTCCTTTTTTTTTTGTATTCACCAGCCTTTCAAGTAAAAGAGTTGTCGGGACTAAGCCAATCAGATGCCTTCGAATTAATACACAATTAACAGAAGACAATTAAAAGGATACCCACAACCCAACACCGCTTTGCCAACGACGTCCCAGCGATGCAGCGTAGCCACCTGTATCACCGAACAGCAGCACAGGACACATGCTCAACATCACCAACGTAAACAAGACACGCCACTAACGACACACAGACTAAACGCGTGTATAATACCCCTTGGTGACATTTTGACCAGTATGGAATTTTATGCCAACAGCTTCCTCGAAGAAGGCTACAACGTTAACATTACCGGATGGCTGGAAACAAAACCGAAAGGCGCATTACCAGCAACTGGAGCAAAATTTTACTTTGTCCGTCTTACCAAATGACTGGAACGGAAATTTGGAGCAACAAATGTAGACGACAATGAAACGGAAAGCATCGCTCCAACGTCCCAGCGACACCACCTGACTCAACACTTTATCCAACAACATCGCATCACAGGTTTGCCTTTTTTTTTGTTCATTAGTTTCATTTTTATTGTAAGCTCCTTCTGAGCGAAATCAAAATTTAAAAATTTCAATAATACTTTTAAAAATTAAATAGTGGGTTATATCCAATACAAGGAAACATAGATATAATTATTAAGCTTGTTTTTTATGCAGAAATTAATTAGTGATTTGAAGTGCAAATTTTCACATACAGTTCTCGTTGGTTAAAACCTCTTTAATTTATTTATGAAAGATATCGGCATTCGTATAGATGGATATATGTCCGGAAATATATTCGTTTGTATGAGTGCGTTTCTTTTATTTTCTTTTGAAATGTACAAACCAACATGAACAATTGGAAATATCCAACAGCACGTATTCCACATAGATCTTCCTTATAATAAATATGCAAAGGAACTTCTATTATTATTATCATTTTTTTGTTCTTCTACTAAACATATACATCACTTATATAAAGATACATACATACAATCAATTCTTAGAGAACTTAACCAAGTTAAAAGAAATCATAAACAATTGAGGGGAAGTATATATTAAAATACCACCTTGTTTAGTTTTAATATAAAAATGGAATCTTACATATGTACCCACATATACATAATTATTCATCTAAATGAGTAACATAAGACCAAGAGTTATGTACTGATTAATTTTTGATTTCCCCTGAGAGTACCTTATATCCTAATTACGCGGCATTATGTTTTTCTCCGTCTTTAACATAATTTTTACTTTGTATTAGCATTAACAATGAAATAAAACAAAAAAACAATGTACCCCTACCACGAAAAAAATTATAATAATAATAATAATAATTATTATTGTAAACCCCTTCTGGGTACAGCGCAATATGTAATAATAATAATTATTGTAAACCCCTTCTGGGTACAGCGCAATATACAACCCTTTCCAGTACGCACACGACTTCTTTCAACTCGGTCGACATTATTTTTTTTTCTCAACACTACTCGACCTTTTTGGACTCCATTTCGACTACATCCAATCTATCCACCTCTTCCTAAGATATTGGCGCATAATGCCATCACACACACCCGACTTCACCATAGACTCCATACACTGTTTCGACATTTTTCACTCAACCGACCCCATTGGCATCATGTTCAACCCTTTTGACTTCACTCGACACCTCCTATTCGACGTCATCAAACTCCTTCGACTCATTTTCAACGTCTTTCGGCTTCACGCCACCTCACACCCGACTTCTTTTCACCCTTATCAACTTCGCTCGGGTTTATTCAATCCCGACGCCTTCTCAACATATTGGTGCACATGCGCCAAGCGCAGTCTTCATGCAACTTCGCTCGCCTCTATGCGACCCTGTCCGCCTACTCTCGTCTATATACATTTCTGCAAGCCGGCTCCTTAGGTAACAACAGCTACTACGCGTAGCATATAATCTATAGGACGCCGGTTTTGTCTCGTGTGAAACACCCTCACCCTTTTCTGTCTCTTTTCTGAAGGTTGGCGCTCACGCTCGCCAACCACAGCCTTCACGCAACCCCATGCATCCCTTCTCGACTCTGCGTGACCTCTAACAACTTTTTCTACCTCTGTCCAATATTGGCGTCCATGCACGCCAAAGACAGTTATCACGCGACACCGTTCATCAATGCTCGACCTTTCTACCCGATTTCAGCAAGCCAGCTTCCCTCGTTACCACAGCTACTACGTGTAGCATCTATCAGGGCACCTGGTTTTGCCCCTTTGTTTAAATTTTAGGACATTCGTCCTTAGATCTCCTAACGTCTCCCAAATGTCTCAGCTACACCGGTCCACAAATCAAACCGATACCACCGGACTGAGACATTATGCCTGGCAACCCCAATCTTTAGTCACCATGGTTCTTTGGCGATTTCAAACGCTATAGTTCCCCTTTAGCG
Organism: Microdon myrmicae; assembly: GCA_963931805.1. Lineage (NCBI taxonomy): Eukaryota > Metazoa > Arthropoda > Insecta > Diptera > Syrphidae > Microdon > Microdon myrmicae. The sequence continues at coordinate 222,602,377 of OZ007497.1, forward strand.
GCAACTAAAGGCTATACACGCCCCTCTACGCCGCCTCAAATACCTGTGTGCATAATACTTCGGAGCGCACTTCTAATAACCCTAGGGCGCCCTGGGTTGGACACAATCAACCACCCACCAGGAGCCCCCTAACCAAAATCCCCTATTTTTCTTTTTTTTTTTTTAAACAAGAGCGACGGCCGGCACCTCACAGCAAGTTTCCATTCGGTCGAGGTCGCAGCTACCGCTACATTGGCACCAATGTACCGGTCCTCCCTCGATAGGTAAAACGTGCAATTGAGGGCCCGCCCCCTTTTACCAGTCACAGCGGCAAACAATTTGCCATACAAACGTATGGACAAAAGACACCCGCTCTGGACTTGGTCCCTTTCCATTCCGCACACGGCAACCCGTCACTGCGGATGGGAATTACCCTGGGATAAATTCCCCTCCATCTCGCACACGCCATTTCGTCACTGCGGATGTGAGCGGATTTCCGATGGGTTCCGACCTATTCGGACGATAAGCCTGTTGGTCCACGAGACCCATAACAGGCCGATGGACCACGCCGCACACATTTGCCCTTGATGGCATCAAGCGGTAACAACTGTGTCCATCTTATCGATAAAGGCCCAAACAATAACCAGGAACTGGTCACCACGACAGTCCCGTAACATTACCACAGCGCATTCCGAAGCAACCTCCCTATCATTACAGCACCCACCATCGAGCATTCCCTCGCCCCTACCTTTTTTTTCGTGACTACGTCACTGGGAGGGGAGTACTGTGGCGATTCCGCCAGATCCCACGGCTCGCCTTCCTGAAAAAAACCCCTATAACCATAACCCGGGTCTGCACCAGCTTTCGCTAATGCAATTCGCATTAGCATCTTAGATGCTTCACGCATCAAACAGACCCAATTATTATAACCCTAAAATCCCTATAAAGAAAACTTACCTTCATGCATCCCTTCGCATACAATTTTTCATAAGATTTCTTTGTTTGCTTATTTGGTATTCTGAACCAATTCGGTTCCAGACAAATTCCATAAATATCGCGCCGTCTATTTTCCTAGCCGCGCCATATACCTTTTCATATACATTGCCTGGCAACCTTTTTTGTTTGTCTTACCAACAAACAACCCAAGCAGTTGCATATAATTAGCGCAATAGACGCTGAAACCAAATTCTCCAGCATTTCCTAATGCAAATAGGAACCCGGTTTCTATTGCAGCCAGAGATGCCATAAACATCCAATTTGCTTTTAGCACCTTTTTCTCCTAACGTCGAAAATAGCGACGAGGCATCGTGTAAACAATGACCCGCATTACCAACGGGCATTTGGTCATTTTTCCCTATTGTCTTTGCCGCCTGCCTGTTTCGTCGTTCCACTGCACGTGTGAAACGCATCTATCTGAACGATCCCACACATACCACCATGACCTTTATTACAAGATCTGGTTTCCTATACCACCGAGAGACTTTACGTTTCCCTGGTGGTAGGTAAAAAACGATATCCTTATTGGTGAGGATATCGTTTTAGTCGTAATTCAATCTCCGTGGCGGTCGGGTCGCTCGCCATTCACCGTACCTCCGCCGGGTACGGTGCGAAACCAGTTAATTCGAGTCGAGTGTTTTCTTTTGAAGAAGTTAGTGTGGTGTAGTACTTTGTGGTTTTTAAAAGATGCTGGGCAATTAGATAACAAAACAAGTAGTTATTCAGATTGAATCAAATGAAGCCATTCGATAAAATACATCCAATAAAAATAAAGTTCATTAACTGTTTGATTTTCAAAATTTAAAGGTAAATTAAATTCGCAACTAGACACATTTCGTTGTTAAAGCGCGTTTCCTGTACCTGCTGCGATATTCGGCCAAACTTAATTAGTGACAATTGGATGGAGGAGGAAGTGAACCGTGTGCCCATGTTAGGTACAATACTTCCTCCCCACAACCTTATTTGTGATGTAATTTTTCGTTTATTTTGAACGTTGCAATCACATTTTGGATACACGCGTAGTGTTATAAGCCGATCTTAAAAAAAAATAATGAAAACGACAGGGACTCAAGATACCAATGCTAAAATAGCCAACTCTTTATTTTATTCGCCTTTTTAGGAACATTCTCCAACTCAAGAACTTTTCAACAAGTTCATTGTAAACTAAAAAACAAAGAACTCCGTGGCTGCCCTTGAAAAAAAAAACACAACCACACACTTATTGAAATATCCTCGAACAATGGTTAAAATTATATTTTGGACCCGTTGAGCGAAAACCACGACGGATTTTCGACCTTAGAAATTTTATATTGTGCAATATTCACTTGTTGCGCAATTCCAACGCCGGATTTTTTCAATAGAAAAGAAACAAGGGTGGTTCATTTGTTTTTTGTCTTCAGGTGAAGTGAATCCAAAAGTGATTTTGACTCATTCTGTTTCAAGGCAAGACTAATCAAGTGACGAAGAAGAACGTAAATGTAATGTACATGTGGAAGGCCAAGTCGTGGCACCGGCATGGGTGCGAGTTCTACTTCGTCCCATAGCTTTTCGTTAACACTCCGATTGTTCTACCGCAGCAACAAAAAAGAACTGTTCACCAGGAGAAAACGAGAAGGAAGTAAAACACATTAAAAACACCCAGGAACTGCAGCCGGAAAATGAAACACACTGGCGTCATTTTTTTTTAGTTTTATTCTCCAAATAAAAAAAAACCACTACCTTTGTTAACAATATTGAACGTAATGTAAATTAATACTAATACTAATTTATATGAAGTATTTCTTTTTGTCACTCGATGAAATGTATATTTTAATAAAATCCTCCGGAATCATCATCATCGGCACTACAACCGGGAACCGGTGTTAGCCTTATTTATTAAGTCCTGACGCTTGTTAAATTTTCCATATTGATTTGTTTTTTCCGGGCAAAGTCACTAGCCGGATTCAAATAACCGACAAACCACCACTCAACTCAATGGGTGACGAATAAAATGTACGTACAGCAATACCGAGGAATTCGAATTTAATACGCCAACGACTCCGTCTATTATCGCATCCCCGTGCGAACCAGGGAGCGGGAGTGACACGACCGGCTCCGTCGGCGGATGAAAAAGGACTCGGCGATATTAAATCGTTATCAATGGAAATTCGGCCAGTGAAACCGGCTCTCTCAAATTAAGGTACACATGTATGTGTGAGCATTGGTTCATTTATGGGATGAAACCATGAGAACGAATCTAAAACAAAGAAATGTGCACCCATGCGATGTGAGTTCGGCTAAGCACACAACCCGAATCTCATTGGATGCTAATTGGGTCTTTGTTTGCTCATGCCTCGAGGCCATGAATAACGGATCCAGGGAAATTAAAAGACAAAGGGACCGTATAGATCGTTGCCTAGGATGTGCATCGCGGCTAAATAAATAGACGACGATGCATAGCAAAAATGGTGTTAAAAGCAAAGATAGGACCAGGGCATCATAAAAGTCTTAGATGAGTGATGCCTCTGTGTAAATAGGCGAATAGCCATTCGATACAATGAGAATTGCATATCGTATTTTGGGTCGGTGGCCGAAACAAATCCCTTGCTTGCATTTGTATATGCGGGGTAATTCGTTGTAAGAAACGGGTTCTATATTTGCATTGTTTATGCTTTGAATTGTCTGCCGTAAAGCCAAAATGCCTGCTGAAGGACAGTGTTCTTTTGTTTGTACATGGTACATGCTAGGGAATTAGTTTCAGCGTCTATTGCACTAATTATATGCAGCTCCGTTGGACTGTTTATCGTTGGGTAAAGGGGTCGCCAGCCAATGTGTATGTAGGTACATTTATTGTACACATGTTGAGGGTGGGAATTGCCAACTCAAGTTTAAAATTCTCTGATTATGCGGTTGCATTATATGTGAACCGATGAGTTTTCTTTTAGGGAATTTATGATAAGTTTGGAGAGAATTTTTATAGGAAATATTTAATTCGAATTAATGAATGAAGGTAAGAATCCTTTTCCAGAAGCTCTTAGCTAAATATATTTGGTCTTTGTTGCGTGAAGCATTAACGGGTGCTTAATGCGGTTGCATTAGCAGAAAGTTATAATGATTGGTATGGGGGTTCTTCGGGTAAGTGTACAATGGGGTTTGGCGGAACCGCCTCATACATTATTGGAGAAAATATCCTCATAAACACAGAACTTTTTAGGGCCTATGTCTGAGAACGACATACCCAGAAAATACATCACCAACATCGAATTTTTTTTTTTTTACACTAACGCGCGCACAACAGGGGATTTTGAAGTACCCTTAAATGTCAGAGCACAGTGCGAGCGGATGGAGAGGAAGTGGATAAGGAAAGGAGGTGTTGACGTAAATTGGTCTTGAATGTCTGGACATCACAACGGCCAGCAAACACATGATCAGGCAGAACATTCCACATTCGTGTGGTTCGGCTAAAGAATGACTCTTTATGTTTATTTGTGCGCCTAAAGTCCACTTTCAACGCATTCACAGATTGAAGGGTATTGCGGGAAAATATCTGAAGGGTCGGAACACATTCAGCAAGTTCAGTTGAGCAACGACCGTGGTAATACCTATAGAAAAGAGATAGGCATGATACGTTGCGCCTGTGTTCTAAGGGCGGAATTGATCGACTTATGGCTGGGGCCCCAATAAGTTTCACTGCTCGTTTTTGCATACCGTCGAACACGTGTAGTGCAGTTTTGGATGCGCCTGACCAAATATGGGAGTTGAACTCCATTTTTGGACGAATATACGCCTTGTAAATAGTGGCCAGGTTGGATGGAGTGAAGTATCTTTTGCATCTCTTAAGGAATCCCACACATTTGGCTGCACTTTTCGCAGCTTCAAAGATGTGGTCATTCCAGTTAAGAGTCGAATTAATTCGAGTACCGAGGATTGATAATTCCTTGTCTTCGTCGATGCAAGTGCCGTTCAGTATATTTACTTTGGGGTTCACCTTTGACGACAAGAGACAGCACTGAGTTTTTTGGGCATTGAATTTTACTCGGTTAAATAATCCCCACTGATATATCTTGTTGAGGTCTGAATTCAATGTATCAAGCATAAGTTGCTGGCTGGTAGTGACGTTCGAAGAGTTTGGACGGGAGTGTTGGTATGAGTAGGAGCAACTCAACGTGCTATCATCAGCAGACGAGTGAATTGGGTTGTGAATAATTGACAGGAGATCATTTATAAAGATGAGGAAGATAGTGGGTGAGAGTACTGAACCCTGGGGACCACCTGCATTAATTTGATGGTAGACAGATTTGACACCATCAAGAACCACTTGGATTGAACGGCCAGAAAGATAGTCTCTTATCCATTGGATCAGGGAATTGTCCACTTCATATGAACGCAATTTTGACAAAAGGGCTGGATGCCAAACTCTTTCGAAGGCTTTTGAAATATCCAATGCGACTACCTTGCTTTCACCGAGGTAGTGGATGGAATGGCTACACTTTTCGGTAAGGTACGCCATCAGATCTCCTGTGGACCTGTTGCTACGAAATCCATATTGGCGGTCATTGAGGAGGTCATTTGATTCCAGATATTTCGAAAGTTGACGGTTGATAAGAGATTCCATTACCTTGGAGAGAATAGAAGTTAGTGCTATGGGTCGATAAGAAGAAAGTGATGATTTGACACCCTTTTTGGGAATTGGCTGAATGTTCGCTGAGTTCCATCTATTTGGGAAACGGCCAGTAGAATAAGATAAATGGAACGGTTTCCGCAGTGGTTTAGCGAGTGAAGAGGAACATCTCTTCAAGAGGATTGGGGGAATGCCGTCCGGACCAGCGGAATTGTGTGCGTTTAGCTCTTTGAGTGCGCGGGCAACACTACGCGTTCGGAAGCGAATCTGGCTCTGGTGTGGTGTGCTCAAGTTGAGGTGGAACTGATGTGGTATCAGGCATCGTTGAGTTGGCTGCAAAATGTGCAGCAAGTAGATTCGCCTTCTCTATTGCAGTGGTAACTGATTTGTCATCGACTATAACCGATGGAATGAATGAAGAAACTGAGTTTTGAATGTTTTTCACAAATGCCCAGAAGTTTCTACTACCTGTGGGAGAGTGTAGTATTTTTTGTCTCACTCTCTGGTCATGCAAGAACTTTGCGCGTTGGATATACGCATTGCAATCATCCCTAGCTCTCTTAAATCTTTTCCGGTTTCCCTCAGTATTGTTTGATTTATACAACCGGAAGCTCAACTCTTTGGGCTTAATGGCTTCTCTGCACCCAGAATCGAACTACATATTTCTCTTGGATTTGATACTCTTTACTCTGTGTGGAATAAAGGTCCGCATGCCAAGTAGAATCGTGTCTGTCAATGTGTCCGCTATAGAGTCAACATCGTTATGGAGGAAAAATAACAACCAATTTAACCTCCCAAAAAAGTCGTTCAGACCTTCCCAGTTGGCTTTCTCGTAGAACCATACTGTTCTTTTGTGAGCTTTCTCATTAACGTTACTCTTGGTTAGGGGAAATTTAGCTGACACGACACAGTGGTCTGAAGTGCCCAAGGGCGAAGAATTGTGTATTTGTGTTCATATACACGAGATATAACCTAACAGACTCCGTAAAATGTATGAACACTACAACACTTTCTCATTCTTATTGTTTTTCTATTAACACACGACTACAAAGGAGATTTTTGATTTTGTTTTGTTTGTTTTATCTCCACATTTATTTAATAATTCAATTACAGATTTTACTTAAGACTAAAGTTAACTTCTATTTTACTAATATCATTCTTATATTAACTTACTGGCTCTTCGCAAGCACTCTAAATTATACATTACCACTTTTCTTATGCCTTTCGGCGTACAATAACTAATGTTTTTATACCATGCCACAATAATTGATATGTTGTCTTTTTAAAATGTATTGTATTCTTTCTATATCATGTATTATCTATTATTCTTCTAATCTTTTTTTTTATTACATATATAGGGGGTTGACATGCGAAATAAAAAAAAAACCAAACAAAACGTACAAACATAAACAAGGAATACAAATAAAAACGAAAAAATAAAAAATTAAAATAAAATAAAAAATATTATTTGGAATTGGGGATTGGGGAAAGGAAAGCGGTGCGCCTGAGAGGCATACTATATTTGCGGACGTATAGTCCTTTCTTCACCACTGATCCACCACCAGTTGGGGTGGGATCGTCCTTTTATTGATTTATCTCTTTCATCGATCACCATACTAAACCGCAGGCGATCTGGAATATTAGTGATACCGTAATCATCGAGAATCCGTTTATCCCTGGCACAACGGAAAGCGTGGTAAATAATAGGGACACCATGTTTTTCTTGGATAAGTCCTTTTTTATTCAAGGAAGGGAACGCTTCTGCGACAATAAACCCGTTCTGGAGAGAACTCTCCATATACATATCATTGGGATAGAATGCTTCCGATATGAGATCATTTTCACTGCACATTGCCCTAGTTGTGTGACCACGGATAATCTTGATAATGAAGTTATCTATTCTGTTTAGTCCTGATTGTTCATACAGGACTTTATTGGGATAGTATTTCTTATACTGCGACTCTGGGGTTCTATACATTCCGAGGCAGGAACGCAAACACTGCCTTTCGAACACCCGAAACTTCTCCATGTAAAATGGGGATATGTTATACCACACCGGTCAGCCATACACTAATATTGGTCGGATGGATGCCGGGTATGAAATTATTTTCACATTGGGGTCCAGAAGACTACTACGGAAGAGACTTCGTGTCATTGGATATGCGTTTTTAGTTGCTGTAAGAGCAGCTGCTGTATGCTTATCAAAGTAAAGATACTGATCAAGCCAGATTCCAAGGTAGCTGACTACAGTCGTCGCAAAAACGTTTGATTTTGTTGAAAGCATCTTGCAAAAGTCTGTTAATGACATCAATCTTTTCTCCAGATCTATACACCACAATGTCGTCGGCATATGCAATTGCATGGTTGAGAGAACCTACTAGATCACTAGTGTAAATGTTAAATAAAATGGGAGAATTCACGGCTCCCTGTTGTAGGCGGTTTTTGATGTGGAACGACTTGTTAGAGATTATGTTTCCCCATTTCACCACAAATTGTTTACCCATTATCATATCCTAGATAATGTGTAAGTACTATTCGGGCATACCTAGATTGGATAACTTATGTACAAGTCCTTCTAACCATACGGTGTCGAAACCCTTTTCAAAGTAAACCAAACAGGCCCCTCTGCATATCCTCACACCAATTAGTCAATGCTTTATTTATAATTTTCTCGAATACCTTGCTAATGTTCGGAAGCAAACTAATCGAGCGAAGATTGTCTGGATTGCTCCTGTCCTTGCCCTTTTTTTGTGATGGGATGGACCACTGCAGATTTCTATTGGGTTGGATAATATGCATTATTTAGAGCATTATTGAACAAAATAATGTAAACCTTCACTACTTCAAGAGGTAAATGCTTTAGAACAATGTTTGGAATACTATCTATTCCAGAAGATTTTTTGTTCTTAATGGATCAAGGAATGTCCGTCAGTTCATCCTTGTGTACAAATATGCTGGTGTTTAGATTTCTAAGTGAGGAATCCGCTCTTTTATTCGGTGTACAACTTTGCTTCCGCCGTTTTGCAATAGATGGCTGTAGCGGTAAGTGGTAGTTGAAATAAATAGATCATAGATGTCATACAATAAGCTTAGGTATTTGTAAACATAACGCCATCGAAATATTAGTCGATTTGAGTCTGGGTCAGAAAGTTATTCTCGATTAAACATGTCAGCTTACGAGCCAAATTCTCGTCATTTGCGGGAGGTTTTAATTTTCTGCTTTAATATGAAGAAATCTGCGGCGGAGACTCATCGAATGCTCTCAAATACCTATGGTGAGGCCGCTATTAGTGAAAGAACGTGCCGAGAGCGGTTTCAACGCTCAAGAACGGCGATTTTAACGTCGAAGACCAGCATGGCGGTGGAAGAGAGAAGGTTTTCGAAGATGCAGAATTGGAGGCATTACTTGATCAAGACTCGTGTCCAACGCAACAAGAATTGGCAGGATCATTGAGAGTGACGCAACAAGCCATTTCAAAATGCCTGAAAGTCATGGGAATGATTCAGAAACAAGGAAATTGGGTGCCGTACGAGTTGAAGCCGAGAGATGTTGAACGGCGTTTGTGTGTTTGTGAACAGTTGCTTGCAAGGCAAAGACGGAAGGGATTTCTGCATCGCATTGTGACTGGGGACGAAAATGGGTTCATTACGATAATCCGAAGCGCAGAAAATCATGGGGATATCACGGCAATGCTTCCACGTCGACGGCCAAACCGAATATCCACGGTTCCAAGGTCATGCTCAGTATTTGGTGGACCGGCTCGGCGTAGTGTATTATGAGTTGTTAAAACCGACTGAAACAATCACAGGCAATCGTTATCGAACGCAATTAATGCGTTTGAGCCGAGCATTGAAAGACAAACGGCCGCAATACAATGAGAGACATGATAAAGTGATTTTACAGCATGACAATGCTCGAGCCCATGTTGCGAAAGTGGTCAAGACATACTTTGAAACTTTGAAATGGGAAGTCCTACCCCACCCGCCGTATTCTCCAACCGTTGCTCGCTCGGACTATCACTTGTTTCGATCAATGGCACACGGCCTGGCTGACCAGCACTTCCGGTCTTATGAAGAAGTAAAAAATTGGATCGATTCGTGGATCGATTCAAAAGATGACCAGTTTTTTCAACGCGGGATTCGTATGCTGCCCGAAAGATGGGAGAAAGTAGTGGCCAGCGATGGACAATACTTTGAATCATAAATGTATAACCAGTTTTTTTACAATAAAGCCTCGAATTTCGGAAAAAAGCGGCGGAAGCAAAGTTGTACACTGATACATTGATAGTGAAACTTCGACTTAAGATACGCCAATTGTTAAGTTTATTGCGTAGCGAAATATGTTTTATATAGAGAACTTTTTTCCAGATCAGGGTTAGAATGAGCCGATTCGTTCAATCTACACACTGCTTCGAACCAAGCACCAATTGAGTTCGCCTTTTTCTCCGGATCCTCGACTATTATGAACTCTTCATTAGGGTTAATGCTGTCCAAGGTAAGTTGTGCGTTCAGCAGAGTTTGACAATTCTCCGAACTCACGTACGTGGGATGTCATTATAATCTTTCCTTCGAAAGACTTTATTTATTTGAGGGAACATATTGGGCCCATTAGCTTTAATGGCATGAATTCTGTTGTTTCAGTCTTCATTAATTACTGATCTATAGTTGTCACGGATCAGTTTTTGAAGTTTTGTAATTAGTGACTTAATTGTTTTTATTTCATGGCTATTTGGATCGCCGAACTGTCTGTAGAGCAGTTTTAACTTAGAGATCAGAATACTCTTTTGCATATACAGCTCGTCGATAGTTGCGTTTCTGTATCGGTTTGTATGGCTCTCCATGTGACACACTTTTGGGATAGAACGATTCATTGTATTAGTATTGGTGGGAAAAACTTCTGAACAATCGCTGCAGACGGTTGCAAAAATGTTATCCGCTCTGCTCCTTTTTGAACAATCGTTTATCGGTGGTTTAGTGAATTTAAAATGGGTCGTACAAGCACCGAAGACGCATGTCGCTTTGGAAGGCCAAAAGAGGCTACAAATGCGGAAATCGTAAAGCAAGTGCATCGAATCGTTTTTTGAAGTTGGACGAGTTAGCTGAGAACGTGGACATCTTAAAAGCGCGGGCGGGATACATTTTGCGATTACGATTGGAATTGGTTGCTCACCCACCGTATTCTCTAGACTTGGCCCCCAGCGACTGTTATCTATTCCCAAACCTCAAGCGGTGGCTCCCGGGAAAGAGATTCAGATCCAATACGGAAGTCATCGCGAAAACCCAGGCGTATTTCGAAGGCTTTGAAGTTTTGTTTTTGAAAGGGCACCAAGATGTTGGAAAATCACTATCCAAGTGTATCGCTCTCGAAGGCTCCTATGTTGAAGAATACATTTAACCTTGCCCAAAAAACGATTGTTTTCATTAAAAGTTCCGGAACTTTTCAGCCTGTGCAGTACTATAATAATACGTGTGCAAGTAAAAACACGGCTCTGAAATTGGTGCCGCCCTTATTATAGGCATATAACATAAACCTCGTCATCTCCTTGATTTAATCACAGGCTTCGTTCGTTACCTAATAAGTTTCTAGCAGTTAGTTTGCTCCGTAACCGCTCTATCTGCGACTATTTCGACTATCTTGGCGCCTATCTTCATTTCACAGAACTTTACAATTCCATATATCACAACTGTCTAACGAAAGCACAGATCAATCTAATATGTGACCTTAACGGTTTTTTCAATCTATTAATCACAAACGTAAACCCGATGGTTGTCCTACCACCCTTTCCTTAAACTCGAAAACCTCAACGAATCTTTATGTCATTGAGCACTTGTTTGCCTTTTTTTCAAACAACCTTTCTCTGACGACTCTTTAGTTTCCACCCCTCTTATTTTAAGGGGACATTCCGGTTTGTTGGGTCAAAAAATAGGTTATTTTCATGATTTTTTTAAGAGAAAGTATTAAAGATATAACAACAATTTTTTTTTAAACATTTTATTCATCTTTCGATTACGTTTGTAAATTTTGTCGAGTCACTCCGGAACCGGAACCGGAGCCCCCCCCCCCCCCCCCCCCCCCCAGGTGTTCAAAGTTAGCCATCCGTTCTGCTCGTGTAAGGGTTATTTTCGTCCCCGGTGAAAAAATACGAAAAACGCAAACAGTTTATTGAACTTAAATACATTTAGCCCAACGTGAATTTTAAAATTGATAAAAAACAACAAAATGGCGGACTATTGAAAAAAATTTGTCGGCCCTTTTTTACTCTATTTTTTAGTTATAACTAAAAAAATAAATAAATAAATAAAAAAGTAATTCACTTACAATTTGCGTGTGCTTGTTAAAAATATGTGTGCGAACTTTCATAAGAATCGCATGCACCGTTTTCATATTACCGCTTACACCGCACTCAAAAAAGTTGTTTCGAGAAAAACGCATTCAAAGTTTGGAGATAAATTAGACAAAAGATAAAAATTATTTTTTTCATGAAATCATCGGGATTTTTTATACTAACAGCTAGACATCTATTCCTGGACCATAAACAATTCCTTCCACGACTTCGAATTGGTCCTCCAGTTGCATTTTCGCCTTTTTCCTCGCTGTTCGTGCCTCGTGCGAGTTGTATACTAGGCTGCGGTCAGCGTCTTGCAACCGATCTCTGTCCCTCTCGTTCGCAAACGCTCTCGCAGCGTACCCAATTTTGATGCCCATGACTTACATTATTAGCAATACGGGTAAAAACCCCTCCTTAAACATACAGGCTGCGGTAAGAGCCGCAACTTCAATGATTTTCTTACCACTGTATGTGTGTTTTGGCGCCATTTGCCAGATAGTAGCATTGAAACTTTCGTTGTTATTTTGCGTGAAACCTCCCTCGCATTTTTTTTTAACAAATCGGGATCTGTCAGTTTTACGTAAACTGGGTAAATAGCTGTTCGTACTTTAGGATCCAAGGGGCTTTGTCATGGTGGAACTTTGACAGTTCATTCGCAGCTTCCGCGCGTTTCCATTTGCACCATGACTCCGTGCCCTCTGGGCAGTTTTGATGTTGCGGATTTTTATCGGTTGATATTTTGTGGTAGTATGTTGCCCAAATTTCTTTCGCCATTTCTTCAGCAGAGTGAGCATTGCGTCTAATCGCAAGTTCGTAATAAGTCGTCAATTCTGTTATCATGTTTCCCGTAAGTTTGCCAGGACCAGCTCCTTCTAATTGGTCTGTTTTTTTTTGCTTTTTTATGACACCGCGTAATTGCGAACCGATTCGCTTTCCCACGTGATTAATACATTCGGCCTTTTCAACATTTGAAAAATGATTTCTGCAACGCATTCATTATTTTTACATCCCCGTCTCCAACGTACCTTTCGTAAATGCGGCCGTGCAGATCAAAAGCGCGCTCGAACATCTCTAACATTCCGTCAGGCTCCATTTTACCCGAAGTTCCATTGTGATCCAATGTGCAAACTGGTTCGTGCTCATCCCACCAAGTATCATATTCAGGGGTACCTTTCTTTGTTTTCATAAGGTTGCAGCCTTGGCAATAACGTGATTTCACAGTAAGATCGAGAACTTTGTTTGTTTTGTTGCCGATCAATGTCATAATGCCATAATTAGCAGTATGACCCCTTTTGCTCCAATTACCATCTCCAGAAGCAGTACATTTTTTATCTTCACTTTCATCATTTTTTTCTTTTTCATCTTTGCTAGCCTTTTTTATCACGGAAGAAAAAACGCCGATACAAGCTGTGTGTGCATTATCAAAAGCAGCGTAGTAGATGTGTTTCATAAATTCGCCAATATCCATCAGTGAAGTGAAACAATGTAATCCATTTAACCCGACACCCAAGATGCGTATTACGAATACTATTCTACGATTAATTTCGTAAGCTTTGTTGGCGATTCGCGGACAGGACTCGATGACCCTCTCACCACAGTTGCATTCGACGATCAGTTTGAATCCTAGGCCTTTCTCAGATTTTTTTGAAAAGTTTATCGAACCGTCACAGTTTTTACACTTTATAATGTTTGAAAGTTCGGAAAAAAACTGAAAAAAATGTAACATCACGTATGCTGCCACCACTGTGACCGCTGGAGCGAAGTCGGGCGATGTAGCCAATTTTTGTGCCGATGTAGTCGCATACTCCTTTTCCAGTTCATTTACAGTTCCCATAAATCCTTTTCGTTTTTTATATCGACTCCCTGGACGCACCCCTGACTTACGCAAACCTTTAACGTTTTTAAACATTATGTTAGAAAAATTTACCGTTGAAAAACGTGTGAAAGGGACGCCTAAACGCGAGCACTGCACGCCCTGAGACTACGTTTACACTAAATACTTTTTCCTCCTCATGAAAAAGAAACAAAGAAACATCAAAAATACCTACCCCGTGACGTCACCGGTAGGAACATCTTCCATAGTCACCAAACAAGAAAAAACCGCCAGCACCGTGCAACGGGCAAGTTAGTTCCATATATATGAAACTAACTAAAACTCAGGCAATCGCAGGTCACCCGCAGTATACCCGAATGTAAAAACAACATACACAGGAGCGACTATCCATTGCCGCTTATGAACATGTTGTTCAGTCGCACAAGATTGCGACATATTCAAAGAAGTGGCAGTTGGCCCCAACCAACAGCGAAGCAAATTAATGCCCATAAATGGATAGTCTGCATCTTTCTAAATACACGGTAGTTGCCACCTATGATACGAATGTGTATCCGCGGGAAACCCGATCCTTTAATGACCTATAACTTTGGAACCGCCTAAGATTTCGTTTCCAAATTTTAACATATTATTTTTGAAGTATAAAACTATCGATTAAGCAAAAAAAAATTGATTTTTTGAACCGAAAAGACCGGAGTGTCTCCTTAAATACTTAACAAACTTCTCTCTTGGTCCATTATTGTCTCATTTCATTGATCCTCGAATAAAAACAAACTAACCCAACTTAAAAACGAATTCATTCCCGGACCAGATGATCTATTCGCTATATATTCTTTAAAAAAATACTCCTTCGTTTTTTCTTTACCCCTTCAATTATCTTCAATCTGTCGCTTTCTCAAGGTAAATTCTCTAACATTTGGAAAACTTCTTTCATCACCCCTGTACATAAAAAAAGGTTTCCAAGGCATTATCTCAAATTACTGTCTTATTGTTAAACTTTCCCTCATTCCTAAAAATGTTGAAAGCATTCTGTGCCAACGCTTATGCTTCTACTGCAAATCCCTGCTTTCATCCAGGCAACACGGCTTTCTTCATGGTAGATCTACCATCACCAATTTAGTTGAATTTTCAATCTGCCCGGCCATCACACCTCTTATGACTTTAACGAACCCATCTAGCGAATGCTACTGAGAATAATTTTTTCCTTATTTAAGGTAAGAATTGGCTCTTACTATATTGACTTTAACCATAACATTTTGCCTAGTTCCCGTGGGTCTGGCATAATACGGGGCCGTAGAAAACCTACGTATGAATGTCGGAAATACTAATAGAAAAGGGTTTTTTTGTTTTTTGTTTTTATTAGACTTCTCCCGGGAGAGGCGAACCTATAGCACCGAGTGGGCGCCCCGAGATGACACCAAATAACTGTTGCAGTACTTTTTGAACAGTTGCAGGGTGTAACGCTCCGGGAACACTCGCGTGTGAAGGGAGTTCCACAGCTTCCCCGCTCTGTAACGGAACGAGTTCTGATGCAGGGATGTTCGCGCCGTCGGGAGATGAACCACAAACGGCTGCGATCCGTCGGATTGTCTTGTGGAGCGCATATAAGCCGAATTGCGTGGAACAATACCAAGAATCTCCGAAGAACAGTACTCGGTTCTGTGTGGTTAGGTTTTGAATTCACCAAAATAAAATCGTCGGCACGTTCCTGTTAAAGATTGAGAAAAAAAAAAGATCTACGAACGTTTTTTTTTCTTCTTTAAATAACAATGCACGCTAATAGTTCAACTCATTTACTCATCTAAATACTTCTCAGGGGTATTATTCCACTCCCAAGAATAATATTTACATTGAAAACGAAGGAGGTTTATTACAAAATCAAACCTTCAGCATCTTCGTCAATTGTTCTTTTTCTGACAATGTTCTCATTTCCCGTCTTGCGTTGTCCTAAACGACTATATATGTACTCTGTCTATGAAAATTCTATCGAGGTTATTATTACATAAAATAACCGGAAACCTGTGCAATATTAGTCTTAAGATTCTAATAAGGGTTTTGTGGTAATTTCATTATATAGATTTGTGGTATTTTCATTATATAGATTTATAATTATAGTTGTAAAGGAATTGCTGTCCTAAAACTCTGAAATACTAGTCGTAAAATATAAATGTATTATTTACTTAATAAAAACTGAACTGAAAAAAAACCTTCAGATATTTTTCTTCTGGAGAATCTACATCATTAAAAATAAAAGTATAAAAATAATTATTAAGCTATTATTAAGAAATACCTTTTCAAAATAAAACTAAAAATGTTTGTTTTACTAAAAACGGTAGTGCGATACGGCTTTTGTGACATCGGTACGCCACTGATGTCTAATAGGCGTCGTTAATTAGCGTACTTCTCAACAATCAAATTAAACGCACAGGTAATATGGGACTTATAAGACGAAGTAACACTTAAACATATTTTTTATTATCTGTATTAAATCAAATTTGAAAAAAGATCATTAGAAAGTATCATATGCCCATGAATTGCAAAGCACAAGTCAATCTATCACAAACAAACAAGAACAGAAGTACAAAACAAATGAGGTGATCTCACGTCTAGGTCGGTTCCCCATTGTTGAAATTATACATATTACATACCCATCAGTAATTCGACAACGGCAAACACGTAGGCATTAGCAAGGATAGCAGGAGTTCCCATCTCAACTGAACACACCGACTTGACATGACTCAATCGAACCCCACGTTTAATATTTGAGTAACCCTCTCTGTTGTAATATTGTGAGAATTTCCTTACTTTGAGAAGATTGTAAAGCACAATCACCCCCGAATGAGTTCTACACCGTCAAACCCCAAATGACTTATTGGCAATTTCAAATGTATTATTAAAAATGACACGACGACGATGATATACAGTCTATTCATTAAATTTTATTTACACAGATAATTGGAAAAGTTCATCTCTTCGCCGCACTGCTAATCCAAAAGTTCATTCCCTGCCTCGGTTTGTGGGGGGAGAAACCATAAATCCCCAAATCCCTTTGCGA
Source organism: Microdon myrmicae (assembly GCA_963931805.1). Classification (NCBI taxonomy): domain Eukaryota; kingdom Metazoa; phylum Arthropoda; class Insecta; order Diptera; family Syrphidae; genus Microdon; species Microdon myrmicae. The sequence continues at coordinate 222,619,167 of OZ007497.1, forward strand.
AAATTCATACAAACGAGACCATTCAAGGGCTGAAGGTAGTTAGGGGGACCTAACGTACACGCAGCAACTTAAAGAATTAAAGACATGTGAAAATATGACGCCACAAATTCCGAGTGAAAATATAGAATGGGGCGAACAGGGATATCGCCAAAATCCCATCTGTTAATTTCTGAAAATTATTGTGGAAACGTATTTATGGTCGATCTAGGGCGAACCAAGTTGAAAGGCTTTTTGGGGATGGGCACTGCTACCAATGGGACTGACGACAGATTTGACTTTTTTTTTTTCTTTCAATATTCTATGGGAAGATAAAACGCTTTTCTTTGAAAAGCAGTTTTGTGGTTGGAAAGTTAATTATGGCGGAAATGGGGTATTTTTCAGTTGAATGAGCTCTTGTTTGGGTGGCGTAGATGGTTCAAATGAAATAGTATTCCCTGAAGCGGGTGTGTAAGACTAAGCCTTCTCATTTGCTCATTTTCCAAGAATGTTGAAATGGACAAAAGGAAGATTATTACAAGCTCAAAGAAGATCTTGTTCTAGGACAATTTCTTTTCGAACTTTATAGATTACAGAACCCCTTTCGAGCAGCAATCGATGGGGACGCCATCAAAAAGGATGCGACAATGTTCTTCGCCTCTTTTACAATGTGACCATCGTTTAATTTCTCTCAGGTCCGAAGAAATTCGCGAAAAAGTTGGGCTATGTATTTTTAAAGCACTAAACGCCATTGTCTGGGAGCGCAGCAGTTATTCCGTCCGCAACTATATTAACCAGAAATTGTAAGCGTGTGAAACGCTTCTCTCATCGGGAGGACAGAAACTGTCGACAGCGCTATATTAGATGCATTCGCATATAATTTGACTGTTTTTATATCACTCCTCCGTTGGTTCCACGAATTATTCTGTCGCCTCTGACACCATAACCATAAAACTGGTGTCATGCCGACAAGAACTCATAAAAAACTAGTTCATTCGAAAAACTTTACTGAAAAGATGTAGTTTTTCATACGAATATTAGGATCATCACAGCAGAACACAATTGAGCAAGTTTTCCGTTCGTCCTTATATCATGTCGGTGGCAGACAAAAGGACTTTCCATGCATCTGTAGATGCGACAGAGTTAATGGACTTCGCTGCACGTTGCGAATGCAATTTTATAAAAACCCATATAATGCTTGTAGAGAGACGAAGGGTGTTCAGGGCATTGAAAAACACCAAGAAAGAAAGTAAGGAAAAAGTTTCCGTGCATTTGTGGGTGAGCGTATTGAGTTATGTGGCCAAGTGGGATCATAAAAATCATAGGTCAGAAGTGAGCACACAAATAGCTCCCTAGGACTTGATTAGCGGTGAGTGCAAATAGAGTTGCAGTTACTTCTTCGTTTATTTGTAATAAAGGATCCAATGGGTTATATGAACATAAATCCTTATTTTGAATATTGTTTTACTTTAGAAAACAGTTTCGGTTTTTGTTTAAACTTAAGCCAAATTGACTTAGTTTTATGAGTATAAATGATATTTGTGATATTCGTATTCTGTTCAAACTTAATGGACAACTAGGCCATACATTTGGTGTTTATTTAGCAATTAGAGAGAGTCAAAAAAGAATCACCTGCAATTCGGTATAGAATCTCACTTGTAACGAAGCACTCGTTTAACCGAACAAAACAGCGGGAAACTGGCCTGAAATAATTGCAAGGCACAAATATTATACCCAAATATTACAAAACTGTCATCCTTAAAAACGTATCCATTGGGGCCGCCCCATATAAAATATGAGTCGATTAACATGAATTCTGTGTTATGTGTGTTGATTAATTGTGGGTAAATATAAAATATAATTATTTGTGGGTAAATATAAAAATGCACAGTACCTTGCGCTCGTAAAAACAATTAAGAGACACAGACACTCTAGATACGAATTTAATCACACGGCGTATAAAATAAAATAAAACCTAAAAACAAAGGTGCACAATGCAGTGAAGTGCAAAGAATAAAATAGTAATTAACTATAATCAATAAAATATAGCACCTCTGTCGCAAGCGCGAAAAAGAAAAATAGCATATACTCGTATATTGCTCGTTAAGCAGTCGATATATAAATAATCAATTAGCCTGGGTGTAAGGTGACTAGTTCTTAGTCGGCAATAGGCGAGTTCGAGTGGAGGTTACCGAGAGAGAGGATTGCGTCGAGGTTCGTACGGGGACAGCAGGTCGCCCTTGTTTTTAATTTTAATAAAAACGAACAAGGAAGAACCTTGTGGGGGTTCTTTAAAACTACACAAAGAACCACCCACAATTCCAACCCCAACTCCCTTTGCCAACCTGCAGGTACCTGCAAGCATTTCCTTCTCAAGGACATTTAATGCACGTCACGCAAAACTATCTGTAAAGAATTCGCTAACATTCATGCAATTAACGCATCATCAAAATTCTCTGAAAAGAATTCCTTACATGCAAAGGATCTTCATAAATTAGGACACCTTATCGGCGACGCTGGCAGCCAGCGTACCCTGCCACACACGTGCGCAGCACATTTTCCTGGTTTATACACAGTGTCGGTAGCCCTTTGTCCAATCGACAAAAGCAGTTTGCGCATCTAGCGTCTAACCGCCAAGAACCGATTTCTTGAGCATGTAAACATGCCTACAAAATCCGACCCTTTCCGCCAGCGAGATACATTGTGTACCTATATTTCTTTTAGCACCTAGTTTTCCTAATTGCATGCATCCATGTTTTTTTTTTTTTGTATTAGACTTCTCTCGGGAGTGGCGAACTTATAGCGCCGAGTGGGCGCCCCGTGATGCCACCAAATAACCATTGCAGTTCTTTTCGAACAGTTGCAGGTTGTAACGCTCCGGGATCACTCGCATGGGAAGGGAGTTCTACATCTTCCCTGCTCTGTACCGAAACGAGTTCTGAAGCAGGTATGTTCGCGCCGGAAATGAACAACAGACTGGTTTGTGGCTTGTCTTGTGGAGCCCACATAAACCGAATTGCGTGGACCAATACCAAGAATCTCTGAAGAATAGTACCCGTGATAATATCTGTAAAACAGACAGAGGTCGGCTACGCGCCTTCGATGTGATAGCGACTGTAGTCCCGACGTCAGCACCGAGTCCCCGACCAGGCGAATCGCTCGTCTCTGTATGCTCTCAAGTAGGTCGAGGGTATGTTTAGGAGCCGAGCTCCAAACATGAGAGCAATATTCGAGCGCGGGTCTAATTTGGGATTTATATAGGAGAAGAAGTTGGGCCGGAGTAAAATATTTCTTGGCTCTAAAAAGATAACTCAGTTTTCCTGAGGCTGACCTGGCGATACTCGACACGTGTTTATGCCATGATACATTCCCACAGACCGTGACGCCGAGCAACTTCAAACTTTCCCCAGCCTCGAGGCCCTAGCCATTCATCATCGATGATCCACTTTTCTTTGTGAATGTTGTATATTGTGTCTTCGCTGCATTGAAGTCGACGAGATTGGCCCTTCCCCAATGCAGGACCCTATCTACATCCTGATTCAGAGAGTTAATCTGTCTGCATCTCAGCTGGTGCGACGCAGATGCACCAATCGGCCGAACACTCGAAAAGGAGGAAACAAGTGTACTATTACCCACAAAACTGAACACTTTGTTATCCGTTGTTTCCAACAAATCATTTATGTGAAGCAAGAACAAGGTTGGAGCCAAAATAGAACCCTGTGGCATCCCTGAATTAACAGGATACAGATCCGACCATGCGCCGTCCACAACAACCCGGATCGATCGATTCTCGAGGAAGCTCCTCGTTCAGTCGCAAAGCTGTTGGGAAAGTCCATATGAACGAAGTTTGCTCAGCAATGCCCCGCGCCAGACGCGGTCAAAAGCCTAAGAGATATCCAATGCGACCGTCCTTGATTCACCATGCCATTCAATCGCAGATGTCCATATATCGGTTATAAGTGTCAAAAGGTCTCCCGTGGTCCGCCTGCCACGGAATCCGTATTGACGATCATTCAAAAGTCCGTTGCACTCCAAATACTTAACTAACTCAGCATTGATGACTTTTTCCATTACCTTAAATAGACAGTAATACTATCGGACGGTAATTTTGGGGGAGACACTTTTTTCCCGTCTTTGGGATTGGCTGAACTTGAACGATTTTCCAGCAGGCAGGAAATGTCCTCCGTGCATAAGATAAGCGGAAGAGTCTGCCAAGAACCGGCGATAGCTCTGGAGCACAGTTCTGAAGGACTATTGCTGGTATTCCGTCCGGGCCAGTTGCCTTCCTACAATCCAGTATACGTAGAACGAGTTGAATAGTGTGCGGACGAAATCTCACATCGCCCATCGAAGACCGTACCGGCGAGATCACAGGTGACTCCAAAAGACCGGGGTCGAGGTTTGAATTCGCGGAAAATAAATTCGCGAACACATTAGCTTTGTCCTTTGAATTCGTGACTAACGTCCCGCTATCCGTCACCAACGGAGGGAAGAGGAGGATGCGAAGTTACCGCTGACAGATTTTGCCATTGACCAAAAGGAGCGCGAACCAGTTGGGCACCGAAGGAGCTTATTGATGACCCTGTCGTTGTGAGCTTTCTTCGCGGTATCAATCGTCTGGTTGCACGCGTTTCTGAATCTAATAAAATTCGTTCTGTTAACATCGGTGGGATTGGGAGCACCATTGCTTAAAAGCTCTATTTTTTGCCGCTGTAATCAGCTCGCATTTTTATCAAACCAAGGTTTATCAGACGAACGAATATACATCTCCATCCCCAGAAGAATAATCTCTGATACCGACTCCGCGCATGCGTTAACATCGTAGTTTCCGAAGCACACCTCCGACCATGGAAAGGATGCGAAGAAATCCCGCAAATCGTCCCAGTTAGCAGCCCCATACTTCCATATATGGCGAAGCTGCCTAGGCCAGTTACTCTCTTGATATGCAAGTGCTTGCGCGACAGATACTAAGCAGTGATCTGAGTTTCCCAGTGGCGCAGGAACCTCTACGGTATAAATACTCGGTTCGGATGTCAAAAACAGATCCAGGGTGTTCGTATAATCGCCTCGGGCATCCGACCCTCGCGTTGGCTCCCCCACGAGTTGAGTCAAGTTGTGGCTTACAGCAAACATTTCCGCCAGGCTCCCATCCCCATCGGTTCTGTTAGAATGTAACAACCAGCCGGAATTGTGCACATTAAAATTGCCAAGGACAACAATTTCAAAAGCTGGGTCGTTGATCTGTATCCAGTCGACAGTATGTGAAAGATGTTCGAAAAATGTCGCCGGTCGATCGTCATTCGGGGAGCGGTAAAGACAACAAAGAAATTTAACGGAATTCCTCAGCACGGCCATCAACCATATGATGTCCATATTATTGGGTTCCAAGGCCTCCATCCTCTGGCAAGCCATATCGGACCGCGCGAAGATGCACCCTCCGCCTTTAAAACGGAATCTCGAATGTAAGTCGTATCCTGAGCAACGAAGATATGTCGAATCAGTTGACAAATCGACCTGGGTCTCAGTTAGGGCAAGGATATCAGGTTTCGTTGTTTGCAAATATTGGTGGACGGCGTTTACGTTCGTATTGGTGAAACCGATGCCCCTGATGTTACAAAATGCCGTCACCAGTCGAGTGTGGGCAGAGCCTCAAGAGCGAGCCCGGTTATGCGATGACGAACCTCTTAAAGTTCCATTATTTATCATGATATCTGCATGGCGTTCCCCCTGGCACAACCCCCCCCCCCCCCCCCCCCGTGGAGATCCGAATGGGAGACTAGTTTACCTCCGGAATTCTTTATATCAGGGGGTACCATCATGACATATCTCCTTGTCAGTCCGGGCCATCAGACACACATCCGAAACACCATTTCTCTCGGCGATATCGCGGAATGTACAGCGTGACGGGGTAGTATCTCACCTTGGGACCGACTACCACCTAACCAACCTTTTCTCGAACCGGTCCATCAGCCAAGCTCCGAAAGATGGTCAGGGATTTCTCCCGACCATTTCATGGAGCCTAAAGCTTGATGGGGTGGTATTTCACCGGACGCACAGGGCGTTGGTACCCCGGCTACCACTCGGCCTTTAGTCGCCTTTTACGACAAGCCGGCCTAGCTGTGAATATATTCTAACGCCCTACTCACAGGGCTTCAATGATGCCCTTTGTTCGTTCCTCCTTTTCTTTGTTTTCCCCATGACCTCGTAGCACGAGTAAACAATGGATCAATTAGCACACTAGCTAAGATCGGTCCAGAGAGATCCTCTGCAATTCACCACCACAAAGAGAAACTTCACGTTTCTCTCAAGGAAAGAAAACTCAAAATAAAGACAATTCTTTTCGTGTTTTATTTGTGAAATTGAATTCGCTCCGCGTTCCAGGTGTTCCTTCTAGTGTGTGGATAGTGTTCGGCGGAACACTTTGACAACAACGTACACATTTTTTTTTTTATTTATACTTATTAGACTTCTCTCGGGAGAGGCGAACCTATGGCGCCGAGTGGGCGCCCCGAGATGCCATCAAATAACTGTTGCAGTTCTTTTTGAACAGTTGCAGGTTGTAACGTTCCGGGAACACTCGCGTGGGGAGGGAGTTCCACAGTTTCCCTGCTCTGTAACGGAACGAGTTCTGATGCAGCGATGTTCGCGCCGTCGGGAGATGAACCACAAACGGGTGCGATCCGTCGGATTGTCTTGTGGAGCGCATATAAACCGAATTGCGTGGAACAATACCAAGAATCTCCGAAGAATAGTACCCGTGATAATATCTGTAAAACAGACAGAGGTCGGCTACGAGCGATCAGGCGGATCGCTCGTCTCTGTATGCTTTCAAGTAGGTCGAGGGTACGTTTAGGAGTCGAGATCCAAACATGAGAACAATATTCGAGCGCGGGTCTAATTTGGGATTTATATAGGAGAAGAAGTTGGGCCGGAGTAAAATATTTCTTGGCTCTAAAAAGATAACTCAATTTTCCTGAGGCTGACCTGGCGATACTCGACACGTGTTTATGCCATGATACATTCCCACAGACCGTGACGCCGAGCAATTCCAAACTTTCCCCAGCCTCGAGGTCCCGGCCATTCATCATCAGCTGTGGAACCGATGATCCAGTTTTCTTTGTGAATGTTGTATACTGGGTCTTCATTTGCCCACGTGCGCCTGTCGGTTTGGGATCTTGCTAGGAATTTAGGGTGCTAATTGCTATTAGCTACATGAGGAGATATGCGTTATTCTGTTTGTTTTCAGAAAAATGCGTTTATTGGGTGGATTGAGTAAATAGGGGAATTGCATTGAATTCAATTGAATGGATGCATTGAATGGATGCGTTGAATTCAATATTAGGAAATTTTGAACGTTTAGTTCGATTGGTTTTTACTATTTAATTCAATGTTGGGTATTTGGAATGTTGCCTTTTGTTTCAGGCGGACGAAAGGACTTTTGGGAAACGTGTCTGTGGGCACGTGTAATGGATATAGGTGAGTATGTTCCTTGGTGGAACGACGATATCTCAACCTATAGTCGGTTGTGTGGTTCGTAGAACCGCTACAAACCATACATGTCGCAGCTAGACTGGTCTCCGACATAGAGTGGAATAAATGTAAGAACCAATACATAGGTGCCTGTCTGATCGACTTGGAAAGAGCCTTTGATACCATCTGGATCGAAGGGTTATATTACAAACTGGCCAGACTCCACCACAAAGTCATATATATATAGGGGAAGAGCGCAGGTTGCGAGTGCTTGAAGCATGCCTTGTACGCATACCAATTCAACAAGGAAGGCGGCTGTATGCGATCTCGGTTTACGCAGTCGAGGAACATCAATATAATCTCTTTTTAGCAGAACTTGAGACTTTGGCGGATTTTTTACTTATCTGCTTGTGTTCCGCCGAACACTGTCCATAAAATCAAAGTCACTTTAAATTTTTTTATTTATTACTTTTATTTGTTTTCTTTCTTTTTTGAACACATTTATGTTGATCGAGAAGCTCGCACCGCACACTCTTAAATTTTTGCTCTCGGGTCAAGGAGGCGTTTGGAAATGGGATGATCAAGTTGGAATTTATTGTTTTGGAAGAGATGCCAGTGGACGCTTTAACAAAATCCATTACCAGCTCACATAAGATGCTTCAATCGTTTAGGGATGTATTTTTTTTGGAGAATTTTTTTTAATTGAGAAAGGGTGTTTTGTGTGATATGTGTACATTCCTTAGTCGTCTTTGAACGTATCCATTGTCACTAATCTTTTCTTTTACCATCTGCTTGGTGGTAGATGGAACTGCCAGTTAGCTGTCAGATTACACTCACTTCAATTTTCCCCACTTATAAAAAATACTTGTTCATTTTGCTTTTAATTAAAAAAACCCTTAATCCTAAGGGATCCTTTATTTTCACGCGCAACTCAACACTCTCAACGTTCCATTTCCAACAGCGCCTTTTAGTATAAGAAAACCTATAAATTAGTTGAATAACTTTCTCTTCGAAATCCCTAATCTCTTGTCATACACTATCTTTCCATACTCGGACTTCGGTTGAAATATAGTTAGTAATCATCGATACCACAATTTATTACCCCACAACCTAATTCTGAAGCGCGGCTTAAATCTAATCCTGGTCGTTTTTATATGCGAAAACGCTTGTCCAACGACATAAATCCTTATCAACAATCTTACGATATTCAAAGTGTTGGCTCGAATTTAATGTCGTGGAAGGCGATCTCAGACCCTTTGATTTATAGCACATCATCCGACATTTCGCATGCGTTCTTTAAATATTGCCCGTCATTATTCTAAAGGAGATATCGCAAATCCTGCAGTCCAAAAGTCGTGCTGCCAAGACATATTCACTCTTTACGCATAAATAAGTTTTGATTATTGGAAATGTGTTTCTCGAAAAGAAAAAGACACAAAAAAGGATTTTTTGTTGTGCTAACAACAAAAAGTTAATCGAGTGAAAACATCTCGATTTATCCTTTAAGGATATGAGTAAGTTTTACTTGCAAAGTTAAGTCGATAAAGGAAATCAGCGCCGTATGGGGGCGTTTGTGGTTGTTGTACCTCTAAAGGCATTTTTCAAACATTTCTCGACTCCTTTATCATCCTTAACTGATGGTGAAATGTAGGTTTGTATGTAGTCGCCAAATGGTTGCGATTCGTTTCAAGCACCACTCGTAAAATGAAGATATTTCAAAGGATATACTTTAGCTGTAAGCGTCTCTGAGGGCCGATTTTGTTAATGATGGTCTGGCCCTGATCTGGCATCTGTATCGTTTCCAAGTGGTCGATTAGTTTAGTCGTTAGTCCCTCTGTTTTATGCTTGACTTTTATCTACAGGATATTTAGACAGAAACGAAAAAAAAAAGAAAGAAGGATGGAGGCACTCAATCCGTTTGAGTACCCAAGGAAAAGATGATTTTTCTTGGATTTTCTTTTAGTGTTTAAAGTATCAAATTAAAGTATCCATTTCATGGATTACAGTATTTATTGTACTTATGATTTTATCTCCAAATTAAAAAAAAAAAAAACAAAACAAAAATAAAGAAAAAATTGAATACGTGAAAATAATAGGGTAAACAATATTATATTCAAGGCCAGTGATTCAAATGTTTTATTTATGACTGTCGCCTTGGATAATATGGTGTCTCTTTGTTGACATACAGAAACTGGGGTAAAGTGAATAAAGATAGGAAAGTTAAAAAAAAGTCAAAAAGATAGGATAAATAGGAGGTGGTAAGTACCATAATTCTTTGGTTCTGTACTATTGTATATAGACTGAAAAGTCCCAGGATTTATCAATATGTGGTGACACTGGAAAACTGACATGACTTATTTCGAGAGACTCATCTGTTACCCACTTATGTATGAAGTTTCATGATATTTCGTCCATTCGTTTACAAGCTACAGTCGTTTGAGTGACGCTACTTTCATCATCTTCATCAGCACTACAACCGGGAACAGGTCTTGGTCTTATTTAACAAATCTCTCCACCGGTCCCGATTTCGAGCCGATGTCATCCAGTTTGGCACTCCCAGGCTCTGGGCGTCCTGGTCTAGGTCATCCCTCCATCACAGACAAGGTCTGCCGCGCTGCCTCCTTCCATACATCTTGCCACAAAGGACTTTCCGGACAGGCTCCTCTTCGGTCATTCGAGCTAGGTGTCCTGCCCGCCGGAGTATACCGAGCTTGATTTTTCTTATAATATTAGCTTTAAGGTAGATTGCGTACAACTCATGGTTGTAGGGCCTCCCTCACACCGGGGCCAAAAATTCTTCTTAAGACCTTTCTCTCGCACGCGGCTAAGAGTTCAGAGTGACTTTTATTGAGCACCCAGGTCTCGGATCCATACATGAGTACTGGTAAGACCATGGGCTTGTACAGTAGTAGTTTGGATGTTCTGGATAAATTTCGGGATTTAAAGAGCCTTGATAGACCATAGTAGGCTTTGTTGGATTTGATAGCCGTTCGCGTATTTCTTCTTCCATATTGTTATCGGCTGATACTATTGAGCTAAGGTAGTTAAAGGATTGTACTACTTCAAATGCGTGCTCCACTACCTTGATACTTTGACCAACGTTAGCTCTTCTCTTGGCAGAAGTTGCCACCATGTACTTAGTTTTTCTCTCATTAATGTGCAGTCCCAGTTTTTGTGCCGCCTGCTCGATCTGGGTGAAGGAGTCCTGTATAGCCGAATCGGATATACCGATTATGTCGATTTAATCTGCGTAGGCAAGTATCTGGCCGGATTTGGTGACAATACTCCCTTTTTGTTGTAACGCCAAAGCCACGGATTGCTTTCTCCATCGCCAGGTTGAAGAAAAGGCAGACCAGACCGTCCCCTTGTTGGAGTCCATTAAAGATGTTTATTGGGTTGGACAGCAATCCCGCTATTTTTACTTGACTAGTTATGTTGGTCATGGTCAACCTACAAAGTCGTCTCAATTTGTTTGGAATGCCGAATTCTCTCATGGCATTATATAGTTCTACATTGGCTATGCTGTCGTAGGTGGCTTAAACTCTGAAAACAGATGATATAATGGAATCTTAAATTCCAGACATTTTTCCATCGCCTGCCTAAGGGTGAATATCTGATCAATCACTGATTTGCCTGGGATGAAGCCCCGCTGATATTGACCAATGATGACTTTAGCGTATGGGGCTATCCAATCTTGTAGAGAGTATCTTATTTTATTGGGTACTCAGCAATGTTGTTGCACAGTGTGATATCTCCCTTCTTATGTATGTGGTAAATTATACCAAGGCGCCAATCTTCCGACATCTCCGCTTGTTGCCATATGTGCACCACGATCTCATGAATTGCGTCATGTAACGCTGTCCCTCCTTGTTTGATCGGCTCAGCTGGTATGCCATCAGCTCGGGGGGCTTTATTTGATTTGAGCTGTTTTATGGCTTTTAATGTTTCCTCAATGCTTGGTTGCGGCAGCATTTGGTCTTGATCTTGCATTGGTGGAGTTTCCAATTCTTATGTGTGCTGTCCATTTAGCAATTCATTGAAGTGCACTTCCCATCGCTCCAGAATGCTTTCAGGATCGGTGATCAGATTACTCTCTTTATCCGTGCAGTAAGTGCAGCGTGGTGTGTACCGCGTCATACTGCGGATTATTTGGTAGAATAGGTAGTCTGCGCCTGGTGCGGACCTCGCTCTCTACTTTTCTCTATTTCACAGACAACGTTTTTTTTTCCCCGGGCACTTGTATTATATGTGGAGTCCTTTTTCAGATCTTCTGAGCTCTATATTTTTCACCTCGCGTACCCGCGTCCTATGAGACTGCTGCATTGCCCGGTATGCAGAATTCTTACGTTCAGTCGCTAGTTTGCACTCATCATCAAACCAATCACCCCGATCTCTACGACTACTGCCTAAGATGGAGTTGGCAGTACTAATGACAGTATTCTTAAGGCGTGTCCATTTCTCTTATACGCCTGGCATTCTGGCCCCAGGACTTCCTCTCCCCCCATCGAGGTATCCGAGAGCGCGTCCTAGCACATGACCATTGCGTAAGGCAGCCGTGTTGATTCGAACCTGATTCGCGGATGCAATACGTCTCCGTAAGACAATCCGCGCTCGGGAACTGTACCAACAAGATAGTGATCCGAGTCGACATGGGCACCTTGGTACGTTCGTACCGTCATCAGGCTCGAGGAGTGGCGGCGATCTATCAACACATGGTCAATTTGGTTGCGAGTGGCTTCATTAGGTGATACCCAGGTGGCTTTGCGGATATTTTTACCCGGAAACCTGGTACTTGCCACGACCAAGTTTTTTGATGCTGCCAGTTCGCTGACTCGTAGTCCATTGACATTAGTGTTCTCATGCAAACTATGGGAACCTGTATAGTGCCTGAAAAACGGCTCCCGACCTATTTTCGCATTCAAATCACCAAGAACGATTTCCACATCGTATCTTGGGCAGGCATTGAGGGCCCGTTCGACGTTCTCGTAGTATTCTTCTTTTTCGTCGGCAGGGGACTCCTCTGTAGGTCCGTAAACGTTTATGAGGGTTATGCTCCTAAACTTGCCTCGCACGCGAAGAGTGCATAACCTTTTGTCTATTGCATTAAAGTCGATAATGGCAGGCTTCCGTTTTTGACTGACTAGAAAGCCTACCCCGAGCACATGGTGCATGACAGCTGTAATAAACGTCATACTCGTTTCTTTGAACGACACCATTCCCCGTCCATCTTATTTCTTGTAATGCTGTTACGTCAGCCTTATATTTGGACAGGGCATCGGCTAGCTGCTGTGCAGCTCGAGCTCTGTATAGTGAGCGGACGTTCCACGAGAAAATTCTTAAATCGTTTAGCCATTTTCGTTTCCGTGATCGTCGTCGTGTATCCAGTTCATATCCGAGGCTTGTTATATTTGCTATAATATAAGATGAAAGAAGTATCGGCACGATGGGTCCCACGTTTGTTGACCGTCGAACAAAAACAGCAGCGCGTTGATGATTGCGATCCGTCGGTGTGGGGTTGTTGCGGGATAATCGAGTGGACATTTTTCGACATTTTGTGGCGATGGATGAAACGTGGGTCCATTACCATGCGCCTGAGTCCAATAGGGAGTCTGCAGAGTGGCTGAAAAGGCAGGGAAGCCGACCAAAGCGCCCAAAAGACCAACACTCGGCCGGGAAAGCTATAGCCTCGGTCTTTTCGGATGCGCAAGGCATAATTTCCATCGGTTACGAGGGTGGGCTGAAAAGTTTCCGACCTAGCAAAGATACAAGACATTTTTTCTTAAATTTTTTTTTTATTTTTCTACATAGTCTTCTTGTAATTTTACACACTTCTCCCAGCAATGCTCCCTCCTCTATAACCCAGCCAAATAGTACTCGGCGTTTTTCTCTGCAAAATAACTGTTCACGAAGGTGATTGCCTCCTCATTTGACGAAAATCTCTGTCCTCCGAGTGCAATTTTTAGATTAGGGAACAAAGAAAAGTCGCCTGGGCCCAGATCTAGTGAGTAAGGCGGATGGTCAAGTAGTTCAAACCGCAATTCGTGGATTTTCGCCATGACAACCACTGAGGTGTGATACGGATCGTTGTCTTGGTGAAACAGGATTTTTTTCTGCAAATGTGGCCGTTTTTCTGCAATTACTGCCTTCAGTTGGTCGAGTAATGATGCGTAGTATCCTCCTGTAATGGTTTTTCCTTTTTGAAGATAATCGATTAAGATAACTCCGTGACTATCCCAAAAAACAGTCGCCATCACTTTTCCAGTGGAAAAACAGGTTTTGCTTTTTTGTTTGGAGCCGATTCCCCCTTTGCAGTCCACTGTTTTGACTGTATTTTGGTTTCGGGCGTATAATGGTGTATCCAAGTTTCATCGACAGTAATTCATCGGCGCCAAAACTCGGCTTTATTGCGCCTAAACTGCGCCAACAGAGCGTTGGAAATGTTCATTCCAACACGTTTTTGGTGTTATATGGCACCAAACGCGCGGACAGATTTCTCACGCCTAAATCTTGATTTAATATGTGACAAACACGTTATTTGGACATTTTCATAACCTCTGCTATCTCTCTCACTTTAATTCGGCGGTCATCTAGCTCCATTCGGTGAACTTTAGCGATGTTATCGTCAGTTATTGGAGTTTTTGGACGTCCCAGACGTTCATCGTCTCCCAAGCTCTCATGGCCACGTTTAAATTCAACTGCCCAAAATTTCACTGTGATAAATGATGATCCACAGTCCCCATACACAGAGTCCAAATCATCTTTGATTTGCGTAGGCGTTTTGCATTTCAAAAACAACAATTTAATGACAGCTCGATACTCAATTTTGTCCATTTGCACAAAAACACTCACATCGACTCACTCAAACAACTGTCAAATGAAAACTACGCATCCAAAATGGCTGAAATGTTGGTGAGTAACTGTCAAAAGATGCACAACTACATTCACTAGCTTTTATTGACGAGTGCTGCTATCTTCACGTTGAGGTCGGAAACTTTTCAGGCTGCCCATGTACAAAGACCCGTCATCCCTTATCCAGGGTGTTACGCGTCAAGTGCCTATTGAATGGTTTGCCAGTGTATACCAGCTGTATTATAACAGCGCCTCTCTGTAACCGGTTCGATTCAGAGCAGTAAGCAGACCTTACCATATCAAAGAGCGGCCCTGATATGGCGGACTGTTTGAAATCCCAAGTCTCGTGGGAACAAAAATGAATGACCAATTTACACAAAACACTCCCACGAACAACCCGGTAGGCGTAGGTGTGATGAGCCGACACTACCATAAGGTAACAAATCATCAAGAAAACACCGACTTGGCAAAACGAAGACGTAGGGAAAAACGGAAAAAAACGGGATATAAGCGTCGGCACGTGGAATGTTCGAACGTTATATAAACTAAAGCTCCGTGTCTATAGAACCATAATCATGCCGATTGTTTTATACGGATGCGAAACATGGGCTCTCACAAAACGGAAAGAAAACAAATTCCGCGTATTCGAGAATAAGGTTCTAAGGGGTATCTTTGGCGGTAAATATGACGAGGAGGCAGGACAATGGCGGAAAGTCCACAACCACGAATTGGCAGAACTATACCGCAAACCTACAATAGTGAGTGTAATCAAGTCGCGAAGATTAAGATGGGCCGGACACGTGGCGCGAATGGGCAAAGATAGGACCGTCCATAGAATTCTTGACGGTAAGCCAACGGGAAAGAGACCGACAGGACGGCCGCGACGGAAATGGGAGGACAATGCTAGGTTTGACCTTGAGAAGACCGGATCGGCTGGTCAAGCGTGGAAAGAGACTGCACGGGACGCGGAATGATGGCGGAGTCGAGTCGGTGAGTGCATGAACTTTCGGGTTCCTACAGACCAATAAATAGTAGTATAGTATATATAGTATTTATTCAAAATATATATTTGAATATATATCCGGGGAGGAATATAACTAAAAGGTTTCTAACTTTGGTGAACATTTTCGCGCATGGAGTCCACGGATGGGTCCTATAGAAGAGACAATATATAAAACATCCGATGTAGACGTGCAATTCAGCTCTCTAAGTAAATCTTTATCAACTGCAGTGAATTTATTATTAAATTCGTGAAATATTAATCGCAATCAACTCATTAGACTATTTATTTATTTATTGTGCATTTATTTCTGTTTTGCGCACATTTAATACACTTTTTCATTGACGAACATACAATTACATTACTAACTAAAGTGCTACTTATCACATAACCAATGTGTTTTAATATCACGAAAACATCGGCTTTCACCCTGTGAATACTCAGTTTCAAAACGTGTGTTTAAAAAACGGACAACGTATTGACAACGTATTGGTATAATTAATTTAATTAGATATTGATAAACGAGAACGAAGCCACGAAATAGAAAAACAGTGACGTGGCGTGTGCGAGAATTAAAACAAAGTGCAACAACAATAAACAACAAAACAAATGTTAAAAGCGACAAAAAACGTGCTCACAAAATCACTTCAGTGAGGTACAAAAACAAAGCAAGACAATTAAAATATATCATCTCAGTCGTAAAGTGAAAACTTAAACACAAATATATTTCTAGTTAAGCACAGCGTTTTCAAAGCATCATTTGACGCGAGTGCAAGTATACTGACTCTTAGCCGACGATAGCCGAGTTCGAGTCGCCGTACGGAAGATATCGACTTCGTGGTTCGTATTGCAGGTCGCCTTTGTTTTTTTTTAATGAAAACAAACTGGAAAGAACCAGCATGAATACGGAGGAAGATAAAAACGCGACAACACACAAACGGAAAGGTACACCGAAAAACTCCATTGTGACGCAAAGTAAAACCGCAAAATTAACAATGGAGAAAGGAGATAAGCAAATGGAAGAGGCTAATGAGCTTCCACCCGCTCCAACTTTAACATGTATGGGGCAAACAACTCGTTCGCTTCTCTTGCATCCTCAGAATCTGAGGATGAAGAAGAGGAAATAAGTGAATTGGAGGCGAAACTTGCGATGGCAAGAGCCCGACTAGAAGAGAGACGCCGAAAGAAAAAAATAGCGGCACTCGAAAAAGAAAAAGACGCCGAACAACAACAAAAGCCGAAGCCAAAAGTTGGCCAACAGCAACATCAACATCAACAGCAACAATCAACACAAAATCGACCACAGCAAGCAATACAACAGCGGCAAAGCAACAATAACAGCCAAAAAATAAATATGCCACCAATCAACACCATAGATATTGAGTGTAAGCAATTGGTAAGTCTTTGTAAGCTAGCTATAGGAAACAACTTTGTAGTTAAAAGACTGGCTGGTAACAGGCATGCCATTCAAACCTATGCAGTGGCAGACCACGAAAAAATTAAAAATAATTCGCAATCTTTATTAGAAAAGGGATCAATCATAAAGTAATATATTGTGGAGAAGTGCCCAGGTTCCGAGTGCAGGAAGCCTGTATCGTACGCATACCCCTTCAGCAAGGAAGGGGTTTGTATGCGATTGCGGTCTACGCACCTGAGGAGCACCAACATAACCTATTTATAGCAGAGCTCGAGACACCCTTTCGATGCTTACAATTGCACCTGGGCAAAAACTACTTTAACCTAGGGGGAGATATGAACGCCAAGCATAGAAATTGGGGAAATTATATATCTAATGCCAGAGGAAATCAGTTGGCTGGTTGGTTAGATCAGTTTCATATTGAATATAGAACTGACCGGCTAGCTACCGAATATCCATCGTCCCCCAGAGGTAGATCGTTCTTAGATATCTTGCTAATCGACTTACGACCGAGATTACTTAACACCAACAGACGAACCACAAACTGTTTACGGACAATTGAATACGACAGTGACCACTGTGCATTCACGGCAGTAATAGAGCTACCGAACGAGCTCGCAGATCTGGAGGAATTCGTGATCCCGCAACCCTATAACTACGGGGCAATGCGATGGCCGCGGTTCACCAGATCATTAACTAGAGAACTTCGTTCGAATGACTTTAATCTGCCAGTAAACAGAAACCTGACAAATGACGAAATCGACAAATACATTCAAGATCAACTTCCAGAAATGTGAAGCCATCCTATTTAGAACTCCATTATATAAAGCCACGAACGACACAAGGAAAAACTGGCGAAAGCTAGTTATCGTGGGACCGCATAGAGATAAACTGGAAACCAAGAGTTTAGTTAAATACCTTGGCATCTGGCTAGACCAATATCTGTATTTCAACAGACATGTAGAGGCTTCTCTGCTCAAAGCGAGGAAAACTTTTGCTATGACAAGGAGCTTATTTCACAGTAGCCAACTTGACAGCAGGGTAAAAGTCATATGCTACATGACGCTAATCAGGCCAATGCTCATATATGGTTGTCCAGTATGGTTTAACATAGGTCCAAATTTGATGGAAAAGATTCGGGTGTTCGAAAGGAAGTGTCTCAGAAGTTGTCTCAGATTATCGAACACCGGAATCGGAATACAAAAAAGTACTACTCAAATGAGACTTTATATAATGAAGCCTCCATACATAGGGTGGATAATTTTATGATCATATTAATCAGAGGACATATTGCGACAGCAATAAGCTCGTCCAATGACCTAATTTTCGGGGCATATTATCTAAACACTCTGTACTATGAGAGCGTGCGTCGCAACGGCTTTGTTCCACCAGAGGCGTTCCTTGACTTGGACATGAAAGGGCTTATACAGGATAGATCCGGAATTCCGCTGACCTATCATGTAAGTAGATCATCCGTAGACGGGCGATTGTGCTACGAGCGGGAAGTAACGCGCACCGAAGAAGAGCTCCTGC
This sequence comes from Microdon myrmicae, assembly GCA_963931805.1. Lineage (NCBI taxonomy): Eukaryota > Metazoa > Arthropoda > Insecta > Diptera > Syrphidae > Microdon > Microdon myrmicae. The sequence goes on from OZ007497.1 coordinate 222,637,412, forward strand.
TCTTCAATAGGGCTATCTCCTACAGAGACCAGGACGATAGTATTAGACAGCGTCAACAGTTCTGGTGGTTGAATGGCATATAAAGACCTGGATACCAAAGTCGGTAAAGAATAACAGTATTATCAGCCACCTTACATAGACTTAGCTTTTCTAGAATTAAGGTAGTATACGACTTAAGTTAAGTTAAGTTGTTTTTTAAATAAAATTATATCAAAAAAAAAGTAGGTTAAATTTTAAGAAAAAAAAACAAAAAAATTTCGACACAAAGTTTTCAAAATTTTTCTTTGTGATTTAAATTATTATAAGTACTCGCACAAACAAAATTCTGTCGCCGAAAGGCAAATTATACAGTCGTTATGTAATGTTTAGCTTAGAGCGCCTGCGTAGGACCAGTAAGTTATAATATAAGATAATTAAGCTAGAATTTAAGCATTTTTTGTCTAGCATGTAATTTAGAAACTAAGAAGATAAAAGGAAAATAAAAAAATGTTTTATAGAAGACCCCAACAATAGATTACTCGTGCCAGGTTGTGATTAACCCCATCTCAAGAATGAATACAAAACACCAACTCCATCGCCACAAACCAGGTACTCCATATGGAAACTGTGAGTACACCCATTTCATATTGTTGAATAATTTCTATTGTGCAAAAATCGTGTTACACGTATGCAAAAATAATTTTCCAAAAAAAAAGAAAACATTTCTCGTTACCAAAATAATTAATAATTACAACAACTAAAACAATAACAACCATAATGCTGAGGCGTAAATGGCAAGTTTATAACTAAATGGCATGGAATAAATATAAAGGAGTAAAATGAGTACCATGAGTACTGCGCTTCGCTTTTAAAATAAATATGTGTTTACGTATTGTTTGGTTGAATGGCTTTAATATCTTTTCCTTTATCAATCTTTAGATTAGATCCATAAGCCTGAATTGGTTTACTCATAGTAATAATATATATCGCTAAACAAGTTACCTAAAGTATATTTGTACATTTTTTTAAAAGAAATAATATTTAAAATAACAAAACTCACCGTATATTGTAGACACCATCTCTGTCCTCTGTCTGTACAAACTTTCGCGTCGCATTCGATTCATATTTACACACATGCACACATGCCACAAGATCTCATTTTTACTAGTGGAGTCCCTTCAAAGCCGATTCCCTTGACGATTAAACTCCGAATTTTCCACGCAGGAACTATCGCACTTTAATGGAATTCTTAACATTGCTTATTATTTTATTTAATTGCACACACTTTACACAGAGAAAGTTCTAGTTATTATAGATTACATACACTTGGACGATACGTGCACGATCGGGATGTTGACTTCAGACTGCGAATAAATATGCAGTCATGTTTTTCCGATTCGAAGGCTTGAAGTAATTTTCAGGATACCGTTATAAATTATCTTCCAGTATCGTTCTATTTAACTCTTTTGGTGGGAAAATATTTTGACATCTAAGGATTCAAGTTTAAGACAATTTGTGTCATTTATATTTGAATCATTTATAGATGGAAAATTCAACGAGTCTTCATTTCGCGTATGTGTGTGTATTAGTCAAATGTTGTTCAAACCATAATAATAAATACCTTGGGCTCGTTAGCTGTATACAATTAGCACGATATACGGAACTTTGCTCTATAGCAGTAATAGTCCGGATGTCCAGGAGGTTGCCTCCAACGGCTCTACAATTTACATATTAGTACAATTAAGCTGACATTAAAGACGACTGGAAAAACCATATTCCATACAACTATAAAATATAAAAGAACCATGCAAGTAAAACTTTTGCACGAAGCGGCAGGCATTTTTAATGTGCAGATTATTAGGAAGGTACGATTGTCTAACTAAGGTTTGTCGATATGATTGAACACCCATGACATTAGGAAGGGTTCCGTGATGGACAGGTAACGGAGATCGCTTACTTTATACTATTGGAACAAGAACTATGACTGTGTACTTTTATTTTGCTAAGTTTAGTCTGCGGTAACTATTCGACTGAATGACAAATCAGGGAGTAGCACGATAAATTAATATGCTAGACAACTTGTATTGTAAAGGGTTTTTCAAAAGGGACAAAACAAATTTGTATTTTGATATGAATACACCCTTAACTTGTTTCAGAAACAGTCAACGTCGAAACATCAGTCAAAGTTAATATTTTTATTATAGTGAAGTTGACGAACGAACAAACTTTTGAAATTATTAAAACTTTTTACGGAAATTCGGAGTTGGATTTTTAAAAGCTTTGAAAGCTCTTACTCCTTATTTCAGTCGTAATAATTATTCCACCAGGGAGGCTGTGCATATGTAGTGGATAAATTTAACAAAAACGGGGTATTCCAGTTCAAAAATAACTGCAACAGTCATTCGCCGGCATTTCGGGTCGCCGTGAAGGTGTGGCGGTTCCGCCAAACCCCACGGCCCACTTACCTGAAAAAAACCCCTTATCCGCAACCCAACTCCCATTGTCCCCCGCCAATGCAATCGCATGGGGACCTGGAAACATTTCCTTTTCCAAAGACAATTAATGCATACAAGCATTACCTAAAATTCCTAAAAAGTTTTTTTTTTTCTACAAGGGCATTCATACATGTATCAATGCGTTTTTGCATAAGCGACCAAAACCCGAATTTCCAATTAGTGTAGATTTTCACACTAACGTTCGACACTTGCGTCGCCATAGATACCATGTTCCATTGACACAGATGGTATATACGGACCGTCATTGTATAACCATCTAATCTGCCTTGCAATGACTTGCAACTATCGATACAGCTGCAAGCACTTTACCCAGAATTGCTTCTTTGTTTGAATCTCCAAACAAGCACCGACTTCGCGCATAGCACCGGATTGAAATCAAATCATAAACAATGCAAATATAGAATCCGTTTCCCACAAACGAATTTCCCTGCATATACAAATGCAAGCAAGGGATTTGTTTCGTCCACCAACCCATTAGCGCCTTTCCCAATGTCTATTCGTATATTTACACAAGGGCATCATTCATCTAAGACTTTTATGATGCCCTCGTCTTATCTTTTCTTTTACCACATTTCTTCGCAGTATCGTCGTCTATTTATTTAGATGCGACACACTCCATAGACGACGATCTTTTCGATCCTTTTGTCTTCACCGCCTGTCTGCTTCGTTTACCCATTGCCCTCGAGCACGTGTAAACCACACAGATCTGAACGATCGCATACGTACCACCATGACCTTCATTACAAGATCTGGTTTCCTATTCCACCAAGAGAGACTTTACGTTTCTCTGGTGGTAGGTAAAAACGATATCCTTATTGGATAGGATATCTACCACGACACCATAAACTCAACCCAATAAGCGAAGCATTATTCATTATCATTATCGCTGAGTCGTCTACCATCCTTGAGTGCGCGCACGTCGAGTTTTTTTTCTGTCTTATCATCCCCCGCAGGGTGTGCACCGGAGTCTGCACCCCTCCGGGACGTACCCCTTATACTCGCGTAATTATGAATTCGGTGAAAGTTGTACTGTGTTTAGCAAATAGAAATAATTTAACATAAAGTGAATGTATTCACAATCACCACAAAGCTCAATAACTAAAATTAAATATAAAAGAACCTTTTGTATAAATCAAAACAAGTGTCTTAATTTCCTCTTCTTGGTGGATAGTTGCAGTACTACGGAATGCATTGGTAAGGATCATATAGTGTGTCAACAAGTGGAAGACTTCCAATCGTGACGATGTGTTTTCGTTTTATGTACAGATTGTGCTCTCCCGTGCACTGTTCACATCCATATGAATCAATAAGTAAAAATAAATTCATTAATCAACTGTGAAGTCGTCATATAAACGCTATCCTGGTTTTCGCGGTGCACCTTTATCCTGTCGTCGTATCTGGTGAACTCTTTCCCTCGGAACGACTTCGCCCCCCGCAAAGGCTCTATAGGTTCGCCTCTCCCGAGAAAAGTATATTAAAAAAAAAATAATAAAAAAAAGGACAACGCATCGGTCCAAGTACTGAAAACATCGCAATGGCCTGATACAAGTAATCATGATGAGGAAGCTCTGTGAGACACGAAAATTACACTCCATCCTTTACACCAGGGATGAACAAAACGCGGCCAGTTAAACATGTTTATGCGGCTCGCTAAGCATTTAATTAATTGAATTTATTTTATCGACTTTCTCCTATCAATATATTATTATAAAATGGTAGTACATGCTAAACAGAAGCAATTTTTTGTGACGAGTTACTTACTTATCAGCGACTTGTTCAAACATGCAATACGAACGCGCCGCGTCAGTGCTTGTTTGTGTTTGCTTCTGTCACACAGTCAGTCAGACTGGTAAGCTGTTAATTAGCCATTTTAGAAATTCTTGTGATTCTTGAAAGGCGTGAGTGCAATATTATTGTCAAAAAGGTAATATTAGAGTTTTTTCATTAAAAATTAAGTTTTACTACATTTTTTTTAACCTTCAAATTTTTAACCCATACTAGCATGTCGGAAAAGCGAAAAAAAAAGGAAGGGTGCGGCTGAGTACAGGCATTTCCAAGAAAAACTAAACTAAAAATTTTATTATATTTTCACTTTCTTTAGAGATAAAGCTGTATGCTCAGAGACTGTGGCGACATTAAAAGAATATAACATAAAAATGCATTACGATACAAAAACATTAACAACAATGTAAAAACTTAACAGGACGACTAAGGATAGATAAGTTTAATCAAATGGAGAAAACCGTGGGAAAACAACGGGCTGTTTTTAAAAATCAAGCTATTTTATCAAAGGCTAGTTTTGTTGTCAGTCAAATACTAGCAAAAAAAAAATGAAACCCTTTGCGGATGGAGAGATGATAAAAGAATGTCTGACTGCTGTTGCAGAAATTGCATTTCCTGATAAAATAAATATTATTTCAAACATTAGTTTATCAAGATTCACCATTGCAAGGAGAATTAAAGACTTGTCCGAGAGCATAGCAACAACGCTTGGTGAACGCATTGCAAAATTCGAATACTGTTCTTTGGCACTTGATGAGAGTTGTGATATTAGCGATACAGAACAACTGGTTATATTTTTACGTGGTATTGAATTGAAGAATTGTGTTCACTAATTCCAATGCAACGGACTACAACCGGCAAAGACCTGTACGATGAACTAAAGCCTGTTTTGGAAAAATTTTCAATTTTATTAGAAAAGATTATTGGTATATCGACAAAGGGAGCACGAGCAATGTCGAGCATGGAGGTAGGAGTATCGGGAAGCCTATTTCAAGACATTAAGAAGGTCACAGCAAGGGAAATACTCGTTAACCACTGCATAACTCACCAGGAAAATGTGTGTGCGAAAAGATTGAGTTTCCCAAATGTCACAGCACAAATAATTAAACTAATCAATTTTGTAAAGTCGCGCGCGTTAAATCATCATGAATTTAGAGAATTTCTGAAAGATTTAGAAACTGAATATGGAGACGTGGTTTTTAATACCGAAGTACGTGGCTTAAAAAGCGAAATACAATTGTTCCTGGATATGAAGGGATATGCCTTTCCTCATTTTGGTAATAAAGAATGGATGAGTGCTGTCCGATCTGGCTTGTCAGGCGATGAAGGCGTTGGAACCCAATAACATGGACTTCATTGAGGGTTGTGCTGATGAATTCTGTTAAATTTCTTTGTTGTCACCCCGAATGACGATCGACCACCAACATCAGATCAACCACTCAGCTTCCGAAATTGTCGTCTTTGGCGATTTTAATGTTCACAATTCCGGCTGGTTGGTGTATTCTAACAGAACCGACGAGGCTGGGAGGCTAGCGGAGAGGTTCGCTATTAGCCACAACTTGACTCAACTCGTGGAGGAACTTACGCGAGTGTTGGATACCCGCGGTGATTATCCGAACACCCTGAATCTCTTTTTGACATCCGAGCCGAGCATTTATACCGTGGAGGTTTCTGCGCCTCAGGGAAACTCAAATCACTGCTTCGTATGGGTCGCGTAACCACTTGTATTTGAAGCGAATAACTGACCTAAGCAGTTTCGCCATGTATGGAGGTAAGGGGCTGCCAAATGGAATGATTTACCAGATTTCTTCGCATCTTTTCCGTGGTCGGAGGTGGTCCTTGGAGACTTCAATGTTAAGGCATGCGCGGATGCGGTCACAGAGATTATTCTTCTCGGAATGGAGATTTACATTCCGCATTCCACCAAACGAAATTTATCTGATAAATCTTGGTTTGATAAAAAACGGGAGCTGATTACAGCGGCAAAAAAAAAAGCTTTTAAACAATGGCGTTCTAACCTCACCGAGGTGAATACAGCGGCAAAAATAAAGGTTTTAAACAATGGCCTTCTGATCCCACCGAAGTGAATAGAACGAATTTTGTTAGAATCAGAAACGCCAGGCGATTGTGCAGCGTTGAGTGCCAAACTGGTTCGCGTCCCTTCTGGTCAATGGCAAGGGTTGTCAGCAATAACTGCGCTTCCTCTTTTCCTCCGTTAGTGACGGGCAGCGGGACTTTAGTGACAAATCCAAAAGATAAATCTAATGTGTTCGCAATTTATTTTCCGCGAATTCAATCCTCGACGCCGGTCTTTTGGAACCACCTGTGATCGCGGCGATACGGTCTTCGATGCGGGATGTGAGGTTCCGCCCGTGTACTTTTCAACGCATTATACGTGGACTGGACTGTAGGAAGGCAACCGGCTCGGGCGGAATTCTGGCAATAGTCCTTAAGAACTGTGCTCCAGAACTGTCGCCGGTTCTTGGTGGACTCTTCCGCTTATCTGATGCATGGAAGACATTTCCTACCTGCTGGAAAACTGCTCGAGTTCAGCCAATCCCAAAGAGAGGAAAAAACTGTCTTCCACAATAGTACCATCCGATAGCATTACTGTCTGTTATCTAAGGTAATGAAAAAGGTCATCAATGACGAGTTAATTAAGTATTTCGAATGCAACGGGTTTCTGAAAGATCGTCAATACGGATTTCGTGGCAGGCGGTCCACGGGCGCCCTTTTGACCCTTGTAACCGATATATGGACATCTCCGATTGAGCGGCATTGTGAGTCAAGGGCGGCCGCATTGGATAGCTATAAGACTTTTGACCAAGTCTGGCACGGGGCATTGCTGAGCAAAACTTCGTTCATATGGACTTTTTCAGCAGCTTTGAGACTGGACGAAGAGCTTCCTCGAAAATCGATCGATCCGGGTTGTTTCCTCTTTTTCGCGTAATCGAGCGATTAGTACATCAACGTCTCACGAGCTGAGATGTAGCCAGATCGACTCTCTGAATCGGGATCTGGATAGGGTCCTCCAATGGGGAAAGGCCAATCTCGTCGACTTCAATGCGACGAAGACACAAAATACAACATTCACAAAGAAAAGTGAATCATCGGTACAACAGCTGATGATGAATGGCCAGGCCCTCGAATCTGGGGAAAGCTTAAATTACTCGGCGTCACGGTCTGTGGGAATGTATCTTGGCATAAACATGCCTCGAACATCGCCAGAGCGGCCTCAGGAAAACTGAGCTATCTTTTTAGAGCCAAGAAATATTTTACTCCGGCTTGCTTGAGAGCATGCAGAGACGTGCGCTCCGCCTCATCGGGGTGCTGACATCGGGACCACAGTCGCTATCTCATCTAGGGCGCATGGCCGACCTCTGTCTGTTTTACAGATATTATCACGGAGATTTGTGATATTGTTCCGCGCAATTCGGTTTATATGCGCTCTACAAAACAATTCGACGGATCGCACCAATCTGCGGTTCATCTCCCGGCGTAGTTGCGGAATTCCCTCACCGCGCAAGTGTTCACGGAACGTTACGACCGGAAACTGTTCGAAAAGAACTGCAACAGTTATTTGATGGCATCTCGGGGCTAAGGGTTCACCTTTCCCGAGAGAAGTATATATAAAAAAACAAAAAGAAAAGTCGAATGTGCATCAGTTGAAAATGAGCCAAATCAGGCGATTCTAAGTCATTCACAGGTGATTTCTCACATCACATTGTGACGAATTTTTCGTGTAGACCGTGGCCTAAATCCTGGCGACCTTGTTGAAAGTTCCTGATCATTTAATGCGCCGGAACTTATCCGATTGGGCAAAAGTTCTTTACAAAAGTTTGAAGAAGATCTTGAATTTATTCAAAAAATGCCTTCTGGAATGAGGTTCATTCTTTGGTTTAGTTAACGCGCTTCAAGAGACTATTATATCCACACAAAGTCACCGTGTGGTGGACATTTCATGGCGATGGTAAAATCGGACCGTATTTTTTTTCCGATGAAAATGATCGCCATGTCACGGTCAATGGACTGAACTATACTGCTATGTTGGAAGACTATTTTTGGGCACAATTGAATGGACTTGATATCGTTGTTATATGGTTTCAAGAATATGGAGCCACATGTAACACAGCTGGTCATACAATAGATCTATTGTAGGGGGAGTTTGGTAATCTCAAGAAATGGTCCGGTTCACCACCTCCATACGGTTTACGCAACGATACGATATTTCATTTTCATTTTTAAAACATTTTTTTATTTTCTTTTTATCTTCTATGTATCTAAATTTAATGCTAGACAAAAAATGCTTAAATTCTAGCTTAATTATCTTATAAGCTAAACATTACATAACAATTGTATAATTTGCCATTCGGCGACAGAACTTTGTGGCAGTACTTATGATTATTTGAAAGACAAAGAAAAAGCAACGATACGATATCTGCGGGGGAAATGACCTCGTCTACATTTTTCGATGTGTTAGGCGTCTCGTCACTGCCTATTTTCGCAAGACTCTACTGGATGTATGTGTGTGTGCGTTTTTTTTTCTGGTTTCCGTAGGAAGGTGGAAATCTTCAAAAGATACCTGCTGCACGACGCAACTATTGATGATGAGGATGCTTCACATAATACGTGTTTTTAAATAATCCTCCACCTTCTACACTCGTGGTGTTAGCTTGTGTCACAACCGATTAGCTCAGTTTCGATTACGGCAAGCTATGACACCAGGAATAATGGGGCGAATTCAAGAGAACAGTACAGCAGTACTGATCTTGGTCGTAAACACCACAAAAGCTCTGGAGAGAAGAGGAGCGACGATAACGTTGAGTCGAGAACAAAGGAAATTAGCGGCGCGCGAAAAGAACAAATAGAAGAAAGAAAAGGTGGTTGCTGCAATAAAAGAAACAACACGAAAAACATTGGAAAAAGCAATCAACGATAAGAGAATATAAGGAGAATAAAGGAGTTTCGACACGATACGACACAAAGAACGACACAACACAATGCAAAATAACATATAAAAGAAAACAACGGTTTGGATTCAACACGACAAAAGGAAGTAAAGATAAGAGACATCAGCGAAGAGGTTGGTTGGTTGGACGTGCTGGTGCTGTGGAAAAATAGTCTTTGTACATCCAACCTTATAGTTAAGTTTAGTTTAATTATACGAACACCACTGAATTGATACGTTTTTGTATCTCAAGTGAATAACCAACAAATGAATATATGGATATAAATGAACAAATAAATGCGGCACATCACAGTGAAATCAACAATACCTCTGGATCGATCCAGAGGTATACCGGATTTTTACCAACTAAAACCACCTCCCGCCAGGACATGTTCCTGTTGTTCCCCGTGGAACTTTCTTTTCGATATTCAATCGCGGTTTGGGTCGGAATTTATATATTTCTCAGTTCGTTGCCTCGCAACTGATGCATTATGTCACACAGAATATCATTTGTTACGGACCATGGCTGTTTTGAACTCAGCATGTATTCTATTACTCCTGTCGGAGTCACTGTACGGATCATATGTCTCTCCAAAATCGTTGGTTCCGTCTCGAATCACAGGTACTCTCTGAGTAGGCGTTCCGCATTTTCTATTTTGCCTTCGCAGTACAAGCAGTGTTGGTGTTTGCCCTGCTTATAGTTATAGGTATTGCAGAAAGCATCCATGTCCTGATATCAGCTGTGTCAGGTGGTAGTTCAGTTCGCCATGTTTTCTTTTCACCCAGGTTTCTATAACAGGTATCAAGGTGTGGGCAAATCTTCTTTTGATGGAAGGATCCCGCTTTCGTTACCATTCTCCTTAGCTGGAGATCTCTAATTGTGACCGCATTTTCCGGCGATCCTCTTGCGAGACTGGTGTGTCAACCTCATGCAAAGCAGCGGTTTCCTTAGCTGCAATGTCAAGTGGTTTCTTTCCTGTCAAGACGTTTAGTGTATCTTCAGATACCATTCGGAATGCACAACATACTCTTAATGATGCCAGCCTATGTACTGAGTTCACTCCCCTCATGTACGACTTACTGCGCGGCTTCTGCCCATATGTGAGCTGCATGCATTACAATGGAGGTCTTGACGCTGGTTATCAGTTTCCTTATGTGGGGCCGGAGGCCTCCAACATCGGGTAGCAGTCACGCCAAAACATTGCATACTCTTGCCGTTTTTTCACTCGTTTTTTTCAGGTGTTCCTTGAAGGTCAACCTGTTATCGATCATAGCACCAAGATATTTAATATAGGAACTGGATCTGATTGTTAGTCCTTCTATTTCCAAATCAAGATGTTCAACTTTCTTGCTGCTGCTTATTAAAACTGCCTCCGTCTTATGTCCAGCTAGTTTCAATTCGGCCATGTCTAGCAAGCAATTTGCTTTTGATTATATGGGAACAAACATTCTCCAACTCATCTAGATGTTTAGAAACGGTCACTATCGCCAAATCGAGAAATTCAAGTAAACCGTCCTCATTTTCCAAAGAGCTATTGACCTGCCCTCGTTGCATGAACACATATTGAACATCATCAGATCCGACTCCAGAAAATTGAGTTATCTTTTTTGGAACAAAAATTAATATTTTACTCCTGCACAACATCTTCTCTTATATAAATCTCAAATTAGACTTGCGTTCGGATGTTGTTCGCATGTTTGGAATTCCGCTTGTGGGGGTTCTCTAGTTTACACAAAGAACCACCCACAATTCCAACCCTAACTCCCTTGGCAAATCTGCAGTTAGCTGTAAACATTCCCTTCACCAAGGACATTTCCCTCATTAAGGTATTACCTTAAGTCCCTGTAAAGAATTCTCTAGCATTCATACATTCAATGCATCATATCAATTTCCTGAAAAGAATTCTTTTGCATACAAGTTTACCAAGCTCGTTACAACAGTTACCAAGCTCGTTAATTAGTTTAACATTTAAGCGCAAAAAAGGGTAAAATTAAAAACAATAAAAACAATTACAACAAACAACATCCTAGTGTTCTATTTCCTTCTGGTGCGGCCGGTTGCAGCGTTACTCGGCGTTTGCGGCGTAAGACAGTGAACTTGATGGGGATAGGAGCGAACCAGTTCCCGTGCCGGCACACATACTTTGTACCCCCACATGCTCCGAAGCATACCCTCGATCTACTTGAGAGCATACAGGGATGGCAATCCACCTTATCGAGGGCACAGCGCTGACATCGGGACTGCAGTCGCTGTCACCCTTTCCCGATGTGAGTATTTCCGACACGTTACATCCTGTAATTGTTGAAAAAGAACTCTAACAGTTATTTAATGGAATCTTGAGGCGCTGACTCCGCGCTATAGGTTCGCCTCTCCCGAGAGAAGAATATTAAAAAAGGCAATTCAAACCACGTTAAATAAACACTTGAAAATAAAGTAAACATAATGGATTAATTTTTCCCCAGGAAAATATAAAAACTCTAAAAATCGAAAATGTAAAGTTCTTCTGTTAAAATGTTATTGCGAACAACAACTATTATACTGTAAATTATTGTTCACTGAAATACATACTATTAATTAAAAGTACGTGGGTTGCCTTTTATATTTCGGGATTAGAGAACAAAAACAAATATTGATCATCGAAAATCACTTTATTGTTTTTCAAAATATTCCCCATGAAGATCTATACACTTTTGCATGCGTTTGAACCAATTGTCGAAGCACTTTTGCCACTCTGATTGAGGTATCTCCAACACATGCATTCTGAATGCAGCAACCGATTCTTCAGGTGTCGAAAAACGTTGACCTCTCAGTTTGTTTTTTACGTACGGGAATAAAAAGAAGTCATTCGGTGCCAAGTCAGGACTATACGGCGGATGACCCATCAAATCGATGTTTTTGGGTGCTCAAAAATGCAGTTGTCGCAGCCGATGTGTGAGAGCTCGCATTGTCGTGGTGAAGAGTGATCCGTCTTCGGCGGTTGGTTTTCCTGATTTCTTGGAAGACAACTGGCAAACAAATGGTTGTGTACCACTCAGAATTGACTGTTCTGCGTTGTTCTAGTGGTACGGTTGCGACATGTCCAGTTTTTCCGAAAAAACAGGCGATCATTTGCTTGGAAGTGCTTCGTGCGCTAACAACTTTTGTTGGATTTGGCTCATCTTGAAACACCCAGACAGTCGACTGCTGTTTACTTTCGGGCTCATACGCGTACATCCACGATTCATCACCTGTCACGATGTCATAGACGTGTTTCGAAGCATCGCCACCGTATTTTTTGAGCATTTCTTTCGACCAATTGACACGAGCCATTTTTTGGGCGATTGACAAATTGTGTGGGATCCAACGCGAACAAATTTTTTTGACAGTCAAATGTTTATGCAATATTGAATGTATGCTGGTCCCACTAACGCCTAAGGTTGTCTCAATCTCACGATAGGTCACATGACGATCTTCCAATATCAGTTCGCGCACAGCATCAATGGTTTTCGGAACAACAACTGATTTTGGACGACCTTCACGAAATTCATCTTGAAGTGAACTACGACCACGATTGAATTCACCATACCATCGATAAACACTGGTCCTTGATGGAGCTTCATGGCCAAAAATTGAATGAAGTTCATCCATGCACTGTTGCTGAGTTAATCCACGCCGAAAGTTGTAAAAAATAATCGCACGAAAATGTTGACGATTTAATTCCATTTTTGGGCCGAGATGAATCTTTTAAGTTACTGTAAGCAACACAAATAGCGCTCGTATGTCAAAACGTTCTGAGTGCGTATAACCTCAAAAATGTCCAACTTTACGACAGAGCTGTCAATTGCCGGATTGCAACACTAGGGTTGCCAAATCCCGAAACATAAGAGGCAACCCTCGTAAACATAATATTAGGGGGATGGGAGCCAACATACAGGGCAAAGTCTCTGATTGCTTTCAACCCGGTGAAGCCCAGGACGATCCTTGTCCATGTTCAATCCAAGTTGACATCCAGTTTCCACGTGACACCCCTGGATAGCTACTTTGGCACCCGCCAAGTAGTGAATCAATGCATGCCGCGACATCCTACAACGGTTGGCGCAAGGCTAATAACCTTGCCCGTAAAAACAAATTATTACGGACAATTAACCAGTCTCGGATAAGGGCCAGGTACCGGTGGAGAGACTTGCTAAATAAGGCTAAGACCGGATCCCGGTTGTAGTGCCGATCATGATGAAACATAATATTATAAGGTTAAAAAGCGTGTTTTAAAAAATACAATCTCTCATTTATTCTTAGAATTTTGGAATATTTTACTGTTAAAAGCTAAATGCGTTATAAAAGAAATATAAGAAACATAGTCGAAAAGTATTCTGCGTACCTTAGTTCTATAGGTATTGCCATAAGTTCCGAATAAGCGAAGACACTGATTGTATTCTCTCTCATATAGTATTTGGACGTGAAAAGGATCAATTGAAAGTGAATGATAGGTAAACACAGAGAAACGTTCCTCAGCCTAGATATATGAACATAAAATGCTCTACTTGGTTATGTCTTGTTCAGAGATTTTAATCGGCAGGTATTCAAGACTAATGTCTGTTAACATTTCCTAACCCTATCCTGTCAGTGATTTATTAAAAAACTCCTCAGTGACATGACAAAACTTTCAATTGAGGACGTTGTTAGTTTTCACTGCAGAAAATGCGACTCATCAAATTGTCTATAGCTGAATGTGAAAGGGGTGCTTTCTTGCACCTGCCATCTTTGCTGTTAAAACACGCCATCCCATATTTCATCACCCCCAAAAGAAACCATAAAGAAGCTTTAAATATTCTCTCGCTTCCTTAAGTTTCCATCCGAAATCTCAGGCGAATTAACGGATGAGTTGCAATAATTCTCAACAAAAGTGCCGCGTAATTCATTTTTGAAATAAAAATTCATGAAACACCTGATAAAAATGAATACATATAAAAACCCATTTTCGTTTATCATCCATCCCTTGTTGGCTGGAGCCCCCGAAACTGGCAACAAGAACAACTAAACCCGTAAGCTATTCATAATTTCGGGTCAAATAAAAGATTCATGTTCTTTAAGGATCTTTTTCGTGACCCGCCCCCATCTGCTTATTTTCTTTGACGAAATGAACAAAGCAAGATTACCATGTTGTAAAACTGGGTAAAAATGGCGAATTCTAAGGCGCATTCATTTCCCCTCCTGCTCCCTTGTTAGTCATTTTTCTTTTCTTTCGCGATTCGTCGTTCACTGGAGATTAAGGATAAAATACAGAACCGCAAACGCTACCAAAGGTGTCAACGATAAAGGATGATCTTTTTTATGTGCGAATTAGATTTTGGTCCAGGTCCAGGATGACATGGCCCCTGGGACCTTCAATCCCTCAATATTCTTTAACAGTCCGCAGGTCGTATGGGAACTGAACACCAAACAGGTAAAATCACCCTTTTTATTACAGCCACAGAATCCGGTCGCAGTTCCTTTTCCTAAGGACTCTTTGTCTCATGACAAAGACATCCCATTACGGTAAATACCCTGTTATGACAAAATGTTTGATTGGGGATAATATATGAACATTACGATCACAATAACAGATAATTTAAGATTCCCAGCGCCCCTTTAGCTGAAACTCCCAGGACGAGAATGCTCTCCGATAGTCGTTTTTTCTGTTTTTCAATTTCCGTTGCCGGTGTCATGGCAGCGGATAAGCCCTTTCCCTTGAATCGTGCGTTTGCAAGAGTGCAATTTCCCGTTTTGGGAGGTTAAACAACACCCACCACAGAGCAGCAATGGCGAATTCGGCAATGCGGAAATAACCGAATAAAATAATTGAACCGCAGAAATCTGTGCATTTCCTTTTTCGATAGCATTCTTGAGATTATTTGGTCGTGCTTGTAGTGGTCCCCTTGTTCACGGTCCTTGGGCGCGTCTATGGAAATAACAAGGTCCGAAATTGATATACATTTATCATGTTGAATACTAGGTTGGGGCGACTGGCTACTTCGGTAGAGGGTTGAATACTTTGGTTCCCTTATAAGGATCATGGGCTATCGATACTTTTCCCTTGCTGGAGGAGGGATATTAAACACAAATGTATTGGAAGAAAAGTCACTCGGCAGAACGGTCGTGGAGGATAAAATGCCCAATGACAGTTGCGGGTAGGAAAGTGGCTGTTTCGAAAATCATTTCAGATGGAACAGTGAATACTCGTATTGTAAATTACGTGTGGATGCAGTTCGGGAAATAGGTATTATTTGGAAAAGGGTGCTATTTTGGGCCATTGGATTAGTTGTTAAGGCTTTTATTATTTCTTGGACCATATTATAGAGCAGTATAATACTTACTGGCGCAAGGCTAATAACCTTGCCCGTAGAAATAAATTATTACGGAAAATTTAGCAAGCCTCGAGACTTCCTAAATAAGGCCAAGACCTGATCCCGGTTGTAGTGCCGATGATGATGATGATAATACTTACTATTGGGTTGTACCACATAAAATGTCCGATTTTATAGTAAACATTTAAAAGGCAATATTATTTTTCCGTACATTTTTATTCGATCAAAATAGGATCCGCTGGCATCTATGACATTCTCCTAACTGAAACAAGGCAAATATTCCTTCTTCGTAGAAACGGAAACTTTTTGAAGCAATGAAATCTTCAAAGGCTGTTATGACTTCTGCTTGGTTCCGGAAGATCTTCTGCCGGAAAAATGAATCCAGATTGCGGAAAAGATGGTAGTCCGTTGGGGAAATGTCAGGAGAGTACGGTGGATGCGGAAGAATTTCAAATCCCAACTGCAACAATTTTTGCATCGTTACTTGTGAGGTATGGGGTCTAGCATTGTCAAGCAAAGGATCGGACCGTGCCTATTGACCAACGCAGGTTCCTTTTCAGCCAATTTGGCATGTAATTAGTCGATTTTCTCACACTATTTCATAGCGTTTATTGTTCCTCCTGGCTAAAGGAATGAAAAGTGGATTGATCCTTTCGATGCCCACCAAATTGTCACCATAACCTTTTTTGGGTGAAGATAGAGCTAGGGGGTGTGTGGGGGGTGGTTTTCTGGGCGCCAACGTATGGCACTAGTTCACTACCGCCCTACTTAGGAGTTCGTCGCAACCGTCGTTGGAAATTCGATCACCAAGGGAAATGAAAACACTTGTTTTATTTGTTGACGTTCCTTTTAATGTGTCCTTTATTCTGCTCCCGCACAGTTCTGCTTAACTTGATACAATTAATTCACGCGGAATGCGTTCGTCCTTCGCGCACTTAATCGTAAAGATCCCGACCTTGTCAACTTGAATCTACTTAATTACCACCACTTGGCTATGTCATAAGATCTTATTCTCTCCACACTCTAGATACCAGAAGCACTTAATGGATAATTCAAATGATTAGTTATTTTGCTTCAGTGCATGACACTTTTCACTTCGTCAATTTCTTTTTATTACTCAAAAGCGATTTAAACCAACGGTGAGAACCGACCCTCCGGTTGTATATCTACACAGCTCGAGGATTCAGAACGAACGTGGACTCTCGATCGACTCGGCTTGGGTAAAAGGTAACACGCGACTGTGTGCACTCTATGGTAGTTGCATTACGACTCTTTGTTGCGGACGCCACGGTGGATAAACTGCGACTGACTCATGAAATTGAAAATCCATTGCGTTGTGGTAGTGGCGTCGTAAACTCATTGCCACTTCCTAAGAATCTAGTGGAAGAGTTGCTATGCCTATGCGTATGAGGTTAGTTCCAGCGAATCCTTGCCGTATAAGCTAAGTTGGATTCGTTGGTTGTGTATACCAGGAATTGAAATTGTTTGGGTGCAAGCAAGGAATATCGTTTAGATAGTGGTGTTAACTGAAGTCATTTCAGGGAAATGTATGCCGCTTGGTTGGCTGTTAATGTTCCGTTGAGGATTTGGATATGCGTTTGTTATGGCATACGAATTTCGGGGAAATGTGGATTGCTTGGTTGCGTTGAGGAAATATGGATAATTGACCGAAGCAATTTTGGGGAAATGAATGCCGGGATGATTAGAATATATTCTGTTGAATTATATTCTGTTGGGAGTTTGGAAAATGTTTAATGGTAGATTAAATTATTGCGGATACTATTGCGGAATGGATTTTTGCATGTTTGCAGGTTAGGTTTGTGGGTTGGTTCTCCGTGTGATGTAAAGAACCCCCACAGGTGCGTTTTAGTGTTTCACCTGCATCCAAGCACTGCCCAAGTCTTTTACGGTTATCATACAGAATCCACTTTTCATCACAGGTGACTCTCCGCTACAAAAACGGTTCAGTTTGGTTTCTTAATCTAAGCGATGCGCAGATTTCCAGGCGTAGTTTTTGGGACTCGTTCACCTCATGTGGTACTTATCGAGTTTTTTTACCTTTCCTATGAGGGAAATGTGTTGAGTTATTTTCATTGGGGATACTCCTATGCTTTGTGCAATATCTCGCACCGATTTCGTTGGGTCCGCATCCACGGTGGCTCATAAAATATTGTCGTCAACTAACGTTTCCGGTTTCCCACGTGGTTCATTTTCGAGGTTGAAATTTCCCGAGCAGAACTTTCCAAACCAAAGTCGTATAGTGCGCCCGTTTACCGCTACGTGCTCAAATGCGTCTTTAATGTTTTTCATTGCCAATGACGCATTATCATCATCATCGGCACTACAACCGGGATCCGGTCTTGGCCTTATTTAGCAAGTCGCGTGGGTTGTTAAATTTTCCATAATAACTTATTTTTAGGGGCAAGGTTTATGGCCTTGCGCAAAATGACGCATTATGTCTCATTTTAAATTCACAAAAAAGAGGGTTCGAATTTGAACTGCCGACAGCTTGGTAAATAATTCAAAGAAAAAAAAGGTACTTGTTACGAAGCCTAAAATTCTCACACGTCAAGCACACGTACTTTATAAAAAAAGAAAATTTAACGTTCTGGCAGAGATGTTCACTCGAGAACTTCTTACTTCCGACTGAGCGAACATCGGACATTTCATATGGTGCAACCCAATAATATTGAGTATCTGCAGCAACGGCATTGTGTTTTTGATAATAAATAATCCTATTAAGCTTAATATAATATCCTTCAGTCTCTAGAGGTTACAGCTTAAGCCACTTACATGGGTGGCCTGAAATGTTTCCGACCTCAACGTGAAGATAGCAGCACTCGTCAATAAAAGCTAGTGAATGTAGTTGTGCATCTTTTGACAGTTACTTACCAAAATTTCAGTCATTTTGGATGCGTAGTTTTTATTTGAAAGTCTTTTATTGACAAGTGGTGCTGTCGTGTTATATTTTATTAAAATCTTTTATCTTACCTGTCTTTGGCCTGTCCAATGGGTCCAAAAATGAGACGAGTGGTTTTATTTTTTATTTAATTATTTATTTGCACAATATAATATTGAATTAGCGCCTCGGCCTCTGGTTTTCGACTGCCCGAGTTGGCTGCCTGTGATCGACTGCCCCGAAACCAAGATGGGCCGCCCTTTTTATACTATGGCCAATCGAGAATTTCCCACATGCTGTATTTTATTTGCCAAGCACAAACCCGTTTGTTGTGCTAATAAAAAGATTAGTCATTAGAGCAATGTGCGACAGATTAGATTTAGGTTTCACCCGTCGCACATATGCCCCGCTATGGGAGGATGGGTGAGTGGATGGAAAAGGTAAGTATGGATGAAGGTAAGTATGGAATGGGATAGGTTAGGGGGTTTTAGGTAAGTGGTTATTCGGGATAGGTGGTAGGTAAAGGAGTTGTGATTACGAATCACAACATCCCTCCCCCCTTCAGAAAAGAAAATTAATCTAGAAGAGATTAATTTTCTAGAGTGGGTGAAAATTGAAAGGTGTTGGGGGTAGCGGTTTAGGATCGCTACTTTCCTCCCCCCTTCTGACAAGGACATTAATCTTTAACATTTCTGAAACGAGTGAAGCTTCGAAGGGCGGCTGCGTCTTGATTTCGGTTCAGTTTACATTTGTTATTTGTAGCATTTTTTTCATAATAGTATTTTATATTTAAACAACAGGTATATGTATGTTTTTGTTTTACTAAATGTGTTTTGGTTCTTAATTTTTTAATTTTAACAATAAGTAATAATTTCAATTTATGTTTGGTGCTTAACTTTTTTAATTTTAACAATAGGTGTATATATTTCAGTTTTCATAATTTTTGGTGCTTATTTTTTTTTTTTTTTAATTTTAACAATAGGTGTATATATTTCGGTTTTCATAATTTTTTGGTGCTTAATTCCTTAATCTTAACAATAGGTATATTTATATTTCAATTTTCATAATTTTTTGGTGCTTATTTTTTTTTTATTTTAGCAATAGGTGTATATATTTCAGTTTTCATTAGTGTGTATTTATTATGTTCCATTTTTACTGGTGTGCGTTTTATTTCTGTTCATATTGTGTGTTTATGAATGTTTTTATTGATTTTGTGGTTAGTTATTGAATTATGGTACACCCTGGGGATAGCATATGTCTAGAGTTAATAGTGAGATACGGGTTGTGGGGGGGCTTAGGATTTAGAAATAAGGTTTTAATCTATTGTTGTGGATTACCACCGCTCTTTTGTCTATTTTGATGGCTGTATTGTTTGCCTTAGTTATCCCTATAATGAGGAAAGGGCCCTTCCAGGTGGGTATTTCTTTGCCCTAGCGGTTTTTGTGCCTTACCAATACCATGTTTCCCACTTGAAATGGTTGCGGTTTTGTTTTAATTCCGGGGCATACGGTTGCCTTTGAAGAACGGCATTCCTCGCATTGCTTTTTATATTTCGGAGAGCATGGACGGCCACCAGTATTTTGTTGTACGACTTGGTGATGCTCAGATGTTCACCGGAAGGGGAATTATGATAAACCCTGAGTATTTCCGCGATCTCATTGAGGTTTATTATTTTTTCAGGCGTTGTGGGCATTTGCAATAGGTTTGTATTCTGAGAGGGGCTGGGACACGAGTTTTTTGGATTAGCTGGCGGAGTATCAGTTATTTGGTTTATACTTTTGGTGTTATCACTTGGCTCCTTGGGATTCATTTTTAACCTGTAGATTTTGCGCTTACCTTAGGCTTGCTCCTTTTTTCCTTTGGGGTATTTATTTTCAGGTGCCATTTTCTCGAGGTGTGAGAATTTTATTGGCACGCTAAATACGCTAGGGTTTCTTTTCGTACGAGGAAAAGTGACGCGTTGTTTGGGGCCCTCCACATTGCAGTTCCTTGACAGGAAGTCATTTCCCAGTAGACCGTCTTCTGGAAGATCGGGCATATTGCTCACTACTTGGAATGTGCATGGGAGTTTGGGCTTACCTTTTAATATGAAGTTGACCTTGCAGCTTCCCAAGATTCTAATGCTTCCGAATGGCGTCTCTAAGGTGCAGGCTTCTTGCCGATTTATTTTGGAGTCTGTATTTCTAAGGCACTTTTGGCTGATCAAACTGATTTCAGCGCCGGTGTCCAATACTAGCGTTGTGTTTTTGTTCACACCTACATCTATAGGTAGTTGGACAGTTGGGGCGCTGGTTATCGGCGCGCGTGTTAAGTTTGTCGATGATGTCATAGATAAAGATGACATACAAGAGATCATTGACACACCTAAACCTAAAAACGCCATCCGATTATAAACTCGAATGACCCCCACAGTTCAATAATGCATTAATTGCATATGGCAAAATGTTCGCCTAATAATGCAAAAGCAATTAACGGCATATTGCGGAACAATTAAATTGCAGAAACGTTTAAACTGCATGTTCCAGCACAATCAAGTACGAAGTAATTAATTGGGTCAATTCACGACTGCGGATACGGAACTGTGATGCAAGTCAATGAAGAAATATTGACCGACACAGCAGTTTGAAGCAGTTGCGAATCAAAAGGCAATAAACGAAAATTGGAGCAATTAAAGTGTAATTGCGGTATCATCATCGGGAGCTATTGACCCCGAAGTGTTGTGAAACGATTAGGAGGAAATTAGCAGGCAGTCAGTGGGTTGTCTTCAAAGTCGGTGGTTTGTCTAAAGAGTCAGTGGTTAGTCATAGTGTTGTACGGTGAATCAAAAAGCGAAACCTGAACTCGGGGACAGTCTGATAAAGATATTAGTGGAGATATTAAAGTATAAGAAACAACAGTGAATCGGTTAACGTAAGAAAGTGAAGTCAGTTAATTATTCAAAAAGAAATCTATTAAGATATCGAAGAACATAAACAAAAAAGCTAATTGAACTAAGAGAGTGAATTCGGTGAATTACCACTAAAAAGAATTTGTTAAGAAACTGTAGACTATAAACTAAAATGTTAATTGAACCCAGAAGAGAGTGAATTCAGTTATTTGTAAATAAAAGAAATATGTTTAGATATCGAAGAAGATAGACAAAAAGTTAATTGAACTAAGAGAGTGAATTTGGTGAATTACCAATGAAACGTATATGTTAAAATAATTGAAGAGTATAAACAAAAATGTTAATTGAACCAAGAAGAGAGTGAATACAGTTAATTATAAATAAAAGAAGTTTGTTAAAATAATTGAAGAGTAAAAACTAGAAGGTGATTGGACAAGGAAGAAAGTGAATTTAGTTAAATGCTCGTAGAGAATTTACCCTGATGTTAAAGTATAAGAACCTAAAGTTGAGTGTTCAATAAAGAAAGTGAAGTCTGTATTTAACTCAAAGAATATTTATAGATAGGAACTCCTTATGATAAGTAAATGTAATAAGAATACTTGTGTGAATGAAAATGTATATTAATGACAATAAAGAAGAAATAGTGGAAACGAAATATGAGAAAAACTACGTGTTTCATATTAAAAGGACAAAAAGAGAACCTCATTGATTGATGTAAGAGAGTTTTATATTCGTGATTTTTCTTGGTGTTGCGACCCCTTGGTTCTGCTCCTTTTTGCCGCCGAGGGTTTTGACCCTTTTTGTTTTGGTTTTGAAGTAGAGGAGTTCTCTGGAGGTTGGCATTGAACTCGCGACTCCCATTTCAGCTTTTGCTGACAGGATCCTAGATTGTGACCTTGTAGGTCACAGAAGTCGCAATTCTGCCTTATGTGCAGAACTCTTTTTATTTCCCTTAATTGCCGGCAATCACGGATATCGTGGTTTAATTGCTGGCAGTGTGTGCAAATGGGTGTGTTCTTTCTTTTCACACCATCCTCATAGGCGTGCCCCTTTTTGTTGCAGGAACTGCAGGTTATCCTGCTGAGAGGGTCTGCATGTTGTTGAGGTCCTGCGCCGTGCTTCCTCGGTTGAGGGAAGAGCGGGGACCTTTTATTTTTAATTGCTTAATTTTGTAAAACCTTTCTTTTCGGTATTAGACATTCCTCTATCACCGATATCCAAAAATTCGTTATAGACAGAACCTTCGATTTGAAATCATCGACTTGTTAATGTATATTTGAATTAATAAAAAATCAACGGAAATTGTGTTCACAGCTATCAATAAATTTTTCTTTTACAGTCCTCACTTCCAAATCTCCTCTGAACTTTCTCTATTCTAATTTTTCTCTCTGACTTTTAACAACAATTCATTTGGACGAAAATCCAAGTTACTATGTTTTCAATAAATAAAAAGGTGCAGGTTATTAAGTGTGCTGTAACTGGTAATATTGTGAATGTTTATGAATGGTATGTATTAAGTGAGAATGTAATATATGTTAAGTGAAGTTTTTAAGGATGTGTTAGGAGATTCAGTGTTAAATTTAATAAGGGTAGTATTCTGGAATACAACATCCCACCCTTCTTCGAGAAAGAAAATTATCCTTGAAGAGAATAATTTTCTAGTAACTATATATTAAATTAAGATTAATTAAAAACTTGGATTTTCGTTCAATTACATTACAAAGGTTTTCAAAATTAATCTTTCATCAAAGGTTACAATAATCAAAAAGTTCTTAATACTAGAAAAATAATCTATTTACATTATATATTAACTAAATTTTTTCAATAATCAAAAAGTTCTTAACACTAGAAAAATAGTCAAAATAGTCTATTTACATTACATATTACCTAACTAAATTTAAATATTTCTCCTTGGAACCTTTTGTTTTCTAATCCAAAAGTTATTATTACTTATTATATTAATTACATAATATTAATATTCAAAATTCTCATTTCCGTTCGAATATATATATTAATTCCAAAATTTCCAATACATATATTACCTCTAAAATTTCCTTTCTTTCCTTTTCCATTCGAATATATATAAATTCTAAAATTTCCAATATATATTACCTCTAAAATTTTCTTTCTTTCGTCCCCCTCATTAACTTTTTTTTTTTTTTTTTCATTTCCGTCATTTCCTACAATTGTTAGATTATTTCATATATATTGAATAAAAAAACAAAGGCCATTTGTTATGTGTTTATCTTTTCCTTAAATTTATGGAAAAGTTTCCAAAACCTTTCTGGGCCTATTACTATGATGATTGAATAAAGATGATTATTACCAAAAATCTTCTTGAAAAATGATCTTAAATAATTTAAATGACGGTGTAACCTTTTATTTTTTTGTATTTTGCATTGGAATACATTTTTTTTGTTGAAAAAAAAGACTTGTAATGTATTTATATAGTTACTCTTTACAATACCTATTTTAGTTAAATTATTATTTTCATTTTTTATTATTTCGTGTTTGAGTAAGTGTTTGTGTTTGTTTTCGTTGTTTAAAATATTTATTGTTTTCGGCTTAGTGTTGTCATTGTCCATAGCTTTAACTGCTGTCGGAACGTCTACCTTTTCAGTCTTACTCACTGCTGATGGATCGTTTAGTTTCTCAGTCTCATTTACTGATTCGTATAGTTCTTCAGGCTTATTAGCTGTTAGAACATCTTGGTTCCCAGTCCTATTTGCTGTTTGAACTATTTCTTCAGTTATATCTGCTGTAGAAACATTTAATCCGTCAGTCTTTGCTGCTGAAAAGATTTGTTCATCAGTATTAGCTGCTGAACTGACTTGGGTTTCGAATTTTATTGCAACTATTGGGTCTTCAGTCTTTAACACTGCTGAATTTTCAGTCTTTGTTGCTGAAGTGCCGTGGTTGTCTATTGGGATAGCCGGAATATTAGAGGTTTCTGTTTGTATATTTTCTGCAGGATCCGAATTTTCAGTCTTTAATACTGCTGAGTTTTCAGTCTTGGTTGCTGAAGTGTCTGCGTTGTCAATAGGGATATCTGAGATATTATTTTCAGTCTTTAATACTGCTGAAAATTTCGGATTTTCAGTCTGTGTTGCTGAATTGTTTTCCAGAATGGGAGTATGAATCGGAGTCTTTATATTAGGGACAGGGTTATCTTCGTTTATATGGCTTGGTTTATAGGAGTATGTGGGCTCAGGGTAAATTTGGCTAGGAGCTTCATTAAAATGGTCGTTATCTATTTCCAAAGATCTAATGCTGTAAATAGAAAACTTTGGTCTGTCTTCCATAAATTTTGGTTGGCGTCAGGCCTCGTTTTCCGACTCTTGCACCCGAGAAAAGTGAACATTTTGTCTATCGTTTTGTCTATTGGTGCTCCTAGAATTTTCACCAAAACGATTTTCAGAGTTTGTAGGATTATTTCGGAATTGGTTACGCGTTGTTGTACCTTGTTGGTAATTTGTTGAAGCCGATCCATTCCTAGATATCTTGTATCTACACTCATTCTCTGTGTGATTATTCCGTCCACAGAAATTACATACAATGTTATATTCCCTTTTTATGGGTTGTCTATTCGGAAAAAAGTTGGATTGCATGTTCCGATAACATGTGTCTTGAGAATGCCCTGGCTTACCACAGGTTTGGCAGACTATACGATTGAATGTAGGTTTTTCATTGTATTGATATGACCTGGGAGAGTTGTCCATTCGAGCCGCATGTGACACTGCATGTGCAATCGACTGTTTTAAATTGTTCCCCCCATGGACTTTAGCTAGTATCTTTAGCTGTTCGTTGTTTAGTCCATCCTCAAATGTTTGTACGGCCAATTTTATGTTTTCTTCCATTAAGAATTCCCTAACCACCGCGTCTGCTGTTATTTCACACGTGGCAGAGTTTAGAGTCCTTAGAGCATTCGCGACTCTATCGCCGTATTCCCGGACGGTTTCTCTGTAGCGTTGTTTCAGAGAAATCAACTCATTGTGTGCCGTCGACCGAGATTGCTCCTCTTTATATTCCGATTCGAGTTTATCTTTTAAATCCTCCCACTTAGCGATTTTGCTATACCTGATCAGATCGTAAGCATGACCCTCTAGTCTATTTTTGACTAGATCTAAAAATGTCTCGTATATATCCGGGTCTGCCTTCTTTATGGATCTAAATAAAACGTCTCCCCCGGAAATAAATTTACCTAAGTCGCAGGGTTTCCCGTCAAAGGTAAGGACGATTCTGAAAACATCAGAAATTCCGACAGAAAGAGCCATTTCAGGGGTTTTACTGAGTATCTGTTGATAGTGGAATTGTTCTTCCCCCTGCCTAGCCGCCTGTCTCGTGTAATATGGACTCGTAATAGTGAAAGTTTAAAATAATGTATGGCGAAAATTCAATTCTTAAAATATGGTTAATTTAAAAATATGGTTATGGAAAAATTGGCCTTTCTTTTGGTTATTCAATATATATATATATATATATAGGAAAGAAAAATAAATTGGTCCCAAAACTGAAAAGAAAGAAAATTCGACGAGAAAGAAAGAAACGGAAATGTCGTCGAAAAAAAACTGAAAAGAGAATTTTCAAAATTTCTATCGAGAAAACACTTTTTTTTTTTGAAAAAGGAAAAAAATCCAAGAAAAATAATCCTACAAAAAAAAAAGGAAGAGAGAAAAAACAAAATAATGAAAAAAAATTCTTACTACTCTAGATGTTGATAGAAGTCTTGTTGAATTTCTTATTGTTGTCCTTTTTTTTTCTTCTTTGTTGTGTCGTAGAGTTTCTCTTTGTGTTCCTTTCTATATTTTATATTATTTTGTTATTCTTGCCAGGCAGACTTCACGCCCTAGAAGTTGAATATCCTGGTCTTTTCTGCTTTCCTTTTTTTTTCTTTTTATTTCGTTGTTTTATGTCGAGGTTTTTTTTTTTTCTTCTTATTTTGGTTTGGTTATTTCTCCTGTTTTGTTTTTTTTTTTCTCTTTTCTTCTTGAAAAATTTTTTTTCTTCTTCTTATTTGGTTATTTCTCTTGTGTTCACTATATTTTTTTTTTGTTTTAAATTTTTTTTGTTTACTTTGTTTTTCGTTGTTTTATGTTTACTTTTTTCTTCTTCTTATAAACATTTTTTTTTGTTGTTTTAAATTTTGTTTTGTTTAAAAAATTTTTTTTTCTTGTTTTTTTTTTCTTCTTATTTTCTTCTTTTTATTTGGGATCCTTTGGTTGTATCCCACCGCTGCCACCAGTGTTGAGGTCCGGCGCCGTGCTTCCTCGGTTGAGGGAAGAGCGGGGACCTTTTATTTTTAATTGCTTAATTTTGTACTTTCTCCATTATTCCTTCGGTTCCCCTGTAGGTTTGTTCGGCTTGCGGTATTTGTTGCTGGAGTTGCGAAATCCCCTGTGCTATTAGTTGTATGTGTGGTATTGTTTCCACATCTGGGGTATTGGGCATTATTTGTGCCATAGGCTGATCCATTTGGGTATCTAAAATTGGTTTATAGGGAATTGGAGGTGCTATTGATAAATGAGATGAAGGAGAATTAAGTGGAACCTGCCCACAGATTAACGGCAGCTGAGGTTGTTGGATTTGTTCCAACTCCAATGTTTTTTCCATTATCGTTTCCATCGGTGCATCGCCCAGTAATACTAAAAATTGCCGATGGTATGGATTTATTAGCCCCTTCATGTAGATGCTTTTTGCAAAGTCATCTAATTGTGCCTTTACCGCCTCGGACAGTATGGGACCGTATTTTAACTCTGCGGCTTTCCTACATTCCATTAATGATTTTTTCAGTCGTAGTTGGAATAAGATCGGCTCCTCGATAGTATAGTGGTAAGTATAAGTATACCCGCCTGTCACCCGGGGAGCCTCTGGCGCAAGACTAATGACCTTGCCCGGAAAAAACAAATCATTATGGAAAATTTAACAAGTCTCAGGACTTGCTAAATAAGGCCAAGACCGGTTCCCGGTTGTAGTGCCGTTGATGATGATGAGTTGGAATAAGATAATAGCTTCTCCTGGGTTTTGTTGAGTAGCTAAAAGCTTATTTACCATAGTTTTCCAACGGCAAATAGACTTTTCTCAGCACATCCTCGGCTTCCTTAAAATATGCGAACGGAGTGGACGCGAATAAGGCGGAGGCTTCTCCCCATAGCCTAGTGGGGAATATTTGTAGGAAGGCCCCATGTTCTTCAGTCCTGAGGCAGTTTAAAACCCTTTTACAGCAATCCAAAAATGTTTCCAGCTCCGCACCTATGTGTGGATTTGGTTCCCCGGAGAAGATGCGGATTAGCTGTGCTGACAGCTTCGCAACCTTTGTGTAATCAATAGTCATTGTTTCAAAAGATGCGAGATCCGTTTGGTGCTGGGGAGCTGAAATTTCTGATAGGTTTGGGCTGGGGTCGCGACTTTTGATCGGAGGTGTTATTTCGATTATAGTTCCGCTACGGAGTTTCTTGGGTAAAGGAGGCGCAAGGTCGTGGGGCGTACCAAAAGAGGAGATAGAATAGTGGTGGCAATATGAACGGGGAAGAGAAGGTACAGGTATGTGTGTTTTACGTTTCTTCTATCCCAAGGGTGTGGTCAATATTATAAATTTGTTTGGTAATTCAAATATACAAATACAAAATACAAATTGTAGGTAGGTACACAATCTGGACAGATATAGATCCAGCAGGATTGAGGGGGTAGAGTATCTATTAAATTATATTATTATTCAATTTTCTTAAACGTCCAAAATTTTGTTGGAAGATTTGGATATTTATTTAATAAAACCAAAAACGCATTTTTTCATTGAAAATGTTATCTCTTATATTATTATTCAATAATCTTAAACGTCTAACATTTTGTTGAAAAATTTGGAAAAAAAACATTGAAAATATTATCTAATTCACAAACATTATTTTAACTTGCAAAATTTTGTTACGAAATTTGAAAATTGATTTTAATAGCACCAATTTCGCACTGTTGTTGTGTTTCTTGTAGGGGTTTTTATTTTCAGGAAGCGTGTCTCCTGGTTCTTAAAAGGACGAGGCGATCTCTCAAAATGTTGACCGCTCCTGAAAATTTGTCCTACAAAAGGGGTCGTTGCCGTGCTTCCTCTGAGTGCAGAGGGAAGAGCAACGTCCTTTGATTCGGCCTTCGTCCTGATGTCTTCACTTGGTCTTCCCTGGGGGCCAGGTGATATTTAGATATCCGTGGAAATTAAAGTCGTCTAGTTTCCTTTTCGAATATGATTTTATTATATTATTCAGGATTTTCCTGGGGTACTTCCTCCAGGGACTGTGAATTTAGACTGCGGCCTTTCTCCTGGGGTACTTCCTCCAGGGAGAATGGACGATATTATACTGCGTCCCGGAGATCACTTGACTATTCCTTTATAAAGGATAACAAATCGAAAATTGTATCCCAAAGATACACATTTTCGTGCAACAATCTCGATCTTTTGGATATTTCGAGGGAGATGTTGTATTTACATAAGATAAGATAATAGTTTCTTACGAAACTATTACGCAGATATGTGAATGTATCTGCTTTTGAGTTTTTGTTTGTTTAACTCAATGGAATTTTTGGGATAGAGATAACGATCTCTGAATTTCTGGATTTGGGTGATGCTGTGGAGCCAATGTAGAACAATAAACGAATATTGGATTCGTTTATTGTGAATTTTAATTTTAATTTTGGATTTTGGGGTTAATAATGCCGTGGGGGCAAATGTTAGGCAATAAACGAATGTTTGATTCGTTTATTACGAATTGTGGTTCATGTTTGGGTTATTGTGGGTTTTGATAAGATTATACGTCTTAGCGTATTATAGCTAGGATTTGGCTGTAGGAATGGGAGAAAAAGATAGTAGGGCTTTTTGGAACACTACACTGTTAACATCACAGGAATTATTCTAACTTCTAAAATTTTAACTTGCAAATTTTGTTAAGAAATTTGAAAATTGATTTTAATATCACCAACTTTGCACTGTTAACATCACAGGAATTATTCTGACTTCTAAAGTTTTGTTGAAAAAATTTGGAAAAAAAAAACTCATTGAAAATATTATCTAATTCACAAACATTATTTTAACTTGCAAAATTAATTATTTCGGATACAACAAAAAATTCTTGACATGCCCATCTCGGTGTTCCGCTACTCGGTCGCTGGTGTCGTGTTGAGTCTCCCTGGTGTGAGTTCTATTTCCTTTTTTTTTTGTTTTTGTGTTGGCGAATGCTGGTCCCGCTACTCGGCAACTGGTGTCTTGTTGGCGGTTTTTTTTGTGTGTGTTTTTTTTTTTGGAACAGTTTCGTCGCCGCTGCTGTTTTAGTTTATATATATTTATATATATTTTTTTTTGTTTATATATATATATTTTTTTTTGACACTGGTGTTTAGCCCCAGGTACGCTTTTGATTATTTTTTGTTGTTTATTATTTAGTTTTTGTTTTTTTATAGCACTTCCTGGTGTTATAGCCCCAGGCACGCTTGTGTTATTTATTAGATTATTTTTTTTTTGTGTTGTTTAATATGTTAATTATCACGTCGTACCTCCGGAGCCAGACTCAGCTCCGGACGTAGGGCTGAAGGTGTCTTGTGCCCAGTACGCTTAGGATTGTTTTATTGTAGTGATCAGAGGTTTTCAAGCACTTATAAGTGTGTTACTTTGGCTTCCCTGATCCTACCGGCTGCGCCAATAATGTCGTGTTATATTTTATTAAAATCTTTTATCTTACCTCCCTTTGGCCTGTCCAATGGGCCCAAAAATGAGACGAGCGGTTTTATTTTTTATTTAATTATTTATTTGCACAATATAATATTGGATTGGCGCCTCGGCCTCTGGTTTTCGACTGCCCGAGTTGGCTGCCTGTGATCGACTGCCCCGAAATCAAGATGGGCCGCCCTTTTTATACTATGGCCAATCGAGAATTTCCCACATGCTGTATTTTATTTGCTAAGCACAAACTCGATTGTTGTGCTACAAAAAAGGTTAGTCATTAGAGCAATGTGTGACAGATTAGATTTAGGTTTCACCTGTCGCACATATGCCCCGCTATGGGAGGATGGATGAGTGGATGGAAAAGGTAAATATGGATAAAAGTAAGTATGGAATGGGATAGGTTAGGGGGGTTTTAGGTAAGTGGTTATTCGGGATAGGTGGTAGGTAAAGGAGTTGTGATTACGAATCACAACAGTGCGATCTTCACGTTGAGGCCGGAAACTTTTCAGCCCACCCTCATATTTTCAATAATCATCTTTTAGGGACACAATGACTATATTCTAAGAATATGCAGGCAAAGGGTTTTCAAATGTGAAATGAACTACGTTTTACATAACTGCTGCGACATAAAGCATAAGAGAACAATAGAAATGTGCTATTGTCGTCTTAACATAATTAAATTTGTTAGCCTAGTTTGTAGAGCGTAAAACGTTTAAATTGAAATTGTTGTCATGCATTTTGAACGATTTTAAAAAATAATCGCAGAGTGGAGACGAGAAATGACATAGTTATATTGTTTCGTCCATTTATATGTGTTTTTAATTTATTGTGTCGATTGTAGTAGGTACACACGAACAAGCAACCAAAGTAAACATACAGGAAAATTGAAAAGAAATGCATCAGAGCAATTATAATAACAATCATACAGCTTAAGTAGCGCGTTAAGCATTTTCATTGACACGTAGCCGTGCTCTGATGTATCGATGCTTTAGTTCTAACCTTTTTGTAGGGTGGCCTTAAATCATGTTTTTATGTAGTTCGGGGCAATATGCTATAGCACATTTTAAATTGCTTTTTTCACATAAACAGTTAAAGACTAAACCTTTTTATCAATTGTATGCTAATTTATTAGTTGGGGTATGCAATTGAATTTACATAACTTCAATTTCCGATTCCGTACCAATGGAATTGACAACGACAATTAAAAAAGACATCATCATCATCATCGGCACTACAACCAAGATCCAGTCTTGGCCTTATTTAACAAATCTCTCCACCGGTCCCGATTTCGAGCCGATGCCATCCAATTTGGCACTACCAGGGCCTGGGCGTCCTGGTCTACGCCATCCTTCCATCACAGACAAGGTCTACCGACCTGTCTCCTTCCATACATCCTGCCACAAAGGACTTTCCGGGCAGGCTTCTCTTCACTCATTCGAGCTAGGTGTCCCGCCCACCGGAGTCTACCGAGCTTGATTTTTTTTACAACATTAGCTTCAAGGTAGATTGCGTATATCTCATGGTTGTAGCGTCTCCGAAATCGTCCTCCCTCACATACGGGGCCAACAATTCTCTTTAAGACCTTGCTCTCGAACGGCGCTAAGATTTTAGAGTGCCTTTTATTGAGCACCTAGGTCTCGGATTCATACATAAGTACTGGTAACACCATGGTCTTGTACAGTAGCAGCTTGGATGTTCTGGATAAATTTCGGGATTTAAAGAGCCTTGATGGACCATAGCAGGCTTTCTTGGGTTTGATTAGCCGTTCACGCATTTATTCCTCCATATTGTTATCGACTGATACTATTGACCCAAGGTAGCTAAGAATTGCACTACTCCAAATTCGTGCTTCACTACCCTGATAGTTTGACCAATGCTAGGTCTTATCTTCGCAGAAGTTGCCACCATGTACATAGTTTTCCCTCATTAATGTGCAGTACCAATTTTTGTTCTCGGTTGCTCGATCTGGCTGAAGGAGTCCTGTATAGCCGCATCGGATATACCGATGATGTCGATTTCATGATATATACGAGGGTTGCCTTTTATATTTCGGGATTAGAGAACAAAAACAAATATTGATCATCGCAAATCACTTTATTGTTTTTCAAAATATTCCCCATGAAGATCTATACACTTTTGCATGCGTTTGAACCAATTGTCGAAGCACTTTTGCCACTCTGATTGAGGTATCTCCAACACATGCATTCTGACAACTTTTGTTGGATTTGGCTGATCTTGAAACACCCAGACAGTCGACTGCTGTTTACTTTCGGGCCCATACGCATAAATCCACGATTCATCACCTGTCACGATGTCATAGACATGTTTCGAAGCACCGCAACTGTATTTTTTGAGTATTTCTTTCGACCAATTGACACGATCCTTTTTTTGGGCGATTGACAAATTGTGTGGGATCCAACGCGAACAAATTTTTTTGACAGTCAAATGTTTATGCAATATTGAATGTATTGTGGTCCCACTAACGCCTAAGGTTGTCTCAATCTCACGATAGGTCACATGACGATCTTCCAATATCAGTTCGCGCACAGCATCAATGGTTTTCGGAACAACAACTGATTTTGGACGACCTTCACGAAATTCATCTTGGAGTGAACTACGACCACGATTGAATTCACCATACCATCGATAAACACTGGTCCTTGATGGAGCTTCATCGCCAAAAATTGAATTAAGTTCATCCATGCACTGTTGCTGAGTTAATCCACGTCGAAAGTTGTAAAAAAATAATCGCACGAAAATGTTGACGATTTAATTCCATTTTTGGGCCGAGATGAATCTTTTAAGTTACTGTAAACAACACAAATAGCGCTCGTATGTCAAAACGTTCTGAGTGCGTATAACCTCAAAAATGTCCAACTTTACGACAGAGCTGTCAATTGCCGGATTGCAACGCTAGGGTTGCCAAATCCCGAAACATAAGAGGCAACCCTCGTATCATAAGGAGTGGTAAGGTTTGTTGACTTGAGGATAGCCCATTTAAGAGAAGAATTGGAGTCTCGAGGATTGCTTGTGACAGGGAATAAGGCGGATCTACAAGCACGATTGCGTAAAGCAATGAAGAGCGAGGGCATCGAGGTTGATGGACATGAGTTTTGTCAACCTTCAGGGGCTTCACATAAAGCCGAAGAGCAGAGGGTAGAGCCGCAGCCAGCCCCAGCATTGGACATGAATGTGCTTCTAGCAGCAATGGCGCAGCAGTCCTCAGGCATGGATGAACAGCTAGCACAACACATGGAGGAGCAGCTGGCACAACAGTCCTCACGTATGGAGAATCAGCTGGCACAACACACTTCACAACTGCAGGAATAACTATCGCGCATCGAAGGGAATTTTGCCAGACTGCAGGCGAGGCAGGATGAAATACAGGACGAATTGCACCAAGTTACCCAAAACTACACAAAATTAGAAGCAGAAATATTGAGGTTGGATGGTCATATCCGAGAGATACAGTTCAGTGGACCAGTTGCAGCCTGTTAGTACAACGAAATTGAAGGCGCCAACGTTTGACAGAACTGTACCGTTCAACATTTTTAAACTACAGTTCGAGACCACAGCGCGAACCAATCACTGGCCTACGCCAGACAAAGTGGTAGCTTTGGTTGTATCATTAGAGGGCTCCGCCGCTAAAGTCTTGCAAACGGTTCCTGAAATTGAACGTGAAAATTACGACGCGTTAATGGCAGCGATTGAACGGTGATATGGTAGCGACCATAGGAAACAAATACTCCAAATGGAGCTCATGAATCGGTACCAAAAAGCTAACGAGCCGTTACAAGAATATGCAACGGAGATAGAGCGGCTCGCGTAATTGAATTACTCAAAATTCAAGCGTGTATGAATGGAATACGAAATGCGGATACCAAACGCGCAGTCTATGCCACGCCAAAGAAGACGTTTGCCGAAACAGTGTCATTTGCTCTTACCTAGGAAACAGCAAGCCTTCTGAGAAAACAGACGCACAAAGTTCATCGGGTGGAAGTTGAGCCAAGAGAATCTCCGGAGGAAACTCCGGGGGAATTCATCCAAGTTATTTCTCAAATGATGCCAACCCCGCACAACGAAATGATGCCAGCCTCACACAAAGGCTCAGAAGCAAAGTGTTACAGCTGCGGAAAAACAGGACATTTCGCGCGGAATTGTAATGCGTCTCGTAGGAAAAACGAAAATACGGCGAAAAGCAGCGCTGAGAGTGGAAATGCCTGTGGAGAAAGGCAATCGTTAAACTAAAACGGACCAGCTGAAAGGGGCGTGAGCTGGCTCCCACAACTGACTGCCCCACCGTTGCCGTTTCACAAATACATCGTAAAAACAATAATTTAACCGTAAATGGGACTGCAAATGGACGATCGCTGGTTTTGACTCTGGACACGGGCGCGACACATTCCATCATTAGATCAGACCTGGCAGTAGATAAGGTTGAGCCGCTGAGTGATTGCAAACTATGAACAGCTACAGGAGAGGAAGCTGTGATTTCTGGAAAACTGGAGTGTACGGTTCAGATTGGAACGCTAGAAGTAGTTCACACCTTCTTAGTGGCTGGAATAATGGACGAGGTAATAATCGGCGTGGATTTTATGCTAGCCCACGGTCTCACCCTAGATCTGA
Organism: Microdon myrmicae; assembly: GCA_963931805.1. Classification (NCBI taxonomy): domain Eukaryota; kingdom Metazoa; phylum Arthropoda; class Insecta; order Diptera; family Syrphidae; genus Microdon; species Microdon myrmicae. The sequence continues at coordinate 222,672,074 of OZ007497.1, forward strand.
AGAAAAGAATGTTGACGTGCCAGAACATGGAAGATGCATAATCTTGCAACCGCTGGAGAAATTATCAAAGTATTTAATTTAGTTCCCACGGTCAGAATTCCCTAGCCGATTCGGCATCCTATTCACTTTCCCCAGACACTCCATTCGCTGGGGATCAATGATCTCTTTTTACAGGTGAATAGCTACAAAACATTTTCCTCTCGTTCCCACTTTTATCTTCCCCGGGTTTATTGCACTCTGAGATCACCACAGTCACCACACTTGGTCAGTGGGTCATCCTCAGAGACTGCATTGGTACAAGCACACAAGCTAAGTCAACCCCGAAGTTATCGCGCTCTCTCTTTTGTCCTTTCCGTCCTTCGCATGCCCAGTGGCTGTCGAATGAATGGCAAGTATTTATTCACCTCGCTGAGACAAGCAACTTAATGGATTCATGAGAGACCGCGATGATGATTGGCTAATAGCTGTGCAAAGCCCAAATACCAAATTTCATCCCTAATTGGGATCAGTCGTTTTACAATTACCACCGCGGGCGGTCATGAGTTATTACGTTTTATTTTGGAGTCTGACCGGAACAAAAAAAAAAAAAGAAAGAGAGAACGATCAACTAATTAGAAATACTTATGTATCTATCATATTCAAAGGATATTCCAGTGTAATTAAAATACTCGTGGTTTTGTAAAACACGTTACATTTTGTTAGTTAAAAGTTTCGTGGTGATATGAAGAGTGTGCATTAGAATTTACATTCCAATCTGCTGTCATTGTGCAAAGTTTGACTCTGTGATTTAAAAAAAAAAATAGATACAAGAAAAACACAAGTACTAAAGAAGTCGCAGGTGAAGGGAACTTTTGTAGATCAAATTTATACGTTTTTTTTTATGTAAATAAATTTGGATATTTATAAAAAAAAAAAAATAACATTAACATCAAATCAACACCAGTGCGTTAATTATGCTTCTCTTCATTTGGTGAAAAATTTGCGGCGGAACATCGTTGGGGATAAAGTGAATCAAGTGTCGTACGTCGGCATCACTACTTTACACCACCACAATATTATCTCCTGGTCTTGTCTGCCTGTAAACTGTCTGTGTAATTGTTTTAGTTTCGATAGCAGTCTGCTCTTTTTCTTGAGAAGTGCGTTTATTGTTGTGTTTCTGTATATGTTTATATTATCTGTAACTGTTGTTTTGTCCATTGTTCGTTTTATAGTTTCGTCCATTTGTTGAATGTATTTGTCGATTTCGTCATTTGTTAGATTTCTGTTTATTGGCAGATTAAAGTTATTCGAACGCAGTTCTCTTTTTAATGATCTGGTGAAGCGGGGCCATCGTATTACCCCCTAGTTTTAGGGTTGTGGGATCACGAATTCGTTCAGATTTCTTATTTCGTTCGGAAATTTTATTACCGCCGTGAATACACAGTGCTCATTGTCGTATTCAATTGACCGTACACAGTTTATATTCGTGTTAAGTAATCTCAGCCGTCAGTCAATAAGCAAGATATCTAAGAATGATCTACCTGTAGAGAACGATCGCTATTCTACATGATACAGATCCAACCAACCAGCTAACAGATTCCCTCTTGTATTAAATATATAATTTCCCCAATCTTTATGTTTGGCGTGCAATTGAGCAACCTATTATTTCGTACGTTCATATGTGCTTTTAATATGGTGATTCTGATAGACACACACGAACAAAAAACCAAAGTGAATATACAGGAAAATTAAAAAGAAATAGCAGACAGTTAGACCATATTTTCACGACGGACCCTAATAATTCCTCAGCAACCCCTCTCTCTTTGTTCTGTCTACCATCGGTAATCGTCACCCGCCTTTTACCTTGTTTGTTTTCCATAATTCCGCACCCCGCACCCCATCCCGTGACATTTACTCACATGATTTACCCAAAGCGAACTTTCGCCTTGTTAAAATTTCATTCAATTTTGATCGTCCGACGGTACAAGATGCTACCACCAATCATTACACCGAAATTTTTAAATCAATTTCTCTCTACGTTCCTTATTCCAGGCGAATAACTTCTAACTCCTTCCTCTTCACCTCCTTCGTTTAATCTCATCGTTCGTTCGGTACGTAATAAAAGGAACAAGCTGTGGGCTACCTTTTTCCGTAATCGCTCCGTCTGTGACTACTCCAACTACTTTGGCACTTATATCCAATTCAACGAACTTAACAATATCCGTTATCAAAACTTAGGTCAACCTAATAAATGACCCAAGCACTTTTTTTCAATTTATTAACCACAAATGTAAATCTCTCATTAAAAAAAAAAAAAAAAAAAAAAAAAAAAAAATATATATATATATATATATATATATATATATATATATATATATATCATAATAACGTAACTAGATTCAAGTTTTCCTTTTTCTCTCTGATATAAGTTATAAGTTTTGTTTAAAGCAAGAACAATAAAACACATAATTACTGTACATCAAAAGGTAACATATTAATATATAAAACAAAACAAATGTACATAGAATAATTTAGATGCTTGTACAGATAGACTAGACTGGGTCTATTCGCAATTGTCTAGCCAGCCGTCAATATAAACCCCCCAACAGAAAGCACAATTAAGGCTCTAGTCGTGAATGTAAATTCACTTATCAGAATCGAGAGAAGAGCCGCTCTCTTTAAACTGTTGCAAGACGAAAATCCTGACGTGCTTCTGGCTAGCGAAACTAAGCTGAATCAGAGGCATAAGCTATGTCACACAAACTACGACATTATACGAAGAGACCGACCCAACTCCACGCAAGGAGGAGGGGTGGCAATCTTTGTTAAAAAAGAACTTCAACATAAGGTAATATATAGTGGTGAGATGCGCAGATTTCAGGTGCTTGAAGCGTGCATTATCCGCATACCCCTCCGACAAGGTAGGGGGATGTCTGTGATATCTGCCTACGCACCAGAAGCACATCAACAAAATCTATTTATAGTGGAGCTAGAGACTCTTTTCCAATGCTTACAACTTTACTCGGAAGGGAACTATTACATCGTAGGTGGCGATTTGAATGCTAAACACCCAAATTGGGGAAATAGCATATCCAACACGAGAGGAAATCAACTAGCTAGTTGGCTAGATCAACATCACATTGAATATAAGGCTGACCTGCTAGCTACAGAATATCTTTCTTTCCCCAGAGGGGGATCGTTCCTCGATATTATGCTTATTGACACACGACTTAAACATACACATACTAACAGACAAAATATAAACTGCCTACGCACAATTGAGTATGACAGCGACCATTGTGCATTATTAATCGTGATAAAAACACCAAGCGAAGTTGTGGAACTCGGTGAATGTATGATACCGCAACCCTATAACTATGGGGCTATGCGATGGACGCGTTTCACGAGAACCTTAACAAGAGAAATTCGCTTAAAAGATATTAACCCTCCTACCAACAGAAACATACCCAACGATGATATCGACAAATACATACAAAAAATGGACGAAACCATAAAACAAACTATGGACAAAACAATACCAAAAATCACACCTACGGACAACATGAACATGTACCGAAACGCCACAATCAACGCACTCCACAGAAAAAAAAGTAGTCTTCTGTCGCAACTAAAACTACGATACAGACGATTTATTGATAGGCACGACCCGGAGATAATATCACTGAAGTCCAGATTAAAAAATCTCCAACAGCTGATAAAAGCCAACTATAGGCTATCAGCAAATTTGTATTGGAACAACAAAGTTCGGGCGGTAAAATCCAACAACCCTAGTATGTTTCCGCAAATTAATAAAATATTTAGACGGAGTAATGAAAACGAGATTCAGTGTCTCCAAATACCACGAACTGACGAAAACCAACGAATGCTGACAAATATAGGCATAGACACAAACAACGCCATCCTAAATGACGAAGTTTTTGTGTTTGAAGATCCCTTGGAAAAAGTGAATGTTGTAGGGGCCGTCTTTCAAGAACTGTACAAGGCAAATGAAGTAATTCGTCGCAACCATGGCTTGGAAGATAGAGTTTTACTGAACTATCGTCATCTTCGAAATGATATTTCACAGTGGCGATCAGAAAACCATGGTTTTAACGAATTCAGTAATGAAAATACGGCAAACGCCGAGATCACTGTCGAAAGCGCTAACAGCCTTTTGATCACTAGTGAAGACATCCATGGCGTCTTTGCATCACTAAGAAACAAAAAATCAGTTGGAATCGATGGAGTACCCAATATCGTACTAAAACATCTTCCTCAAATCGCAATGGACATATATGCAGTCTTGTTTAACAACTCTCTGAACAACGCACACTATCCAGTACGTTGGAAAACGGCCATCATCCAACCGTTACCAAAAAGAGGGAAAGACAGAACAAACCCAAAAAATCTGCGATCGATCAGTTTGTTACCGAGTATCAGTAAAGTATTCGAAAAGGTTCTAAACAAGGCTCTACTTAAATGGGCTGAGGACAATAATATTATTCCAAATAACCAGTTTGGTTTTAAAGCTGGTCATGAAACCACACATGCCGCAGCTAAACTGGTTTCAGACATTCAGTGGAATAAAAATCTGAAACAGTGTACAGGTGCCTGTTTGATTGACTTGGAGAGGGCCTTCGACACCGTTTGGCTAGAGGGGTTATACTACAAGCTAATGAGACTAGGCATTCATAAACCACTACTCCATATACTATACGACATGTTGAATGAAAGGAAATTCGTCGTCAAAAGTGGCAATGTGACCTCCAACATTACCTACAATATAGAAAACGGTCTGCAACAGGGAGCGGTGTTATCTCCGATCCTTTTTAATATTTACACTAGCGACCTAATAAGGTCTCTTCATCAGGCTATTGCGTATGCAGACGATCTGATAATATATAGAACAGCTCCAAAAATTGAAATCATTAACGGATTATTACAAGGGGATTTCAATGATGTTCAGCGATACTGCGACAACTGGAAACTCAAAATCAATATCCAAAAGTGTGAAACCATCCTCTTTAGAACACCACTGGCTGAAGCTACCAGGGACACCAGAAAAAACTGGCGAAAGCTAGATATTATGGGACCACACCAACAAACACTGGAAACCAAAAATGTAGTCAAATACTTAGGCATCTGGCTGGATCAGTATCTATATTTTAACAAACATGTGGAGGCTGCGCTGGCCAGGGCAAAGAAAGCTTATGCTATGACAAAAAGACAGTTTCATAGTAGTCAACTTGACAGCAGAGTTAAAGTTATATGCTACATGGCTCTCATCAGACCGATGATCATATATGGATGCCCAGTGTGGTTTAATGTGGGACCTAGTTTAATGGAAAAGATTCGGATTTTTGAGAGGCAATGCCTCAGGACGTGTCTTAACTTACATCGGACTCCTGAATCCGATCACAAAAAATACTATCCCATTGAAGCGTTGTACAATGGGGCCAATATAAACAGAGTGGATAGCTTTATGATCAAGCTGATCCGAGGGCATCTTGCGAGATCAATGAGCTCCCCGAACGATTTAATTTTTGGTGCATATTACCCAAACACTACGTATTATGAGGGGGTACGTCGCAATGGCTTTATTCCACCAGAAGCGTTCCTTAGTCTTGACATGAACGGCCTCATACAAAATGAATCCGCTATACCGTTGATTTATCACGTGCGTCGGTCAGGTACAGATAAACGAATATGTTATAATCGAGAAGTTGCGCACACAGATGAAGAGCGCCTGCAGTTCAGTAGGGCAGTAGCATAGAAAGACCGAAAAGACACGAATAAGCAACACCAGAGATTTTGGTGGCTGAGTGGCAATTAAAAACATGTTTCCTTATAAAACTGGCAAAAAAGGGAAGTAATAATAATAATAATAATAAAGCCCAACAAACAACGGAAAGCTTACATAGATTTAGCATTTCGAAGTCTTGATACTACGTTTAGGATAGAGTTAAGGATAAAAAAATAAAAATAAAAAAAAATTTGTTTAGTATTTAAGTTAGATATAAGGTAAAAAAAAAATAACAAAAACAAAGTTTTTTCTGTTCTTCATTTTCTTTGTATCTAATTAAGTTCCATAAAAATGCATGTAAACAAAATAATCATAATGTCGAAAGACAAAATTTCATGCTTTAAGTGTATTCATGTAACTTAGAGAGTCCGCAAAGGACCAGTAAGTTAAGAAATAAGATAACATAAGCTAGAGTTTAATCATTTTTGTCTAGCGAGTAAGTAAATTATAATAATAGGAAGAAATAAAAAATGATATTAAAAAAAAAAAAAAAAAAAAAAAATGCTTGTACAGATCCAGTAAATTATATGAAAATGAAATATTTTAAGATAGGCTTACCATATAGTCTAATATTGTAAAAACCCTTATCTGTATTTTTTTTTTTTGGCAAATAAATGCGTTTAAAAAAACCCCGCTGTGCTTCTATTTAGTTATTATGACAGTCATCATTCCTTCCGTCTAATTCCACTTTTATGAGTTAGTGATCAGAGTGAGTGTTTCTTTCCCTAATTTGCCATTTAGGGGTCTTATGAGTCAATTGCAGATAAAGGTGATGTCTATTATTGTTTGCGGAAATCCGCTGGTTCGTTTCTGTTACAATTTATAATCCACAATTTAAATTTAGATACATAAACAAAGTGGCGCAAAATTAATCATCCAATTTTGTTTTTGAATTACTTTTTTATTAAATAAAAGAAAATAATTTTGAGTGACGGAAATCTTTATTTGGACCTATCAATTATATTTCATCATCATCATCATCGGCACTACAACCGGGAACCGGTCTTGGCCTTATTTAGCAAGTCCTGAGGCTTGTTAAATTTTCCATAATGATTTATTTTTTCTGGGCAAGGTCATTAGTCTTGCGCCAGAGGCTCCCCGACGGGGAATCGAACCCCGGTCTCCCGGGTGACAGGCGGGTATACTAACCAATATACTATCGAGGAGCATTATATAAATTAAAACACATTAAGCTCCCCAAATAAGCGGCTAAAATATCCCAGAGAAACAAAACCAATTGTCAAATTCTTGGGTACTGCTTGGTACTTTCCCAATATTTTTTTTACGTTGAAAAAAACTAACATAATTACAAGCTATTCTCAATTTAAACATTAGCCATAAATCATTGTTTATTTGACTAACAATTCTGGGAGCTGCAATTACGTGAATTAAGTGTAAACAATTTACATAACTCAAGAATAAAAGAAAAACTAATTAGAACCAAATTCGATTGACCGATTGAATGAAAGAGCAGAGACAACTTTAAATGTATCTTTACAAACACTCCGAAATTTCTATAGTGGGAGATGTTAAGCTAATTGCTATATTAAGATGGAAAAAGGAGAAAACTTGAATTTGCCTCTTTAATGATCAAAACTCTGGCCTGAAAATTGAAAAGCAAATACAAAAAATGGTTTTTGTTATTTGCTTTTGCGCCAACTAATCAAAAAATCTATAAAAGACAAATGACGCAATTAGTCGTGCAATTACCGTTCAAGGAAGTCTTTGTTAAAATTGATTACCTGATTAGATGTTTGTGCGTCATTTATTAAATTAGAATTACTACCTCAGAAGTGTGAAAGGTATAAAAGGAAATTATGACCGATTACTATATTATAATTTGTTAAACCATGAAGTTGTTCAGTTTAATTTCTATTGCTGTTATCGCAATTGTCTGCGGAAGTGCTCTAGGCGCCATTCCCCCACCTTCAACATTGAGGCCATGTCCAATACCTCCTCCGTGTCCACCGCCGCCACCACCATGCCCACGGTGCCTTCCAGCACCTTGCGCTATGCCAAAGCCCTGTCCACTTCTGTTTTGCCCTATGCAGAAATGTTTGGCAAGTATGTGATCAATTACATCGATGGACCGATCCACTCCTTACACATGACCTACTTATTTACCGTTTGTTATTCAGGTGATTTTTAACAATAAACTACAAAGCATTTGCATTTAATATAGTGTCAGTGTTTTTTGTTTTTGGCGAGTTATATACACAATAAATTGTGAAAGCTAATAAATAGAAAATACGATTCAGCAGCGCAATCAATTAATGTGGTACGGCTCAAAGATCCCCGGCTGCAGGTGCTCCCTTCTTAAATATGATTCCTTCCCAGTTCGTTCTTTAAGTTTTCTGGCTGATTGGAACGGTAATTGATCTATCAGAAGTAAAACACTAATATTGACGGCGAATCTATGCTTTTGAATATTTGGAAACTGTAGCGCTCAGGAAACACAGCTAATGTACGAATGGTGAATCGCAAATTGATGGAATATATCGAGTTGCCTTGTGTTGCGTAAATAAACCGAATCCCTTTCGAAATGCTCTTATCTGCTAATACACACAAAGCATTATAGTGAAACAGAAAAGGAGTTGTCGTCAATATAAAACTTTGAGGCACCTCCGAATTATTGGAAAATATATCCAAAAACAAGTCGTCTACAATAACCCAAATAGATCGATATTCGCGAAGTCATAATTCAATCGCACCGTTGTTGAAAAAGTCCATAAGAAGGAAGCTTTCTTTGTAAGGTTCCATACCAGATTTGAGGTGTCCAATGCAGCGTTTTCTTTCTGTATTGCCACTTTTGCATGACACTTGAGTGCACCGATTAAGTATATTCACCATACTACGATTTGTATACGAGTGTTGCCTCTTATGTTTCGGGATTTGGCAACCCTAGTGTTGCAATCCGGCAATTGACAGCTCTGTCGTAAAGTTGGACATTTTTGAGGTTATACGCACTCAGAACGTTTTGACATACGAGCGCTATTTGTGTTGTTTACAGTAACTTAAAAGATTCATCTCGGCCCAAAAATGGAATTAAATCGTCAACATTTTCGTGCGATTATTTTTTACAACTTTCGGCGTGGATTAACTCAGCAACAGTGCATGCATGAACTTAATTCAATTTTTGGCGATGAAGCTCCATCAAGGACCAGTGTTTATCGATGGTATGGTGAATTCAATCGTGGTCGTAGTTCACTCCAAGATGAATTTCGTGAAGGTCGTCCAAAATCAGTTGTTGTTCCGAAAACCATTGATGCTGTGCGCGAACTGATATTGGAAGATCGTCATGTAACCTATCGTGATATTGAGACAACCTTAGGCGTTAGTGGGACCAGCATACATTCAATATTGCATAAACATTTGACATGTCAAAAAAATTTGTTCGCGTTGGATCCCACACAATTTGTCAATCGCCCAAAAAAAGGCTCGTGTCAATTGGTCGAAAGAAATGCTCAAAAAATACGGTCGCGGTGCTTCGAAACACGTCTATGACATCGTGACAGGTGATGAATGGTGGATTTACGGGTATGAGCCCGAAAGTAAACAGCAGTCAACTGTCTGGGTGTTTCAAGATGAGCCAAATCCAACAAAAGTTGTTCGCGCACGAAGCACTTCCAAGCAAATGGTCGCCTGTTTTTTCGGAAAAACTGGACATGTCGCAACCGTACCACTAGAACAACGCAGAACTGTCAATTCTGAGTGGTACACAATCATTTGTTTGCCAGTTGTCTTCCAAGAAATCAGGAAAACCAACCGCCGAAGACGGATCACTCTTCACCACGACAATGCGAGCTCTCACACATCGGCTGCGACAACTGCATTTTTGAGCACCCAAAACATCGATTTGATGGGTCATCCGCCGTATAGTCCTGACTTGGCACCGAATGACTTCTTTTTATTCCCGTACGTAAAAAACAAACTGAGAGGTCAACGTTTTTCGACACCTGAAGAAGCGGTTGCTGCATTCAGAATGCATGTGTTGGAGATACCTCAATCAGAGTGGCAAAAGTGTTTTGACAATTGGTTCAAATGCATGCAAAAGTGTATAGATCTTCATGGGGAATATTTTGAAAAACAATAAAGTGATTTTCGATGATCAATATTTGTTTTTGTTCTCTAATCCCGAAATATAAAAGGCTACCCTCGTATTCATAGGATTGAATCTATCTAACGCAGGATTATTGAATCAGTGATTCTCCCTTCGAGCGGCACAATATCACTTCTTAGATATGGAAATAGACCAATATTTATTGATATGAAACTTTGGATAAGTGCGTTACAATTACTGAATAACTAAAAAAAAAACACTACACAGCAAATCGTAAAACCGAAGAGTTTGGATTATCCAAGGTTCATGCTGGGCGCTGGGACACAAAAATCAATCGGTTCTTTAGGTACTTGGGATGGATGAGTCAAGTGTGAATGAATTGAAAACTTCAACAAAGATTTTGTAATATGTTTTCTATTACCCGCTTTAAAATCCCCTAACCGAACCAAGCTTAGAAACTAACTCATTTCTAAACCCATCCGTAAATCAGTTTCCTTTAAGCCTAATCATATCCATCGTGCAATGGCAAACAAAACTTCAGACTCTCCGTAGCCTAAAATCCCCTCCCTTTCCATATCCTCCCACGCCTCGGCCATTCTGAGAGTAACCCTATAGCGTTTCCGACGATAGTGAAGAACGTGTGATCTGAACCGACCACTAAGATTGAAGCAATGCTCAACACATCAGACCACTGCCGCGTGTATGAATTCGATGGTTGTCGTTAAGTACACTCAACTGACGTGGAATTACTACGTTTGTTTCGCTATGGTATAATACTCTGATGCTTTGCTTATTCGATTTTTCTTTCGGTGTTGTTCTTCTACTATTTGCCAGTGAACTGTGTGTATCTGTTAGAAACGTCGCACTACTCCCTCCCCTGTAACTTTGTTACAATCAACTTCGTGAGCGAACGATAAAGGGAGCGAGAGGGACGTCGAAGCGGGCGATTGAGTATTAAAGTTCTGTTTACTATGTAAGAGAGTGCCTGTTTTGTGAACAGATCACACACAGATAATAGACCACTATCTCGTTTTAGAGAGGTTTTTACTGCAGTTGAAGTTAAAACTGTTTCTCGACTTTGATTGACTCGTTTTCACGTCTTCCACAATCGCTCGATGCAGTGCAAAAATCACGTCGCCCAAATTAGTCAGTTTGGATGTTTGTTCTAGTTCTTTTTATTTAAAACTTCTTAAGATGTAAACACAAACAAATTATCTTAAATACGCATTGCAGTATGGAGAGATTTATATGTTCCGGCTTCGCCTGGTATTTCGTTTGGAAACGACGTTATGTGTAAACTGAAGATACGGTCTCACCGACTCATTCCTCCATCAAATAAGCAATGTCTCAATTCATATGGGGAGACAACTTTACCTCGTGTTCACAACGGACCCACAAAGGTCCTCAGTTGCACCTAGTCCACACGCCCTCTTTACCATTCATAATTACTACCCTCCGCTGCTCCAGCCTTCTCTACCGCATGACAGGTTTTCCTAAAACTTCCGCAAAGCTAATTTCCGCCTTCTAAATGAGCATCTTAGCAAAACAGCGTCTCGCTTTGATCATCTGGGGGTAGAAGAAGCTACTGCCACTCTCTATAAGGAGATTTACTATGCCATCGTCTTTTATGTCCCTTATTCTCGTCACAGGTCATCGGTTTCATCGCCGCCATGGTACAACCGCACACTCCGCACACTTCGGAACAAGAGAAATAACTTGTGGAACATTTTCCTCAAATCGCGTTTCTTCTAAAACTACTCCAACTATTTCGGTTCCTTTTATAAATTTACCGAGCTCTACAATTCCCTCTATTCCAACTACCTCACAAAAATACAATCCAATGTGATCAGTGACCCCAAATCCTTTTTCCACTTTATAATTTACAAACGTAAATCCGACGCTTATCCTAACTCCCTTCCTTACGGCTACTACTTCAACCGACCCCCTAACTATTACCAATCTATTCGCTTCATTTTTCAATAAATCCTTCACAGACATTTCCTTCGAGCCGAAATCATCTTACTTCAAAGACTTGCCCGAATTCTCCCTCGGCCCCTTCACCGCTCAAATTATTCAGCATGACGTAGTTGAGGAGAAATTAAACTTACTCAAAGACGAGTTCAGCCCTGGACCTGATGGACTCTCGGCTGTCCGTTTAAAGAAATGTTTCTCTTCTCTTTCTCTCCCGATATCTCAGATATTCAATCTATCCCTTTCACAAGATATCTTCTCTAGTATCTGGAAATCCTCCTATGCCACCCGCATACATAAACGATATAAGTAAGTACCTTCCCATCGCCCAACTGTCTCAAATCATTAAACTGTGCAAAGGGATTCCTTACAACGCGTTATCTTTCCGTTGTAAATCCATCATCTCACCCAACCAGCATGGTTTCCTTTCGGGTGGGTCGACCACAACCAATCTGATCGAGTTCTCATCCCATACTCTCCGTGCCTTAGAGAATGGCAACGAAGTCGATGTAATCACCACAGATTTCAGCAAGGCCTTTGACGAAATCTCCCATAATCTCATCCGTTTTAAGCTGCCCTCCCTACGTTTCGAACCCCTATTGATCAAGTGGTTATCCTCTTATCTGAAAGATCGATCCTACCGTGTCAAATTCAGATCCTCCCTTTCCAATCCTTTTGTTCCCAGGGGTTCCGCAAGGCAATCATCTAGGTCCCGTCTTATTTATCCTTATCATTAATGACGTTGACTCCATTATTAAATACGCATCGATCTCCCTCTATGCGGACGACGCCAAACTCTACAAAACGAGCATCTTTCCTCTCGACTCCTCACTTCTCCAAACGGATCTCGACAGCTTTTCAACTTGGTGCCGTAATAACTGCCTCGAACTCAACGTTGTCAAATGTCACTCCATCACCTTCTCCCGCAAACGTCCTCCCCCTCCGCCATGTTCCTACTTTCTGCTAAACCAGCAGATATCATCTGTACCACCGATACGTGTCGTCGGGATCTTATTTGACAGGGAGCTTAGCTTCATTCTGTATATTGATGATATTATTCTTAAGGCCAACTCTGCCCTTGGGTTTGTGAAACGCTGGTCTAAAGAATTCTCTAATCATCACCGTTACCGTTCTCTCTACATAGCCTTCGTCCGCCCCCTTCTTAAATACGCCAGTCAGGTCTGGTCTCTACACTACTCGTCCCATATTCGCAGAATCGGAAGCGTGCAACGTCGTTATCTGCATTTTGCCCTCCGTGGACTGAACTGGGTGAATCCTCGGATTCTTCCCCCATAAACAAGCCGGCTCCATCTAATTAACCTCGACACACTTGAGGAGCGCAGAACTCATGCCGATATCCTTTTCATCCACCGTCTCCTTTCAGGCACAATCAATTGTCCAAGCTTGCTCTCCACCATTGCACTTCACACTAACCCCTGTAACCTGCGAAACCCTCGTATCTTCTATCTGCCCACCCACCACACTTCTTACGGCTCTAATGAACCCATTTCGTGAATGCTGAGGTGGGCAAACTCTTACCCTACCTCCTTCGATTCCTACCTTAAATCTACTGCATTCAAACGCCATCTCCTCTCTTTCCCCTCCTGACCTTGCCCTGCCCACCGTCTATACCCTCACAACCCCTACACATTCCAACTCATATGCCGTTCACTGTCGCTGTGTCACAAATGCCACATTTGCTACCCTCACATACACTCGCTCTTCTCCAGCCTCCTCTCTCCCCTACCGCGAAGTCCTCTTCTCCTTCTCCTAATTATATGTTTTTTTTTAAATTATATATATTGTGTTGGCAATCGAGCGGCCAACACGTAGTTTAAGTTCCAACGACCAGAGGGATGTGGTCTGGGATGATTTGTAACCACTTCTTCGGACCTGGTCTTTGCTTTCTGCAATTGTCCACCAGCAAAGGTATCGTGGTGGTGCAGTCAAAGAAATGGCGTCAGGAACACTGCTGTGCTCTCTTGGCATGCAACGATAATGGTTGCCGATGACTGAAACCAATTTAGACGATTATTCACAATAGTCGTACGTACCAAGAGAAAAAGAGGTTACTCTCATTGATTTAACCAAAAATCCATGGCGTTGACACATAGCAGGGGGACATGCCTACAAGTGTGGTGAGGCGGGTCATCCTAATGCTGCAAGAGGAGAGAAATCCGGGAAACCCTTTAAAGTATCACTTGAGGATGAGCTCCACTGTTCTCCTCCACAATCCATGACAACACAACGGGTGAGGGTCAACACACTTACCGAATCAATCATGCACTATTGGCTGACCGATCGGGTAAAAGAGCCGAGAACCCTTCTGTCACTACCGGAATACAATTTTCCCTTACCAGAGGTCACGCAGGGAGTGAAGTGACAGTCGCAGCGATGGCACACGAACGTGTCTCCCGTTCCAAAATTGTCCGGTTAAAGTCTTTGCGAGAGTTACGTTGATCGTCGTCCTGACTCGAATCCACCGGTGTTGGCCGTCGGTTGGAGGTAAGCTGATTTTGGGAGCTTCCTGAGTTTTTAAATGAATATTACTTATTTCTTATTGGACACAAATTGAAACGCGAAAACGGTGGGGAGAAGATGAATTCTCAGTTTCAGTATTCACGCGGCAAAGTTTTCTTTTCTTCCTTTTGCTGGCATATAAAATGTTTTTATGCTGCAGCTTGTCTTTTATGTCTTTGGCACTAATGATTGTCGTTTAATCGCGAATTGTGTAATTACGAGACACGGATGTGAATAGTGTAAAGTGAGCATCATAATGCAACGGCGGATCACCAAACTAAATGCGAACGGTTTTATTGATAAGTAAAATCGCTAAGTGCAAATAATTACAATAATGCAAGCACTTTTGTAATCACTTGAAATATCTCTATCAATAGCCCGGATAGAAACAACAACACGTTCCCCGCAATCCTTCCCCGTTTTTATACTAACGTACGACAGACTCATGAATCGTTTCATCCGCTTGACTCGCGCTCACCCAGAGCACCAATATCCACTATGTCGCAATAAACATAAAACATCCATACACAGATCCCTTTTGGAACTCCCTGCTGTAACGCAAGCCTGGCCACCCACCACAGGGAACCACGTAGAATTCCAGCAGATGGCCAGAGATATAACCCAGACAACGGCGATGAAGGCTGCGGGATCGTGATCCACCCCTTCTTCCCCCACGGATAAAAAGACTTCTACAAACAATAACTTCGTCAGATTGTCCATAAATAGAAAAATAGAAACACCTATGAAAATATACGCCTCTCCCCGGTGTTGCAAATTTCTAATTGGATTTTTTTGCACAAAAAAAATATAAATGGAATTCGGTCTCGGGGTACTCACGATAAACCGTTGTGTGGTTATTTGTTGTTTTTGTGACGAAAACTAATCAGCTTCGATATTGATTGATGTACATGGGTGGCCTGAAAAGTTTCCGACCTCAACGTGAAGATAGCAGCACTCGTCACTCAAACGACTGTCACATAAGAACTACCTGTCCAAAATGGCTGAAATTTTGGTGAGTAACTGTCAACAGATGCACAACTACATTCACTAGCTTTTATTGAGGAGGAAACTTTTCAGCTCACCCTCGTATATATGTATATACATATATGTATATATATATATATATATATATATATATATATATATATATATATATTTGTTTTCTTTTTCATTACATAGATTGGGGGTTGACAAGCAGAATAAAAACAAAAGCGAAACAAAACCTAAAAACATAAACAGGGATTACAAATAAAAATAAAAAAATTAAAAATTAAAATTAAAATTAAAATTAAAATTAAAATTAAAATTAAAATTAAAATTAAAATTAAAATTAAAATTAAAATTAAAATTAAAATTAAAATTAAAATTATAATTAAAATTAAAATTAAAATTAAAATTTAAATTTAAATTTAAATTTAAATTTAAATTTAAATTAAAATTAAAATTAAAATTAAAATTAAAATTTAAATTAAAATTAAAATTAAAATTATAATTAAAATGAAAATTAAAATTAAAATTGGGAATTCGGGATAGGGGGAGGAAAGCGGTGCGCCTTAGAGACATAATATGTTTGGGGATTTATAGTCCTTTCTTCATCACTGTCCACCAGCAGTTGGGATGAGATCGACCTTTTATTGATTTATCTGTTTCACCGATCACCATACTGAAACGCATGCGATCTGGAATATTAGGGAGACTTCGCACCTCGTGTACCCTATTGTCACTTAATTTAGTCACTTAATATCTTGAAGAGACAGATAACCTTTTTTCTTTCACTTAAAGGGTACAAGAAAGGTTTTTAAACGATTCGTGATACCACTCAACAGCATTCGGGTGAAGTTTCATCGTTTCGAAAGCAATTCACTTCCTAGGTCTGGAATTTGAAGTCAAAGACGTCGATGCTGGTCCTCCGCAACCTGACCACCGAGGTGCCCCTTTATGCGGTGACCAGCTGAAATCCGCCAATGTAAGCTGTTGCCGACATCTCTTTTCAGATGAGTCCACCCTCGTAATTCATATAACTTGTTATATAGATGACCGCTTCACATCAACTGATACGAAGCCACCGGATCTTTACTTTTGTTTTTGTAAGCCCTCTGAGAAAACCAGATCATACGACGTGACTGTTATATCTATCTGAGATATCATCGCCGGTAACATAATTGGGCGTTTTTATGCGCCCATTCAAATTTATGTTTTATGTTTTACTTTTATGTTGTATATTTTATGCGTGTAAAATGTGAAAATATAAATGAATGCTTTATGTTTGTTATATTATATGTTTAATTTAAAAATGTAAATTGTTTTCTGTTTAAAGTTTATGTTTAAAGTTTGTATTTAATATTTATGTATTTAATGTGAAGCTGTTAATTGTTTTCTCATCGGGACAAAGGTGGTGGGGGAGTTACTACGTAACGCTTTCCCATTTCCATGACAAACTGAACACAGTCTGTTTCGAAGGAAAAACGAGAATCAGCGTTATGGTTGCCGTTCAACAGGAAACTCCATCTCCTCTAATTTCAACTTCATTTCACCCTACCACAACTTTTAGTTCCACTCGTCGAGTATTCAACCGGCTTCTTCCCCCAGCGGTAAAAATAACTCAGTAAACGATAAACTCGTCAGATTGTCGTTACATACTCTCTACACAGAGAAATAAAAACCCCCATGAAAATATACGTCTGACCCTGGTCTATCTCCATGACAAAGCGGATACTGTTTGTTTCGAGGAAAAACTAAAACCAGTGTTATGGTCGCCATTCAACAAGAAGGCTTACTCACTGATGTCACCAGCTTTTGTAAACTTTTTCTCAAATTTCATGTAAATGTCAACTTCCCACCACACGTGAATTTTCTAAGAACCTCCTGGGTTTCGGTCAATACGTTCACTCCATGTGTTTACAACTTCAACATAATACAGGTGATCATAATAAATTATTTCGATCCTAAACTGGCACCACATATTTCTCCCACAATAAGCCATTACGAACTTCCTCTTACCTTCTATTACCAGAATGTGAGTGGTCATCCTTCTAAAGGTCGACTAGTCTTCCAGATGATTCACTCCCTCGGTTTTGAAAAATACGCTCTCACTGAAACCGACTTGATCCCTAGTATTAACAATGAAGAATTGTTCCCTACCTCCTTAAGAATTAAGAATCTTATTGATTCTCCTCGCCGGCAATTTTCCTGCTTGCACATGTCCAGCCAATCTTTTGTCCAACGAAAATAGCAATGGCAAGTAGCTTGCTTACACAGCTGCAATATCAATTACCACGGTCCGTTTGTCCAATCGACAAACAATCACCTAATAGTCGCCAAAACCGAATTCTTCAGCATTTACAAATGCGGTTCTTTTGGCCGGCAGAGATACGATATAAAATTCCCCTTGTGTAAAGTATCGAAATCCATTAGCAACCAATGCTGCTCTAATGAGGCACAGAGTATTTACTCAGCTGCATTAACCATGATGCCCTTGGTTCGTTTTCCCTTTGTTCTTTGTCCCTGGTGCAATTTCGCTTATCCTTCATTCCAGCGCATGGATAAACAACGCGATGTATACGATCAACGGCACACACACTACCAGAATATATATAGCGAGATCTCTCCCGGGTTCCTCATCATAGAGAAAAAGAAATCCTCTCTCACCACAGGACGTATCTCACCCCATGGGCGAGTTGACTTTGCACGAGGCAAGAGTGGAAACCAACGAGTCGTAACCCAACCCAACGCGTGCACACGGCAGTGCTCACACCCGCGAGCGTTAATAATAGTCAAGTCGAATCGCGTGAGTCGATTGCGCGAATAATAATAAATTTTGCTGCGGTATACGGTGAGTGCTAAGATAATTCATGATGGGGATAGGAGTGAACCACCGCCCGTGCTGACACACCTATCTCTCCCTCACAGCCCCCTTTCCCTTTGTTCTGTCTACCATCGACAATCATCACCCGCCTTTTATCCAGTTTGTTTTCATAATTCCACAGTACAGCCCATCACCCCCCACGCCTTACTCATATGACATCAACAAAGCGAACTTTCGTTATATTCACGATTATCTCAGTCAGGGCTACGTACAGGCCAGTTTATATCACATCTTTGGGATATAAAATCTCGATGCAAAATACCACAAACAACTAATAAAGATGTGTCAGCCAAGTACGTTGTTGCTCCACCATGTTGGAACCACGTATAAAGCTAATGAAATCATGAGCTCGTTATCTCTATCTGAAAATTTCCATTAAGAAAAACAAATAGAAAACCAAAATCTAGATACATTCCCACATCTGCGAAATAGTTTTGTAAGAATTCAAGAAATTGAATTCTTATCTAAAGTAAACACTGAGCATCTCACTCAGGATACTCAAAAATCGAGATTGTTGTATAAAAATGTGTATTTTCGGGATACAACTCTCGATTTGGTTTCCTTTATTAAGGAATAGCAAAGTGATCTCCGGGCCGGAGTATCTTAATCCTCGTGCCGAAGAGCAGCAGTATACTGATTTAAATTTATATCTGCATCTGTATCCAGGAGCAGTAGTACACCGTTTTAAAATCAAATATATATCTGCATCTGTATCCGAGAGCAGTAGTATCGGAATATCCCTCTTGCCTTGGAGGCATCGCCCCCAGGAGAATCAACGTTTAATAAACCTGAACTGTAATTAAAACAAACGCATTTTATTATTATTTTGGAATTGTGCGTCGTCACCAAACGTTGGCTATTTCATTGAGTACCAGGACGACTCCTAAAAATTGGAGAAGGAACCGGTGAGTAGAGTTGTGTCAAGACCACAGTTTTAACCCTTATAGCGTCCACGATTACGGACATCAAATGAAGGTACTAAGGTTGCAAGGTACAGGGACGCTATTCCCAAAGTGACGTCCCACGAACGATCCGTTGTTGCTCTTCCCTCAAGGTTTGAGAAAACACGGCGGCGACCGCAACGGGTCCCCACAGGAGCGGTCTTAAAGAGATCCCTCGTCCTTTTCAGGACAAGGAGACACGCTACCTGGGAGCGAGGCCAGTAGTAACATCTACTACTACACCAACACACAGTAGCCATAAACTTTCCAGCTGATTTCACTGTCCTTGCCTTCTTTGGAGCCAGTTCGCCTTAAAAAAAACCACTGTTTTGACTGTTCTTTCGTTTAGAGAATTTAGTGGTGTATCCGTGTTTCATCTACAAGTACTAATTTGCGCAGAAATCCATCTGCGTTGCGCCACATGTGCTCCAAAAGTTCTCAGCTGAAAACAAATGCTGCACCCATCGCACAAATATTTTTTTCATACTGAATTTATCATGGAAGATTGAAACAGGTACTAAATTGAAAATTGACAGATACCTAGTGAGAAATGATGCTTATTAAAAACAGACCATTAGCGATACTACGACCGCCATCGTAGGGGTTTTTAGTGACTTATTGACCTACCCTCGTAGACTGAACCTCTTCCGTATCCATTCCTCTCTTACACCTACATGAATGGACTCCTCTGGATCCCCAAAAACCGGCACCTGAGTCCTTTGAATGGTGCCTTGAAAGCGCGTTCGTTTGGGGGAATTATCCGCATCGATATTACAAAATCTTAGTTGGGCCTTTTCCATTCATCCATCCTTGGATCATCTATCTTAAGTACCTGGAGAACCTATTTATTTTCCTCACCCAGCGTCCAGCACGAACATCTTTAATATTCCAATAATCCAAGATCTTCGGTTTTAAAATTGGTTTTTATTATTATTATTATAATTTTTTTGTTTGTTTTTTGTAGTCATTCAGTAATTGATGACCCAAGTAATATTAGACATAGCCAAACCACGTCCTTTATTCAAAGTTGTTTCATATCAATCAATATTAGTCTATTTTCATGTGTAAGGAGTGATACTGTGGGGAGGACAAAGTCGTGGCGCCAGCATGGTCGCAGGGTTCTACTCCGTCTCCCACAAACTCTTTACGTTTCACTCGCCGATTGTAGCTAAGGATATATTTTTACTTACCACAAGAGAGACGTAAAGTGGAATAGAAAACCAGATTTCGTAATGAAGATCATGGTAGTATGTGTGTATAAGTAATCGTGATGATCATATTGTTCAACTCATGCGCGAAGGCGATGGAAAAACAAAGCAGGAAAACGGTAAAGACAAAAGGGACGTGAAGGTCTTTGTTTATGGTGTGCGTTGCGGCTAAAAAAATAGACGGTAACGCATCGAGGAAATGTGCTAAAAGAAAAGATGGGACGAGGGCGTCATAAAAGTCTTAGACGAATGATGCCCTTGTGTAAATAGACGAATAGCCAAGGTGCTAATGCATTACAATACTTTATACAATGAAAATTGTATATCGTATCTTGGGTTGGTAGCCGAAACGAATCCATTGCTTGCATTTGTATACGCAGGGTAATTCGTTTGTGGCAAAGAACGAAATTGGTGTTTATGGCATCGACGCTAAGGGTAAGTATTCCATACCTATTTGCATTTGCCTATGCTGTAGGATTTAATTCATGCCTTAAGATGCGAGATGCGTATATTTGCTTTTGTCCCTTTGGTATAGGTCGCCAGGCAATGTGTATGTAAAGGAATTTATTATACACAAGGTGAGGCTGGGAATAGCCAACTCAAGGTTAAGAGTCCCCGATTATGCGGTTACATTGTATGTAAACCAAATTGTTTTGTTTTCAGGAATTCAACTAGGGAAAATGCACGTGTAAAATTGAGATTTGCCGGGCAACCGAAGGTGCGGAATTGGGCTGGGGATTAATGAAGTTTGGAACAGAATTCTTATAGGGAATTTTGGATTCGAATAAATGAATGAAGGTAAGAATTCTCTTCCAGGAACTTTTAGCTAAATACGTTTGATAGACTTGATGCGTGAAGCATTCCCAGGTGCTAATGTGATTGCATTAGCAGAAACTTATAGGGCTGGGTTGTAGTTATGGGGGTTCTTCGGGTAAGTAGACAGTGGGGTTTGGCGGAACCGCCACAATACCGTGTCGCTCCAAGGGAGAAACACTAAGCAAATTTAATAATCCTACGTTCGATAGATTCGATTCTATGAACATACTGTTTCATACATACATAACGTCACTTAAAACTTGACCACATTAAACAAACTTTTAAATAATTTTCAATCAAAATTCTTTCAGTGTAATTGTTAAACAAATTAAAAAATTGTATTCAAATTGTACGCAGTCAAAGCTAAATTATAACACTCACTTCTCTCATTGCATTCAGGCTCTTAAGGCACACAACTGTCATTCACACCAAGAAACGCCAAACTCACATTTGTCAATTTTCACTTTTTTCTTTCTTCTTAGCATCCAGCTTTCGTGCCGTTCGGACGTAATAAAATAGAAATCTTTAATTTAATAGGTTATGGGCCCAGGTTCGCGGAACGATAAATATTTTTGTGCTGTTTAAATTCTTTTCGTTTAAAATCTCGTGTTGTAAGTCGGCCCGCGTGCAACAGTGAAATTTTACAACACCACGATGGAGAACGAATCAAATCGGATAACCAAACTCAAAGGCATTGAGAACTGGAAGTTCCAGGTACGCATCGTTCTACTCTCTAGTGGAGCATGGGACATCGTCAGCGGAGAAAAGGAATTTCCAGAGGAAAACATAACCGAAGCTCATCGAACAGCACGTGCCTCATGGACAAAACTGGACACTTTTGGACAGCGTACTATCGCCACATCAGTCCACGAGGAACCGCTACTTCACATCATCAACTGCACGACTTCCAAGGAAATGTGGGACAAACTTTCATCTGTTTATGAACAAAAGTCGGAGACCAGCATTCACATGCTACTTGAACAATGGTACAGTGTTCAGAAGGACCCAGCTCACAACATTGCTACAAACGTTGCCAAGTTGGAAAACCTTGCACATCGATTGAAGGTAATGGGTGAGAAAATTTCTGATAAGCAGATAATCACAAAAATTTGCATGACTCTTCCCTCCACCTTCAAACATTTCATCAGTGCATGGGAATCAACACAGCCCGATGAGAGAAATCTTACCAACCTTATTTCCAGACTCTCAGTCGAAGAATCCAGGCTGGAGCCTGCAAATGCAAGAGACAACGCGGCTTTTATAGCTGGGAAATCACGACAAAAGAACTTCGAGCAGAAATCCTCAAAATCCTGTCATTATTGCAAGAAGCCGGGCCACTAGAAGCAAGACTGTTTCAAGAGAAAAGCAGCCAATGAGAGAAAGGCAGAAAGGGAGGGCCACTCAAACAGGAAAAACTACGCGCTGATCAGTGCCTTGACTCTCGGTTCGGACAACCTGGATTGTTCCAACATCTGGTACCTCGACTCTGGTGCTACGGACCACATGTCTCATCGGCGCGAATGGTTTTCAAATTTCGTCCATTTTCAGCAGCCAAAATCTGTTCGAGTTGGTGATGGCAAAACAATCGCAGCTGTGGGATCTGGAGACATCGAGGTCGAAGTTTTCGACGGAAAAATCTGGAAGCTGAAATACCTGAGTAACGTCCTCCATGTTCCAGATCTAGGCTTCAATCTTTTCTCCCTAGGAGCAGCCCTTGACAAAGGCATGTCTCAAAAATCAGACAGCAGGACTTGCCATCTATTGAAGGATGGAAATATCGTTGCAGTGGGAGAAAGATCTGATCAACTTTTCGAGATGAAATTTAGAATCGTGGCAAATGAGCACCAGGCAAATGTCGTCGTCAAACAAGAAACACTCCTCACCTGGCACAAAAGGTTAGCTCATCAGAATTTCGAGCAGGTTAGAAAGATTTTGAGGAGGATGAACTTACCATTTACGGACGACAAAGTCAAATGTGACGACTGTACCGTCGGCAAGATGCACCGGCTCCCTTTTCAAAAAGTACCTCAAAAACCGAACGAGTTGGTGAGCTTGTTCATGCTGATCTGAGCGGCCCAATGCCTGACACATCAATAGGAGGCGATCGTTATTTCTTGCTGATCAAGGACGACTTCAGCCACTGGAGAACTTTGTTTTTCATCAAGGCGAAGTCGGAAACAGCCCAGTGAAATTCCTTCTCCAAGCAAAAAACCACCTGGACAAAGGCATCAAGGTCATCAGGACTGATAACGGTTTAGAATTTGCCAACAGGGACGTGGAGAAAATCACTAGTGATCTCGGTGTGATACACCAAACAACGGTTCCCTACATACCAGAGCAAAACGGGTCAGCAGAACGCGAGAACAGGACAATTGTTGAGTCGGCCAGGACTATTCTTCATGCAGGAGAATTCCCAAAGAAGCTATGGGCAGAGGCAACCCTCTACGCAGCCTACACCTTGAACAGGACTGGAACCAGCAGCAAAAATGGAGCAACACTTTGCGACCTCTGGCTGGGAAAGAAACCAGACCTTGCCTCACTCAGGTCTTTTGGTGGTGAAGTTTTCGTTCACATCCCCAAGGAAAAGAGAAAGAAATGGGATGTCAAAGCCAAAAAGGGCATATTTGTAGGTTACGACGAAACGACGAAAGGGTATCGAGTCTGGTTTCCTACTGAAAACAAGGTAAACATCTTTCGAGATGTGAAATTCACTGGACAAAATATTTTCAGCAGACAAGTCAAGCAATCAGCCAGCAACAATGACCTTGAGTGTTCCTCAAGTTGCTGAAATTGATGAGGAGCCAGAGATCGTGAACTTGGTGAACGGTGGTGAACATTCTGGAAGCGAAGCTGAAGAACCCTTGTATGCGCTAACGGATGATGAAGAGCCACTCGAAGAACCTGTACCACTGCAAAACTACAATCTGAGAAACAGGAACCAAATTCACCAACCGGTTCGGTATCCTTCTGGTTTGATTTCAGTGACTGGCCAACTTGATCCTGAAAGCTACGATGACGCCATCAAATCCGAGGACTCTGAAAAATGGAAAGCAGCCATGGATGAGGAGATCAATTCGCTGCAGAAGAATCACACTTGGCTTCTGGAGGAACCACCACCATATCAGAAGGTGATCGACAATCGATGGTATTACAAGGTGAAACAATTCCCTGATGGTAGCATCCAACGATACAAGGCCAGTCTTGTTGCCAGAGGTTTCAGTCAAACTCCTGGTGTCGATTATAATGAGACCTTTAGTCCCGTATCCCGATTTGATTCCATTCGCCTCATTCTATCCTTTGCAGCCTCCCAAATCTTTTCCTCAAACAGTTCGACGTTAAAACACCTTTTCTCTATGGAAAGCTGGAAGAAGTCATCTACATGAAGCAGCCAAAAGGTTATGAAGATGGTACCAGCCGAGTGTGCAAACTCATCCGAAGTTTGTATAGACTCAAGCAGGCGTCGAGATGCTGGTACAAACACCTCACGAAGTTCCTGGCCAAAGCTGGACTACGTCCAACCAGAGCCGATTACTGTGTCTTCACCAACGGAGATCCTGAGAATCAGTTGATGCTGGCAATTCACATCGACGACGGATTGATTGCTGCAAAAGATGAGAAAATGATTGAGGAATTAATAAACCAACTTCGCCAGGACTTCGATATTACTTTTGGAAATTTGAGTACTTACCTTGGACTACAAGTTGAACGGATGACAGATGGTTCAATTCTTCTCCACCAGGAGGCCTACTGCAAAAAATTCTGCAGCGCTTCAACATGAAGCACGCAAATGCTGTTGCAATTCCGGCAGACCATCATCATCAAATGAGTGCAGAAATGTACAAAAATGGTGACAGGGAGGTGCCAGAATTTCCATATCGACAAGCCGTGGGAAGCCTTATGTATCTCTCCGTAGGTAGCCGACCGGACATCACCTTTGCAGTCAACAGTGCCAGCCAGCATCTTGAGAACCCGAAGAAAATTCACTGGAGTGCGGTAAAGAGGATACTCAAGTACCTGAAAGGTACAAGTGGGTATGGTCTTTATTTTCCAGCCGAGCAAACAAACAAACTCCTGGCCTACAGTGACGCAGACTATGCAGGAGATGTGGAGACCCGAAAATCAACGTCTGGCGTTGTTCTGAAGTTTGGAGAGTCAACCGTGTCATGGAGTTCCAGCAAACAGAAGACGGTGGCACTTTCTACCACTGAGGCAGAATATGTCGCTGCAACTCAAGCTGTGAAGGACGTCACCGGGATGAAGAGACTCATCGAGGACCTCAAGCTGTGCCAAGATCTGGAGAGCACCCCCCTCATCGACAACATGAGCGCCATCAAGCTCATCAAAAACCCCGAGTTCCACAAAAGGAGCAAACATATTGACGTGAAATATCACTTCATACGCGACAGTTTCGAGAACAAAATCTTTGCTTTAGAGCATGTCGCCTCCAAAAACCAGCAAGCAGATTTGATGACCAAGCCCCTGACGAGAGCATTTTTCGAGGAACAAAGAAGGATGCTCAACATACAAGATGCCAAGTCTACAAAAACTCCACTAGAGGAACTAAAACGTCACCACATACAACAACTCAAACAATATTTTATCACGCAATTCACAACACAGTCAGAAAACATCGTAACTGCGAAATCAATTTGAAGTTAACTTTTTAGTGGGAGTGTTAAACAAATTAAAAAAATTGTATTCAAATTGTACGCAATTATAACACTCACTCCTCTCATTGCGTTCAGGCCCTTAAGGCACACAACTGTCATTCACACCAAGAAACGCCAAACGCACATTTGTCAATTTTCACTTTTTTCTTTCTTCTTAGCATCCAGCTTTCGTGCCGTTCGGACGTAATAAAATAGAAATCTTTAATTTAAACAGAAATCCGTTTTGTTTTTTATTGTTCACCCTGCCTGTTCAATAGTAATATTAAAATTAGTGTAGTATTCAGTGTAGTATCTGTGAAACCCCATCACTTGCTTACCAATTGCTAAGCCCAATTCGCCTGCTATCACCGCATACCATTTTTATATTCCCATAACCTTGATGAGGATAATGTTACTTTGAGAAACAACAGAATCGCAATTCTGGAATTCTGCAATTCCCAGATTCCATCCTATTACATGCATGCATACCTATACTCTAAGGTTGCATGATATTACTATACACAATCCTAAACTCCAAATAGCATATGCCTTTTGTTCTTATCACCTTGAATCGTCTGACACCTGTATCTGTTGCCCGATATTTTCCCATAGCCTTGGTGTAAACTACAACCAGAGTGGCGTAATGTTACCGTCTCAAGGTGAATTACGACAATATTGCAAGGTTGCAGTCCCCATCGTCATTGGCGTGGCCTGCGCCGAAAGCTTGGCGGCTGACTATCTCAAGCAAGGTGAGATGGTGCAGTTGTGGGAACGAAAATGAAATTGAATTAGGCTTTGGCACTATAAAAGGGTTTATATCAAGGTTTAGAATTCAGAATTAAAGTAATAGTCGCACGGTACTTGAACTTCTTAATTAAGTTACGACCAAAATAACTAAAATAAAATCAATTCCTCCAAAATACCGCAGCCGCGATAAAAAGAAAAAGGAGGTTTATTATTTTGGAGGTACACCAACGTCCGGAAGTCCTGGTGAACGGACTTACATAACAATTGCCATTCAACCCACGGGCTTAGAGACCCAGAAGCTACATGATAGGTACATGTTGTACAGCAATAAATAATATTTTTGGCGCAGCCGGTAGGATTACGGAATCTTCTTCCGCAGTTGAGTCCGGCTCAACAAACTAAATCAACAAAAAAAAAAGAATAAAAACAAAAAAACAAAAAAAAAAACCATACACATACACACGAATACTCAACCCATAGTGGAGAACATCACCAAAAGAAAAATCGGAAAATCATCAAAAGCGTTTTTTTCATTTTTGCAACATTTCCTTTATTGTTATATCCTAAATTATAGGCTAAACAAAAAATGCTTAAATTCCAGGTTAATTATCTTATATTATAACTTACTTGTCCCACGCAGACGCTCTAAGCTAAACATCACATGACTATTGTATAATTTGCCTTTCGGCGACAGAACTTTGTTTATGGCTGTATTTATGACTATTTGTATGACAAAGAATAGTTAGGAAAACCTTGTGCGGAATATTGTTTTTATTTTGTTTTTTCTTAAAATTTAACTTACTTCAATTTTTTTTTTTAATTTTTAATTTTATTTAAAAGAACTTAACTTAAATCTTATACTACCCTGATTCTAGAAAAGGTAAGTCTGTGTAAGTTGGGTGACCATACTGTTATTCTACTGACATTGGTATCCAGGTCTTTATTTGCTATTCAACCGCCAGAACAGTTGACGCTGTTTAATATTATCGTCCCGGACTCTGTGGGAGATAGCCCTACTGAAGCGCAAGAGCTCTTCTTCGGTGCGCGTGATTTCCCGGTCGTAGCACAATCGCCCGTCTACGGATGATCTACTTATATGATACATCAACGGAATTCCGGATCTATCCTGTATAAGCCGTTTCATGTCCAAAAAGTCTTGTAAATTATGAGATCGTCGACGTACCCAATAACATGCGGAAGCGCATCTAATAAGTCGCTAATGTGTGAAAAGAATCTCAGAAAGTACCGCTCCCTATTGCAAGCCATTCTTTATATTATACGTTTTATTAGATGTCACATTACCACTTTTGACCACGAACCTCCTCTCCTTTAACATATCGTAACGTACATGTAGTAAAGCCTTATGTATGCCATGTCTGACCAGTTTGTAATATAACCCTTCGATGCAGACGATATCAAAGGCTTTTTCCAAGTCGATCAGACAGGCCCCTGTGCACTGGTTTCTACATTTATTCCATTGTATTTCGGAGACCAGTTTAGCTGCGGCATGTGTGGTTTCATGACTGGACCATGTATATATCTATTCCCATTGGAGGGAGGTTCTTGAGTACGATGTTAGGTGCACCATCTATTCCCACTGACTTTTTGCTTCTTAATAAGTCGAAGATACTCTGGATTCCTTCCCTCGGCTCGGTGCTGTAATACATATCCCATACGAACATCCACTACTTGAGCAGTATAAACAGATACATTCTTTTAATTTCGGAAAAGTACAATGGTCGCGCTTTGATCGGATAATAAAAAAAGAATTACGCTCTAATGGCATAGACCCACCAACTGACAGAAATCTTCATAATGACGAAATTAATTATTATCTTTCGACGATGAACAACATTGTTACTAATACAATGAATCGTTCTATCCCAAAAGTGTCTCACATGGAGAACCATACAAACCGATACAGAAACTCAACGACCGACGAGCTGTATAGGCAAAAGAGTATTCTGCTCTATAAGTTAAAACTGCTCTACAGACAGTTCAACGATACAAATAGCCAGAAAATAAATACAATTAAGTCACTAATTACAAATCTTAAAAAACTGATCCGTGGCAGCTATACATCAGTAATTAATGAAGACTGGAACAAGAGAATTCAAGCCAACACAGCTAGTGGACCGAATATGTTCCCTCAAATAAATAAAGTCTTTCGAAGGAAAGATTATAATGACATCCCAAGTCTGAGAGTTCCGTGGACTCCCGAGAATTGTCAAACTCTGCTGAACGCAGGACTTACTCTGGAACGCATCAACTCTAATGAAGAGTTCATAATAGTCGAGGATCCGCAAGGCAAAGCGAAACCAATTGGTGCTTGTTTCGAAGCAGTGTATAGATTGAACGAATCGGCTCATTCTAACTTTGACCTGGAAAATAGGGCTCTCCAAAAACATATTTCACTACGCAATGAACTTAACAATTGGCGTCCCTTAAGTCGAAGTTTCACTTTCTTTAGTGAAAATAATAGAGCGGATTCCCCAATTAGAAATCTAAACACTAGCATATTTGTACACAAGGATGAACAGACGGACATTCTTAGATCCATTAAGAACAAAAGATCTTCTGGAATAGATAGTATTCCAAACATTGTTCTAAAGCATTTACCTCTTGTAGTGAAGGTTTACACTATTTTGTTCAATAACGCTCTAAATAATGTATATTATCCAACCCAATGGAAATCTGCAGTAGTCCATCCCATCTCCAAAAAGGGCAGGGACAGGAGCAATCCAGCCAATCTACGCTCGATTAGTTTGTTTCCGAACATCAGTAAGGTATTCGAGAAAATTATAAGTAAAGCATTGACTAACTGGTGTGAGGAAAGTTATATTTATTGTCTTTTATTCCGAACAACCAGTTTGGTTTCCGATTGCAACATGACACAGTTCATGCTACGAAAAAACTTGTTTCGGCATATAGTCGAACAAGGCAAAGTGACAATGTACAGGGGCCTCTTTGATTCACATTAAAAAAGCCTTCGACACCATATGGTTAGAAGGACTTATATATAAGTTATCAAATCTAGGTATGCCCGAATATTTATTATACGATATGATAATGGGTAAACAATTTGTAGTGAAATGTGGAAACATAATCTCTAACAAGTCGTTCCACATTAAAAACGGCTTACAACAGGGAGCCGTGAATTCTCCCATTTTATTTAACATTTACACTAGTCATCTAGTGGGTTCTCTCAAACATGCAATTGCGTCTGCTGACGACATTGTGGTGTATAGATCTGGAGAAAAGATTGATGTCATTAACAGACTTCTGCAAGATGATTTCAACAAAATCAAACGATTTTGCGACGACTGGGAATTAAAAATAAATTTGGAAAAAAACAGAGACTATCCTTTTCAGAACGCCCCTGTCCAGTGCATCAAGGGATACAAAACGGAATTGGAAACAATTTTCCATTGCAGGAAGTAATAATCTTCCCCTACAAGTAAAAACTGTAGTCAGAGTCCTTGGTATCTGGCTTGTTCAGTATCTTTACTTTGATGCATGCAACAGCTGCTCTTACCGCAGCTAAAAACACATGTGCAATGAAGCGAACTCTGTTCCGTAGTAGTCTACTGGATCCCAAGGTGAAAATAATTTCATATTCGACATTCATCCGACCAATATTAGTGTATGGCTGCCCGGTATGGTATATCATATCTCCATTCTATATGGAAAAGTTTCGGGTGTTCGAGAGGCAGTGTCTCCGCTCCTGCCTCGGAACGTACAGAACCCCAGAGTCGCAGTATAAGAAATACTATCCCAATAAAGTCCTGTATGAACAATCGGGACTAAACAAAATAGATAACTTCATTATGAAGATTATTCGTGGTCACATACCAAGGGCACTGTGTAGTGAAAATGATCTCATTTCGGGGGCATTCTATCCCAATGATATGTATATGTAGAGTACTCTCCAGAACGGGTTCATTCCCCCAGAAGCGTTCCCTTACTTGGATAAAAAAGGACTTATCCAAGACAAACGTGGAGTCCCTATTATTTACCACGCTTTCCGTGGTGGGAGGGATAAACGAATTCTCCACGATAACGATATCTCTAATTTTCCCGATCGCCTGCGTTTTAGTATGGTGATCGATGAAAGGGATGAATCAATAAAAGATCGATCCCATCCCAACTGGTGGTGGATCAGTGATAAAGAAAGGACTACTCGTCCCCAAACATAGTATGCCTCTCAGGCGCACCGCTTGCCTTCGCCCTATCCCCAATTCCCAATCATTTTTATTTATTTTTTATTTTTGTTTTTAATTAAATTTTAATTTTAGTTTCACTTTTTTTTTATTTTTATTTGTATTCCCTGTTTATGTTTGTACGTTTCGTTTCGTTTTTTTTATTTTGCTTGTCAACCCCAAATCTATGTAATTAAAAAAAAAAAAGAAAACAAATATATATATACGAGGGTGAGCTGAAAAATGTCCGACCTGAGCGTGAAGATAGCAGGGCTCGTCAATAAAAGTGAATGGAGTTGTGCATCTTTTGACAGTTACTCACAAAAAATTTCAGCTTTTTTGGACGCGTAGTTTTTATTTGACTGTCGTTTGAGTGAGTCGTTGTGAGTCATTCATTTCATTTTTTTATAATTTTTTATTTCTTCGTCTTATTTTAATTTACTTACTCGCTAGACAAAAATGACAAAACTGTAGCTTATGTTATCTTATTTCCTAACTTACTTGTCCCTTGCGTACTCTCTAAGTTACATGCATACGCTTCAACCATCTTTCGACATTATGATTATTTTGTTTACATGCATTTTTAGGGAACTTAATTAGATACAAAGAAAATGAAAAACAGAAAAAACTTTGTTTTTTTTTTATTTTTAACTTAACTAAATTGTAAACTAATTTTTTTTTCCTTAACTCTAACCTAAACCTAACATCTAAACTAAATCTTCGAAATGCTAAATCTATGTAAGCTTTCCGTTGTTTGTTGGACTTTTTTTATTGTTATTATTATGATTGCTTCCCTTTTCTTTTCTTTTTCTCCAGTTTTATATGGAAACAGGTTTTTAATTGACACTCACTGTATGTTCAAACAAGCGTTGAACACACCTTCCACTAACAACGGGTTTTTGTTTTGTTGTGGGCTGGGTGCTGGCGTCAAGAACACGATGGTGTCACCTGGAGTGCAGCGATGACGTTAATTAGTAAAAATAGCAAAGAATACCTAATGAGCTGGTATCAGTCCATAATGTATTTCTCCTCCAGATGGGAATGGATGTATTTGTTGAACTGGCTTATCCCGCTGTAGGCAGTGGTGATTACTTTGATGTTTGGTTGATGGGTTGTATTCAAAACGAATTAACCCATGCAACTCGAAAACCCGCAATTGTACAAAATAAATTAAACGCAAGCTATTGAACATTTAAAGACTCAAACTTGAGTCACAATCTTTAATTTATTTAACACGATTGCTTTGATTTTGTGTGATTAATATTGTTGCGATCCGTGGTCGCTTGACAACCAACAAATAATTAATTTACATATGTCAGCTGACTGTTGACATTGGTTAAGGTGGTGCCACGGGTAGCATTCAATTGCGAATTCGCCGGTTGTGTCCAGGGCGAATCCGCAACACTCACCCACCAAAATCTCTGGTGTAGCTTATTCTGTCTTTTCGGCCCCTCTGTGCTACTGCCTACTGAACTGCAGGCGTTCTTCATCTGTGCGCGCAACCTCTCGATTATAACATATTTGTTTATACCCAACCGATGCACGTGATAGATCAACGGTATAGCGGATTCATTTTGCAGGAGGCCGTTCATGGCAAGACTAAGGAATTCTTGTGGTGGAATAAAGCCATTGCGACGTCCCCCCTCATAATACATATTGTTTGGGTAATATGTACCAAAAATTAAATCGTTCGGCGAGCTCATTGATCTCGCAAGATGCCCTCGGATCAACTTGATCATAGATTTATCCAGTCTGTTTATATTAGCCCCATTGTGCAACGTTTCATTGGGATAGTATCTTTTGTGATCGGATTCAGGAGTCTGATGTACGTTAAGGCAGGTCCTGAGGCATTGTCTCTCAAAAATACCAATCTATTCCATTAAGGTGGGCCCCCATTAAACCACACTGGACATCCATATATGATCATCGGTCTGATGAGAGCCATGTAGCACATAACTTTAACTTTTCTGTCAAGTTGACTACTATGAAACAGTCTTCTTGTCATAGCATAAGCTTTCTTTGCCCTGGCTAAGGCAGCCGCCACAGGTTTGTTAAAATATTGATACTGATCCAGCCAGATGCCTAAGTATATATCCTAAGACTACATTTTTGGTTTCCAGTGTTTGTTCGTGTGGTCCCATAATAGCTAGCTTCCGCCAGTTTTTCCTGGTGTCTCTGGTAGCTTCAGCCAGTGGTATATATGTATATATTAGAAAGTATGGTATATATACGAATATATATATAATATATATATAATATATATATATATATATATATATATATATATATATATATATATATGTATGTATATATATTAGAAAGCTTCCATCTTTACATCTCCTTTAATTGTTATTTTTAGACCCAAACAAAACATCATTAGGTTTTAAAAATAAAACTGAATGGACGGAAATAACACTAAAACTAAAACTACATCTAGGGAAGGGAAATGGGAGGGGTGCGGCTGAGAGAGATAGTACATATTTGCGGACGTAAAGTCCTTTCTTCGTCACACACTCACCTCCAGTTCGGATGAGATCGATCTCTTTTAGATTTATCTTCTTCATTAGGCACCGTACTGAAACGGACCCCATCTGGGACCTTGAAGTTATCGCTATCATCGAGGATTTGTTTATCCCTGCCCACACGGAAAGCGTGGTAAATAATTGGGATACATGTTTAATGAGCCTATCTCCAGAATGGTACGCAATGCTAACTTAAAGTCAACCTTTTTTAACCTTAATCTTAATACTTTTACTCTCAAACTCCGCCTCATAATTACACATTCCTTATTCCTCCTCAACATATTAGATTCTCTTATAAATCTTAGTTTTCTTGTCTTATTCATAGTTTTTCCGTGTTCTATCAAACTAAAATCTAAAATCCCTTATTTATTTATTTTTTCTTTTCAGTTTTATTCCTTTCTTACCTTAAATGTATATAAGTTAGTTATAAGTTTTAGTGTAATTTTTCATTATAAAAATTGTAATATATTTATATATGCTTTTGTATTAACCAACCCCACTAAACTAAATTAGAATTAATTGTATGCCTAAAGTGTCGAATACTTTTGTAGCTAAATTAATATAACACAAACCTTGTACTGAAGTTATACCTATTTAAATTTTTGCAAACGGCACCAACATATATTTTTTTAATGACATTCTAGAGACGAGATGAGAATGAACAATGTCAGAGGAGGGAAGGTCTGCGAAATCGTAGCCAAATACTGAAGAATACAATACTTTAATGACATTCTATATGAGCACGTAGTATTTAGTTGAGATATCAATGATTAATTAACACTGAACAATTCGTCAACTTCATTTACCTAAAAGAAAAAGAAATGATATAATTAGTAGAGTAAATATAAACCAATTTAATTTTACCTTATAATTATTCTCCTATTTTGTCTGACACATCAAATGCTAATGCGCCTCAATTTGTATCAAACAAAAAGCACTTGCGAGTGACACTAATTTAAATGTTTGCACCCGGCACCAAAATGTATTTATTATTACTTTTCTGTTTGTTTGTTTGATAGAATATCGATTAATTAACCTTCATTTTTAAAGAAACCACCCACCGGTTCCACTTAGACAAAAGAAGTAGATAAGTTCTAATTAGTAGAGTAATTAGATAGCAAACTCAAAGCGCTTCGAAATCATATAAATAAGCTCGCGGCACATGAAAATGAGCACATTTGAAAAATGAAGTTTCTCGTCTGTCTTGTTATAGCGGTAGTATCCTTGGTATGCATTAATGGCGTACCAACATCTCCAATATACCCTATTTGTCCACCACCTATTAAATGTCCACCAATAAAACCGTGCCCTCCACCACTCCCATGCTCATGTCCGATGCCAATTTGCCCAAAGCCGAAGTGCCCAATGCCACTTTGTCCGCCGCCAATCTACTAGCTGCTTAAAATAAAGAGAACCATAAAACCATCCACAAATCTGAGAAGCACGTCTTATAAAGAAAATGTAAAATAAAAAATAAAAAAAGCATTTCAAATTGTTTTATTAATGTGATTTGAAATTAGATACAATTGTAAGTAAAGTTGTTTCTGAAACGTTAAGAAACTAATAATCCTTTTGGTTTGTACTTCCATTAAAGTTGTGCTTGGTTTCGTCGTCTGTCATCAAGTTGACAAAGCGTGATAGGGTATTAATTATATAATTAGACCGACAGTTTTTACCAAGCTAAAGCTCTAACAACAAACTTTGTTTAATTGCATGTCCTGCGTATAACGAAAAGGTGGTCTCGAGCTCCGGCCATTTACTTACCAGTAAATGTTCACGACATGACCCTAAAATCTACAAGTTATTGTTGTAACATTTTGATTACAAATCCAGAAATTAATTCGAAGAAACAATTATTTGGGGAAAAAGAAATCCATACTTTTTTCACTAGATGGCTGTGTTAACACGAGGGTTGGCTTCCGACCTCAACGTGAAGATGGCAGCACTCGTCAAAAAAAGATAGTGAACGTATTAAGTGTGCATCTTTTGACAGTTACTCACCAATATTTCAGCTTTTTTGGACGAGTAGTTTTTATTTGACAGTTGTTTGAGTGAGTTGATGTATTTTTTTGAAAATGGACAAAATTGAGTATCGAGCTGTCATTAAATTTTTGTTTTTGAAAGGCAATACGCCTACGCAAATCAAAGATGAGTTGGACTCTGTGTATGGGGACTCTGCACCATCATTTACCACCGTGAAATTTCGGGCAGCTGAATTTAAACGTGGCCGTGAGAGCTTGGGAGGCGATAAAGGTTCGGGACGTCCAAAAACTGCAGCAACTGAAGATAACATCGCTAAAGTTCACCAAATGGTGCTATACGACCGTCGAATTAAAGTGATAGGCAGAGGCTATGAAAATGTCCAAAGAACGTGTTTATCACAAATTAAATCAAAATTTAGGCATGAGAAAGCTGCCGCGTTTGCTCACGTTCGACCAAAAACGTGTTCGAATGAACATTTCCAACGCTCTGTTGGTCGCAGTTTAGGCGCAATGAGTCCGAGTTTTGGCGCCGATTAATTACTGTCCATGAAACTTGGATACACCATTATACACCCGAAACAAAAATACCGTCAAAACGTCTGCAAAGGGGGAATGGGCTCAAAAAAAAAAAAAACTTTTTTTTTCAGCTGTTTTTTAGGATAGTCATGGAGTTATCTTAATCGATTATCTTCAAAAAGGAAAACCATTACAGGAGCATACTACGCATTATTACTTGACC
Organism: Microdon myrmicae; assembly: GCA_963931805.1. Lineage (NCBI taxonomy): Eukaryota > Metazoa > Arthropoda > Insecta > Diptera > Syrphidae > Microdon > Microdon myrmicae. The sequence goes on from OZ007497.1 coordinate 222,708,075, forward strand.
AACTGAAGGCAGAAAGTGCGGAAAAACTGTCACATTGGCAGAAAAAGAAAATCCTGTTTCACCATGACAACGCACCGTTCCACACCTCAGCGGTTGCCATGGCGAAAATCCACGAATTACGGTTTGAACTGCTTGACCATCCGCCTTACTCACCAGATCTAGCCCCAAGCGACTTCTCTCTATTCCCTAATCTAAAAATTGCGCTCGGAAGACAGAGATTTTCATCAAATGAGCAGGCATTCAACTTCGTGAACAGTTCTTTTGCAGAGAAAAACGCCGAGTACTGTTTGGATGGGTTAGAGAGATGGAAGAAACGCTGGGAGAAGTATGTAGTGTTACAAAGAGACTATGTAGAAAAATAAAAATAAATTTTAAGAAAAAAAATCTTGTATCTTTGTTAGGTCGGAAACTTTTCAGCACACCCTCGTAAATGTTCATTTGCGCTGCCCGGTTACACTTTGTGGGTTGTTCAACAGTGTAGGAGTTGTTGCAGAGTACTGTGGGTCAATTTTGCTAGAAGCGTCACCATGGACGCAGGTTAAGCCAAACACCACTGATTGTTCACTGAGAATTGTCCACCAACCAATAAGGGATAAGAAATAAAACTCGCTGGTTTGGTTTAGTTTGGTATAATGTTCTCTTTATTTGATTTAATTTCTTAATTAATGAGTTCACAGTATTGCTGGTTAGTCCTTTTTATTTTAGTAAATTTCTTGATTAGTGGATTTACAGCATTGCTGATTAGTCCTTTTTATTTTAGTTAATTTCTTAATTAATGGGTTCACAGTATTGCTTATTAGTCCTTCAAGTAATCACCGCCGATCTCTATTTCTAATTTCACATAGAGGTAACACAGATAATTTTCGATCATTCCTTCCGTCTAATTCCACTATTATGAATTGGTGATCAGAGTGAGTGTATCTTTCTCTAATTTGCCATTTAGGGATATTATGAGTCGATTGCAGATAAGGGTGATGTCTATTACTGTTTGGAGAAATCCGTTGGTTCCACAATCCACAATTTAAATTTAGATAAATATATATGGTATTGTGCGGGTTCTTTAAAACATTCACAAAGAACCACCCATTCCCTTTAAATCAACCCGCCTTTCCACACCCAACAAAGCCATTTTGCTTACTTGTAATCGAGCAGCGTAAGCTACCCGTCAGTATCTTGCACCTGAAACATAAATCCCCGGCAAGATTACCATCTTGCCATGTCATCAATTATAACCATTTCCGTTCGTCTGCATGAACCGATCGGTTACTATGGACGACCACATGCCCATCAAACACAGACCAATACTTCCGAGTATTCTTGTTCCATACAAAGCAAGGCGCAACTCGCGCCTAACTGCCAAGAGCCGAATTCTTTGCCAGTGTAAATATTCACACTGGAATTCGACCCTCGACTCATTATGGATGCAATGCACAATTGACGTGGATAAATACACAACCGTCATTGTGTAATCATTCCGATCACCAGATCAGGTCCCACGGCATCATTCCCTTAAACAACTCTCGTACCATTAACCAAGGTAAACAAACGCGTCTCTTAGGGTTTGAACCCCGAAATAGCGTTTCTGTTGACATAATACTCAGAAACCTATTGCTGCATCAACGAATCGCTAGTTCAAACATAACAACCTTTTCCGGCCGCTATACGAGCGACCATCTATTTGCACAGCTGACCTGAGTTGAATTCGAATATCATTTAAGCAGTTGTTGTTGCCGCTTATCCTTATTCGACTTCAGTCTATATTTGAAATGCTGTCCTTTCCATGTACAGGCCCTTTCTCTGCATATGTGCAATATCGAATAGAGATATCCGCGTGAAACAACATCTAGACTCATGGTGGAAAGAGATTTTATTCCTCGAAGGGTGCGCACCTATGTTAACGAATCCCCGCGGAGAGTGGTGAAGAGTTCGTCCAAGAGTTCCTTCTTTACTAGATCATTTCTGTTTGTGTGCGTCTTTTTGCCATGTCGTGTTTCATAATATAATTTATTTAGTTCCCATAAACAAGTGTATCCCACTAACTTTGATCCCAATTGACTCGTGCCTTAAAAATATAAGTTGTATTAGACTTAAGTGCAAGTGCCGTTTTTATACTAAACTTAAGAGTGTTTAATAATCAAGAACAATAAAGAACCGATGTACAGCCAAACAACTTCACCAGTGTTTTATTACTTGACATTTTCCTATCTTCTCTTGTGTGTTCGGTGATTTGTCTTTTTCTTGGAGGAGTTTCAGTGAACGAGTTGGGGATTTCTGTGAACTAGTGTCCCTGTCAGGTACATGAACAATCTGTGCTGTTTTTGCTGAATCCGCACCCGTGCAGGTGCACAAGCAGAAACTACCCACAGTATGTACTCATGGTTTTGCGTTTTTCACAGGTTGTGGAGCCTCAAATGTAGAACCAAATTGTGCAACTACTCCTACTCCGCTGAACAACACACAAAGTGTAACCAGGCAGCGCAAATGAACATTTACGAGGGTGGGCTGAAAAGATACAAGATCCAAGAACTTTTTTCTTAAAATTTATTTTTATTTTTCTACATAGTCTCTTTGTAACACTAGATACTTCTCCCAGCGATTCTTTCATCTCTCTAACCCATCCAAACAGTACTCGGCGTTTTTCTCTGCAAAAGAACTGTTCACGAAGGTGAATGCCTGCTCATTTGATGAAAATCTCTGTCCTCCGAGCGCAATTTTTATATTAGGAAACAAAGCGAAGTCGCTTGGGGCTAGATCTGGTGAGTAAGGCGGATGGTCAAGCAGTTCAAACCGTAATTCGTGGATTTTCGCCATGGCAACCGCTGAGGTGTGGCACGGCGCGTTGTCGTGGTGAAACAGGGTTTTCTTTTTCTGCAAATGTGGCCGATTTTCCGCAATTTCTACCTTCAGTTGGTCAAGTTATGATGCGTAGTATGCTCCTCTAATGGTTTTTCGTTTTTGAAGATAATCGATTAAGATAACTCTATGACTATCCCAAAAAAAAGTCGCCATCACTTTCCCATCCGAAAAAACAGTTTTTGTTTTTTTTTGGGCTGATTCCCTCTTTTCAGTCCACTGATTTGACTGTATTTTTGTTTCGGGCTCATAATGGTGTATCCAAGTTTCATGAACAGTAAATAATCGGCGCCAAAACACGGATTTATTGCGCCTAAACTGCACCAACAGAGCGTTGCAAATGTTCATTGGAACACGTTTTGGCCAAACGTGAGCAAACGCGGCACCCAACGCGCGTACAGCTTCCTTATGCCTAAATCTCTATTTAACATGTGACAAACACGTTCTTTGGACATTTTCATAGCCTTTGCTATATCTCTCACTTTAATTCGGCGGTCGTGTAGCACCATTTAGTGAACTTTAGCGATGTTGCCGTCAGTTGCTGCCGTTTTTGGATATACCGGACGTTCATCGTCTCCCAAGCTCTAACAGTCACATTTAAATTCAGCTGCCCAAAACTTCATCGTGGTAAATGATGGTGCAGAGTCCTCATACACAGAATTCAACTCATCTTTGATTTGCGTAGGCGTATTGGCTTCCAAAAACAAAAATTTAATGACAGCTCGATACCCAATTTTGTCCATTTTCACAAAAACACTTACATCGACTCATTCAAACGACTGTCAAATAAAAACTACGCATCCAAAAGGGCTCAGTGGTCACTTAACTTTCGAACGGCAAAGACGTTTTAAATCGCGCTCCTCGCCACACAGTCAATACACACACACAAAAAAAAACAAAGCTTAAAGTAAATAAACGCGTACGCGGGTTCCCTATCAATAGTGATAAGTGAATAGTGTAAACCACAAACAAAAAAAAAAAACGTGTAAAAAACAACAACAAAAAACAAAACCAAAAACGCGTAAAATAATACATAATATTAATAATGGACACTACATCATTCAACCAACAAAATATCCACCTAAGTAATACGAATAACGGCAACATTATGACGTATGAACAGCTAGCAGCAGCATACCAACATCAAGCAGTTATGTGCCAACAACAGCAAGCGATGATAAATCAAATGCTTCACAAAATCAAGACAATGGAAAACCAAATGTAATCGCAGGTATGTCTCACTATCCCTTTACCAACAGAATGCCATACAGACGAAGAAGAGTTGGAAAGGGAAACCTCTGCAGTTTCTAAGAAAAGGAAAACTGATAACAGTCATAAACAAAATACAATACCAACTGTAAACAATATGACGTTAGTTCGCGAACCAACAAATGAGGCTACCAAAGAAAGGAAAATTCCCCTGCCACCACCAATCAACGTGAGGAATATAGGGGATTTTAATGAATTTAGAAATGCTATTTTGTCTGTAGTGAAAGACAAAACTCAATTCAAAGCATTATCTAATAATGACATAAAAATAACATGCGAAACAGAAAATGCATACAGAGCAGTTAAAGAGAAATTACAATCCCTTAAGACGAATGTAAAAACCCAAGACTTAGAGTATCATACCTACCAACTAAAAAGTGGGAAACTATTTAGATTCGTAATCAGAGGACTTCCAGCTTCAATGTCCATAGATATGTTTGCAAACGAATTATGCTCACTAAACCATAAAGTGGTAAAGGTAACAAATATCAGAAAAAGCACCACGTCAAATAATGGAGAAAAAAATGTTTAAAGCCTTTCCATTGTTTTATGTCGACATAGTTCAAAAAGAGAATAACAAATCAGTTTATGAGATCCAAGAATTATTATGGTGCAAAGTATCGATTGAACCACCCAAAAAGGTCAGATCGATACCTCAATGTAATAATTGCCAACAGCTTGGTCATACAAAAAATTTCTGCAACTATAATTCAAGATGTGTTAAGTGTGCTGGGCCTCACCACCCAATGCTCGAAACAACGCAACATCGTAGCTAAATGTGCGCTTTGCCACGAGAATGGCCATCCAGCTAGTTACAAAGGATGCTCAGTGTATAAAAAAAAACTAAAAGCATACCATCCAAAGAAAACTACAGTCATCAAATACTGTGTTGTGATTAATTATTTTCTATTAACCTAAAATTTTAGAACTGTCAAAACTCTGTTATAAGTGTAAGTAATTTGGCGCCTTTTGACGTACGCGAAATGACAGAAATGAAAATCTTTGTAAGACTGTGATTACTGAAGGGAGAAGTACTTTTGTAAAATTGTAAATAAAGTAACGTCTGTTGAAACAACAATCCGACTGTTTGATAAGTTATTGGTATTTATTAACTAACAGGTTATGGGCCCAGCGCATGCCAAAAAGCCAGACACGCCAAATTATCAAACAAAAGAAAAGTCAGTCAAGTCAGGTCAGAAATTGTTGTTGCAAAGTCGCAGTGAGAAGTCCAGCAAAGTCATAGTGAGTGTTAGTCAAGTTGTCGAGCCAAGCCGAAATCATCCCACTCAGTTCAGCCGTGTGTCAGCCAAGTCAACCTATCAACCGTGTGTCCAGCTAAGTCATCGTCAGTGAAGCATCAAGTTGTGAGCAGTGTCAACATAACCTCCAAATGTCAAAGCGCAAGAAAAATTAAGTCAATAAAATTGTGACAAATAATCAAAATTGTAAAATCTTGCGAAAACAATTTGTAGAGCAACTTTTGAGGTTGGGTTGTTAAAATTTGTTTTGTCCTGAGTCAAAATGGAAACAACAAAGTCGAATATTGAAATGTTGTCTGAAGATCAAGACGGTGAAGTAGATTTTGTAGCTTGCCAATTTAAAATTGATTTAACATTAAAGTCAAACAAAATCTATGAGTATCTAACTGGTGCGAAAACAAAACCTGAGGCTAAAGTTGATGATGCAAAAGTAATTGAATGGTTAGAAAAAGACATTGAAGCTCAAACCGTCATTGGCATAAATGTTAGTAAAGCAATTTCGAAAAAGATTTTGAATTGTGCAACGTCGAAAGAAATGTATGAAAAATTGCAAAACTTGTATGGTAAAAAGTCAAACTATGAAATCGAAGGTTTGCAGCGAAAATTTTTCAGCTTCACATTTGACAGCTCTAAATCAGCTGTTGCAAATTGCAATGATATTCTGCAACTCGCCGAGGATTTAACCTCTCTGGATGGAAATGACTATAAACAATGGGCAATGACTCGAATGTTATCAATTCTACCATCTCATCTGTATCACTTTCGAACATCTTGGGACAACGTAATAGGACGTCAGCGTACAATACCAAATTTGATTGAAAAGCTGAGACTTGAAGAAGACAGAATCAAGGCACAAGAACGGTCAAGTGAGTCAAAATCCGGAAACGCCTTGATGATGCAGCAAAGGAAGAAGACGAGACAGCAAAGCAATCAGAAGCCAAACAAACAGAGTGGGGACGCTGCAATCACTTGCTACAAATGTGGGTAGAAAGGGCACGTGAAGAAGAAATGCACAAACAGACCGTGTCCAAAGTATTTAGTCTACTGCAGGGAGAATTATCCCTGTTATGTTTGTGGTCAAAAGGGACATTTTGCCAGAGATTGCTTGAAGAAAAATGATGACAAGTCAGATAATGAAAGACCAGACAGGAGTAATGGAAGAAACGGAGGTCGGACAGTCAAACTGTACGTTGGCATTGGCTTGTCGAGTGCTGAATTGAAAATCCATCAACAAGGAGCAAATGGAAATTGGTATCAGGACAGTGGTGCCACACAACATATGACATCGAAAAAAACTGGTTTGTCAAGCTGAGAGAACTGAAGCAGCCAATCAGAGTGACTATGGGAGATTCTCGTCAACTCAAGGCCACATCAGTAGGAGACATAGAACTGGAAGCCTACAACGGTGATGAATGGCGGTTGGCGACACTTGAAGATGTACTTTATGTACCTGGTCTGAATTTCAACCTGATTTCTCTCAGTCAAATCATGGATCAAGGTCACACTGAAGAATGTGATAAAGATGTGTCAGTTATCAAGGCAAAGGACAACCAAGAAGTTTTGTCAATGGCTCAGCGTGAGGGAAACTTGTACAAGGTCATGTTACGCAAACCAACCCGGAACAGCAGTGTGATTGTAACTTCGATTGTCACTTGGCATGAGAGGCTCGCACATCAGAATCTGAAGTACGTGAGGGACATTTTCAAGAAAAACAACATCAAGTTTGTAGATGACTAGAACAACCGAGTATGTACAGGATGTATCGATGGAAAGCAGGAACGAGTATCACATCCCAGGAATGAGAAAGTAGCCAAACAACCATTGGATTTAGTTCATGTAGATCTTGGAGAAATGAACGACAGGTCAATCGGAGGAGCGAAGTATTTTTTGATATTCAAAGATGACTACTCGCACTTTCGAACAGTCTATTATCTGAAGCCTAAGGATCAAGCAGCAGAAAAGTTGAAGATTTATTTGAAGGAAGTCGAAAATCAATTCGAGAGAAGAGTAAAGGTCGTGAGATCTGATCATGGCAAGGAAATAGACAATTTCACTATTCGCAAACTTCTGGAGGAGTTGGGAATCAGGCACACCTTCTCCAATGTTCACGCTCCAGAACAAGATGGCAGAATCGAACGAGAAATGAGAACAATTGTGGAATCAGCAAGGTCAGCCATGCATGCAAAAAACTTGAAGGAAACTTTATGGGCAGAAGCTGTGCTGTGTTTACAATCAATCAAACTGTGACAAGCTCAGTCGTCGGGAAATGTCCAGCTGATTTGTGGTATGGTCGTCGCATTGATATTAACAAACTGAAAATCTTCGGATGCGATTGTTATGTTTTAATCACAAGTCAGACTAGAAAGAAGTTGGATAAGAAGTCAAGAAAGGCAATCTTCGTTGGATATGATCTTCAATCGTCAAGTTACAGAGTTTACATTCCTGGAAGCAGAGAAGTGATTTGTTCGGACAATGTTATCTTCGATGAAGGTGGAATGAAAGGCCAGTCAGAAGGAAAGCCAGTGAAGTCAATTCAAGAGTCAGAAGCAAGCCCGAATGAAGAAAAAAATGAAGTTGGAGAGGAGACTGAAGAGGTTGATGAGACTCAAACGACAGAAGATCAGACTGAAAGTAATTTTGAGAGTCAAATAACTGAAGATGAAGATGAAGAAGTTCCAAAGCAAAAAGACGAGAATGAACAATGTCAGAAGAGGGAAGGTCAGCGAGATCGTAGCCAAATACTGAAGCCAGGAAGACTCAAGAACTACGTTCTTAACTACGACAACAAGTCAGCCAACGTCGCAATGATAGGAAAAGTAGAAGATATTCCAATTTCTGAAGCTCTGAAGGATGAAGGATGGAAGCGTGCAATGCAAGAAGAGTTTGATACCTTGATGAAGATGAAAACTTGGAAAATTGTGAAATGTCCTGAAATGTCAAACCTTTTACATGCAGATGGGTGTTAAGTGAAAAGGCCGATGGAAGATTGAAAGCACGTCTGGTGGCAAGAGGTTTTGAACAGGAAGAAGGAATCAACTACACCGAAACGTTCAGTCGAGTCGCTCGTCATGCTTCAATCCGTTTGATGCTGAGTCATGCAGCCACCGAGAAGATGAAGCTGGTAGTCTTTGATGTCAAGACAGCTTTCTTACATGGAAAACTGGAAGAGATAATTTACATGCGTCAACCGGAAGGTTTCGATGATGGCACTGATGATGTTTGTGAACTCAACAAGAGTCTTTACGGACTGAAACAGGCACCGAGAAATTGGCACGACACTGTATCAACGTTCTTTGAGGAGAAACTTGGACTGATATGCTGTGATGATGATCCCTGCTTATACTACAACAAAGACAAGACAATTATGATGACCTTATTCGTGGATGACGGACTCATTGCAAGCTGTGATGAAGCTGAAATCTATCGAACATTGAACATCATAAATAGGAAGTTTGAAATCACCTACAGCAAAGAAATTCAGAAGAAAATTGGATACCTTGGAATGGAAATTCAGGTCGAAGAAGCAGGCATCTTTGTCGGCCAATCAAAGTACACAATTAGGATCATCAAACGATTCAAGTCAGTTAGCTACAACCCAAGTTTCACGCCCATCGAGAAAGGTATTGTGACAGACGAAGAGGACAAGCAGAACGATCAGCCGATATCGCCAACTATCCTGTACAGAGACGCAATTGGAAGTTTACTTTATTTGGCCACCATCTCTCGACCAGATATCTGTTTTGCAGTCAATTATTTGAGTCGCTTCAACGGAAGAGCAAAAATGAGTCACTGGAAAATGGTGAGAAGAATTTTTCAGTATCTGTAGGGAACACCAAACCTTGGCATTTACTTTGATGGAGGAGATCAGCTCGTCGCTTATTCGGATTCTGACTACGGCGGAGATCCTGAGACAAAACACTCCACCACCGGAGTACTTGTGATGAGAGGAGGGCCGATAGTTTGGTACACCCAGAAGCAATGACTAGTGGCAACATCAACAGCTGAGGCAGAGTATCGCGCTGCTGTTGTGGCAATTGATGAAGTCTGTTGGATCAAGAGAATTGGACTTGAGTTGAAAATTTTGAAGAAAGATGAACCTGTGAAACTATTGATCGACAATCAGGCTGCAATTCAGATGATGCTAAACGCACATGAAGGTAAAACTACAAAGAGAAAGAAACATAAAAATTCCGATAAGGTTCATACAAGAACATGTCAACAGGACGGTTGCACTCGAACACGTTGAAAGTGCGAGCCAGCTTGGAAACATATTCACGAAACAATTGTCACGAAAATTATTTGAAAGTCAGCGTTGTAAAATAATTGAGGAGGAGTGTTCTGATAAATTATTTTCTATTAACCTAAAAAATTAGAACTGTCAAAACTCTGTTATAAGTGTAAGTAAATTGGCGCCTTTTGACGTACACGAAAATGAGAGAAACAAAAATTATTGTAAGACTGTGCTGACTGAAGGGAGAAGTACTTTTGAAAAATTGTAAATAAAAGAACGTCTGTTGAAACAACAATCTGACTGTTTGATAAGTTATTGGTGTTTATTAACTAACAATTACATATACGATAGATTTTTACGTTATCAACGTCCTTTTTATCTGTAACGATTTGTTATTACTAGTTGTGTTATTATAACTTGATTTGGTCTTATATCTATATCCCCGACATTTGCACTAATTAACGGACTAATTTTTATTACGACAACCCGATCACAACTCTTTACGCGGTACGCATACCCGCAAGGCTACGGGTAGCGGGGGGTGAAACGACCGTCCGACCGGCTCGGTCGGGTGATGAAAAACGACTCAATCGAGGGTTGGAATCTGGCTCTTGATCCACCCTCGACCGGTGGTGGTGGATATCCTCTCAGCTAAGGATATATTTTTACTTACCACAAGAGAGACATAAAGTCTCTCTTTGTGGAATAGAAAACCAGATCTCGTAATGAAGATCATGGTAGTATGTGTGTATAAGTGATCGTGAAGATCATATTGTGACGCATATGACAATCAGTACTGGAATCTTCGAGAAAGTCCGAAACAAAGTACTAGATTATTTTAGGAAGTTCTGGAAAACTGGAATAGAACATTCAAGACTATGGAACGGACGGAAACGATACACCAAATCAGAATGAGGAAAAACGGTATAAATACGTCGCACGCACAGCGGAAGGATAAGTCTCAAGTTAGAAGTAAGAAGGAAAATACGCGATAAGTACGGAAGCGATAAGTCAAGAAATCGTTGTGTACGGTAAAAGTGACGGTTGTGATTAACGGACTAATAAAGTGTTATATTAATTCAAAAATCAATTTAACGGCTCTTATTTATTCAAAAATAATTAATCCAGCGAACCGTAAGCTCGCTACAATTGGTGTCAGAAGTGGGATTAATTATTGTTTAAGTGAATAAGTGTGTGAAAGTGTGTTGTGACGATGTCAGATCGACATTTAGAGGATCTTCGCGTTCCTGAGTTGAAGAAGGAACTTGAGGACCGGAATCTGGATAGCAGAGGACAGAAGCAAATTCTTCGACAACGTCTGCAAGCAGCAATGGAGGAAGAGGGTATTGATGTCGACACATATGTTTTTACGATTAGTCCAGACTGTCCGGATGGAGAAGAAACAGCGAGTCAAGATGGTGGCAATGTAACGGAGAAGAGTTCGCCACTGTTAGACATTTCGGAGATGTTCCGGATGATGATGACAAAATTCGACGCACAAGCTGCAGATGTTAATTCAAAATTCGACGCCGTAAATTCAAAATTCGACGTCCAAAATTCAAAATTCGACGCACAAGCTGCAGATCTGAATGCAAAATTGGATGCTCAAACGCAGTGGATGAAATGTAATTTTCAACACTTGAAGGAAGAAATCCAGTCAGAAACTCGAAACGAAGTAGAAAATCTGGATCTAAAAGTCACCGAAGAAATAATGCGAATCGAAAAGAGGCTTGAGTGTGTTGAGAAAAATAAGACATCGCCTAGCAATCAACATGACTACAAAGATACAAGGATGCAACCGCCAACATTCGATGGAACGGGACGCTTCTCCGTATTTATACGTCAGTTTGACGCCGCGGCCAATTATAATAAGTGGTCGGATGAGCAAAAGTCAACATCACTAATCTTGTCACTCCGCGGGGCGGCTGCAGAATTGCTACAAACCATACCAGCAGAGAAGCAAACAGATTTCCAAGCGATAAGAGACGGCCTTGAAGCTAGGTATGGCGACAACCACATGCAGCAGGTCTACCGCATGCAACTGCGGAGCAGAACGCAGAAACCGGGAGAAAATCTTCAACAGTTGCAGGCAGACATTGAGCGATTGGCAAACTTGTCTTATTCAAATATGGCTAAGGAATTTCTGAACGAGGTAGCAATGGATGCATTTATAAACGCACTCCAAGATCGGGATTTGCAACAGGCCGTTCGTTTGGCGGGAAAGAAGACGATTAACGAAATACTGGCGTTCGCATTGGCTTGTGAATCTGCTAAACTGGCCACCAGGAGTACATATAGAGTCCGAGAAATGTCCGTCGAGGAATGTTCCTGCCAAAGAATCGGGCATGTACAACGGAGAACCCTGAGGCCTGATATGAAGTGTTGGACATGCGGCGAAGTCGGTCACATCTCTGTTGACTGTAGGAAACGTCGAAGAATGAATGAAACATCAAGTGAGAATTGTTGTTCATGCGCTAATCATAAGAGGAGACTATCAACGGACCAACCTGAGGCCAAGAGCTCGGGAAACTTGTAAGGGCAGACTTTAAGGGGCGAAAGTCGCCTGGTGGTATGTACAGCCCCAGCATCGTAACTGTATCACAACTCCAACGGGATAACCAAAGTTTGGTCATAACTACGATCGTTAATGCAAGGACAACAACAGTGACAATTGACACTGGAGCAACGAGATCCATAATTCGGCCGGATATCGTGGGCAAAATTGCCCTTAATAAAAATAGAAGATACGCTTTGAGGACTGCTACAGGAGAATGTTCTACAGTCTACGGAGAAGTCGAGAGCATAATAGTACTGGGCAATATTTCCATATCACACCAATTTTTGGTCGCCGATATTACGGACGAATGCATTCTTGGAATGGATTTCTTGAAGGAGCATCAAGTTGTTCTAGATATCGGGCAAAGAACACTGCGAATTGGTAACTTGGAGGTTGCTCTTACACTGCAGGACGAACAATTGCGAAGGCTGAAATGTTATGTGCGTGAGGAGGATGAGATCCCAGCTCGTTCAGACTCGGTAATTTGGACCAGTCTCGAGAGTGATCCCGGTGACAATCGATTTTATATCACCGAAGCTGCACAAAATCAGCGTAAGGGGAACATCCTTGTTGGTAAAGCCCTTATCGACGCGAAGAAGCACATCGTACCTGTCAGAGTACTAAATGCGTCTGAGGAGCCGTTCACAATAAGAAAAGGAGAAGTAATCGCAGAATGTGCACCCGTATCAATGATAAGTTCAATTCAAACAAGGGGAGAGGATCATTCAATTCAAAAGCCCTCTGGTGCATCCCCTTGCGTTAATAGGCTGATGCCCCAGAAAATCGGATTAACAGATGGAGAAAAGACAAGCGTTGAATCACTCCTGAACGATTTTTCTGATATTTTTGTGACAGGAAATGATAAATTCGGACCCACCGGTATAGTTAAACATCGCATTGACACGGGTGAGTCAAGACCTATAAGACAGCCACCTCGTCGACTACGGTTGGCCAAACAATCAGAAGTAGGCAAGATGATTCGAGATATGGAAGAGCAAGGAGTCATCGAGAAATCATCGAGCCCATGGGCTTCGCCGGTAGTGCTCGTCAAGAAGAAGGATGGGACAACTAGATTTTGTGTCGACTTCCGCCGGTTAAACGATGTTACGAAGAAAGACAGTTACCCGCTTCCTCGAATCGACGACACACTAGATACCCTTTCTGGAGCTCAGTGGTTTTCAACATTGGACCTAAAAAGCGGTTACTGGCAAGTGGAAGTGAAGGAGGAGGACAAGGAGAAGACAGCGTTTACTACCGGAAACGGACTTTATCAATTCAACGTGATGCCTTTTGGATTGTGTAATGCTCCAGCAACGTTTGAACGATTAATGGAGAGTGTTCTACGGGGACTTACATGGAAGACGTGTCTTGTGTACTTGGACGATATCATCGTTGTTGGAAGGAATCTACCAGAACACATCAATAATCTGCGCTCCGTCTTCGAACGGCTAAGACAGGCCAACTTAAAGCTCAATTCGAAGAAATGTGAACTCTTCCAAAGGAGAGTAAAATTTCTGGGACACATCGTTTCATCTACAGGAGTTCACACGGATCCTGATAAGATAGCAGCCGTACGAGAGTGGCCTACTCCAGAAGACAAGCAGCAGCTGAGAAGCTTTATGGGATTAGCCACATATTACCGACGGTTTGTTAAAGGTTTTGCCAACGTGGCTAGAACCCTACATGAACTAACGGGTAAAGACAAGAAATTCAATTGGACAGAAAAGTGTGAGGCAGCATTCAACACATTGAAGGCCGAGTTATGTAAGACACCAACATTGGCATTCCCAAGAGCGGATTGCCCATTTATATTGGATACTGATGGAAGTAACACAGGAATCGGAGCAGTGTTGTCACAGGAGGTGGATGGTAAAGAAAGAGTTGTCGCATATTATAGTCGAGTTCTATCTAAGCCAGAGAGAAATTACTGCGCAACAAGAAAGGAACTGCTGGCTGTCGTAGAAGCCGTTAAGAATTTCCATAAATACCTCTACGGACGTCGATTCCACCTTCGGACGGATCATGCCGCCCTGAAATGGTTGTTAAATTTTAAGAATCCGGAAGGACAAATAGCTCGATGGATCGAACGACTTCAAACGTACGATTTCCAAATTTCCCACCGTCAAGCGAAGGTGCATAATAACGCTGATGCTCTATCAAGAAGACCATGTAAGCCAGATTGTAAACATTGTCATAGAGCGGAAGAGAAAGAAGAGGCGTACGACCTGTGAAATGTACAAGTAGAAGTACTAGATGGGTGGACGAGTGATGCTATACGCGCAGCTCAACTTCAGGATGAAGATATGTCGCTAATTCTGGAATACAAAGAAAAGAACGAGCGGCCAACTTGGAACAATATTTCCGACAAGAGTGGAACATTTAAGGCATATTGGGCACAATAGAATTCCTTGCTGGTGGAAGATGGTATTCTTAAGCGTAAATGGGAAGCCGCGGACGGAAAATCCCATCGAATGCAGATTCTAGTCCCACCATCAAAAGTGAAAGAGGTTCTAACAGAAATGCACGACGGGGCCTCCGGTGGACATTTGGGAGTTAATAAGACACTTTCAAAATTACGACTTCGTTTCTACTGGCTTCACATGAGAGATGACGTCGAGTCTTGGTGTAGGAAGTGCACAACTTGCACTGCGACCAAGGGACCAACGGCAAAACCAAGGAGCGCTATGAAGCAGTACAACGTGGTTGCCCCTTTCGAGCGAATTGCGATTGATATCTCAGGACCATTCCCAAAAACAAACGACAACAACAAATACATGTTAGTTATCATGGATTACTTCAGCAAGTGGGTAGAAGTCCTTCCAATTCCAAACCAAGAAGCAACAACCGTCATTGAGCAGCTTATCAATAATTGGATCAGCAGATATGGAGTTCCCTGTGAGCTTCATTCTGATCAAGGCCGAAATTTCGAATCACAGATATTTCAAGGCATCTGTGCGGCACTGGGCGTAAGGAAAACCAGGACCACACCCTTACATCCGCAGTCAGACGGAATGGTCGAAAGGTTCAACCGAACAATGAAAGAGTACTTATCGAAGGTCGTTAGTGATCACCAACGAGATTGGGACAAATATGTACAAACCTTTCTCATGAGCTATAGATCGGCTAATCACGATACGACGGGCCATTCCCCAGCAAAAATTATATTTGGACGGGAGATACGATTACCAGCCGATCTGCGATTCGGAATACCTCCAGACGCCATAGACAAGACCGAAGACTACGTAGCCGAATGGAGAAATCGCCTCGATGAGATTCATCATTTGGTTCGAAAGCAAATCAAGGTATCCAGTGACAGGATGAAAACAAGGTACGACGTTCGAGCCAACGCATCCGGATTTAATGCCTGCGATAACGTATGGCTTTATAGCCCTCGTCGGCAAAAAGGAAGGTCTCCGAAGTTGCAGCAACATTGCGAAGGACCGTATAAGATTCTCACAAGAATTAACGACGTTGTCTACAGGATTCAGCGAAGACCGAACGCCAAGATGAAAGTGGTACATCGTGACCGACTGGCTACTTTTGTTAACCCAGGAGATCAGTGAACTTAGTTCGGGACGAACTAATCTAGAGGTAGTGTGTCGCATATGACAATCAGTACTGGAATCTTCGAGAAAGTCCGAAACAAAGTACTAGATTATTTTAGGAAGTTCTGGAAAACTGGAATAGAACATTCAAGACTATGGAACGGACGGAAACGATACACCAAATCAGAATGAGGAAAAACGGTATAAATACGTCGCACGCACAGCGGAAGGATAAGTCTCAAGCTAGAAGTAAGAAGGAAAATACGCGATAAGTACGGAAGCGATAAGTCAAGAAATCGTTGTGTACGGTAAAAGTGACGGTTGTGATTAACGGACTAATAAAGTGTTATATTAATTCAAAAATCAATTTAACGGCTCTTATTTATTCAAAAATAATTAATCCAGCGAACCCTAAGCTCGCTACAATATTGTTCAACTCATGCGCGATGCCGATGGAAAAACAAAGCAGGAAAATGGTGAAGACAAAAGGGACGTGAAGGTCTTTGTTTATGGTGTGCGTTGCGTCTAAAAAAATAGACGGCAACGCATCGAGAAAATGTGCTAAAAGAAAAGATGGGACGAGGGCGTCATAAAAGTCTTAGATTAGTGATGCCCTTGTGTAAATAGACGAATAGCCGTTAGAGAAAAGTGCTAATGGATTACAATACTTTATACAATGAAAATTGTATGTCGTATATTGGGTCGGTAGCCGAAACGAATCCCTTGCTTGCATTTGTATATGCAGAGTAATTCGTTTGTGGCCAAGAACGAGATTGGTGTTTTATGGCATCGACGCCAAGGGTAAGTATTCCATACCTATTTGCATTTGCCTATGCTGTACGATTTAATTCATGCCTTAAGATGCAAGATGCGTATATTTGCTTTGTCTTTTGAGTACAGGTCTAAGCCAATGTGTATGTAAAAGAATTTATTATACACAAAGTGAGGCTGGGAATAGCCAACTCAAAGTTAAGATTCGGTGATTATGCGGTTACATTGTATGTAAACCAAATTGTTTTGTTTTCAGTAATTCAACTAGGGAAAATGCATGTGTAAGATTGAGATTTGCCTGGCAACCGAAGGTGCCGAATTGGGCTTGGGATTAATGAAGTTTGGAACAGAATTCTTATAGAGAGATTTGGATTCGAATAAATGAATGAAGGTAAGAATTCTCTTCCAGGAGCTTTTAGCTAAATACATTTGACAGACTTGATGCGTGAAGCATTCCCAAGTGCTAATGTGATTGCATTAGCAGAAACTTATAAGGCTGGGTTGTGGTTATGGGGGTTCTTCGGATAAGTAGACAGTGGGGTTTGGCGGAACCGCAACAATACCGTGTCACTCCTAGGGAGAAACACAAAGCAAATTTAATAATCCTACGTTCGATAGATTCGATTCTATGTACATACTGGTTCATACATACATAACGTCACCTAATACTTGACCGCCTTAAACAAACTTTTAAATAATTTTCAATCAAAATTCTTTCAGTGTAATATTAAAATTAGTGTAGTATTCAGTGTAGTATATGTGAAATCCCATCACATGCTTACCAATTGCTAAGCCCAATTCGCATGCTATCACCGCATACCATTTTTCTATTCCCATAACCTTGATGGGGTAATGTTAGTAACAACAGAATTGCAATTCTGCAATTCCCAGATTCCATCCTATTACATGCAGGCATACCTATACTCTAAGGTTGCATGATATTACTATACACAATCCTAAGCTCCAAATAGCATATGCCTTTTGTTCTTATCACCTTGAATCGTCTGACACTTGTATCTGTTGCCCGATATTTTCCCATAGCCTTGGGGTAAACTGCAGCCAGAGTGGCGTAATGTTACCGGCGTGGCCTGCGCCTAAAGCTTGGCGGCTGACTATCTCAAGCAAAGTGAGATGGTGCAGTTGTGGGAAAGATAATGAAATTGAATTAGGCTTTGGCACTATAAAAGGGTTTGTATCAAGGTTTAGAATTCAGAATTAAAGTAATAGTCGCACGGTACTTGTACTTATTAACTAAGTTACAACCAAAATACACTAAAATAAAATCAAATTCTCCAAAATACTTCAGCCGCGATAAAACGAATAAGGAATCTCCGATTGTCAGAGTGAAATTTCATTTCGGAGGTGTAGGTGATTCAGTAGAACTCTGTCCTCCAAGTCATGATTTCGGTGAATGTTTTCATTCACCTTGTGCATTTCCTGAAAGACAGCTCCCACAGCGTTCTCTTTTTCCAAAGGATCTTCGATCACGAAGAGCTCACTATTGGGGATCACATTTTCTGTATCTATGCCAATGTTGATTAGCAGCTGCTTGTTTACATCAGTAGGTGGAACTTGCAGACACCGAATCTCGTTTTGACTATTTCTCGTAAATATTTTATTTATTTATGGGAGCATATTCGGGTTATTAATTTTTATAGCTCGAATTCTGTTGTTCCAATAGAAATTTGTTGCTAATCTATAGCTAGCTTTAAGTGCCATGTGGCAGCGACTTGCAATATGCATTTCAGATACGTCAAATGCCTAAATAAGCATATCATTGAGGAATACTCATTGGGCAAAGAACAGCTCCCGGATAGAGATAAACTATTCCGTGCCCTCTGTAACAACACAGGTCACCCTCCTAATTTAAGAGGTTGCCCTAAGTACCAACAACTAAAATCAAAGTTGGAAGCCAGAAAGAAGCAAGTTGAAGAATAGAAACGGACGAAATTCGCTCTTACAACAACTTTGTTATGGTCCGGCGTCGTGCTTCCTCTTTCGAGGGAAGAGCGGGGACTCATATATTATCAATATATTTATATCATAATTCAAACTGAAACTAAAACTCAAAGTTTACTTTCTCCGAATTCAAAACTCAGAATATATTTAAAACACTTCTATCTCTCAACTCTGCTTTTCTCAAACTGATTTTACAAATGATTTTTTTCTCTACTTATAGAACATTGTGTTCTAATTTACTGTAAATTATAATATGAACAAAACAAATTTTCTCAAAGTATTCCTTTAGTTTCTGTGACTTTTAAATTGAATAAAATTTGAACGAAAATCAAAGTGCTCTGTTTTGAAATAAAAAGTGGCAAGTTATTAAATGTGCTGTAACTGGCAATATTGTGAATGTCTATGAATGGTATGTATTAAGTGAGAATGTAATATATGTTAAAGGAAGTTTTTAAGGATGTGTAAGGAGATTCAGTGTTAAATTTAATAAAGGGTAGTATTCTGGAATACAACATCCCACCCTTCTTCGAGAAAGAAAATTATCCTTGAAGAGAATCATTTTCTAGTAACTATATATTAGATTAAGATTAATTAAACTTGGATTTTCGTTCAATTACATTTGAAAACTAATTTTTCACCAAAGGTTACAATAATCAAAAAGTTCTTAATACTAGAAAAATAGTCTACTTACATTATATATTAACTAAGTTTTTACAATAATCAAAAAGTTCTTAACACTAGAAAAATAGTCAAAATAGTCTATTTACATTACATATTAACTAACTGAATTTAAATATTTCTCCTTGGAACCTTTTCTTTTCTTATCCAAAAATGATTATTACTTATTATATTAATTCTATAATATTAATATTATTGTTTCAAAATTCTCATTTCCGTATATATATTAGTTCCAAGATTTCCAATATATATATTACCTCTAAAATTTTCTTTCTTTCCTTTTCCGTTCGAATATATATCAATTCCAAAATTTCCAATATATATTACCTCTAAAATTTTCTTTCGTTTTTCCCCCTGTTTAACTTTTTTTTTTTCGTTTTCGTCAAATCCTACAATTGTTTGATTAGTTCATATATATTGAATAAAAAAACAAAGGCCATTTGTTATGTGTTTATCTTTTCCTTAAATTTATGGAAAATTTTCCAAAACCTTTCTGGGCCTATTATTACGATGATTGTATAGAAATGCATAATACCAAAAATCTTCTTAAGAACTGATTTCAAATGTCCTAAGCGACTGTGTAACTTTTTATTTTTTTGTAGTTTGTGTTTGAATAAATGTTTATTGTTGTAAAAAAAAAATTGTAATGTACTTATATGGTTTTCCTTTTCCGTACCTATTTTAGTTAAATTATTATTTTCATTATTTATTATTTCGTGTTTGAGTAAAATATTTATTGTTTTCGGCTTGGTGTTGTCATTGTTCATAGCTTTAACTGCTGTCGGAACATTTACCTTTTCAGTCTTACTCACTGCTGATGGATCATTTAGTTTCTCAGTCTCGTTTACTGATTCGTATAGGTCTTCAGACTTTTTAGCTGTTAGAACATCTTGGTTCCCAGTCTTATTTGCTGTTTGAACTATTTCTTCAGTTTTATCTGCTGTAGAAACATTCAATCCTTCAGTCTTTGCTGCAGAAAAGATTTGTTCATTAGTATTAGCTGCTGAACTGACTTGGGTTTCGATTTTTATTGCAACTTTTGGGTCTTCAGTCTTTAACACTGCTGAATTTTCAGTCTTTGTTGCTGAAGTGTCGAGGTTGTCTATTGGGATAGCCGGAATATTAGGGATTTCTGGTTGTATATTTTCTGCAGGATCCGAATTTTCAGTCTTTAATACTGCTGAGTTTTCAGTCTTGGTTGCTGAAGTGCCTGCGTTGTCAATAGGGATAGCTGAGATATTAGGAATTTCAGTTTTTAATACTGCTGAAAATTTCGAATTTTCAGTCTGTGTGGCTGAATTATTTTCCAGAATGGGAGTATGAATCGGAGTCTTTATATTAGGGGCAGGGTTATCTTTGTTTATATGTCTAGGTTTATAGGAGTATGTGGGCTCAGGGTAAATTTGGCTAGGAGCTTCATTAAAATGGTCGTTATCTATTTCCAAAGATCTAATGCTGTAAATAGAAAAATTTGGTCTGTCTTCCATAAATTTTGGTTGGCGTCAGGCCTCGTTTTCCGACTCTTGCACCCGAGAAAAGTGAACATTTTGTCTATCGTTTTGTCTATTGGTGGTCCTAGAATTTTCACCAAAACGATTTTCAGAGTTTGTAGGAATATTTCGGAATTGGTTACGCGTTGTTGTACCTTGTTGGTAATTTGTTGAAGACAATCCATTCCTAGATATCTTGTATCTACACTCATTCTCTGTGTGATTATTCCGACCACAGAAATTGCATACAATATTATATTCTCTCTTTATGGGTTGTCTATTCGGAAAATTGTTGGACTGCATGTTCTGATAACATGTGTCCTGTGTATGCCCTGACTTACCACAGGTTTGGCAGTCTATTCGATTAAATCTGTCATTATAGTTATATGGCCTGGGAGAGTTGTCCATTCGAGCAGCATGTGATACTACATGTGCAATCGACTGTTTTAAATTGTTTCCCCCATGGACTTTAGCTAGTATCTTTAGCTGTTCGTTCTTTAGTCCATCTTCAAATGTTTGAACGGCCAATTTTATGTTTTCTTCTATTAAGTATTCCCTAACCACCGCGTCTGCTGTTATTTCACACGTGGCAGAGTTTAGAGTCCGCAGAGCATTCCCAACTCTATCGCCATATTCCCGAACGGTTTCTCTGTAGTGTTGTTTCAGAGAAATCAACTCATTGTGTGCCGTCGACCGAGATTGCTCCTCTTTATATTCCGATTCAAGTTTATCTTTTAAATCCTCCCACTTAGCGATTTTGCTATACCTAATCAGATCGTAAGCATGACCCTCTAGTCTATTTTTGACTAGCTCCAGAAATGTTTCGTATATATCGGGGTCTGCCTTTTTTATTGATCTAAATAAAACATCTCCCCCGGAAATAAATTTGTCTAGGTCGCAGGGTTTCCCGTCAAAGGTAGGGACGATTCTGAAAACATCAGAAATTCCGACAGAAAGAGCCATTTCAGGGGGTTTATTGTATATCGGTTGATAGTGGATTTGTTCTTCCCCCTGCCTAGCCGCCTGTCTCGTGTAATATGGTCTCGTAATAGTGAAAGTTTAAAATACTGTATGGCGAAAATTTGTTATCAATTCTTAAAAATATGGTTATGAAAAAATTGGCCTTTCTTTTTGTTATTCAATATATATATATAGGAAAGAAAAATAAATTGGTCCCAAAGCTGTAAAGAAAGAAAATTCGACGAGAAAGAAAATAAACGGAAATGTCGTCGAAATACTGAAATAAGAATTTTCAAAGAATATAGATAGAAATTTCTATCCAAAAAAAAATTTTTTTTTTTTGTGAAAAGGAGAGCTTTCAATTAGAAAATATTCCTAAAAAAAAGTAGAGAGAAAAGTCGCTATTAAAAAATTCTTACTCTACTAAATGTTGATTGCTGTCATACGTAATGTTAATAGAAGTCTTTGCCTTGAGTTTCTTATTGTTGTGTGTTCTTCTTTCTCTTTTTTTTCCACTTTTTTTAAAATATTTTTAATTATCGCCAGGCAGACTTCAAGTCCTATAGTTGCTTGCTCATCCTGGTCTTGGCTGCTTTCCTTTTTTTTTTTCGTTGTTTTATGTTTATTTTGTTTTTCGTTGTTTTATGTTAATTTTTTTTTCTTCTTATTTTGGTTTGGTTATTTCTCCTGTTTTTTTTTCTCTCTTTTGTTCTTATAAAAATTTTTTGTGTTGTTTTAAATTTTGTTTTCTGTTTTATTTTTTCTTATCTTTTTTTTTTTTTTTCTTGATTTAGTTAGGGATCCTTCGGTTGGATCCCACCGCTGCCACCAGTGTTGTCGTCCAGCGCCGTTCTTCCTCTTTCGAGGGAAGAGCGGGGACTCATATATTATCAATATATTTATATCATAATTCAAACTGAAACTAAAACTCAAAGTCTACTTTCTCCGAATTCAAAACTCAAAATATATTTAAAACACTTCTATCTCTCAACTCTGCTTTTCTCAAACTGATTTTACAAATGAATTTTTTCTCTACTTATAGAACATTGTGTTCTAATTTACTGTAAATTATAATATGAACAAAACAAATTTTCTCAAAGTATTCCTTTAGTTTCTGTGACTTTTAAATTGAATAAAATTTGAACGAAAATCAAAGTGCTCTGTTTTGAAATAAAAAGTGGCAAGTTATTAAATGTGCTGTAACTAGCAATATTGTGAATGTTTATGAATGGTATGTATTAAGTGAGAATGTAATATATGTTAAAGGAAGTTTTTAAGGATGTGTAAGGAGATTCAGTGTTAAATTTAATAAAGGGTAGTATTCTGGAATACAACAACTTCGTGGTACCAAGTTTGTCATACGCCCAAATGGCAGGTGGAGTAAAAAATGCACCAATCTTAGAACAATCACGCAATATCATTAAAATGCCTGCTCCAGAGGCACAAACTGATATAACAGCTGTATTACTGTCCATACAAGGACAGTTTGCTGCGTTTAATGAAAAATTCGAAATGATCGAAATCAAACTGACGGAACAAGTGGCCCGAATGGACATTATTAATTCGACCCTGTTTCCAGATGAACCCGCACTTTAATCATAACGTTCACTGCGGCTGAATTAACCCTAAAAATTATTGCTGTGAATGTTAATTCACTAATCCGCATGGAAAGAAGGGATAATCTGAGCAATCTGCTGGAAGCTGAACGCCCAGATGTGCTTTTGGCTAGGGAAACTAAGCTAAACCAAAGGCGCAAACTGGACTACCCAAATTATAAAGTAATTAGACGAGATCGTCAAAATTCCACTCAGGGTGTGGGGTCGCTGTCTTAGTTAAAAATGGTCTACGACACAAAGTCGTCTACAGTAGAGATGTATACAAGTTCCAGGTGCTAGAAGCCCGCATTATAGTTATTCCTTTGAAAAGTCAAAGGTGGATGCCTCTGTGATCTCTGCTTATGCTCCCGAACCTCCCCAGTGTATACAGTTTATCAATGAACTTGATACCCTTTTTCGAAGTCTCAAGTTAGACTCAGAAAATAATTATTTCTTTATGGCGGAAGATCTCAATTCCAAGCACAGTACTTGGGGTAACCTTATCACAAACACAAGAGGCAATGTGTTGTTCGACTGGTGGCAAACAAACGCTATCGAACATAAACTAGAATTGTACGCTACAAATACCCCGTCATATCCAAGAGGAAATTCCTCCTTGGATTTACTGTCGCCGGATGAGCGAATACAATTATTAGATACGGACCTAACTACTCGAAATTGTTTTCATATAATCGAGTACGATAGCAATCATTACGGGCTCGGTGCTGTAATACATGTCCCAAACTAACATTCACTACTTGAGCAGTATAAACAGATACATTCTTTTAATTTCGGAAAAGCACAATGGTCGCGCTTTGATCGGATAATAAAAAAAGAATTACGCTCTAATGGCATAGACCCACCAACTGACAGAAATCTTCATAATGACGAAATTAATCATTATCTTTCGACGATGAACAACATTGTTACTAATACAATGAATCGTTCTATCCCAAAAGTGTTTCACATGGAGAGCCATACAAACCGATACAGAAACTCAACGACCGACGAGCTGTATAGGCAAAAGAGTATTCTGCTCTCTAAGTTAAAACTGCTCTACAGACAGTTCAACGATGCAAATAGCCAGAAAATAAAAACAATTAAGTCATTAATTAAAAATCTTCAAAAACTGATCGGTGACAACTATAGATCAGTAATTAATGAAGACTGGAACAACAGAATTCAAACCAACACGGCTAATAGACCGAATATGTTCCCTCAAATAAATAAAGTTTTTCGAAGGAAAGATTATAATGGCATCCCATGTATGCGAGTGTTGCGGACTCCCGAGAATTGTCAAACTCTGCTGAACGCAGCTCTTACTCTGGAACGCATCAACTCTAACGAAGAGTTCATAATAGTCGAGGATCCACAAGGGAAAGCGAACTCAATTGGTGCTTGTTTCGAAGCAGTGTATAGTTTGAACGAATCGGCTCATTCTAACTTTGACCTGGAAAATAGGGCTGTCCAAAAACATATTTCACTACGCAATGAACTTAACAATTGGCGTCCCTTAAGTCGAAGTTTCACTTTCTTTAGTGAAAATAATAGAGCGAATTCCCCACTTAGAAATCTAAACATTGGCATATTAGTACACAAGGATGAACTGACGGACCTTCTTAGATCTATTACGAACAAAAAATCTTCTGGAATAGATAGTCTTCCAAACATTGTTCTAAAGCATTTACCTCTTGAATTAGTGAAGGTTTACACTATTTTGTTCAGTAACGCTCTAAATAATGCATTTTACTGGATCCAATGGAAATCTGCAGTAGTCCATCCCATCTCCAAAAAGGGCAAGGACAGGAGCAATCCAGCCAATCTTCGCTCGATTAGCTTGTTTCCGAACATCAGCAAGGTATTCGAGAAAATTATAAGTAAAGCATTGACTAACTGGTGTGAGGAAAATTATATTTATTGTGTATTATTCCGAACAACCAGTATGGTAGTTTGGTTGCTGCTACAAAATTTGTTTTCGACATATAGTCGAACAAGGCAGAGTGACAATGTACAGGTGCATCTTTGATTCGCCTTAAAAAGGCCTTCGACACCATATGGTTAGAAGGAGTTGTATATACGTTATCAAATCTAGGTATACCCGAATATTTATTATACATTATCTACGATATGATAATGGGTAAACAATTTGTAGTGAAATGTGGAAACATAATCTCTAACAACTCGTTCCACATTAAAAACGGCTTACAACAGGGAGCAGTGAATTCTCCCATTTAATTTAACATTTACACTAGTGATCTAGTGAGTTCTCTCAACCACGCAATTGCGTATGCCGACGACATTGTGGTGTATAGATCTGGAGAAAAGATTGATGTCATTAACAGACTTCTGCAAGATGATTTCAACAAAATCAAACGATTTTACAACGACTGGGAATTAAAAGTAAATTTGCAAAAAACAGGAGACTATCCTTTTCAGAACGCCCCTGTCCAGTGCATCACGAAATACAAAACGGAATTGGAAAAAATGTTCCATTACAGGAAGTAATAATCTTCCCCTACAAGTAAAAACCGTAGTCAGAGACCTTGGTATCTGGCTTGATCAGTACCTTCACTTTGATAAGCATACAGAACGCATATTCAATCACACAATGTCTCTTCCGTAGTAATCTTCTGGACCTTAAGGTGAATTTCACAATTTCACCCTCAGCTTTCATTCGACCAGTGCTAGTGTATGGCTGACCGGTATGGTATAACATATCCCCATTCTACATGGAAAAGTTTCGGGTGTTTGAGAGGCAGTGTTTGCGTTGTTGTTGTCGTTGAATAGCGCATTTATTGTACAATAATTTAACAAATGTTGACTTAGGACTAAAATGCTAAATCCTATTTTACAATCTTTTCTTATTCCTAAAATAATTTACTGGCTCTACACGAGCACTCTAAATTACACGATACAATTTTGTGTAATGCCTTTCGGCGTACTATAATATTTTTATATTTTTATATTTTTATATATTACCTATTACCCGAATGTTTTAGAAGAAGAAGTTCTCTCTCTGGATTAATTTATTTTCTTTTTTTTATATAATAATATAAGGTAAAAAAGTTTACAAAAAAAAATAATAAACATATTAACAAAAATGTTAACATAAAGAAATTTTGAAACGAAAATGAATCCAAATGAAAAATGGAAATGAAAAGGAAGAATAAATAAATATTATTATTTATTGGCCTGTAGGAACCCGGAAGTTCATGACCTCACCGACTCGGCTTCGCCACCGTTCCCTGTCCTGGGCACTCTCCTTCCACGCTTGACCATTCGATCCGATCTCCTCAAGGTCAAACTTAACATTGTCCTCCCATCTCCGTTGCGCCGTCCTACCGGTCTCTTTCCCGTTGGTCTACCGTCAAGAATTCTATGCACGGCCCTATCGTTCCCCATTCGCGCCACGTGTCCGGCCCATCTTAATCTTCGCGACTTGATTACTCTCACTATTGTAGGTTTGCGATATAGCTGTTCCAATTCGTGGTTGTGGAGTTTCCTCCATTGTCCTGCCTCCTCGTCGTATTTACCTCCAAAGCTACCCCGTAAAACTTTATTTTCGAATACTCGGAATTTGTTTTCTTCCCGTTTTGTGAGAGCCCATGTTTCGCATCCATATAGAACAATCGGCATGATTATGGTTCTATAGACACGGAGCTTTATGTTACGTGATAGCAGTCTGGATTTCAGCAGTTTACTGACTGCGTGCCAACTAGCGTTGCCGGAATGTGCTGGTCGTCAGTATCGTTCCCAGATATTTAAATTCTTTAACTTTTTCAAATATCTTACCTCTGACGTTTATATGTGTTCTCTGGGGTCCACCTGCTCTCGCCGTAATCATGTATTTTGTTTTGTCTTCATTTATTTCTAGGCCCACCTCTTATGCCGCTTGCATGATGATTTCACAGTTTTTACTAACAGTCTCTAGATTATCGCCCAGAACGGCGATGTCATCCGCATATGCGAGCACTTGTGTGACCCCGTTCAGGGATGATCCGGCCATGTTGTCGTCTTGTACCTTTCTGATGACATACTCGAGCACAAGGTTAAAGAGACACGGTGATAGACCATCTCCCTGCTTTAGTCCGTCCCGGATTTCAAATGGTTCTGAGAGGTGGTTTTCTATTCTAACTCGCCCTTTGTTTTCGTTCATGCAAATTTGAATGAGCGCGGCATATTTTTTTGGGACTCCCAGCTCAACTAGAATATGGTAGAGTCTCTGCCTTGCGACTGAGTCGTAGGCTTTTTTGAAGTCAACGAACAGTTGGTGAACCGTCTCTCCGTATTCCCACTTCTTTTCCAGCAGTTGTCTTATTGTGAACATTTGGTAGCTTGTTGACCGGTTCCTACGGAACCCACATTGGTAGTCTCCCAGTATCTCTTCTGCGTACGGTGTGATTCTCGCCAGAATAACATTTGTTAATATTTTGTATGCGGTTGGGAGCAATGATATTCCTCTGTAGTTTTCGCAGTCAGATCTGTCGCCTTTTTTGAAAATGGGGATGACTATTGAGGTTTTCCATTCTTCCGGAGTGACTTCCTTATCCCATATTGTTTGGATGAGCTGGTGGATCTTTCGAGCGGTTGTCTCTCCTCCATGCTTCACAAGCTCTGCCGGTATGGAGTCAACTCCGGGAGCCTTGTTGTTTTTCAATCGCTTTATTGCGTTTACAACTTCGTTGAGAGACGGCTCTGGGATTTGAGGCTCGGCTGTATGTACGCTTGGTGCATTTATCTGTGGTTGATAGGTGCGTACATTGAGCAGGTTTTCAAAGTACTGCTTCCATCTTGTCACGATATTGTTTGTTTCTGTGACCAGACAGCCGTTTGCGTCTCGAATTATTTTGACTCTCCCTCGGTAGGCATTTCTAATTGAATTTATGCCGACATACATACCTCTGACGTTCTTTGCCCTAGAATTTTCTAGGATTTTTTCGATCCTAGTCTTCTCCCATTTGCGTTTTTTGTGTTTGAAGACCCTCATTGTCTCTCTCCGAATTGTCGCGTAAGAATAAATAAATATGAAAAGGGAAATGAGGAATGGGTAGGGAAGGCGTAGCGTCTGAAAATCTTACTATATTTGGGGATATTAAATCCTTTCTTCATTGTCAAACCACCACCAGTTGGGATAGGATCGGTCATTTATAGATTTATCTCGATCGCCTCTTGCCATGCTAAGGCGCGAGTGAACTACAGCATTTGATATATCGCTGTTATAAAGAATCCGTTTGTTCCTGGCACCATGAAAAGCGTGGTAAATAATAGGGACTCCGTCCTTGTTTTGGATAAGACCTTTTCTATCCAAGAGAGGGAACGCTTCTGGTGGGATAAACCCATTTTGGAGTGTATTCTCCAGGTATATGTCATTGGGGTAGTATGCTCCCGAGATAAGATTATTTTCGCTGCACATTGTCCTTGCAGTGTGACCACGAATAATTTTGATAACAATTTAAAAAATTGCCTATCCTATTCAGTCCTGATTTGTCATACAGTGTCTTATTAAGATAGAATTTCCTGTATTGAGACTCAGGTGTTCTATGTAATCCGAGGCGGGAACGCAAGCACTGCCTCTCGAATATGCGAAACTTTTCCATGTAGGATGGGGAAACGTTAAACCATACCGGGCAACCATATACTAATATTGGACGAATAAATGCTGAGTACGAAATTATTTTAACTTTGTGATCTAGGAGACTATTTCGGAACAGACTTCTTGTCATTGCATATGCACTTTTAGCTGCGGAGAGGGCAGCTGCTATGTGCTTATCAAAGTATAGGTATTGGTCCTATACTTTGATAAGCACAAAAGTTTTTCCAATTATGCCTTCTAGCTCTTGAAGCTGTAGAAAGAGGCGTTCTGAAAAGGATGGTTTTTGTTTTTTGGAAGTTAATTTTCAATTTCCAATCGTCACAAAAGCGTTTGATTTTATTGAAGTCGTCTTGAAGAAGTCTGTTAATGGCATAGATTTTTTTTCCTGATCTGTACACCACAATATCGTCGGCATATGCAATCGCATGATTAAGAGAACGACTACTAGATCACTAGTATAAATATTGAAGAGAATGGGAGAATTCACGTCTCCCTGCTGTAAGCCATTTTTAATATGGAAAGTGTTATTGGAGATTTTGTCCCCACATTTTACCACAAATCGTTTATCCATTATCATATCGTAAATGATGTATAACAGATATTCAGGCAAACCTAGATTTGATAACTTATATGCAAGCCCTTCTAACCATACGGTATCGAAGGCCTTTTCAAAGTCAACCAAACATACGCCTGTGCATAGTCGTTTTGCCTTGTTCCACTGTATATTGGAAACAAGTTTTGTAGCGCCGTGAACTGTGTCGTGCCCCTCTCTAAAGCCAAACTGGTTGTTCGGAATGATGCCCTTTTCATCACACCAGTTTATCAATGCCTTAGTTATGATTTTCTCGAATATTTTGCTAATGTTTGGAAGCAGACTAATCGAGCGAAGGTTAGCGGGATTGCTCCTGTCCTTGCCCTTTTTGGGGATGGGATGAACTACTTCTATTTTCCAACGTCTTGGAAAGTATGCATTATTTAGAGCGTTATTAAACAAGGTAGTGTACATTTTCACCGCTTCCGGAGGCAGATGCTTAAGAACTGTATTCGGAATACCATCTGTTCCAGAGGTTTTCTTATTTTTAACGGATCTAAGGATGTCCATGAGTTCATTCTTAATCACAAATATATTTGTGTGCAAATTTCTAAGCGGCGCATCCGCTCTATTGTTTTCACTGAAGATGGTGAAACTTTTGTTTTCGGAATGCCAACTTTGCCGTTCATTGTGCAACGAAATATGGCTTTGGATAGCTCTATTTTCGATATCGAGGTTAGAATGAATGGATTCATTTGCTTTGTGTACTGCCTCGAAACAGGCGCCAATGGAGTTCGCTTTCTCTTGCGGATCCTCGACTACTATTAGTTCTTCGTTGGGGTTGATGTGTTCCGGGGTGAGTCCTGCTTTCAACAATATTTGACAATTCTCGGGAGTCCTCGGGACTCGAAGGCAGGGAATGTCATTAAGATCTTTTCTTCTAAATACTTTATTTATTTGCGGAAACATATTTCCACCACTGGTTTTAATGGAGAGAATTTTACGTTTCCATTCTGCATTAATTACTGATCTGTAGTTGTCACGGATCAGCTTTTGAACGTTTCTAATCAATGACATAATTGTCTTTATTTCTTGGCTATAAGGATCGCTGAACTGTCCGTAGAGTAGTTTCAGCTGTGAGAGCAGAGCGCTTTTTTGTCTATACAGGGCATCAATAGTTGAGTTTCTGTATCTATTAAAATTCTCCTCCATGTGCGCCGCTTTTGGAATGGAACGGTCCATTGTTTTGATGACAATGTTGTTCATCGTTGAGAGATAATGGTCTATTTCCTCATTTCGAAGGTCTCTATTAGTTGGAGGGTCTACGCCATTGGAGCGTAGTTCTCATTTTATTATGCGATTAAAGCGCGACCAATGTGCTTTTCGGAAAACGAACGAATGTATCTGGTCGTACTGCTCAAGTATTGTGTGTTCGTTTGGAACATGTAAAACGGCGCCGAGGTCATAATGGTCACTATCATACCCGATTGTACGAAGGCAAATTCGAGTATTTAGGTCCATGTCTAATAATTGTAGTCTCTCGTCCATCATAAGTAAGTCCAGAAAGGAGTTTCCTCTTGGATAAGATGGTGTACTTGTAGCGTACAATTCTAGTTTATATTCTGTTGCATTTGCTTCCCACCAGTTGAATAGTGCATTACCTCTTGTGTTCGGGGTGATATCACCCCAAGCACTGTGTTTGGAGTTGAAATCTCCCGCCAGAACAAAATAATTGCTTTCCGAGTCTAACTTGAGATTACGAAAAGGGTATCCAGTTTGGTGATAAATTGCGAACAGTGAGGGGCTTCAGGTGCATATACGGTTACCACTTTGACTTTTCAAAGGTATATCTATAATGCAAGCTTCCAGCAACTGAAATTTGTGTACATCTGTGCTGTAAACGACCTTGTGGTGAATGCCTTTCTTAATTAGGACAGCAACTCCACCTCTTTGTGTGGCGTGTGGACGATCTCGTCTAATGACTTTATAGTTTTTGTAGCCCAATTTGTGCCTCTGGTTTAGCTTGGTTTCGCTAGCTAGAAGCACATCGGGGCATTCGGCTTCAAGCAGGTTACCGAGATTATCCCTCCTTTCCACGTGGATTAGTGAATTCACATCCACAGCAATCATTTTTAGTGTTAAATTAGTGGGATAGTTCATTGTGGTATGTTGCGTTGTCTGAGAACAAGGACGAATAAATAATATCTATTCGGCCCGCTTGTTCAGTCATTTTTTTTTCAAATCCAGCAATCTGTCCTTGTGTGGCTAACAGGATTGCTCCTATATCTGAATTTGCCTCTGGAGCGGACGCTTTTATGACGTTGCGTGAAAGTTCCGCCGCCGTTGTGTTAAATGGTATGCTAGGTGCGGAAGATTTTGTGACATTACTTCCCTGTGCCGCGAAGTTTGGGTTTAATGGACTGCCGGCAATTTGAGCGAATGATACACTAGGTGCAACGAAGTTATTATAAGAACGAGCCTTCATTCGTTTCTCTTCTTCAAGTTGTTTTTTTTTTATTCCAACTTGGCTTTTAGTTGTTGGAATTTCGGACAACCTCTAAAGTTGGCCGGGTGACATGTATTTTTGCACAGGGTGCAAGATAGTTTGCTCCTATCCTGAACCTGTTCTTTACCTAAGGGGTGTTCTCCTACGGTATGATTGTTTTGGCACTTTACACATCTAAATTCCATACAGCAGTTAGATGCAACGTGGCCGAATCGTTGGCACCACATGCACTGCAACACCCGGTCAGCTTTCCTTATTTTTTCCCAAGTTATTGTTTGGTTGAAAATAACTTTAATATTCCTAAGTACATCGACTTTGCTGTTGGGACTTAGGGAGACAATGAAGAACGCCAACTTGCGGTTGCGACTTCGGGAGAGAGAAGTGGAGAATGGCTTCACATCAGTAAATTTTAAACTGTCATTTTCGACAGTTTGTAGTTCCGCGAGGAGTTCTTCGGAGGAAAAAGAAGGATCAACATCTTTAAGTAACATGGAGATAGTTTTCTCCGATTTAGGTGTGTACGTGAAGTACTCACTACTTGCTTCCCTTAGAGCAGATTTAATTTTATGATACTCATCTAAACTATCACATAAAAAACTTATTTTATTGTTACTTAAATTTTTCGTTTTGAAATTTCTGCATCTTAAATTACCCAATTTAATTAGGTCCTTAGCGTCCATAAAGCTAACTATGATGGGAGGCACTTTCTCCTTCTTATTGGCTGCTGCTTGTTGTTTTTCAAGCAGTTGTTGCTGCTGCTGTTGCTTCTGCTGCTGTTGTTGTTTCTGCTCTTGCTGTTGAGTGTTGGTTTCCGGTAGGGCTTCTTTAATTTGTCGCTCCAAATCGTTCTTCTTTTTGGAAAGCTCCTCTTTCTTTTTATATAATTCGGCAATAAATTGAGCACGTTCGACATATATGTCACTCATTTCTCTATTGCTGGTTTGGTGGTCTTCTGTTGCCAGTTCTTTGAATTGATTCCCTTCTCCGGAATAATGTGGCTTATCAGGAGCGGTCATTCCTTCTATGAACGTTTTTATCTCAGAGTTGGCCTTATGCCGTTTGGCAAAGAGGTTTGGCTGGGCTTTGAGCCTCTTCTTTGAAATCACTTTTAGCACAGCTTTTCGTTTTTCCATTATTATTAATTTCCACCGTTAGATCTAATGTTTTATTTGTGAAGCGACATGCAGAGACATCTGCTTTCACACGCATACACACTAACACACAGTTTTTTTTTTTTTTTTGTTAATCGTTCGGTATGTACACGGCCGTATATACGCCAGCACACACTTTTGTTTCCTCTTTGAAGGAGACACACACACCCACGTGTAGGCGACGAGTATAAATGAACTGAAGTAAGTATGACACTGGAGATCAGTTTTGGATTTTGATTTTTTTTTTCGCACTTCACTGGACTGTTTTCACATTTATTATATGTTTTGTTTGTTTGATTTTCAGTTTCTTTGTTTTGACTGTCTTCTCTTTTTATTATTTTTTTTATTTTGATCGACTAAATCAAATAATACGAGGGTTGCCTTTTATGTTTCGGGATTTGGCAACCCTAGTGTTGCAATCCGGCAATTGACAGCTCTGTCGTAAAGTTGGACATTTTTGAGATTATACGCACTCAGAACGTTTTGACATACGAGCGCTATTTGTGTTGTTTACAGTAACTTAAAAGATTCATCTCGGCCCAAAAATGGAATTAAATCGTCAACATTTTCGTGCGATTATTTTTTACAACTTTCGGCGTGGATTAACTCAGCAACAGTGCATGCATGAACTTAATTCAATTTTTGGCGATGAAGCCCCATCAAGGAGCAGTGTTTATCGATGGTATGGTGAATTCAATCGTGGTCGTAGTTCACTCCAAGATGAATTTCGTGAAGGTCGTCCAAAATCAGTTGTTGTTCCGAAAACCATTGATGCTGTGCGCGAACTGATATTGGAAGATCGTCGTGTGACCTATCGTGAGATTGAGACAACCTTAGGCGTTAGTGGGACCAGCATACATTCAATATTGCATAAACATTTGACTGTCAAAAAAATGTGTTCGCGTTGGATCCCACACAATTTGTCAATCGCCCAAAAAAAGGCTCGTGTCAATTGGTCGAAAGAAATGCTCAAAAAATACGGTCGCGGTGCTTCGCAACACGTCTATGACATCGCGACAGGTGATGAATCGTGGATTTACGCATATGAGCCCGAAAGTAAACAGCAGTCGACTGTCTGGGTGTTTCAAGATGAGCCAAATCCAACAAAAATTGTTCGCGCACGAAGCACTTCCAAGCAAATGGTCGCCTGTTTTTTTCGGAAAAACTGGACATGTCGCAACCGTACCACTAGAACAACGCAGAACAGTCAATTCTGAGTGGTACACAACCTTTTGTTTGCCAGTTGTCTTCCAAGAAATCAGGAAAACCAACCGCCGAAGACGGATCACTCTTCACCACGACAATGCGAGCTCTCACACATCGGCTGCGACAACTACATTTTTGAGCACCCAAAACATCGATTTGATGGGTCATCCGCCGTATAGTCCTGACTTGGCACCGAATGACTTCTTTTTATTCCCGTACGTAAAAAACAAACTGAGAGGTCAACGTTTTTCGACACCTGAAGAAGCGGTTGCTGCATTCAAAATGCATGTGTTGGAGATACCTCAATCAGAGTGGCAAAAGTGCTTCGACAATTGGTTCAAACGCATGCAAAAGTGTATAGATCTTCATGGGGAATATTTTGAAAAACAATAAAGTGAGTTTCGATGATTAATATTTGTTTTTGTTCTCTAATCCCGAAATATAAAAGGCAACCCTCGTATATCTTCATTTTGCTTTGACTGTTTTATCGATGGCATTTATTTATAAATAGCTTTTGTGTTTTAAACGCTCCCGGACTCACAAAAACTACTTTGAATTGCAAACACGTCCGAACTCGGTCACTATGTCACCAATTATGGCAGTGTTTGCGCTCCTGCCTCGGAAGGTACAGAACCCCAGAGTCGCAATATAAGAAATACTATCCCAATAAAGTCCTGTATGACAAATCAGGACTAAACAGAATAGATAACTTCATTATCAAGATTATTCGTAGTCACAGAACTAGAGCAATGTGCAGCGAAAATGATCTCATTTCGAGCGCATTCTATCCCAATGATATGTATATGGAGAGTACTCTCCAGAATGGGTTCAATGCTCCAGAAGCGTTCCCTTTCTCGAATAAAAAAGGACTTATCCAAGATAAATATGGAGTCCCTATTATTAACTACGCTTTCCGTGGTGCCAGGGATAAACGTATTCTCCATGTTAACGATATCTCTAAAATTCCAGATCGCCTGCGTTTCAGTATAGTGATCGGTGAAAGAGATAAATCAATATGTTGAATATCTCGGTGCCGAGCGAGGAATGTCGCCGGTCGAGATCCTTTCTGATGTTCCGCCGAACGAGGAATGTCGTTGGGGAATCGTTAAAGATGAGCACGTTGATGGTGAATTGACGCAATGGCGTCCGACCCAACGATGCCTGAAACAAATAGGTTAGAGTCAAAAGGAACAGCAATACCTTTGATAATCTTCCAGCTTGAAGTTCCCGCGCTGACTTGATGTATGATGAATTTGCTTGTCCCTCCGTATGGTGGTGATCACGAGGTTAGCGTTGGGCTTCAGCAGCGAATCCAGACTTTCCGGTACGGTTAGTAGACATATTTGTATACATGATCTAATTAATTTGCAAATTTAGATAACTCATCAACTCAAATGAAAACTTATAAATTCTCGATGGACTTATTGCTGAACACAACTATATTCTTTAAAAGACAAAAAGCCACATGGTGGCGTGCGAAAAACCAATGAAAAGTTCATAGAAAAGTTGTTTTAAATCCAATTATAAAACGTTGATCATTGATAGTTGATCGAGCACCAATAAAACAGTGAGCAATCAAGTAATGACAGTTAGCGATGACGGTTGTTCATGCACTGTCATCGTGTTGCCGGCAGGTGTGGTGAATATATTTGTCGGGGAGAGTACTAGAGGATGAGCGTACTAGATTCTCCCCGAGCATATAATTGTGAATCCGCAACAAATAAAAGATCGTTCTCATCCCAACAGGTGGTGGACAGTGATGAAAAAAGGACCATAAGTCCCCAAACATAGTATGTCTCTAAGGCGCATCGCTTTCCACCCCCTATCCGGAATTCCCAAATTTAATTTTTAATTTCTTTTATTTTTATTTGTATTCCCTGTTTATGTTTGTACGTTTTATTTCGTTTTTTAATATTTTGCTTGTCAACCCCCAATCTATGTTATGAAAAAGAAAACAAATACTATATATATATACATATAGGTTTTTTTTTTTTTTTTTTTCGGTAGAAAGGTGGAAATCTTCAAAAGATACCTCTAGACCGATCCAGGGGCATGCCGGGTTTTTACCGACTAAAACCACCTCCCGCCAGTCTCATATTCCCGCCGATCCCCGCGGAACTTTCTTTTAGATATTCCATCGCGGGGCGGGACGGAGTTTACCTGTTACTCCGCTCGTCACGTCGCAACTGCTGCATCATTTCACAGAGAATACCACTGGTTACGGACCATGCTTGTTTTGAACTAAGCATGTATTCTATTACTCCAGCCGGAGTAACTGTCCGTCTCGTGTGTCTCTCCAAAATCGTTCGTGCGGTCTCCAATCTCACGCACTCTGTGAGTACGTGTTCCGTATTCTCTATTTTGCCTTCGCAATACAAGCAGTATGGGTGATTCACATGCTTATACTTGTGCATATATGTATATATATATATATACGAGGGTGAACTGAAAAGTTTCCGACCTAAACGTGAAGATAGCAGCATTCGTCAATAAAAGCTAGTGAATGTAGTTGTGAATCTTTTGACAGTTACTCACCAAAGTTTCAGCCTTTTAGGACGCGTAGTTTTTGTTTGACAGTCGTTTGAATGAGTCGATGTGAGTCATTCATTTCATTTTCATTTTCATATAATTTTTTTTTCTTCCTCTTATTTGAATTTACTTACTCGGTAGACAAACATGATAAAACTGTAGCTTATGTTAACTTATTTCCTAACTTACTGGTCCTTTGCGGACTCTCTAAGTTACATGCATACGCTTAAGGCATGAAAATTTGTCTTTCAACATAATGATTAATTTGTTTAGATTAATTTTAAAAAACTTAATTAGATACAAAGAAAATGAAGAACAGAAAAACTTTGTTTTTGTTATTGTTTTTACTTTATATCGAACTTAAACCAAACTAATTTCTTCTTTTTTTTACCTTAACACTATTCTAAACCTAACATCAGAACTAAATCTTCGAAATGCTAAATCTTGTAAGCTTTCCGTTGTTTGTTGGGTTTTTTTATTATTACTGCTTCCCTTTTTTTTCCAGTTTTATATGGAAACAGGTTTTTAATTGCCACTCAGCCACCAAAATCTCTGGTGTTGCTTATTCGTGTCTTTTCGGTCTTTCTGTGCTACTGCCCTACTGAACTGCAGGCGCTCTTCATCTGTGTGCGAGTTAAGACACGAAGTCCCATCACCATAGATAAGATACCATCATCATACACCAACCAGAAGATGAATCGTCTAATTCCAAACAAGTCTAATCTTCAAGTCCCATACATCATGACGAAAGTACATCACCATCCAAACTACTAGATGTCGCCTCAGATAATCTTAACGAATCGAAAGTCAGATAATCTTAACGAATCGAAAGTCAGATAATCTTATCGAATCGAAAGTCGGATAATAATTATCGAAGGATTCTACTTCCTCTTTCATCTGTGGCACTCGTGGAGTCAACACGATTTTTAAGCAGCAGGCTTTCAATGCCTTATTATTAATTAAAATAAATATATTTTTTAATTAAAATAAATATAGTTTTTAAAATAAATTAATGTGTAGTTAATTAATTTGCGCGACCTCTCGATTATAACATATTTGTTTATCTACACCCGACCGATGCACGTGATAGATCAACGGTATAACGGATTCATTTTGTAGGAGGCCATTCATGTCAAGACTAACGAATGCTTCTGGTGGAATAAAGCCATTGCGACGTACCCTCTCATAATACATATTGTTTGGATAATATGCACCAAAAGTTAAATCGCTCGGTGGGCTCATTGATCTCTCAAGATGCCCTCAGATCAACTTGATGATAAAGTTATCCACTCTGTTTATATTGACCCCACTGTACAACGCTGCATTGGGATAGTATTTTTTGTGACCGGATTCAGGAGTCCGGTGTAAGGTAAGGCAGGGCCTGAGGCATTGTTTCTCAAAAATATCAATCTATTCCATTAAGCTGGGCCCCCATTAAACCACACTGGACATCCATATATGATGTGTATTGTATTTTATGAGAGAGGATAAAATTTAATCTTACTCTTTTCGTGTCTACATGTTTATACACTTCACAAATTTATTTTTGTTTTGGGGAAAAAAACTAGAAACAAAAAATCATACTTTTATTTGCGTTTAAGATTATAACACCTACTAGCTTTTTGTCAATGGAAAATATAAAATAATGTATATTGAAAGTAATAATGACTGCTGTAAGTTATCTATGCAATTTGTGTATTTGTATGTGTATAAAAAAAAATTTGAAACGGTTGCCTTTACTCGTATAACTAATTAATGTTAATAATTGATTCCATTGCCGCCATATTAATGTTACATACGGTCACAAATATTTGCGTACTTGTTGTTTGTTGTCCTTCTTAATAATTCGTTCGAGAAACTACAATATTTTCAGGCAATATACAGTAGCGAAAACCCGGTTTTTGGTGGCATGTCTTTTCAAAAGATTGTGTATCTTGAATGTTTATTTTGTTTTATTTTTCTTTTTTTTTGCGTTTTAATTCATTTTCTTTTCATTAACTTATGTATTTATCTATTACATTCCACAATGATTATAATTTGTTATATATACCAAATCTTATTTATTGTTATAGCATCGTTAATTACGCATATTTCTATTCCTGGGATCTCATAAAGGAACATAAGATAATTATATGAACTAAATGTGAAAAAAGAAAATAATCGTTTCTAGGATGTAAAAAAAAATCTAATGACTATTAGTTAAAGGAGAGAAAAGAAATATAACAAAACGTAGAACATTATTGAGAATAAATGTAACTTCCCTCAAAGAAGTTAATTTAAAAAATTGTTTCATCATCATCATCATCGGCATTACAACCGGAATCCGGTCTTGTCCTTATTTAGCAAGTCTCGAGGCTTGTTAAATTGTCCACAATAATTTATTTTTATGGGCAAGGTTATTAGCATTTCGTCAAAAAAAAAATTGTTTACATAAGTCTAATGAACACTTGTAAGCTTAATACGAAAATTCGTTTCGAATGTAAATTCTTTAACAATCTTGATAACTGACAACAGTTGTTTTAGTACGGTCTTTAACAAAAAAAAGGAATAAAAAAGAGAAAAAAATGTTGGTCACTTGCGCTTTGTCCGGTCTGTTGACTGTTGTCCGGGTGTCCTGTGCTGATAGGGAATACAAGTTTCCTGCGGCGACGCTAGGGTGCTAAACTGGTGGTCGTCGTTGGCAATTAGCACTCGCACTGTACTGGTTACTGTTCTTAAGGTTCTTTCGAAAGTCACTGGCACTGAAAACGTCACCGTCTTTAATTCGATGGATTAAGGTTCGTGGTTCTAATCGTGGTCACTGTGTTCACCATTCTATGTCCCAGAAAGTCGAGTGTTCACTTTTTTAAAACACAATAAAAAAGGTTGTCGCGGTCGCCAACATAGGGTAGATTTTTCTCGCGCAACTGTGCAGAACAGCGTGTTCTCACAGAGGTCACCAATGTGGAGAGGATGGTCGTGACGCCAGCGAGATGGGCGAGAGTTCTACCGCCAACCCACTAGCACGGTCACTGTCTTTAATTGAAGATTGTTCCGCCGCAGCACGAGAAATCAGTTCGCCAAGAGGAATAAGGAAACGATGATTGGACTTCGTTTCCCATCGGACACAGCACAGAATAACACACATATGGTATTGTCTATCAGGGTTAACACCCTATCGAGGAGCAGCACAGGAACAATAAAACGCACGATTTCGTTCATTCTGATTTGTTTACCGCGCGCGCGGTACGGTGAATGGCAAACGCCGACCTCTTTGGTGTTTGGAAAAAGACTCAACGATATCAAATCGCTGGCAAAAGAAATTCGGCCAGTGAAACGAGAATTCGTTTATCCTTGGCACCACAGAAAAATGGCGATACGCCTCTAATAAGCCCATCTCCAGAATGGTACGCAATGCTAACTTAAAGTCAGCCTTTTTCAACCTTAATCTTAATACTTTTACTCTCAAACTCCGCCTCATAATTACACATTCCTTATTCCTCCTCTACATGTCAGATTCTCTTATAAATCTAAGTTTTCTTGTCTTATCCATAGTTTTTCCGTGTTCTATCAAACTAAAATCTAAAATCCCTTATTTATTTATTTTTTCTTTTCAGTTTTATTCCTTTCTTACCTTAAATGTATATAAGTTAGTTATAAGTTATAGTGTAATTTTTCATTATAAAAATTGTAATATATTTATATATCATCATCATCATCGGCACTACAACCAGTCTTGGCCTTATTTAGCAAGTCCTGAGGCTTGTTAAATTTTCCATAATGATTTGTTTTTTCCGGACAAGGTCATTAGTCTTGCGCCAGAGGCTCCCCGACGGGGAATCGAACCCCGGTCTCCCGCGTGACAGGCGGGTATACTAACCACTATACTATCGAGAACCCAATATATTTATATATGCTTTTGTATTAACCAACCGCACTAAACTAAATTAGAATTAATTGTATGCCTAAAGTGTCGAATACTTTTGTAGCCAAATTAATATAAAACAAACCTTGTACTGGAGTTATACCTATTTACATTTTTGCGAACGGCTCCAACATGTATTTTTTTAATGACATCCAGTATAAGCACGTAGTATTTAGTTAGTTAATTAACACTGAACAATTCGTCAACTTCATTTACCTAAAAGAAAAAAAAATGCTATAATTAATAGAGTAAATTTAAACCAATTTAATTTTACCTTATAATTATTCTCCTATTTTGTCTGACACATCAAATGCTAATGCGCCTCAATTTGTATCAAACAAAAAGCACTTGCGAGTGACACTAATTTAAATGTTTGCACCCGGCACCAAAATGTATTTATTAATACTTTTCTGTTTGTTTGTTTGATTTGGTATAACATCGATTAATCAACTTTCATTTTTAAAGAAACAACCCACCGGTTCCACTTAGACAAAAGAAGTAGATAAGTTCTAACTAGAAGAGTATTTAGATAGCAAACTCAAGGCCCTTCGAAATCATATAAATAAGCTCGCGGCCCATGTAAATCAGCACATTTGAAAAATGAAGTTTCTCGTCTGTCTTGTTATAGCGGTAGTATCCTTGGTATGCATTAATGCCGGACCACCATCTCCAATAATGTGCCCACCACCTATTAAATGTCCACCAATAAAACCGTGCCCTCCACCACTCCCATGCTCATGTCCGATGCCAATTTGCCCAAAGCCGAAGTGCCCAATGCCACTTTGTCCGCCGCCAATCTACTAGCTGCTTGAAATAAAGAGAGTAGTAGGGTTATGCCGGTTCTGGGACAGTGATTTGTATGGAAAACCCCGGTTCTGCCCCAGTGACGTCATCACATCCGAAAGCTGTATGTCAAGGTTGAGATATGTTTGGTGGGTGGCGAAGGCAGTTTATGGGAGTGATTCATGGTTGGCGGGGGGTTATGGGTTCTTATCAGGGTGTAGTAATTGCTGTTGTGTGTAGTACGTTTCTTATCAGGGGTAGTAATTGCTGTTCTTATCAGGGTGTAGTAATTGCTGTTGTGTGTAGTACGTTTCTTATCAGGGGTAGTAATTGCTGTTCTTATCAGGGTGTAGTAATTGCTGTTGTGTGTAGTACGTTTCTTATCAGGGGTAGTAATTGCTGTTCTTATCAGGGTGTAGTAATTGCTGTTGTGTGTAGTACGTTTCTTATCAGGAGTAGTAATTGATGCTCTTATCAGGGGTAGTAATTGATGCTCTTATCAGGTGTAGTAATTGCTGTTCTTATCAGGTGTAGTAATTGTTGTAGTTTGTAGTATTCTTATTGGCTGTAGTAATTGTTGTTCTTATCAGATGTAGTAATTTGAGTATCGGGGATTTTTGTTAATGGATTGTCGGGCTTTTTGCTAATGGTTTGTGCTTTTTTTTTGTTGAGTCATTGGATAGAGTAATATATATGGGAATTTTGTGTTCGTGGATTTTGTATGGAAATGGTTCATCATCGTCATGGGAATTTTTGGTGATTCTTTATAGCGGATCTGGGACAGTTTTTGCATAGGAAAAAAGCCATGCCCATATATGGTAATTCCGGAAGTGGCCCCCTAGGAAATGAGGTAATCGGAGGGGGGCGGATGATTCGTTGTCTTTGGGTGATCGATATTTTTTTAATTTTGGGTTGTGATTAATGGTTGTTATCAGTAGTTGGCGATCGATATTTTTTCAATTTGAGGTGTGTGATTCATGGTCGTTTTGGCTTGTTGGGTATTTGTTATTAGGTGTGTACATCTTCAGTGGGTTATGGATTTGTACTTGTTATCTCGGTAAGTGAATTATGTATTAGGTTTGGGTGATTAGCGTTCAAGGTTAATTGTGTGATATGAGCAGTTGATATTTTTGAATTGTGTGTGAATATGTGATAGGTGATTCACGATTGTTTGGTAGTGAATATATTATTATTTAGTCATTGGGATTGAGTAATATATATGGGAATTTTTAGGATGATTCTATCGTGAAATGGGTGTATGTTTTAGCTGTTTCTTAA
Source organism: Microdon myrmicae (assembly GCA_963931805.1). Taxonomy (NCBI): domain Eukaryota; kingdom Metazoa; phylum Arthropoda; class Insecta; order Diptera; family Syrphidae; genus Microdon; species Microdon myrmicae. The sequence goes on from OZ007497.1 coordinate 222,750,724, forward strand.
TATATAGAAATTTTTTGTGATTCTATCTGCTTTTGGCTTTTGTTTCGGTTGTCGAGAGCTTTTTCAGTAACTCTAAGCTGTTTCTTAATATATAAGAATTTTTTGGTGATTATAACTGCTTTTGGCTTTTGTCTCAGTTGTTGGGGGGCTGTTTTTCTTTTTATGAATATACCACTTGGCAGTAAATCTAATTTTATGAATATATACCACTTGGCATTAAATCTGGGTTGAAATGGTTTGTGCTTTTGCTAATGGTTTGTGTCCTTGGTCGCTAGACTTTCGGGTGGGTTGTTTCAGTTGTTGGGGGCTGTTTTACTTTTTATGACTATACCACTTGATAGTAACTCTAATTTTATGAATATATACCACTTGGCAGTAAATCTAATTTTATGAATATATACCACTTGGCATTAAATCTGGGTTAACGTGGTTTGTGCTTTTGCTAATGGTTTGTGTCCTTGGTCGCTAGACTTTCGGGTGGGTTGTCTCAGTTGTGGGGGGCTGTTTTCCTTTTTATGACTATACCACTTGATAGTAACTCTAATTTTATGAATATATACCACTTGGCATTAAATCTGGGTTGAAGTGGTTTGTGCTTTTGCTAATGGTTTGTGTGCTTGCCCGCTAGACTTTCGGGTGGGTTGTTTCAGTTGTTGGGGGCTGTTTTCCTTTTTATGACTATACCACTTGATAGTAACTCTAATTTTATGAATATATACCACTTGGCAGTAAATCTAATTTTATGAATATATACCACTTGGCATTAAATCTGGGTTGAACTGGTTTGTGCTTTTGCTAATGGTTTGTGTCCTTGGTCGCTAGACTTTCGGGTGGGTTGTCTCAGTTGTTGGGGTCTGTTTTCCTTTTTATGACTATACCACTTGATAGTAAATCTAATTTTATGAATATACCACTTGGCAGTAACTCTATGCTGAAATGGTTTAATGCTTTTGATCTCTAGACTAGCAAGCCTTTTGCTATATATATATTGAATATAGCCTCTTTTTAAAGCCACAATTTTGAGTTTTTATATGCATATATTGTTAATTGCATACTTTAGGGCTACGCATTATCCATATAATATATTAAATTCTTTGTGCTTTTGGTTTTTTTTTTATGAATATACCACGAGTCAACGAATGATTATTCAAGTCCATATTGGTCAAAAAAAGTGTTGATATAAAAAAGGGTGTTGTTGTCCAATCCCTTGACCTTGGAATCTATATTAAATTCTTGATTTCTAAGTGTTTTTTAGTGAGTCGCCATTACTCTTATCTTATTTTGCATCCAGTATCACGACCAAATACTGATTTCTATATAGTAAGTTGTTGGTCATTATTCTGATCCCTTGACCTTGGGTGCTATATTAAATTCTCGATTTCTAATTCTTATTTTCCCATAGAACAATTTTCTAAGTACAAATGATTATTCAAGTCCATAAAATGTGCTGTTATCAAAAAAAAAACATGTGGGGGTGCTTGCCCGATCCCATGACCTTGGATGCTATATCAAATTCTTGATGTCTAAGTGTTTTTAATAAGTATCCATTATTCTTATCTTACCTATATGAATAAAACCGCTGATCATTGTTCTTTAAACATTAAAATTAATTGAGGCCATTTTTTCCATGAGTCTTAGAGAATCAAATATAGTCCACCATAACATCTCGATTTCTAATTCTTATTTTTCCCATAGAACAATTTTCTAAGTACAAATGATTATTCAAGTCCATAAAATGTGCTGTTATCAAAAAAACATGTGGGGGTGCTTGCCCGATCCCATGACCTTGGATGCTATATCAAATTCTTGATGTCTAAGTGTTTTTAATAAGTCTCCATTATTCTTATCTTACCTATATGAATAAAACCGCTGATCATTGTTCTTTAAACATTAAAATTAATTGAGGCAATTTTTTTCCAGGAGTCTTAGAATATCAAATATAGTCCACCATAACATCATATGATAAGACCTGCTTACAGCATTGAAGAGCTATCACAGAGGGGTAGCTATAATACAGCCTGTTTGGAACCGCCCTGTTTGAAGAGACAGCCTGTTTGCAATCGCCCTGTTTGGAACCGCCCTGTTTAAAGAAACCGCCTGTTTGGAATCGCCCTGTTTGGAACCGCCCTGTTTAAAGAAACCGCCTGTTTGGAATCGCCCTGTTTAAAGAAACAGCCTGTTTGGAATCGCCCTGTTTGGAACCGCCCTGTTTGGAATCGCCCTGTTTAAAGAAACCGCCTGTTTGGAGCCGCCCTGTTTGGATCCGCCCTGTTTGAAGAACCCACCTTGTTTGGGGTTAGGTGGTTATCCTATTCATCTTATCATAGTTTCCATACATGACCAAATGAGTTTGAAGAATTCTTGGTTTCTATATAGTAAATTGTTGAGCATTATTCTTATCATAGTTTCCATATTGTTAAAAAATGGGTGGATTCCGGTACCATGCCCAAATGAGTTTGAAGAATTTATTTTTAAACCATTGACATCAACATTAGTTTTTCCACAGTAATCAGCACGAGTAATAAAGTCCTATTTATAATGATAGACTATCGAATGTATCCAGTTAGTCTAAAACAGTCATTCCATGGACACACAAGCAAATCAATAAAGAAAACAAAAATTAATTTTTTTCTCATAACGTTATAATTTATTACTTTTTTTTATTTTTACTACAAATATCTCTTATATCTAACCTATTATTATTTAAAAAAATATATAACAATCCTATTATTAAATATAAATATGAGTCATAATTTTTTTAACTTAAACATTACTTAATCTATTATGCCCCCAAGCATACGTGCTTACGCGATCTTCACAAATATACCTTTTTGTGTCGCTATCGCTTAATGCTAACTTATTTACAGACTGCGTATAAATATTGTGTAACTTACTTCTAAATGTTAACATAGGTTTATATAATAACTTACGTCTTAATAAACAATTTCTATAATCTCTTATATCTAAACTATTGGTAACAGACTTCTTTACCCCCTTAGCCTTTTTTGTTACTTCACTGGTGTCTAAAGCAAAAGAGTACATTTTAGCTCTTAACCCAATGAATTCAGTCATGTTTTTGCTATTGTTCTCATCTTTGAATTTTCCGAGAACTTTTCAATTTATTTGAGGGAAATTATGAACGTTATCTATTGGATATTCCGATGTATCAAACCTAGATTTTTCTGGATCAACAATATCGCTATATATATCCGAATAAAAATCATTAGTTGATATTGTATAGATAAAAGAGTCTGTATCCATGTAATTCAGCTGAATCGCCGTATCAAACTTTTTTCTCATGTAATCATAGTGAAAGTCATACATGAGCCATTTTGATAGTTCTAATACTGCGAATCCTAAATAAATGGGTTTATCAAATACTATTCGCGCCTTGCTCAGTTCAATAGCACACATCTGAGGTGTAAATATTGAGAGGCTATGGAAATTGGGATGAGCAATCAGTTTTCTGGCGCTGTGTGAATTTCTTTCTCCTTCCCATTGAGAAACAATTTTTACATCTCGTCGCTTCTCAACATTCTCCATGGTTTTGCCATACACACTATTATTCATTAATTTAAAAAAGTCTTTTTCAAACTTATTTTTCGCCTTTTTTCTATACTCCGTGTTGAGGGTTATATATTTTTGCAACCACTCAGATTGTGTAAAAGACAACACTCTATGAACTCTAGTGAGAATCAGCCCATGTTTCAGACATTGTTGTAAATTCTTTAGATGAATTATATACTTTGTCTTTGAATGTAGACTAGCGACAAGCTTAGGAGTTTTGCACCCCGGCGTTATCATATTTTCTGGGCAAAATGGAAGATCATTGTGCTGATCGTGAAGATCAATTGGATAAGTTAAATCTACTTCCAATACATAGCCGATTTTATCGTTTCCATCACAATTTAAAATATATTCGGCTGTGAAGATTTGTGGATCACTCCATTGAAAATTTCCATCTGGAAGATGTTGCGACATTGCCCAACCGTACAGGTTATTTGCATCTAAATACATAAGATATTTATTTGGCTTGCTAGCATCGAAATTTTTCAAATATTTATTATTCGCAACGGTATGTCGATGACTACACTGACATAATCCGCCACGGATGCCATTCTTAAAGAAATTAAGCATCTCAACATCTGTTAGAAGTTCCAGATTGATTTCTGTTGTTTTCAACATTGCATCCCAAGATAAGCCGGGAGATGTATAGTAATGACATGGATCTAACTCATATATATCTAGACAAACCTTACGAAAATTCTCAAATACATCTGCCAACAATAAGACATCGCTCTGCAGATATAAAACCATGTACTCTTTTAATGTTTTGCAATTGAAATGCTTCCACACTTTTTGAGCATAATCGTAATCTTCAACTAAACAATCTTCATTCGTTAGTCTATTATAGAATTCAGTAATTGGAGGAAGAGAACAGTCATCTAAACGAGCCCAACAATTAACATATTCATAGGGAAATACCCCCTTCCTCATCATTAACTTCAAAGAGGCGTCGTTTTTGTAAAATCCCCTATTAATTATGAAATCGTCTTCAGATAAATTTTTAGTTAGCGAATCTATGCTAGACTGTAGAAATCGACATGAATCTAAAAACCTAATCTCGAATGAATTGTGCTCATCTAAATATATGCGTTTGGAAATCGATATATAATTTTCCTTATTTAGTGGAATTATACGTATTTCCCCCTTAATACAACCCAGACTTTTCATAAATAGATGTGAATCATAACCCGTCAAATTATGGAAAAAGACTGGGAAAAAGGTTGGAACGCGAAAATCTAAATTACACTGAGAATGGGCTGGTCCTCTATAGACACCAGTGAAATGGCAATGGTCCCTTACTCTTACATCTAATTCATTAAATCTAACCTTACAAATACTGCAGACTGGCGATGTTGTTTGATGCTGATTCTGTTGTTTTGTTAAAGGAGCCATTGGCTTTGGTCGACCAATGACTTCCTTGTGAATATGAATTAAATCGTTGAATAGCATCTGCACAAAACGGTTTGGTGTGTCTTCTCCTGCAAAAAAGAAAAAAATGTTTTATTAGTTTTATGATTTTTTCTTATTAAACATGTTTTGACTTACCAACAAATATGCGGTGCTTGCTTAAATCATCATCAAAGGAGCATTTGATATGGTATGAAAAAGCGCATGGGATATGTGGTTGAACGTCTGTTGTTGAAGAAATTTCCGGATCCGGTGCACATTGGCTAATGGGGCGTAGAATGGATTCAAAATCCGCATACACCACAAAAGGAACAATTAATTTGCGATTATGCTTTTTAAATTTAAGTATTTTATTACTTTCATCGGGCATAACTGTTATTATTTTTTTGCATTCGCTCTTATGCATTTGTAGGGCAGATTCTGAAGCGAATCGCAGCAAGCAGCCGTTGCATAAATGCATTCGATGTTCATGTTTGGTGATCTGGCTTTCCAACAAACGCGAGATGTTTTTAATATACACATAATGCGTTTTATTCACATCATCACTACTTATGCAATAAAGCAAGTTAATATGCTTTGCTTTTTCCTCACGAGTATGATAGTAGGGTCCAATTATCTTATATTGCCCTTTATCATTAATCTCATAACCAAAAACATTTATGCTAAAGGTTGGATTATTTGCTTCGAATATGCTCGCGTCTTTGACTATCAGAGGAAATTGCATATTCTTGAAACAAAGTACTTGATCATTGTATACTATTGTTTCGCTTGCAATGTTGTCAATTTTATAGTACGATGGTCTTTCTGTATGAACTGTATCATTCGCGAAAGCCGATATAATGGCCCATTTAAAACAATATTCATCGTTATTTTGAACATTGATACAGGCTTTTTTGGTTGTTATTTGTTTGGGCAAATTAAAATGTGGGGTGTATTCATTCCGACTATGATCCGGAAATTTCTGTATTCTATTTTTTCCCTCGGACATGGTTGTAATTAATTTGCGACATTCACTCTTGTGTTTTTGCAGTCCGGATTCAGTGGTGAAGTGTTGTAAACAGCCGTTACATAGACGCATTCGATGATCATATTTGGTAATCTGGCTGCTCAATAAACGCGAGATGTTTTTAATGAACACATAATGCGTTTTATTCTCATCGGAACTTTCACAATAAAGCAAGTTAATATGTTTTGCTTTTTCTTCACGAGTATGATAGTAGGGTCCAATTATCTGATATTGCCCTTTATCATTAATCTCATAACCAAAAACATTTATGCTAATGGTTGGATTATTTGCTTCGAATATGCTCGTGTCTTCGACTGCCAGAGGAAATTGCATATTCTTGAAACAAAGTACTTGATCATTGTATACTATTGTTTCGCTTGCGATGTTGGCAATTTTATAGTATGATGGTCTATCAGCATGATGTGTATCATTCGCGAAAGCCGATATAATGGCCCATTTAAAACAGTAATCATCATTGTTTTTAACATTGATACAGACTTTTTTGGTCAATATTTGTTTGGGCAAATTAAAATGGGAAGAAGCTCGAAGTGGATCGTATTTGTTGATGTTAATTTCAATGCTCTGAAATGTTAACAACGTCCATCCGCTATCTTTTTCTTGGAACTCTTCCAATTTTGCTTTGATATTTTCAATTGCCGTGCTCAAATTTTCTCTTATGTCTTTCTCTTTCTCAATCGTGTACATTTTAGTTTGCATGCTTTTTATATCTATTTGCATTAACTCATCACATTCTTTGGTGAATTTCGCAAACTTAGCAAAAAGCTCCATGCTAAATTTAAATGTGTTCAAAATTTCCAATTGATTTTTCAATAATTCATTAATCAATGGAATATTTTTTTCAAACAGATTATTCACATTTATCATACTCTCATCTTTGTTGGTGATGGAGAATGTTTTTACACGATTTTTGAACGCGTTTGCTATCAAGGAAACATTTTCATTTAGAGATTGTTGAGCGTTTGCTTTATGGGTATTTTTTCTTTGATGTTGAACCCAAAGCTGCTCTTCAACATTCTCATAGCAAAACAAGCATCTTTTGTATGTCGACTGCTTAGATTTTTTTGCAGGTTGTTCTCCTGACATTGTTGGTGGTTGTTGTTGTTGTCCTGATCGCTTCATATTATTAAATATTTTGTTATGTTATTAAATTAAATTTTTTTTTTTTTGGTTGGTGTTTTTTTATCTAAAAAGGAATGAATAAAATTTTATTGTTACTTCTACAGTTTTTTTGTTTGGAAGAGAGGTTTAGTATGTATTAGGCGGTGTCATTTTAGCAATAAGAACGGATAAAAAAGCAGAAAAAAAAATCGCTATTACAAAACATCACTACGATAGACCGCGATTGTCTATTAAAAAGTGATAATTTTTGCTATATATATTTTTTCACTATAAATTTCATATTAATATTTACTTCCTCTCTCTAAAAACGATAACACCGTATTATTGTTAAGAACAAAACAATTTTCATCAAATATTGCGCTCTACATTTAAAACCCAGAACAAAATAAATACTAACACCGCATCAAAAAAAAAAGAAATAATAATTAATATATAAGATAACTTACCGTTTTTGGTGATGGTTTTTTTATATATAAATCCCTCGTTGATTTTTTTTTATTTTTGCTGAATTCCTCGTTGATTTTTTTAATTTTTTGATGAAATCCTATATGAACAAAAAACTTCATTAAAACAATGATCAAAATAGGGTAAACACACTCAATCGCAAAACACTAGAACCGCCCGCGTAATTGTTACCCAAAAATTTATCTGCAAAAACACTAGAACTGCGTAATTGTTAACTAAAATTTAACCGCGTAATTGTTACCCAAAAATTTATCTGCAAAAACACTAGAACTGCGTAATTGTTAACTAAAATTTAACCGCGTAATTGTTATCTAAAAATTTAACCGCAAAAACACTAGAACTGCGTAATTGTTAACTAAAATTTAACCGCAAAAAAACACTAGAACCGCCCACGTAATTGTTACCTAAAAATTTTTTTTCCATAATTAATATAAATATAAGATAACTTACCTTTTTTTCCTATTTAGTATGATGATGATGATGCTGATTTTTTTAATCTTTTTTTTTTACACACTTTTTTGATTCACTATATATCAAACAAAACACAATGTATAGCGTAGCTCAACAAAACAAAACAAAACGGATTGGAGGCTTTGGTTCGTCAAAGTAAACTGATACGCACTGGCTTAAACACTCGAGCTTTTATACAAGAAATCCCTTCTAATACCGGAAACGATACATTCTTTGTACAATATGGAAACTATGATAAGAATAATGACCAGCGACATAGAAATCATTATTTAGTCATATCACCGAACCAGCAAAACATTTTTGAACAATATGACGAAAAAAAGAAAAAATAAGATAAGAGAATTAGTCGTCTTAATTAATATTTCTTAGAAATCAAAAAAATTTTGTTGTTAGTTATGAAGTCATTGGACAGGGTAAGCATTCATATTTTTGATAAGAGAACTATGGGACTCAATTAATATTTCTTGGAACTCAAACAATTTTTATGATTAAATATGAGGTTATTGGACTGGGTAAGCATTTATATTTTTGATAAGAGAACTGTGGGACTCAATTAATATTTCTTAGAATTCCAAAAAATTTTTATGGTTAAATATGAGATTATTGGACTGGGTAAGCATTCATATTTTTGATAAGAGAACTGTGGGACTCAATTAATATTTTCTTAGAATTCAAAAAAATTTTTATGGTTAAATATGAGATCATTGGAACGGGTAAGCAAGCATTCATATTTTTGATAAGAGAACCGTGGGACTCAATTAATATTTCTTAGAATTCAAAAATTTTTTATGGTTAAATATGAGGTCATTGGACCGGGTAAGCATTAATATTTTTGATAACAACACATTTTATGGACTTGAATAATCATTTGTACTTAGAAAATTGTTCTATGGGGAAAAAAAACCCAAGAATTTGATATAGCATCTGAGGTCATGGGATTGGACAAGCAGCCACATGTTTTTTGATAACAGCACATTTTATGGACTTGAATAATCATTTGTACTTAGAAAATTGTTATATGGAAAAATAAGAATTAGAAATCGAGATGTTATGGTGGACTATATTTGATTCTCTAAGACTCATGGAAAAAAAGGCCTCAATTAATTTTAATGTTTAAAGAACAATGATCAGCGGTTTTATTCATATAGATAAGACAAGAATAATGGAGACTTATTAAAAACACTTAGACATCAAGAATTTGATATAGCATCCAAGGTCATGGGATCGGGCAAGCACCCCCACATGTTTTTTTTTTTGATAACAGCACATTTTATGGACTTGAATAATCATTTGTACTTAGAAAAAATTGTTCTATGGAAAAATAAGAATTAGAAATCGAGAATTTAATATAGCACCCAAGGTCAAGGGATCAGAATAATGACCAACAACTTACTATATAGAAATCAGTATTTGGTCGTGATACTGGATGTAAAATAAGATAAGAGTAATGGCGACTCACTAAAAAACACTTAGAACTCAAGAATTTAATATATATTCCAAGGTCAAGGGATTGGACAACAACACCCTTTTTTTATATCAACACTTTTTTTGACCAATATGGACTTGAATAGCTCCTCGATAGTATAGTGGTTAGTATACCCGCCTGTCACCCGGGAGACCGGGGTTCGATTCCCCGTCGGGGAGCCTCTGGCGCAAGACTAATGACCTTGCCCAGAAAAAATAAATCATTATGGAAAATTTAACAAGCCTCAGGACTTGCTAAATAAGGCCAATACCGGCTCCCGGTTGTAGTGCCGATGATGATGATGATGATGATGATGGACTTGAATAATCATTCGTTGACTCGTGGTATATTCATAAAAAAACCAAAAGCACAAAGAATTTAATATATTATATGGATAATGCGTAGCCCTAAAGTATGCAATTAACCCTAAAGTATGCAAATAACAATAAAAACTCAAAATTGTGGCTTTAAAAATAGGCTATATTCAATATATATATAGCAAAAGGCTTGGTAGTCTAGAGATCAAAAGCATTAAACCATTTCAGCATAGAGTTACTGCCAAGTGGTATATATTCATAAAATTAGATTTACTGCCAAGTGGTATATTCATAAAAAGAAAAACATCCCCCCAACAACTGAGACAACCCACCCGAAAGTCTAGCGACCAAGGACACAAACCATTAGCAAAAGCACAAACCACCTCAACCCAGATTTAATGCCAAGTGGTATATATTCATAAAATTAGATTTACTGCCAAGTGGTATATTCATAAAAAGAAAAAAACCGCCCCCCAACAACTGAGACAAAAGCCAAAAGCAGTTATAATCACCAAAAAATTCTCATATATTAAGAAACAGCTTAGAGTTACTGAAAAAGCTCTCGACAACCGAAACAAAAGCCAAAAGCAGATAGAATCACAAAAAATGTCCATATATTAAGAAATAGCTAAAACATACACCCATTTCAACATAGAATCACCCAAAAAATTCCCATATATTAAGAACCAGCTTAGATTTACTTAAAAAGCTCTCGACAACCGAAACAAAAGCCAAAAGCAGATAGAATCACAAAAAATTTCTATATATTAAGAAACAGCTAAAACATACACCCATTTCACGATAGAATCATCCTAAAAATTCCCATATATATTACTCAAACCCAATGACTAAATAATAATATATTCACTACCAAACAATCATGAATCACCTATCACATATTCACACACAATTCAAAAATATCAACTGCTCATATCACACAATTAACCTTGAACGCTAATCACCCAAACCTAATACATAATTCACTTACCGAGATAACAAGTACAAATCCATAACCCACTGAAGATGTACACACCTGATAACAAATACCCAACAAGCCAAAACGACCATGAATCACACACCTCAAATTGAAAAAATATCGATCGCCAACTACTGATAACAACCATTAATCACAACCCAAAATTAAAAAAATATCGATCACCCAAAGACAACGATCATGAATCATCCGCCTCACTCCGATTACCTCATTTCCTAGGGGAGCACTTCTGGAATTACCATATATGGACATGGCTTTTTTCCTATACAAAAAGTGTCTCAGAATCGCTATAAAAAATCACCAAAAATTCCCATGACGATGATGAACCATTTCCATACAAAATCCACGAACACGAAATTCCCATACATATTACTCTATCCAATGACTCAACAAAAAAAGCACAAACCATTAAATTACTACATCTGATAAGAACAACAATTACTACAGCCAATAAGAATACTACAAACTACAACAATTACTACACCTTATAAGAACAGCAATTACTACACCAGATAAGAGCATCAATTACTACCCCTGATAAGAGCATCAATTACTACCCCTGATAAGAGCATCAATTACTACTCCTGATAAGAAACGTACTACACACAACAGCAATTACTACACCCTGATAAGAACAGCAATTACTACCCCTGATAAGAAACGTACTACACACAACAGCAATTACTACACCCTGATAAGAACAGCAATTACTACCCCTGATAAGAAACGTACTACACACAACAGCAATTACTACACCCTGATAAGAACAGCAATTACTACCCCTGATAAGAAACGTACTACACACAACAGCAATTACTACACCCTGATAAGAACAGCAATTACTACCCCTGATAAGAAACGTACTACACACAACAGCAATTACTACACCCTGATAAGAACAGCAATTACTACCCCTGATAAGAAATGTACTACACACAACAGCAATTACTACACCCTGATAAGAACAGCAATTACTACCCCTGATAAGAAACGTACTACACACAACAGCAATTACTACACCTTGATAAGAACCCATAACCCACCCGCCAACCATGAATCACTCCCACAAACTGCCTTCGCCACCCACCAAACATATCTCAACCTTGACATACAGCTTTCGGATGTGATGACGTCACTGGGGCAGAACCGGGGTTTTCCATACAAATCACTGTCCCAGAACCGGCATAACCCTACTACTAAAGAGAACCATAAAACTATCCACAAATCTGAGAAGCACGTCTTCTAAAGAAAATGTAAAATAAAAAATAAAAAAAACATTTCAAATTGTTTTATTAATGTGATTTGAAATTAGATACAATTGTAAGTAAAGTTGTTTCTGAAACGTTAAGAAACTAATAATCCTTTTGGTCTGTAACTTCCATTAAAGTTATGCTTGGTTTCGTGGCCTGTTATAAAGTTGACAAAGTGTGATAGGTTATTAATTATATAATTAGATGGAACTTTTTTATCAAACTAAAGCTCTAACAACAAACTTTGTTTAACTGCATGTCCTGCGTATAACGAAAAGGTGGTCTCGAACTCCGGCCATTTACTTACCAGTAAATGTTCACGAGATTACCCTAAAACCTAGAAGTTATTGTTGTAACATTTTGATTACAAATCCTGAAATTAATTCGAAGAAAGAATTATTTGGGGAAAAAGAAATCCATAATTTTTTCACTAGATGGCTGTGTTAACACGAGGGTTGGCTTCCGACCTCAACGTGAAGATAGCAGCACTCGTCAAAAAAAGATAATGAACGTATTAAGTGTGCATCTTTTGACAGTTACTCACCAATATCTCAGCTTTTTTGGACGAGTAGTTTTTATTTGACAGTTGTTTGAGTGAGTTGATGTGAGTGTTTTTTTGAAAATGGACAAAATTGAGTATCGAGCTGTCATTAAATTTTTGTTTTTGAAAGGCAATACGCCTACGCAAATCAAAGATGAGTTGGACTCTCTGTATGGGGACTCTGCACCATCATTTACCACCGTGAAATTGTGGGCAGCTGAATTTAAACGTGGCCGTGAGGGCTTGGGAGGCGATAAACGTTCGGGACGTCCAAAAACTGCAGCAACTGAAGATAACATGGCTAAAGTTCACCAAATGGTGCTATACGACCGCCGAATTAAAGTGATAGAGATAGCAGAGGCTATGAAAATGTCCAAAGAACGTGTTTGTCACATATTAACACGTTGACGGACAGTTGCGTCTATAGCCGTCAAGTTCAAGTTCACTATGTGACATGACGGCAATAGCCGTCCAATACGAAACGGTCGTTTTTAGACACTGCGGCTGTAGCAGCACAAATGCGCATTTACCAGCGTACAAGTAGAAGCCTAGTGTCATGTTTTCGAAAAAACATATTTTCAGCGTTGTAAACAATGTTCTAAACAGGGAGTAAGGAAGGAAACATCATATTGCTGCAAGAATTGCATATCAAAACCTGCACTGTGTCCTGCACCATGCTTTGAAACATGGCATACCGAAAAAAATGTATAATAATTATAAAATTATAATAAATTTATTTGTCATTTATTTATTTTTGTTTGATCATGAACTAACATTTCGTGTAAAACTCCCAAAAATACATTGTTGCTCACAAAAAATTGCTTATTTCAGTCATTAAACCTGTCATTTACGTTTTTAAATTTTTGCTGTTATAGCCGCCATCGTCCCATTACATAGTGTCTAGAGTCCGCTGGCGCCATGACGGTTGTAGCCGCAACCTAATTAAAGGTGCTGAATTAATCAAAATTAAGTGTATTTAAGCAGAAAGAGTAAAACTATACTTCTAATATTCTAAAAATTACAAAAACATATAGTGTCAATTTTCGAATTTCACTTGTTTCTACTGTCCGTCAACGTGTTAAATCAAAATTTAGGCATGAGAAAGCTGCCGCGTTTGCTCACGTTCGACCAAAAACGTGTTCGAATGAACATTTCCAACGCTCTGTTGGTCGCAGTTTAGGCGCAATGGGTCCGAGTTTTGGCGCCGATTAATTACTGTCCATGAAACTTGGATACACCATTATACACCCGAAACAAAAATACCGTCAAAACGTCTGCAAAGGGGGAATGGGCTCAAAAAAAAAAAAACTTTTCTTTTCAGCTGTTTTTTAGGATAGTCATGGAGTTATCTTAATCGATTATCTTCAAAAAGGAAAAACCATTACAGGAGCATACTACGCATTATTAATTGACCAACTGAAGGCAGAAATTGCGGAAAAACTGTCACATTGGCAGAAAAAGAAAATCCTGTTTCACCACGACAACGCACCGTTCCACACCTCAGCGGTTGCCATGGCGAAAATCCACGAATTACGGTTTGAACTGCTTGACCATCCGCCTTACTCACCAGATCTAGCCCCAAGCGACTTCTCTCTATTCCCTAATCTAAAAATTGCGCTCGGAAGACAGATATTCTCATCAAATGAGCAGGCATTCACCTTCGTGAACAGTTCTTTTGCAGAGAAAAACGCCGAGTACTGTTTGGATGGGTTAGAGAGATGGAAGAATCGCTGGGAGAAGTATCTAGTGTTACAAAGAGACTATGTAGAAAAATAAAAATAAATTTTAAGAAAAACGTTCTTGGATCTTGTATCTTTTCAGCCCACCCTCGTAAATGTTCATTTGCGCTGCCTGGTTACACTTTGTGTGTTGTTCAGCGGAGTAGGAGTAGTTGCACAATTTGGTTCTACATTTGAGGCTCCACAACCTGTGAAAAACGCAAAACCATGAGTACATACTGTGGGTAGTTTCTGCTTGTGCACCCTGCACGGGTGCGGATTCAGCAAAAACAGCACAGATTGTTCATGTGCCTGACAGGGGCACTAGTTCACAGAAATCCCCAACTCGTTCACTGAAACTCCTCCAAGAAAAAGATAAATCACCGAACACACAAGAGAAGATAGGAAAATGTCAAGTAATAAAACACTGGTGAAGTTGTTTGGCTGTACATCGGTTCTTTATTGTTCTTGATTATTTAACACTCTTAAGTTTAGTATAAAAACGGCACTTGCACTTAAGTCTAATACAACTTATATTTTTAAGGCACGAGTCAATTGGGATCAAAGTTAGTGGGATACACTTGTTTATGGGAACTAAATAAATTATATTATGAAACACGGCATGGCAAAAAGACGCACACGAACAGAAATGATCTAGTAAAGAAGGAACTCTTGGACGAACTCTTCATGACTCTCCGCGGGGATTCGTTAACATAGGTGCGCACCCTTCGAGGAATAAAATCTGACTCCACCATGAATCTAGATGTTGCTTCACACGGATATCTCTATTCGATATTGCACATATACAGAGAAAGGGCCTGTACATGGAAAGGACAGCATTTCAAATATAGACTGAAGTCGAATAAGGATAAGCGGCAACAACAACTGCTTAAATGATATTCGAATACAACTCAGGTCAGCTGTGCAAATAGATGGTCGCTCGTATAGCGGCCGGAAAAGGTTGTTATGTTTGAACTAGCGATTCGTTGATGCAGATATAGGTTTCTGAGTATTATATTTAAGGGAATGATACCGTGGGATCTGATCTGGTGATCGGAATGATTACACAATGACGGTTGTGTATTTATCCACGTCAATTGTGCATTGCATCCATAATGAGTCGAGGGTCGAATTCCAGTGTAAATATTTACACTGGCAAATAATTCGGCAGTTAGGCGCGAGTTGCGCTTTGCTTTGTAGCGAACAGGAATACTCGGAAGTATTGGTCTGTGTTTGATGGGCATGTGGTCGCCCATAGTAACCGATCGGTTCATGCAGACGAACCGAAATGGTTTTAATTGATGACATGGCAAGATGGTAATCTTGCCGGGGATTTATGTTTCAGGTGCAAGATACTGACGGGTAGCATACGCTCCTCGATTACAGGTAAGCAAAATGGCTTTGTTGGGTGTGGAAAGGCTGGTTGATTTAAAGGGAATGGGTGGTTCTTTGTGAATACTTTAAATAACCCCCACAATACCATATATATTTATCTAAATTTAAATTGTGGATTATAAATTGTAACCGAAGCGAACCAGCGGATTTCTCCAAACAGTAATAGACATCGCCCTTATCTGCAATCGACTCATAATATCCCTAAATGCAAATTAGAGAAAGATACGAGTACAATCACTCTGATCACCAATTCATAATAGTGGAATTAGAGGGAAGGAATGAATGAAAATTATCTGTGTTACCTCTATGTGAAATTAGAAATAGAGATCGGCGGTGATTACTTGAAGGACTAGCAATACTGTGAACCCATTAATTAAGAAATTAACTAAAATAAAAAGGACTAATCAGCAATACTGTAAATCCACTAATCAAGAAATTTACTAAAATAAAAAGGACTAACCAGCAATACTGTGAACCCATTAATTAAGAAATTAAATCAAATAAAGAGAACATTTTACCAAACTAAACCAAACCGAGTTTTATTTCTTATCCCTTATTGGTCGGTGGACAATTCTCAGTGAACAATCAGTGGTGTTTGGCTTAACCTGCGTCCATGCTGACGCTTCTAGCAAAATTGACCCACAGTACTCTGCAACTACTCCTACCCTGTTGAACAACCCACAAAGTGTAACCGGGCAGCGCAAATGAACATTTACGAGGGTGGACTGAAAAGTTTCCAACCTAACAAAGATACAAAACATGTTTTCCTTGTAACTCTACACACTTCTCCCAGCGATGCTCCCTTCTCTCTAACTCGTCCAAGTAGTACTCGGCATTTTTCTCTGCAAAATAACTGTTCACGAAGGTGATTGCCTCCTCATATTATGAAAATCTCTGTCCTCCGAGCGCAATTTTTAGATTAGGGAATAGAGAGAAGTCGCTTGGGGGTAGATCTGGTGAGTAAGGCGGATGGTCAAGCAGTTCAAACCGTAATTCGTGGATTTTCGCCATGGCAACCGCTGAGGTGTGGAACGGTGCGTTGTCGTGGTGAAACAGGATTTTCTTTTTCTGCCAATGTGACAGTTTTTCCGCAATTTCTGCCTTCAGTTGGTCAAGTAATGATGCGTAGTATGCTTGTGGCGGTTCCGCCAGATCCCACGGCTCGCCTTCCTGAAAAAACCCCCATAACCACAACCCAGTCTGCACCAGCTTTCACTAATGCAATTCGCATTAGCATCTTAAATGCTTCACGCATCAAACAGATCCAACCATTATAACCCAAAAGTACCTGCAAAAGAATTCTTACCTTTTCAAGCATTCCTTCGCTTACAAATCCCCTGTAAGAGTTCGTACTTTCCTTATCATAAATTATCCTGAAAAGAAAAACCCCGGTTCACATATCATGTAACCATTCCAGCCAGGAATAATTATCATTGCGTCGCCTATTCCCAGTTTTATTCATGTGTACAATAAATTTCTTTATGTATACATTGGCTGGCGTCCTTTTCTCCCAGCAATAAAATTCCCTGACTCGCACAATATGCAAACCAAAGCAAATACGCATCTCGCGTCTTAAACCTATTAGCACCACGTGCATCGGCATTGCGGCCATCGTAACAGCTGCAATGCATACCATAGACAATTCATATCGTTTAGGTACCCGAATCACATTTTCTATGTAATGAGCGGCTGCTATTTAGCTAGCCGACCCTCATTACCGAACTATGCATTAGGTCATATTTCCCTTGTCCTTTGATTCGCCGAATCTTGTCCCTTTCGAACTAGATGCATAAACAAATACAAAGCCATTAGCATCCGATGAGACGCGATTCGTTTGTTTCAACAAACACACATCTCTTGGATGCCCATTATGCCCCGTCTTTGAGTTTCAGGTTTATTCCTATGGCCTTGTGTATGATAAATAAACCAATTTGATCTTCACTCACACATACACAGTCATTGCCAGGTCTGTCCTCCTTGTTTCCACCACAGAGAAACATTTTCTTCTTGGGCAAACTCACCTTAAAACGAGATAATTATCGTGGAGTCGTAATATAACCATCAAGGCGGATGGTCGCTCCGCCATCCACCGTACCGTCACCGGTACGGTGTGATTCGATAAACCAGTGTTCTAGTTTTTGTCGCGATTTTTTGAAGCAATTACTGTGTTGTATATTGCAATGAATTAACAATTATTAATAATTTTAAAATACTAGTTTTGCAGTGCCACGAACCATGTAAATAATAAGAACATTATATTAAGATAATCGCGAATTATTTTATTCATCATTAAACCAAACAGTTAATTAATAAACAATAAAAAGAGTGTTTAAATTTTATTTCCCTCGTGAGCGACCTTCCTTCGGTGATGTTCGGTGATCAGGCGCTGTCCCACCTTCTCCGTTCATCCTTCCGCGTTAATGGACAATTTGGGTGCTCGCATTGGCGGCGGAACAGTGGAGCTTTCTTTTGATCTTCGTGACAGTGATGATGGGAGAGGAAGTGAACCAGTGCAGTACGCCCGCACAACATACTTCCTCCCCACATGCTCCTTTAATGGTTTTTCGTTTTTGAAGATAATCGATTAAGATAATTCTATGACTATCCCAAAAAAACAGTCACCATCGCTTTCCCATCCGAAAAAACAGTTTTTGCTTTTTTTGGGGCCGATTCCCTCTTTTCAGTCCACTGATCTGACTGTATTTTTTGTTTCGGGCGTATAATGGTGTGTCCAAGTTTCATGGACATATTTTCATAGACTTTGCTATTTCTCTCACTTTAATTAGGCGGTCGTGTAGCACCATTTGGTAAACTTTAGCGATGTTACCGTCAGTTGCTGCAGTTTTTGGACATCCCGGACGTTCATCGTCTCCCAAGCTCTAACAGTCACGTTTAAATTCAGCTGCCCAAAACTTCACCGTGGTAAATGATGGTGCAGAGTCCTCATACACAGAATTCAACTCATCTTTGATTTGCGTAGGCGTATTGGCTTTCAAAAACAACAATTTAATGACAGCTCGATTTTGTCCATTTTCACAAAAACACTTACATCGACTCATTCAAACGACTGTCAAATAAAAACTACCCGTCCAAAATGGCTGAAATTTTGGTGAGTAACTGTCAAAAGATGCACAACTATATTCACTAGATTTTATTGACGAGTGTTGTTATCTTTACGTTTATGTCGGATACTCTGCAGCCCACCCATGTATATTACGTTGAGACCGCACCTCGTGTACGCTCAATATCCTGAAGTGACAGATATCCGTTTTCCTTTCACTTAAAGGGCACAAAAAAGGTTTTTAAACGACTCGTGATGCCACTTAACAGGATTTGCGTGAAGATTCATCATTTTGAAAGCAATTCACTTCCTAGGTCTGGAATTTAAAGTCAAAGACGTCGATGCTGGTCCTCCGCAACCTGACCACCGCTCCTTTATGCGGTGACCAGCTGAAGTCCGCCAATGTAAGTTGTTGCCAAGATCTCTTCTAACCTCAATGGGGAATGACACTTGAGTAATCTATACCAACAATTCGTTTGAGTAATTTAAACAATGACAAAATAGCTATTAATGATTTTTATAACGTCTACATTTTTTGAGCGATAGAATTTGCATTAAGTTTTGTGTGGCTAATGAAATTTCTGCTTCAGAAACATTAAAAAAAATGTGAAAGGAGTTCGGCGAACAACCTACGTCGACAACACATGTATATGATTTACGCAGTATAATTCAAATAGGCTCCCCGATAGTATAGTGGTTAGTATACCGGCCTGCCACGCGGGAGACCAGGGTTCGATTCCCCGTCGGAGAGCCTCTGGCGCAAGACGAATGACCTTGCCCGGAAAAAAACAAATCATTATGGAAAATTTAACAAGCCTCAGGACTAGATAAATAAGGCCAAGACCGGCTCCCGGATGTAGTGCCGATGATGATGATGATAGTATAATAGAAGAAGGTTCACAATGCTTCGAAGTTGATTCATATTGATATAAAGAAAAACCCCACTATTCTACATTACATGTTTTTAGCTTCAGCCATCATCACATGAGGACAACCTATTAGATTGTACGCCGAAAGGCAAAACAAAACCAAAACACTTTGTACAATTTAGTGTGGTCGTGGAGAGCCAGAAAATTAATATACAAAGAATAAATGTGAATAGGACTTAACATTTAGTTTTATATAAAAACTGTACATTTTTTTGTAACATAAATGGTTAAAAATAAATTGAATACACTATTTATATAGTATTATAATATTATATCATTTATATTTACATTATATAAATTAAAACACATTAAGCTCCCAAAATAAGCGGCAAACATATCCCAGAAAAATAAAACCAATTGTCAAATCCTTGGGTACTCCTTGGTACTTTCGCAATATTTTTTTTACGTTGAAAAATCTAACATAATTACCAGCTAGTCGTAATTAAAGATTAGCCATAAATCATTTTTTATTTGACTAACAATTCTGGGGGGCTGCAATTACGTTAATCAAGTGTAAACAATTTATACAACTCAAAAATAAAAGAGAACTAATTAGATCCAAATTGAATTGAGCGATTGAATGAAAGAGCAGAGACAGCTTTAAATGTATCTTTATAAACGCTCCGAAATTTCTATAGTGAGAGATGTTAAGATAATTGCCATATTGAAAAATTAGAAAATCTTGTATTTGCTTATTTAATAAGCAAAACGCAGGTATGGATATTGAAGAACTATGTTTAGTTATTTGCTTTTGCGCCAACTGATCAAAAATTTAATAAAAGATAAATGACGCAATTTGTCGTGCAATTACTGTTCAAGGAAGTGTGTGCTTCATTTATAAAATTTGTATTGATACCTTAGAAGCGTGAAAGGTATAAAAGGAAATTACGACCGATAACTAGATTATCGTTTGTTAGACCATGAAGTTGCTCAGTTTAATTTCTATTGCTGTTATAGCAATTGTATGCGGAAGTGCTTTAGGTGCGCTTCCGCCAATTTCAACAATGAGGCCAGGTCCAATATATACTTCCTGTCCGCCGCCACCACCACCCGTCGAGCATTCCAACACCTTGCTCTATGCCAGAACCCTGTCCAATTCCGATATGCCCTATACAGAAATGTTTGACAACTATTTAATCAATTCCATCGATGGACCGATCCACTCCTTACACATGACTTACTTATCTACCGTTTGTTACTCAGGTGATTTTTAACAATAAACTACAAAGCATTTGCTATAGAATTTGTCTCAGCGTTTTTTGTTTTTGGCGAGTTATATATGTTACACAACAAATTGTGAAAGCTAATAAATAGAAACTACGATTTAGCCCTGTGAGTAGGGCGTTAGGATATACTCAAAGCTAGGCCGGCTTGTCGCAAGAGGCGACTAAAGGCCGAGTAGTAGCCGGGGTCCCAACGCCCTGTGCACCCGGTGAAATACCACCCCATCAAGCTTTAAGCTCGGTGAAATGGTTGGGAGAAATCCCTGGCCATCTTTCGGAGTTTGGCTGATGGACCGGTTCGAGAAAAGGTTGGTTAGGTGGTAGTCGATCCCAAGGTGAGATACCAACCCGTCACGCTGTATATTCCGCGATATCGCCGAGAGACATCTTCGGCGGTGTTTCGGATGTGTGGCTGATGGCCCGGACTGACACGGAGATACGCCATGATGGTACCTTTTGATATAAAGAATTCCGGAGGTAAACTAGCCTCCCGTTCGGATCTCCGAGGGGACTATGTCAGAGGGAACATCATGCAGATATCATGATAAATAATGGAACTTTAAGAGGTTCGTCATCGCATAACCGGCCTCGCTCTCGAGGCTCTGCCCACGCTCGACTGATGACGGCGTTTTGTAACATCAGGAGCATCGGTTTCACCAATACGAATGTAAACGCCGTCCACCAATATTTTGTAGTGTCCTCTCTTGTTATCCTTGCCACAGAAAATCAATTATTGTTTAATTTTACCTGTGATTGCTGTGATTGCTTTCCTATCCGCAGCCTGTGATCGCTGTGATTGCCTTCGATTCCTCGAGAGCTAAGTTGGAGGTAAACCTTAGGATTGGAATCTACAGTAAAACCAAGTTGTCCAAGGGCTTCTTCAATAATTTTCCAGTTACAACTCTCTCTCCTTTACAATTCATTTTTCCTTCTTTTTATTCCTTCAAACTTCACTTTACACCATTGACTCCCAGGAACGGGGACTGCTGCCTTTCCTCCTTCTTTTTTCTTCTTACTTTTTTTTTTTTTTTTTCGCTGCTGACTAACTCACTATCAACGGGAATCAAATCCTTTGTTCTTTTTTTGTTTTTTTTACCGCCGTTAACGAACTCGAAAACGTATCTTTCAAAAAAAGGTCAACCCTCCATCTCTCTCGCTCTCCACTCACGTCCACTTCGAAAAACAAATTCGAACTCGAAGAACTGCACGATCCACACCCGAATCAGGGTGGGTTCAGAAACTCACTTCAGGATCGTACAATTCTTCCACCACCTTACCATCATACCAAGTTAAAACAAAATTATATTAAACACAATTTTCAAATGATGGTGGTGGCCGACGTACGTAACACACCTCCCCCCTCCACAAGACCGCGTGGCATTCTTAGGAGAGGAATGTCACGCCGGAGAGTGGACGGCGGAGAGCAAACAAATAAACAATTAACAAACCAACCAATAGATAAATAAACAAATAAATAAACATGCCTAGGTGTTAAGGTTAGTAAGGATTTTCTATATATTTAGTACTACTTATACATTAGGGTTAGTGGAACAAAATAAATAATGCTTAAGTGCTAATGTTAGTACGTTTTAGGCTACCTATATACTAGGGTTAGTAAAAATAAATAAATAAATAACACTTATGTATTAACCTAAGAGGGGGAACAACAGACAGCACTCCACAAAACCAAGGACAACACAAACGTCCGCGGCGGGTCCGACACTCAATCCGATGGTCCGACCAAAAGCTCGACCGCCCACACGAACCGGTTAGGACTCCCCCGCCAAGGCGAGGTGATCCCCTCTCGTTCAACCACTCCAAAATGTCACCCGGCCGGCGAAAGCGTCCCGCTCCTATATATTTACTTTAATTCTCCTGTTTTTGGACTCGGTACTTGCCCCGGTCCATGGGTTGGTAGATCGGGGGTTTGTCCCGTTTCGGCGGCAAAACCTACCATCACCCGACATTATAGTGCGCTTTCGCACTTGCATATTTGCGATCCAACCCCTAGCACTGGGGTTTGCCTCTGCAGTCTGCGCTGGGACTGCGCCTGCAGCATTAGGCCTGCCCTTAAAGACTTTTCGTCAGACTCTCAAGTTGGTATCCCTCGTCGAAGGTCACAAGGACGAAGATTCCGGAGGGTAACCAGAGTCTGGCCAGGTAGGATCAGGGGCTCCAAGTTACAGGAAGGCTCATCCTTTCCTTATTTGTTTTTTATAAAGGGTGTTGTCTATAACTATGTTATCAACGTCCGCTGTTCGGGGTTCATCCAGATGACCCTTTGGGTAGCACGTGGTCGAACAGCTTTTCGCAGCCCTCCCCTGTATGGGTAGGGTCTCCGGGCGAGTACCTGCCGCAGTATCGACCTTAACAGGTCCCTTTGGCACGTCTCCCCGTTTGGCTGCCACATGTTCAACCCTTCCCGTCCCATAGTTGACAAATTGAATGGAGAATGGCACGGGATTTACGGTCGTTCGGGGAAAAACCAAACAACCACCCGGCCCGTCTACCTTACAATTCCGAGACAGGAAGTCGTACCCCAACAATCCGTCTTCCTCCAAACCCGGCAAGGAGTCTACTATTTGGAAACTGCAGGGAATCTCATGGTGCAACTTGAAATTCCCAGTGCAGCATCCCCTCGACTTGCCTTTGACAAACAGCGCTTGGAGCGTTGTAGATTTATCCACATCCATGCCATATCTAGGATGGAGTGCCTTCAGCTTCAACAGGCTGATCTCAGCGCCGGTGTCCACGATTAGGCGCGTAGGGCTCCTACGGCCAATGTCTAGAGGGAGAGCGACAATCGGGACTCGAGTCGGCGAAAACTGAGAACAGCTGGAGCTGGGTTTCATTTTTAGTGCGGTCGGGTAGGATCTTGCCGACCCGACCTTGGGGAGTTTCCCGAACTCTCCCATTTCGCCTTATGTCGACACTCTGCCGCCTTGTGAGTGTGTCGACCGCAAAACTCGCACAATGTTCCGCTCCTCCGTTCAGGAATATTCCGCTCGGGAGTTCCACTGGACTCCGAACTAGCGGAACTGGAGCTATTCTTTCTGCCCACTTTGGGCCCAATGCGCCGGGGCTGCCATTCCCGGCTCCCCGCGCTGCCTGATGCGGCATCATGCCTCGCATCCGCCTTTGAGGATTTTGAGTCCATGGAGTCGGGTCGCCTACCGCCACCGCTCGACACGGACAGCCGTCGCCCATCATCTCCATCCACCTTCCGAGAATCCCTACTTTCCGCGCTATCATTACCGGCGCCTCGATTTCGCCGACGCTGCCTCCGACGCCCTCTGCGCCTATTTCTCGCGCTTGCCCCAGTCTCCACACGGGTGTCTTGTTCTCGGCTCGCAACAGGTGCTGTTCCGGCGTGCCGCTTATGGGGAGAACCCTGGGAATGCTGTTGTTTTTCCCACCTTTGCCTGTATTCGCACCCGCGCAAGCTATGACCCTGTCGGCCACAAAACTCGCAACAGCACCGGACGCTGAATACTCTGGGGCCTGATGTCGCCGGCCCGCCGCCCGTAGACGGGGGCTGCGGCTCTGGTAGGGCTCTCCGCTGATACTGTGGTCGCTGATAAGGCGGTTCTTGTCGTGCGAATCCGCCCTGCTGACCTCTACCCCTGTATGTGGTCTGGGGACCGCGCGTCCTCGTCGGACGATCCGGGCAGTCCACTATATCGTGGCCATACCGCCAACACTCGCGACAGAAGGGAGTGTTTCGTCTTTGTAGACACTCGTCGTACACGTGACCCCTCAGATTGCAAAAATTGCATATTGTCTGGGATTCCAGGGGGGGCGCCGATCGACCAACCGGATCCCTGAACGGATTGTCCCGACCCGATCGATCTCCAGGCACATACGCCCCTTGAGCCAAACCCTGCGACCCTTCACTCCGACTCGAGGAAGACACGGTATTTGACCACGCTCCCTCGCCAGAGGAGGCCGGAGCATAGGCACCAGCATCCCGTCTATAATTGAGAGGTCCGCACGACTGCTCCCGAACGAAACTATCCTCCCCCCGTCGACGACCATCAGCCTCTTCGGCCGGCAACACGAATGACACCGCCCGGGGATTTAAGTTCGATAAAACCGGCGCCGGCGCCGCGGTGTAATCCCTAGAAGTGGAGGATGAACTTTCCAAAAGGGTCGAGCAACTTCCCGGTCCTAACTCTAATGTTTCTGACGCTGTCGGCCGCGCATCCACAAACAGGTCGTCCTGCCTCAGCATTTCCCTTCGAGCTCGCTCAAATCCGGTTAGGTGGTCCACCAGGCTACGAAAAGGGACATTACCCAACGTGAGGAGGAAGTGCTTTAGTCCTTCCTCCCTCAGACCCCTTACCAACACCGGTTTGGCCATGCCCTCAAGCTGGCTGACGAAGACGGACCTACCCTGGCGACCATAAAAGCGCTCAGCTGCCTCCTCGCACCGTACCACGGCCCGCTTCACTCGGGAAACGAAACCTGTGGCATCCTCGGAAGGAAGTTGTCGCATTTTGGAAAGTTGCGCACACAACTCCTCATACGACACCCGGGGTTCGTAGGCCTCTCTAAGACGCTGTTCCGCTTCAAGGAATGTCGTGGGTGGTCTCTCCTCGAACATCCGATAGGCCTCGCCGCTCAGCCTAGAGAGCAGCCACCGGAGGAAGGTATGTTCCTCCTCCACCGCCAGCCCATCCAAGGTCCTTCTACAGCCTTTGAGAAACGAAGAGAGTCTCTCGGCCGTATCCGGTCCCTCCTGTCCCGAAAACATGGGGACCGCCTTCGACACAAGGTCGAAAACCCTATCTGTGCCCAGCATGGTCCGCACAGGACATGGTTGTGGGCCCAGTTTAAAATACGAGGGCATCGGCGTGTCCTCCATGCTCCCGACAGGCTGTTTACCGACGGTGGGAGGGGGGCGTGTTGGCGATCGGTCGTCCACAAATTCGTCCCTCGAATCATGGAACGCCTCCGGATCCACCCCGTCAACCGGCGGCTCGGGAAATGCCCCGGGTCGTGCCCGGGCAGGAGTGCCCTCTCGGACATCTCTCTGACGTTGCCGTGTCTGCATTTATAAACATCAAAATTTCTCGATGCTAGGACCAAACCCGGAACCCCGAAACAAAACAACACCCGGGATAAACAACGGTCCGAACCCCGAGATCCAACAAGAAACACAGCAGCAAACACCACACCCCCGATAGTGCCGATAGTGCTTTATCTCGAAATCTTCGACCGCCAAAGGTCGCACACGAGTTGGCTGTATATCGGATATAAACCTACAACGTCTGAGCTGATAAGTGTTTTATTTCGAAATCTTTGATTGCTAAAGGCCGCACACGAATCGAGGGGGGCTGAAAAACAACAAGTCTTGTGGAGGGGGAAGGAAAAACAACAAGAAATACGATTTCCACCACAAATAAACAAACACTCCCAAGGAACACTCACTCCAACCGCAGCAACAAACGGCAGACCACGCAAGAGACGCCACAGAACAAACAACAATGACACCGCCCGCGAAGAGAGAGAGAGAGAGAGAGAGAGAGGAAAGGAAAAACCTCAACGTGCCACCCGTGGCGCAGAAAAACAATGTCCACCCTATTGCAAACTTTGTAACATAGAGAAAAAATTTTTAACGCGACGATGAGTTAACAATACCAAAAACTACACATCACGAATACAACGCGCAGCTGAAAAAAAAAAGGAAGAAAAGCAGATTCCCGGCTCCAAAATAGAGAGGTAACAATATCAAACATAAATTCATAAATGAAATATAAATATAAATAACAAAGATTGGGGCTACGAGTAACAATAAATATGCCCCAATAAAATATTCAAAACTGTTAACCTTCACATCACCTGCAACTAAAACATTTTAACAATTATCAATACCATAAATGAAATATAAATATAAATAAATGAAATATAAATATAAATAACAAAGATTGGGGCTACGAGTAACAATAAATATGCCCCAATAAAATATTCAAAACTGTTAACATTCACATCACCTGCAACTAAAACATTTTAACAATCATCAATACCATAGGCCAAATACAATATTAACAGCAAAAGATCCAAAAAAAAAAAATAAATTTTCACAAAAAATTTCCCTTGTTAGCTGCTTCACTGCTACGCTGGATTCCTCTGTTCTGTTATGGCGGCAGTAATGGGAGCCGCAACTCGATTTCTCCTTCCCATCGATCTCTTAAGCACAGCTCGGCGCTGTACTTTTGTCTTGGCAGTAGTTGTCGTTCTCTGGCCGCCGCCAGAGCCGCCGAGAAATTTCGATGATCCAATTGGTAGTGTCCCAAAAGTATTTTTAATTCTCTTTCAGCGCTTACACTGTTCCTTGGTCCTCTCCAGAGAGTTGTGTTGCAATGTACACATTTGCGGATAGCGATCTTATCTTAAAGCACAATCACCATCCTGTCCGCAGCGCCAATGTAGTGTCCTCTCTTGTTATCCTTGCCACAGAAAATCAATTATTGTTTAATTTTACCTGTGATTGCTGTGATTGCTTTCCTATCCGCAGCCTGTGATCGCTGTGATTGCCTTCGATTCCTCGGGAGCTAAGTTGGAGGTAAACCTTAGGATTGGAATCTACAGTAAAACCAAGTTGTCCAAGGGCTTCTTCAATAATTTTCCAGTTACAACTCTCTCTCCTTTACAATTCATTTTTCCTTCTTTTTATTCCTTCAAACTTCACTTTACACCATTGACTCCCAGGAACGGGGACTGCTGCCTTTCCTCCTTCTTTTTTCTTCTTACTTTTTTTTTTTTTTTCGCTGCTGACTAACTCACTATCAACGGGAATCAAATCCTTTGTTCTTTTTTTGTTTTTTTTACCGCCGTTAACGAACTCGAAAACGTATCTTTCAAAAAAAGGTCAACCCTCCATCTCTCTCGCTCTCCACTCACGTCCACTTCGAAAAACAAATTCGAACTCGAAGAACTGCACGATCCACACCCGAATCAGGGTGGGTTCAGAAACTCACTTCAGGATCGTACAATTCTTCCACCACCTTACCATCATACCAAGTTAAAACAAAATTATATTAAACACAATTTTCAAATGATGGTGGTGGCCGACGTACGTAACAATTTGCAAACAACGAAACCTGATATTCTTGGCCTCACTGAGACCCAGGTCGATTCGTCAATTGATCCGACATATCTTCGTTACTCAGCATACGACTTACATTCGAGATTCCGTTTTAAGGGCGGAGTCTGCGTCTACGCGCGGTCCAATCTGGCTTGCCAGAGGATGAAGGCGTTGGAACCCAATAATATGGACATCATATGGTTGAGGCGCGTACTGAGGAATTCCGTTAAATTTTTGTTGTTGTCTTTACCGCTTCCCGAATGACGATCGGCCGACGACATTCTTCGAACATCTTTCACACACCGTCGACTGGATACAGATCAACCACCCAGCTTCAGAAATTGTTGTCCTTGGCTATTTTAATGTGCACAATTCTGGCTGGTTGTTACATTCTAACAGAACCGACGAGGCTGGGAGGTTGGTGGAGATGTTTGCTGTAAGCCCCAACTTGACTCAACTCGTGGGGGAGCCAGCGCAAGCGCCGGATGCCCGAGGCGATTATGCGAACATCCTGGATCTGTTTTTGACATCCGAACCGAGTATTTTTACCGTAGAGGTTTCTGCGCCACTGGAAAACTTAGATCACTGCTTGGTATCTGTCGCGCAAGCACTTGCATATCAAGCGAATAACCGACCTAGACAGCTTCGCCATGTATGGAAGGATGGGCCTGCTAACTGGGACGATTTGCGAGATTTCTTCGCATCCTTTCCATGGTCGGAGGGGTGCTTCGGAAACTGCGATGTTAACGCTTGCGCAGAGTCGGTATCAGAGATTCTTCTTCTCGGGATGGAGATGTATATTCCACATTCCATCAAACGAAGTTCATGTGATAAACGTTGGTTTGATAAAAAATGCAAGCAGATTACAGCGGCAAAAAATAGAGCTTTTAAGCAATGGCATTCCAATCTAACCGAGGTTAACAGAACGAATTTTGTTAGAATCAGAAACGCGTGCAACCAGGCGAGTGATACCGTGAAGAAGGCTCACAAGGGCACGGTGATCAATAAGCTTCTTCGGTGCCGAACAGTTTCGCGCTCCTTCTGGTCAATAGCAAAAGCTGTCAAGGGTAACTTCACATCCTCCTCTTTCCCTCCGTTGGTGACAGACAGCGGAACGTTAGTCACGAATTTAAAGGATAAAGCTAATGTGTTCGCGAACTTAATTTTCGCGAATTCAAACCTTGATCCCGGTCTTTTGGAGCCACCTGTGATCGCGCCGGTACGGTCTTCGATGCGGGATGTGAGATTTCTTCTGCGCACTATTCAACGCATTCTACGTGAACTGGATTGTAGGAAGGCAACCGGCCCGGACGGAATACCAGCAATAGTCCTTAAGAACATTGGTTTCACAGCTGATGATGAATGGCCGGGCCCGCGAGGCTGGGGAAAGTTTGAAATTGTCGAGTATTGCCAGGTCAGCCTCAGGATAACTGAGTCATCTTTTTAGAGTCAAGGAATTCCTTACTCCGGCCCAACTTCTTCTCCTATATAAATCCCAAATTGAACCCACGCTCGATTATTGCTCTCATGTTTGGAGCTCGGCTCGTAAACATACCCTCAACCTACTTGAATACAGCGACGAGCGATCCGCCTGATTGGGGACCCGGCGCTGACGTCGGGACTACAGTCGCTATCACATCGAAGGCGCGTAGCCGACCTCTGTCTGTTTTACAGATATTATCACGGGGGCTGTTCTTCGGAGATTCTTGGTATTGTTCCACGAAATTCGGCTTACGTGCGCTCCACAAGACAATCCGACGGATCGCACCCGTTTGTGGTTCATCTCCCGACGGCGCGAACATCCCTGTATCAGAACTCGTTCCGTTACAGAGCGGGGAAGCTGTGGAACTCCCTTCCCACGCGAGTGTTGTCGGAGCGTTTCTTCAAAAAGAACTGCAACAGTTTCTTGATGGCATCTCGGGGCGCAGACTCGGCGCTATAAATTCGCCTCTCCCGAGAGAAATCTAATAAAAAAAAAAAAAAAAAAAAAAAAAAAAAAGCAGTGCACTGAACCCTTTCAAACCGTCGTAGAGTTTAGATCGTCGTGAATTATGTTCAGTACGTGTAACATCAGTTCCACGTTATAAAACTAGTTTACATCCCCATTGTGTAATAGTGCAATGAAAACAGCAAAAAAAAAAAAAAACCAGACCTGACGTTGTGCAGTGTGCTGTGTTTATAAGACAATAGAGTAGTGTAGAACAATTGCAACGAAATGCCATGCTGGCCAAATGTGAATGGTAACCGGTTTAGCGATCTTACGGAAGATACAAATAGCGATATTAGACAAAACAAAATGAAAATAACACTTACGAAAACGGAGGAATTTTTTCCTAGTTTACCAACTATGAACAATAAAGAAAAATCCGAAATTTCTAATTATATCATCCAAGGACAGTGGTAAGCCTATTTCATCACTAAGCCCATTTTTAATTAAAAAAGTGATTGACGATGTTAGCTAAGAGTATGAACAAATCACTCTTCTACGAGACGGACTATTATGAGTAAAAGCTAATTCTCAAAAATCGCAGACCGTTTTCTTTAAATAACAAACTTTGGCAACGTGTGTCCCGTTTTCGTAAAATTTCGCGAAAAACTAAATTAATTCAAAGGCGTAGTTTACTCCCCTTGTCTCATAAACATCTTGGAAGCTGAAATAATAGCCAAAATGGGTCAACAAAAAGTCACAGATGTGTACAAATTTACCAAAGTAGATGACGGTAAAGTGCAAAGACCCTCCGGACTTATGTTATTTACTCTTCCCCAATTCCAACCACCGAAGTCGGTTGACATCGGTTTTTTTAAAGCTAAGGTCAGCGAATGTATCCCCAACCCCATGAGATGCCGCAACTGCCAACGACTCGGCCATGCCTCAAAACGCTGCACCAACACCACAATGTGCGAAAAGTGTAATCTGCCACATCATAGCCCGGTAAATTGCAGTCGCACTATGTGCGCCAACTGCTTGCTCCCTCACTCGGCCGCGGATAAAACCGGTCCACCGTATATCCAAGCGAAAGAAATATTAACAATAAAAACCACAAACTAGTGTTCAATGGGCGAACCAAACAAATTTATAAGGAAAAAAATATCCCCAAACCTGATCAACTTTCAGGAAGCTTCGCAGATACACTGTGGGGAGGATGTATTGTGCCAACACACGGGCATTCCGTTCACTTCCTCCATCATAAATTGTTCACGCGCCAAGGTCATCCGTTGTTCCGCCGACACAAAAGGAAAAGCCAAACACCAACACAGGACACGTAAAAATATGAAACACAATTTTCTTCTATTAGTAAGGGTTCCTTTATTGTTGTTTTATTTTCTTATTGGATACTAACATTTTATGATAGCACTGCATGAAAGTTACAATGTGGGGTCAATAAAGAAAACACACTCTTCGAAGACTGCAGCGATTATAATATTCGACACGGCGGTTGGAAACACTCAAATAGACGCGCTCGCGAAAAAGGCAATTAAAAGGGACTGGTGAAGTAAACTTTCGACTCACACTCGACTCTGGTGTACGCACCGTACCGACGGACGGTACGGTGGGCGGCGATGTGAACGTCTCGGTCAATGGATGCAATACGACTCAGGGATATCTTGCTCGTGCAGAGCTCACTCGCTAATCGTGATCATGGTGGTATGTGTGCATGGTTCTTTCATGGATGAGAACGAACCTAGAACAAAGAAAGGGCGCAAAGTGCATTCATGGGATACGATTTCGGTAAAGCAAATAAAATCGAACTCGTCGCATGCTAATGGGATCTTTGTTGGAAATGTGGGTCGCGGCTAAACAAAGAGACGACGATGCGATGTGGAAATGTGCTAATGGGTTTTAGCTAGGTTACTGGGAAATGGTGTTTATGGCATCGCTAGTAAGGGTAGGTTCCTATTTTTGCATGCATTTGTTTATGCTGTAGGATTTAATTGATGCCAAGAGACGCGGAATGCGTATTTGCTTTGGTCCCCTGGGTGAAAGTCGCCAGCCAATGTGTATGTAGGGAACATTGTTGTACACATGGCGCGGCTGGGAAAATAGACGGCGCAATATTTATAGTCCCTGTCATGACGGTTACATTGTATGGAATCCGAATCATTTTATTTACAGGAATTCGTCTGGTACCGAAGGTGCCGAATTGATTTGGAATTCCAGATAAGTAGCAAGAAATCTTACGGAAAATGGAAAATTGTATGCGAAGGGATGCATGAAATGGTAAGTTTTCTTTACATGGACTTTAAGATTATAGATTTGATCTATATGATACGTGAAGCATTTTCAGGTGCTAATGCGATTGCATTAGTGTAGTTAGGAAATTGGTCGAATGTTATGGGGGTTTTACGGTAAGTAGACAGTGGGGTTTGGCAGAACCGCGGGGTACCCCCCCCCCCCCCCCCTTCCACCACCCTCCCAGTGACGAGGTAGGGGCTGAAGGGTGCTCGAATGGGTGGTGAGTGGTGAGAGGAGGGCCAGTCGCGCTTGGTTTAAGGTAGACGACTTAGGTTATGGGGGCACCTGGTGTATGGTTGGTTGTGCCCAACCACATGGCGCCCTAGAGTAATGGATGCGCGCTCGGAAGTGTGATGCATCTGGTAAATGTGAGACGGCGTAGAGGGGCATGTATTGTCCTAAGTTGCCGCTAAAATTGGGCCCTGGGGGCTTGGGGGAACATTAACAGTCCCTAGCCAGAAATAATCTTATGCGGTAGTAAGGTGGCAGAGCCTGGTGTCCTACTGAGTGTATGCTACGCGTAGTAGCTGTAGTGTAGTGAGGAGCCGAAGCCGTGAATGAAGGTGTTGAGCAATGGCGAGCGGAGTCGCGGGCAGACTGAATTTGGCGGGCATGAGCACCAATATTTGAGAAAGAGCAGAAAAAGTTGGGCTGAGGCGAGTTTTGCCTGTTGGGCTAGCCGCTGGGTTAAATGGAGTCGCAAAGAATTGAATATGAGGGTTGGCAAGAAGTCGCGTGAAGTTGGATTATGGGCATTGATGCGCCAATGTAAGAGACGAGCCAAAAAAGTAGTCGAGTATGGGTAGACGGATTCAAACGGGGTCGAATAAATCGACTAGCGTTGCGAAAATTGCCGAAAGGGGATTGTGCGGTGATTGTGCCCAATTTGTACCCAGAAGGGGTTTACAATATTTATTTTTAGTGTGTAATGTCGCTTTAATAACAATTTTATTTGTTTTTAACACGTGCTGTTTGAGGGTACCAATTTATTTTCTTTTTTTCTTTTTTATTTTTGTGTTGAAATAAACCAATAAACTTTTACAGAGTTGTTATATGCATGGTAATATAAAATTGCATTAATAAAGATTGTAATTGTGTTAAAGCACGCGAAATTTTTCTTTATTTATATGACCGGCTTTTTGCAAAATTATGTACCGATTATATTTAATAATTGTTCGTTAATTGCCACACAGGAGAAAAGTATAATAAAGGCCATATATTTGCTTACATGTAATAGTCACAATAAATCTTTAATTTTCAGATCATGGACATTGTGTATATGTTACTATTTAATTTAATTGAAAGGTGATTGGCAAAAGGAATTTTATTTATTAAATGTTTTTGTTATGTCCTAGCAGGAGAAATTTCTCACAACTGTATTATTTTAAATTATTTTAAAATCTTAGTTTTGCAATGTACTATTTAATTAAGTTTTGTTATGTATATGTCTGTATATATGAAGTAAGAATATCATCTGTACAATTCTCATATTATTTAAAAATATTCACCAAACCGGAATATGATGGTGATATAAATATTTTGATTTCATTTTATTACGATTAATTCTAAGTGATACACACTCATAAGGAATCATTACAATATTAAGCCAATTTCAAACTATGCCAATTGTCTAACAATGCGAAACATTAGTAACTACGAAAGACATAATATATCGGTTCTTATTTTGTTTCACTAGTTTTGAACTAAATGTACGCGTAGCATGTTTGTTAACTATATAAATTCCGTACTTGAAAGGATAACAATCTTTTATTGCCAGAAAATGCAAAATGATATAATGGGAAAGTTATTAAAAATTATGAAATTTATAGTATTTGTTTTTGTCTAAGCCAATATTAAACGAACTAACAAAAATGCTTGTCTAGATGAGTGTTCTGGCTCCGGAATATGAGTTAGTCGTTTGGTATTGACAATTTATACAAGTTGTTCTTTTTGATTAATGAAAAGATGTGTACATCACAAGATCTGCCTTAAACGAGTTAGCTGTTTTCAAATGAACTGACATTGTTTGGTTTACTGTTTAATCAAGTTTTCTCTACAGGGACTTTAAGATTATAGATTTGATCTATACTGGTGTGTGAAGCATTTTCAGGTACTAATGCGATTGCATTAGTGGAGTTAGGAAATTGGCTGAATGTTATGGGGGTTTTACGGTAAGTAGACAGTGGGGTTTGGCGGAACCGCAACAACACTAAAATCGAGCTAATTACAAGGACCCTTAACGGAACAAAACAAACAAAAAACTACACTCAAGGAATCCCTTCCAACCAGCTCCTCCTCATCTGCTACAATCAACAGTCTTCAAACTGCATCGGCCCACAAGCCAAAAAAGTCAACAACACATAACCCCACCAAACTAAATTGGTCTACAACACCACTAATCCAACGAACACCATCAATTTAATTAACGCCATCAATTCAACAAACGTCATCAATTTAATTAACCACATTCGAACCCCCACAACTACAAACAAGTTCGCCAACAAACAACCAAGCTCAAACCATTCCACAAACCACGATAAGCTGCTCTGCTAATAGCCATTCGCAAC
The DNA here is from genome assembly GCA_963931805.1 of Microdon myrmicae. Classification (NCBI taxonomy): domain Eukaryota; kingdom Metazoa; phylum Arthropoda; class Insecta; order Diptera; family Syrphidae; genus Microdon; species Microdon myrmicae. Next base: position 222,785,561 of record OZ007497.1, read on the forward strand.
GCACCCCTTCACCCAAATCAAAGGTAAAAAGTAAACCGTCTCTCACTAATGTATAAATTAATAAAAATGTACATACCTTAGTGGCTACTCGATAGTATAGCGGTTAGTATACCCGTCTGTCACGCGGGAGACCGGGGTTAGATTCCCCGTCGGGGAGCCTCTGGAGCAAGACTAATGACCTTGCCCGGAAAAAACAAATCATTATGGAAAATTTAAAGAGCCACAAGACTTGCTAAATAAGGCCAAGACCGGTTCCCGGTTGTAGTGCCGATGATGATGATGATGACATGCCTTAGTAGATAATGATATTACAATTTAACTATAAAACTAACACCCAAGCCCCCGACTCTGCTGTTCCTGCGGTTGGACACTTGAACTCAATCCAGAGTCCAAATGCCCCACATCCGGAACAGCGGAGTCTAGATCCTAACAACATACATCCCACCCACCATACTTTCCAACACCTTAATAAATTTGAGAATATACAACCCCAATCCCTCAGCAAAATCAAGTCCCAAACACACTAGCAGGGCTGAACGCGCAAAACTCACTCCAAAACAAAAACCATTCACCATTCTACAATGGAACATGAACGGTTATACCAATACCTTTGACAAACTAAACTTTCTAATTGAAGAGTATAGCCCACATATTATATCACTGCAAGAAACGCATTGTCCAGTCAATACCACACCATTCATCCCTAAATCTTATATAGGCTACTTCTACAATTCACCTGCAAACACATTGTAATACAATTTGTCCTGGTGCACCACCGTGCTTCTGGTTCCTCGGGAAGAGTGCGCAACCGTTTTGTTTTTAGTAAAAATTCATCTTTCAATTTTAAATTCATTGTTCTTTTATTTCTTTATTACTCAATAAATTGACAGATGATTATTAGTGAAAGGTTGCGTTCAGAAATTAAATTCAGAGTTGTCAAGTTTTTATACTTTGGTTTGTAGGTACTTATATGAGGTTTTCTAATAGGTACTTGACAACTTTTTTATTTAAATAAAACACAACCCATTTGAGACGTTGTTCGTTCGTGTTCTTAACCATGATAAAAATGTTGAGTTTACTGAATAAATTGACAGTGACAGTCCGATGATTAGTGAAAGGGTGCGTTCACAAATTAAATTCAAAGTTGTCAAGTCCCTATTGGAAAACCCGTTTTAATTTATATATGGCAGACACTAACCCGAAACCACGAACCCGCCTTGAGTCGCACAACACCAAATCTAGACTGCCTCAATTGCCACCCACCATTCAATTGTTTTGTTTTACTTTTGAAAATAGGATCACAAAAAGGAAAAGAAAGGAACAAAGGTCATAAATGGACTTCAGCAGGAAACAATAGATAAAGGATTTTGCGGATGCGCATTTATTATCCTAGATGTTGATGCGCGATAAAATGAACATGTGGTTCGTTTTATGGCGCAATTTGTTTGTATTTGAATTTGAAAGGTGTGAATGGATATTCAGTTTTGTGGGACCAAATTTGTGCAAACAAATTCTTGGAGAATCATAAAATTGCAGACGCCCATTTTATGATTTTCAATAATATTTGTTCGAAAATGGGGCATCTGATCCGCACATTTAGTTTAGGGATTTTGGAAATCTATAATTGAATTGCATATGATTGCATATGCTTTAAGAATTTCTGGAAATTGAATCAGTGCGACGATTGAACGTTTGATTCAATTTGTTCAACATTGAACTCAATGTTGATTTGGGGATATGGATGGAGTTATGGAAGAAGGTACAAAATGTATGGGGGAGGGAAATGATAGGGCTTCATGGAGCCCTACAATATCACACAAACAAGGTGTAGGATTACTAACCAAGAAAGGCACTTCCCACAAAATCCTCCCAATCATTAGAAATATACAAACTCTCGTCGTAGAAATAGAACACCCTTTAAAATTTACCTACATTGCCTTACATCTCCCCCCAAATCAGACATTAAATAAAAATGATTTTCAGGCTACACTCAACCAAACAAATGAGCCCAGAATACGGCGACATAAATGCTTGGAGTACACTCTGGGGTTCATCTTCCACAAACAAAAGAGGGGAAATAATTGAAAACCTCCTCCTCACCTCCAATCTGATACTACTGAATGAAGGTTCGTCTACTCACCTTTCTACCCACAGTACTCTTACTCATATAGACATCACTTGTTGCTCTCCAGAATTGGTTTCGAAAATTTCATGGCAAGTTCTAAATGACCTCTACAATAGTGACCGTTTCCCCGTTTTAAGCATAATAAATAATCAACAACCGATAACCCATCCGAATAGATCTCCCAAATACAAAACCGATTTTGCCAACTGGGCACTTTATGAAAGAAAACTTGAATATTTTTCAAGCTATTCCCCCACACCTGACACGAATCACGAAGCTGCGCTAATCAGTAAAGCAATCAGATTGTAACATATTATGGATGCGAGATGGTGTTACAATCCTCCAGTTGTAACATAATAGAAGAATGTAGTTACAATATTTTCATTTGTTATATATTATTATGGGGGCGTTATTGTATATATTATTACTATTGTATAAAATGCTTAGATTAGCAGAGTGCCAGTTTGTCATTATATATATATATATATATATATATATATATATATATATATATATATATATATATATATATATATATATATATATATATATATATATATATATACATATATAAGGATTGTTATATATGCCAAAATGTTATGTATTAAAGATGAAAAGTGATATGTAAAGTGGTTTGTATGCTAATGTTGAATAAAGAAGATGTAGATGGCTGGCTGTGCCAGTTGTAATATTAATGATGTAGTATTAGGAGCCAGTGGTAAGATTAAATGCTACAGATTCTTTAATGTAGGGGAGTTGATGAGCGGTTGATAGTGATAAAAAGAAGTAGAGTATTATCCATTCACCGAAAGTCCGGGACAATGAAATGCAGCGTAACGGTCCGTTACGTGCAGTTAGCGGTCACCCAACCTGGCAACAGGGCAAGCACGGTGAACTTTCCGTTCTTGCTCCTGGAAACGCCAGGTTATTCGTTTTAACACACCGCACTTACTCTTGTGCTATGGAAACTTATACCAGGAGTCGCCTCCTCCTGTCCTCGTGTGGGTGCGCCTCGGGTACCAGCAATCCAGACGGGAAACAAACGGGAAACTTCTCCAATAGAATTGAAACAAACAGCTTACTTCTCCAATCGAACTATCTTTCGCAGGCTTATTTATTGCACTCTTGGACACAGTTGAAAAACATTAGTTTAGATGTAAATTCTTTAATGATTATACGTGGAACAAACTCGACATATTTTTAAACAAGTAAAGTAAAACTAACAAAAATTGAAAAAGCAAAAATTAACTCGCTTCGTGCGAACAACAAAAAGAAACGCTCCTTCTTCGAGGAGTTCTGAATTCAGACCCACTCTCTCTCCCTATCCCTCGCTCTTCGTCAACCTTCGGACACAATCTTCGTCATTACTGTGTCTTCGACGAGCGGCAACCCAACGAAGCAGGTATGTGCCACTGCTAACATTCGAGTGTAAGTTCACAATGGGATGTGTATCCCAATTAATATTTATACTTGTAATTTTTTTATTCCAATAACACTCCTCCAAAGTTTAACCGTGGGGTTTATTATGCAACAAGATCCGCTGCCAATCTCTCAATGCCCCAAACAAATATCACATCCAAATCAGAAACCAAGCAGCATGTACCTTGGTGGAACTCCGACCTAACGCTTCTCAGGAAAAGCAAAATGTCAGACTCTCACACTTTACAAAAATACCTACGCAGGTTAATTTTGTGGCATACAAAAAAACGAATGCACTATTTCGTAGGAAGATGAAAGAAAACAAAATAAAAAGCTCCCTTCAATTCACTTCCTTAATCAATCCAACGTCCTCCATAACCACAATATGGCATAAACTACGCAGCTTAAGTGGTAATCACAATCCGACAATTATCTCCTCCCTTAATTCCGAAAATACTACAATCTCAGACACAGTGGAAATAAGCCAACTCTTCGCCAAAACCTGGTTCCAATTCTAAGGCAAGGATAATTTTCACCCCGAATTCAATCGCAAAAAAATGTAATCCTTTAACAATCCACTATCTTTGCCCCTAACTCTGCAGCTCTGCGCATTGAACAACCCATCTCATTTACCGAATTCGAGTCAGCACTTAGTGTAACTAAGGGCAAAACTCCAGGGAGAGATCGAATATCTTACCCAATGATGAAAAACCTTTTACATTATTCAAAACAAAGAATTATAAAGTTATACAATAAAATACTTGAAACATCACACATCCCACAAATATGGAAAACCGCGGTCCTAATACTTATTCCCAAACCGAACAAAGATAAAGATGCGGTGGACGGCTACCGCCCCATATCCTTAATTCCTTATCCCGCAAAGGTATTAGAAAAAATCGTAGCCAAACGTCTACTCTGGTTTATGGAAACAAAGAAATTGACATCCATCAACCAAGTAGCTTTCAAATCCAACAGAGGTTGCACAGACGCCTTACTCCACATTGACCACTACACCTCAAAGGCTCTATTTGCCAAAAATCACGTCACAATACTCTCACTTGATTTTGGGAAACCATTCGACAAAATAGGCACAAACACCGTACTTAATAAATTGTTAAAATGGAGAATTGGCAACAATATATATATATGTACGTTAAATTCTAAGCAATAGAAAATTCCAATGTAAAGCCAACCAGGTTTATTCCAATACATTCCCATTACATAACGGAGTCCCTCAAGGATACCCATTGTCAGTTGTACTATTTATGATCGCCTTTGACGACATAGGTACAATAATATATAAACAGAAACATCTAGCTCATTGCATTTACGCCGTAGATATATACGTCTTAAGTACATGGTGATCGCGACGCCAGCATGGGCGAGAGTTCTACCACCAACCCACTCGTTCACTAAGAGAATGCTCCGCCGAGCACCAAAAGAAAACTTCGCCACACCCGGAGCCAGTCAAAGAAAACACACTGATTTGCGTAAAATATTTTATTGTTCTCACTGGTTATTAACTTTAAAATTGAGAAGCATGATTGAAACATTGAAATCGTAACTTAATCTAATTAGACCCTGATATCACGCGTACACGTCCGCTGGTTGTTATGCGTTCACAACTTTACGAAAGCACTCTCAAACATTAAATGTGAACCAAGAAGGTTGAATCTTAGCTTTCTTCAAAAAAATAATTACTGTTTATACCGAAAAATAACTGTTATTTAGTTATCACTTTTAAGCATCTCCGCGGCCGCCGGAGAGCGGGAGCGGCAACGTGCGACCAGGGTGGTCAGCGGATGAAATTCTACTCAATCGAGGGTTAGAATCTGGTTCTTGATTCACCATCGATTCGGTGGTGGTGGATATCCTCTCCACTAAGGATATGTTTTACCTACCACAAGAGAGACGTAAAGTCTCTCTTTGTGGAACCTGAAACCAGATTTCGTAATGCAGATCATGGTGGTATGTGTGTGATCGTTCAGATCTGTGTTGTTTGCACGTGCTCGAAGGCAATGGGTACACGAAGCAGACAGGCGGTAAAGACAAAAGGGAGAAACGACCAAATGCGCCGTTCCGTAATGCGGGTCATTGTTTACGCGATGCATCGTCGCTACAATGGACGTTGGGAAAAGGTGCTAATGGGAATGGTGCCCGAACGAATCCCTTGCATGCCGTGTATATGCCGGGTAATTAAAAAAATTGAAGATTGTTTGTTAGTGGGAAAACAAACGATGAGTTGGATCTTATGTATGTTTACATTCGTAGAAATATGGTTTATGACATTTTCGACTGGTACATGAGTTCTTGTTTATACTAGAAAATGCTAGAGGTTCCGATGATAATAATTGGTATGCGGGAATTGTTTGTCGATTGTACAAACGAATCGCGGGTCGGTTTATTGCAGCTGTAAAAACAAGCTGTCCGACATAGGATTTTAACACAGAAAAAGGGTGCCGACTGGCTTGGGATTTACGATGCCATATTCACTTTAAAGAATTATTTCAAGGAATTTTAGATAATGCGTTGTATGTTTTATATGTCCTTGTAAAAGGAAATGTTTCAGGTATGCTGGGTGGAGATTGCGGTGCAGGTGTGGGAAAGTTGAAATTTGCCTGGGGTTCCTGAAAAGGTAGAAAGAAATTCTTACAGGGAATTTGTATGCGAAGGGATGCATGAAAAGTAAGTTATCTTTTCCAGGGGCTTTTTTGATTACAGATCATTAATGCGTGAAGCATTTAAGATGCTAATGCGATTGCATTCGTGAAATTAGGAGATTGGGTAAAAGTTATGGGGGTTTTTCAGGAAAACGAACCGTGGGGTTTGGCTGAACCGCCACAATCTAACTTTCTGCAAAAATATTTTAACTGGAACAGTGAAATACATCTTAGAATGGTCAATACCGTCAGGTGCAGGCTCTCAGTAGATAAATGTAAATTATTTTATGTGTACCGACGACGACTTTGTCCCCAAATACACCCCAAAATAAATAATCCAAAATGTCCCCAACCTCAAAATCCTAGGAATAACATTTAACAATAAGTAACATATACCTGGAAACAACTTTGTTCAAAACTCAAAGTATCATTGGCAGCGAGGCTCAATATTATTAAATACTTAAGCAACAAAAAAAGTAACGTACACATTAACACTTTATGTAAAATTACTAAAGCTCTAATTTTAAATAAAATAGACTATGGGATCTATACCAATGGCAATAGTCCAAAAACAACTCTAAGTATATTAAAACCCACCTATCACCAAACCGCTAGAAGAAGCACCTTTGCATTCACAATGACACCAACAAAAAATATACTGGCTGAAGCTGGGCTGCCAACAATCGAGAACCGGATGGAAATCATATCATTAAAACTAATAGCTAAATTAGCATTTTCGCGAAATTCCATAACCGACAAAGACATTAAATTAACAATAGGATACAAAAACACCAACCGAATCCCACCTGCAATCAGCCGCATTTTAGATAAAGCCAAGCAATTGGAATTGCATAATAAACAAACTTTCAAATACCCCGCAATCTACCCGCCATGGCTTCTAAATAATAATATCATAACAACATTCTCAATATTTAAAAAACCACACACAAACAAGGAAATATACTGTGCAATATTCTGGTCAGTGTGCGGTCGGCCCCGAGGAGCGCTGATGGCTTGGGCGTATGGGATGGCCCGTAGGGTAGATGGTGACGGGAACCTCCTTCCCATCGCTGGTGTCCGTTGCCTTTTACGGTCGCGGAACCGGCCAATTGATCTGGGTTGGAGTTGTAAGGTCGCAACCCACGATCAGTGACCACGTGATGGGTCTCGCTACATTATAAAAATTAAAAAGAATTTAATTAATTTGGGGCTTTCTCATGTGTCCTTTATGTACAAAACTAAATTTTTCTATAGGCGGCTCTATTTGTCCCCTTAGTGTAAAAGGTATTTTTTAATTTACATTGTCCCCTTTAATTAGTTTATAAAAAGGAATTTGTTTACATACCTTGTACATTATCGTGTTGATGTTGCTTTTGCTAGATTTGCTGCTGATGCTGATTGTGATAAAGGTGCGGTTGCACAGGACAATTTCCGAATGTAGTTGATGATGCATCTATTGTTGGCAGTGGTATCACTGTGGTTGGGCAGACGGCTGTAAATGCTGCTGATGTCGCTGGTTGAAGTAAATTTCGATGTTGGTGTTGATGCTAATGTCGAGGTCGGTGGTGGTGACTCAGCGATATTGCTGATAGATGATGCTGCTTTTTGTTTTAGCCAACAATCACAAACGGTGTTAAACGGGTGACATTGGATGTTTATAAAATGTTTTGTGCATAATCTCGTCCTTGGTGTAGTTTATATTTATGTCGGCAGTTTTAGTGGATCCAACTTCTGGGTGCGAAGGAAATCTTGAGTGATTATTTGGTAGGATGCTTTTGTATCGGTTTTGGCTTTCCATCCGAAGACCATATGCTTCTCCTAGTAGTCCACTGGTAGATCCCAAAGTTCTTGGTGTCAGATTCTCAATAGGCTTGTCTGCTCATCCTTCAGGGGTAAGATGGATTTAGAGTCCGTCCACGGAATTTGTTTCTATTGGTTATCGCCCGAGAGAGATTCTGGTTCCTCGGCTGCTTTCTCTAGGTAGGAGATATGGTAATCCCACCGCTGCCAGCATTTTTGTGATAACACATCTTAGGGAGCGCATCTCTTTGTCTTTAAAAACACGAGGGTCTCTTTGTTAGACCGCTCCCTAGTTGCTCGTTGCAGTCGCCACCGTGCTTCCGGGGACACTGACGAACCTTTTTATAAGAGGAGTCTTATTTCAAATACGTACCTAACTCCTCTATTGGTTCATTTGTGTCTATTTCATTTTTTGAAACAACCTGTTCTCCATGTGATTTTTCTCTTCTTCAAATTGATCTCTACAGCATTTCGGTTTGGTGCCAAAAGAATTGCTTGGAACTTGACGTTGAGAAATGCCATTTGCGTTTTCATAGAAGCTCACACTTCCCCCTCCAAACCTCTACTCCACAGTGAACCAAGCCCTTTTCTATGTTCACTCAATTCGCGATCTCTGCATCATATATGACAAGCAGCTAAATTTGGTCTTGCATATCGACGACATAATCCTTAAGGCGAATCATCCTTCAAAATGCATCCCAAGGTGGTTTCACTGATGCCAAAGTGCAAAGGTGACGATACGGCGCATAGGAATGTCTTGGGCGTTGACGAACGGCATGTGGCATCTCCCATTCTCCCGTACTGAACAAAATTCGACACCAAACGACGAATATATATGTATATATATATATATATATATATATATATATATATATATATATATATATATATATATATATATATATGCTCCTCAATAGTATACCCGCCTGTCACGCGGGAGACCGGGGTTCGATTCCCCGTCGGGGAGCCTCTGGCGCAAGACTAATGACCTTGCCCGGAAAAAACAAATCATTATGAAAAATTTTACAAGCCTCAGGACTTGCTAAATAAGGCCAAGACCGTTTCCAGGTTGTAGTGCCGATGATGATGATGATATATATATATATATTCTTTATATTTCTTTAAAATGTTTTTGTTTTGCCCGAACACACATGCATTTTAGAACCAAACGAAACATCATTAGGTACTAAAATAACACCAAATGGACGGAAATAATACTAAAACTAAAACTACATCTACGGAATGGGAATGAGAGCGTTGCACCTGAGAGGCATACTATATTTGGGACGTAAGCTCCTTTTTTCGTTACACACCCACCACCAGTTTGGATGAGAGCGGTCTCTTTTAGATTTATCTCCTTCATTGGCCACCGTGCTGAAACGGATCTGTGGCGGTTCCATTGAACGCCACTACTTGCCTTCCCACCAATTATACGAGGACTTCCAACATAGAGCATCCAAAGGCCCTATAAAACAAGTATTATGGCAGTTTCATTGAACGCCACTGCTTACTTTCCAGCCTATAATGAGGAAGCAGTTTCCTAGTGCACTAAAACCCGGGAATAAATTCACTTACCTGTCCATTGTTTGCTCAAACCTTCGCCTAAAGTATCTAAACCTATAATTTTCGCTGATATAAAATCCATCGGCACCAAACAGATATTTCCCTAAAGGCATGGTTTCATGAAACGCACCATTTCCTCAAAAGCATTATTATTATTATTATTATTATTTATTACAATGTAATTAATTACACAATAACTTAATTCTAAATAGCGCTAGCTGCTAGGGCTTTCGGCTAATATCGAGTTACTTTAAATTTTGTTATGAAGGTTAGTAAGTGTTAGTAATTCGTATGTGTAGTTGATATTCTGTTCTGATGGTTTTGCCAGAATGTTGCTGAAGGTGTCGTTTCCAAATAGTTGGTTTGCGATGGTTTGGACTTTTGGGCAGTCGAATATGATGTGATGTGAAGTAAGTGGGACTTGGTTGTTGCAGTTACTGCATTGTGGGGGGCTGGTTTTTGTAAGGATGTGTTGGTGTGTGATTTTGGTGTGTCCTAGCCGGAGTCGTAGGAAGCATTTGTGGGTGCTGCTGCTCACTCTCGGCGATCGTTCTCGGCAGTGTGTCAGTCCGACACTGTTTCACCGAGACGTAACCAAACTCCGTAACCGCTCGTCTAAGCTTGTTTGCTTGTACCCTGCAGTTCGGTGCTAAACCAACGGTTCACCTGCTTTTACGTGTTTTTACTCGAAAATAAACTTATTCAGGTTTGTGGACAGTATTTATTTCGTGGGTTACTTAATTTATATTAACATAGAATATAGTATTGTAATCTCAATTTTGGTTTATCACGAATGTAGAATATTATATTGTAAACATAAATTTATTTCCATACATGTAGAATAATCAGTACAATTTATTTCGTGAGTTAAACTTAATTTATATTAACATAGAATACAGCATTGTAATCTCAATTTTATTTTATCACGAATGTAGAATATTATATTGTAAACATAAATTTATTTCCATACATGTAGAATAATCAGTACAATTTATTTCGTGAGTTAAACTTAATTTATATTAACATAGAATACAGCATTGTAATCTCAATTTTATTTTATCACGAATGTAGAATATTATATTGTAAACATAAATTTATTTCCATACATGTAGAATAATCAGTACAATTTATTTCGTGAGTTAAACTTAATTTATATTAACATAGAATACAGCATTGTAATCTCAATTTTATTTTATCACGAATGTAGAATATTATATCGTAAACATAAATTTATTTTACTATACATGTAGAATAATAAGTACAATTTATTTCGTGAGTTAAACTTAATTTATATTAACATAGAATACAGCATTGTAATCTCAATTTTATTTTATCACGAATGTAGAATATTATATTGTAAACATAAATTTATTTTACTATACATGTAGAATAATAAGTACAATTTATTTCGTGAGTTAAACTTATTTTATATTAACATAGAATATAGTATTGTAATCTTAATGTTATTTTATCATACCATACATGTAGAAGAATCAGTACCCATTGTTGACACCATTCTCAAAAAAACTCAGACACAAAACAAAAGGGTTCGCAGTTCAGTCTTGTGTGGCTCTGTATTAAGAATTTCGTCTAATCACAACAGAGGTAATATTTCTCCGGTGCAAGTGCGGTCACTTTCACTAAAAAGGATCGACGCGAAAGTTAAAAACCCTTTTGGTCGTGGCACTGTATTACGAAATCGTTTTATTACAAACAGAGGTAATATTTCTCCGGTGCAAGTGCGTTCACTTTCACTAAAAAGGATCGACGCGAAAGTTAAAAACCCTTTTGGTCGTGGCACTGTATTACGAAATCGTTTTATTACAAACAGAGGTAATATTTCTCCGGTGCAAGTGCGGTCACTTTCACTAAAAAGGATCGACGCGAAAGTTAAAAACCCTTTTGGTCGTGGCACTGTATTACGAAATCGTTTTATTACAAACAGAGGTAATATTTCTCCGGTGCAAGTGCGGTCACTTTCACTAAAAAGGATCGACGCGAAAGTTAAAAACCCTTTTGGTCGTGGCACTGTATTACGAAATCGTTTTATTACAAACAGAGGTAATATTTCTCTGTGCAAGTGCGTTCACTTTCACTAAAAAGGATCGACGCGAAAGTTAAAAATCCTACCGGTCGTGGCACTGTATTAATATTTTTTCGCTTTTTACCCGGGAGCACGTATCCACCATTCAATGCAGAAATTATCAATCGACTGCCTTAGTTCACCGAAGCGGCAGAATATCTCGTACTCCATCATCGCTTCGATGCCCATATTTGGTCATTTTAAACATATTACATCCCTTAGTGTGGGCAACCGCATTGTACCCCTGCCTGTGTGTATCTTTTATTATTATTCGCACGGGGATGAGCGCCATTGCGTGTGTTTACTCTTTGTACCATACCAAGTGTAGGGACGTTCATATAGTTTATACGTGCAATGTGATGCTGCTACATGGGCATGCGTTATATCTCACGTATTTGTATTTGTTGAGATGTGTCCTTTTAAGGGCATGCGTTGTAGGTTTACGTCGGTTTGCGCGCCTTCTGGTAATTCCAGGAATTAGTCGCAGGCTTGCGCAACCGCATCTTGTTTTTCTTGGTTGTTCTGCTACATCCGATCGTTGGTTGCTGGTTTTACCAGATCGATGTGCAGGTGTCCCATGCTCTCCCCTGCTATTTAGTTTCTTACCATTGGTGCTACGCTGTGCTTGGTCTTCATGACATGATTTCCTTGATTTATGCATTTCTGCTTTTAGGACGATGCCTGTATTGGACAAACGCTTGTATCAGCGGGCTTGTGGTTATTTACATGCTAATGCAGGTAAGTATTCGCTTTTCCGGCGCCGACTGCCTGCGAAAAGAGGTTACCTGGTGGTAAGTAGGCCGGTGGGTAGTGGCGTTCGCGCTAACCGCCACAGTACTCCCCCCCCAGTGACATAGTCACGATAAAAAGAAAACGCAACAAAAACGAAGAGGTGTTGAGACTGAGGCGTGCTCTTGGTTGGCCACGCGACTGGTCCCCATTTGTTCTGTCATTACCATCATGGTGGTGAAACTTGTCGAGTGCGCAGTCTTTTACGACTTCGCGTAATGGGCCCCTTATATTGTTCTGGCACGCCCGCCGTGGTCGGCGGCGTCTTTTTCTGCACCTCAGCATTGTGAGGAGTGCACCCCTGGTTACTTTCTTCCAAAAAGCAAGGTTTTAGCCGTTCCACGCTGATTGTGGCTGCCTTCCCACGTATGTCCACCTCGTAGACCCGTTCGCTGATTCTTTTAATCACTTTGAACGGGCCCTCAAACGGAGGCTCGAGTGGTTTCTTTACTTTATCCACTCTAACGAAAACGTGTGTACAGGTGCGCAACTCTGGATGCACGAAAACTCTCTTTGACCCGTGTCGGGCAACCGGTCTTGGTCGAACTTTTCGCATCAAATCACGCAGGTAACCCACGCTCTTCGTCAGCTCCGCAGGTGGCTCACCGTCGACGAAAAGCTCCCCGGGCAAAACGAGGCTGGTACCGTAAGTGAGCTCGGCTGCTGAGGCGCCCAGGTCCTCCTTCATGCTGGTCCTCAAACCAAGGAGGATTGTAGGCAGTGCGTCGAACCACTGTGTGTCATTATGGCACATTAAAGAGGCCTTCAATGATCTATGCCAACGCTCTATCATGCCGTTGGCAGCAGGATGATATGCTGTCGTACGCTCTCTTTGACAACCCAGCAACTCCGTAAGCTGTCTGAAGATCGTAGCCTCGAACTGAGGTCCCCTATCCGAGGTAAGTGTTGTGGGAACGCCGAAACGCGTTACCCACGTTGAGTAGAAAGCCCGGGCCACGCTCTCTGCGGTTATTACACGTAATGGGGTAGCCTCGGGCCATCGCGTAAAGCGATCTATCATCGTGAGCAGGTACGCGAATCCTCTGGAGGGAGTTAAAGGGCCGACTATGCCGATGTGTACGTGGGCGAAACGTGCCTCGGGCAGCTTGAATTGTGCCGGCTCCAGTACGTTGTGTCTGCTTATTTTACAACGTTGACACTTGAGACACGCCCTCGCCCACTTTGTGAGGTCCTTATTCATGTGCGGCCAAACGAACTTACGTCGAATCGCCGCAGCCGTCGCGCGCCCGCTGGGATGAGCTGGGCTATGAAAGGTCTCATAAATGCCCCTACGCAACACCGCAGGAATGTATGGCCTGACTGTACCCGTTGAGACGTCGCACCAAACGGTTTTTCCGTTGGTGTCGACAGCGAACCTACGCAGTTCCAGTGCTGTGTCTGCTGTTACGAGAGCTTTAAGTTGGCTGTCGTTTTTCTGGGCTTGCTCCAAGTCAGCGTCAGCTAAGGCTGCGCGCAATTGAATCACATCTATGCGAGATAGTGCGTCTGCTATTACGTTCTGATTACCAGGAACGTACTTTATCTCGGTGACGTATTGGCCTATGAGGTCCAGATGCCGCTCCTGTCGCGGCGATGCATTTCCGGATTTTTTTCGGAAGGCGTGGCTCAATGGTTTATGGTCCGTTCTGACGATCGCCTGACGACCCTCGACCATGTGTCGGAAGTATTTGATGGCACTGTATATGGCCAATAACTCTCGGTCATAGGTGCTGTACTTTCGTTCTGCCGTATTGAGTTTTCTAGAGAAAAAACCCAGCGGCTCCCAGCCACCGTCGCTCTCCTGCTACAATACCGCCCCAATTGCGGTGTCCGACGCGTCGCATTGTATTGCTAACTGTGCGCCCTCTGCTGGGTAACACAGCAGGGTGGCGTTTGCAAGTTGCGCTTTTGACTGCCGGAATGCATTACCTGCTGCTTCCGTCCAGACGATTGGACGTTTGTCATTCTTTTTTGCCCCCTTTAAATATTCATTTAAAGGGGCCTGGACATGCGCGGCATTTTGTAATGTAGGCCGGTAAAAATTAAGCATGCCCAGGAAACGTCGTAATTCGCGAACGTTGGTAGGACGTGGGAATTCGTTGAGAGCTTTAACTCTGTCCGAGAGAGGCCGAATACCACGATTGTTGATATGATAACCCAAATAGCTCACCTGCTCCTTGGCAATTTGGCATTTGTCCGGGTTAATCATGAGTCCGTAACGGCGGAGGCGTTCTAACACCTGTTTAAGATGTTGCTGGTGCTCCGCTCGGTTTTGGGACGCAATCAGGATATCGTCGATGTAGGCGTAACAAAAATCCAATCCACGCAGAGCCGAATCGATGTACCTTTGAAATGTTTGTGCGGCGTTTCTAAGGCCGAAAGTCATTACCTTGAACTCATATAGTCCAAAAGGGGTAATGACCGCGGTTTTTGGGATGTCTTCGTGTGCCACTGGTATCTGGTGGTATGCCCTGGCAAGGTCCAGGGTCGTGAAGACTGTGCATCCGCGCAATTTGTATGAGTAATCATACAAGTGTGCGATGGGGTATCGGTCCGGGATTGTGACCGCGTTTAACTGTCGGTAGTCGCCACACGGGCGCCATTCGCCGTTTCGTTTCTTAACTAGGTGAAGCGGGCTGGCCCATGGGCTTACTGAAGGTTGGCAGATTCCTTGCTCCAGCATGTAGTCGAATTCTTCGCGTGCTGCGCGCAATTTGTCTGGTGCTAGTCGCCGCGGACGTTGGCTTACGGGTGGACCCCGTGTCTCGATGTGATGGTATACCCCGGACTCTATGTGCTCCTGGTTGGGAAGTGGTACTGTCGAGTGTCTATACTCTTCCAGTAGAGCCGGAATCTCATCGCATGTGATGTCGGCCTCGTGTGGCGTCCGTGGGGCCTCTCCAGGCGGATGACCGAGTGGCCGTTGTTCCACTAATCTATTGTTCGCGGTGTCGACCAGCAAGTTGTGGCACGATAGTAAGTCCGACCCTATTAATTGTTCGGAGACATCGGCCACTATGAAGTGCCAACCTATGGGGTGCCGCAAACCTAGATCCAGTCGTAGGTACTTACGTCCGTAAGTAGCTATGGATGTGTTGTTCGCTGCTAGTAATTGGAGTCTGCTAGGCGTTTTATTTTGCGAAGCGTACGACTTAGGCAAGACTGATATGTCGGCGCCAGTGTCGACCGTAAAACTTATATCCAATTTCGCGTCTTTGATTGTTAAGCGGCTTACTTGGAGTGTGCCGACCGTTTGCGCTGAGGTTGCGGTCGGCCGTCCTAGTTTAAATTCGCGTTTTGCGCCGGCTTCACCGGCTTCCAACCGCAGGGTTGTGTGCATTTGCGGGCCTTTGCCCCAAACCGCCGATGGTATGAACACCACGCGGGTGTTAATGCCCTTTGGGGGTTCGCCGTCGGCTGTGGCGTGGATCTTCCGCGCGTGCTAGTGGCACCTCTCTGGTTTTCGCGTTGCCCAGCGGTGGGCTGGGTCTGGGGCCTCTGATATGTTGGGCGATTTTGGGCCGTGCGCGCGAAGTCTCGTAATTCGGCCCGTAATTGTGCGATTTCGCGTTGTAAACTTAATTCGTAACGCGAGGGTCCCGGTTGCCGGAAGTGTGATTGCTCTGCGTCCCGAGTATGCGCCTGAGCCCGTGCCGAGTCTGTGGCGATTGGTTGTGACGCGTTGGTGCCTCCACTGGTGCGCGGAATATTATGGGGCGAGGAGTAGTATCGCGCAGATGTTTCATCCGAGCGGTTAATGGTCGCTACCTGAAAGGCGGGGGACTCCTCTCGTTGGTCAGCGCTTTCTACGATTGCGTCTGCAATCTTAGCCAGCCAACTCAGGCTTTGATTGGTTTGAGCGATTACTGTAGGACGCGCTTGTTGCGGAAGACCCCTAATGAAGTGGGGTCTGATGACATCATCAGAGATCCCCTTTCCCGCTATAGACCGCAAATGGGTGAGAAAATGCGATGGCTTCATCCCCGTGAAATTGGTCTCGTTGTACAAGCGCTGGTGCCTCTTGGCAATTGACTCCTCGAGCGCATTGAGGAGCGTTTCCCTCATATCTGTATACGGGCTGTTTCCAGGAGTTCTTATAATGTGTGCCACATGTGTACGCTGGTTTCGGTTTAAAACCCTCATAACTTCCAGCGCACGTGGTCTCTCCTCGCTCACGCCCGCCGCCTCGAATATGAGGTCCGCCATGGTGAACCAGAGCTCCGATTCCTCCTCGTCAAAAGGAGGCAAGCGCAAGTCGCGCTAGGCAACATGTAGTGCCTGCACTGTTGGAGTCGCACCAGCGGATAACGGGAACTCCGTTCTGTGAGGGCGCGAGTCGCGGGCTTTTTCGTGTAGCGAGTCCGTGGGCTGTTCTACGCTGAGGGCGTCCACGAAGGCCGGGGACTCCGGACGCGGCACTTCCAGCTCCCGCTGAGGCGCCGTCTGTGATTCGGTAAGCGATTCCCGCAGCGCTTCCGGTTGGGGCTCCTGTTGAGTCTTCTTTGACCTCGTAAACTGAGCCATCCTCTACAAAAGGGTGGTGGCCGTTCCTCGTCACGCGAGAACCACGAGAAATTGCAGGAAAAGGTTAGCAAGGAGAAGTTGTAGATCTGCCTAGTTGGCGGAAAGCCCGTTGCTTGCAGCTGTTGTGACGGGAACGAGTGAACAGTGTATATGTGGGTTGTTTAATTTACTCTGTATAGTTTCCGGTTTTTCGATGCCCGGAAGGGGCTTACTACGCGAATTTGTTGTAGTGAACGTTTGTACTATTCAATTACAAATAAATATTTTTAAGTTTGGTTATTACTTACTGCTACTTTTTAAATACAATAGAAGGAGAAGAAAATATTGTGTTTTAGCTGGCTCTAAAGGAGCTCAGCGTATATATATATATATTAAAGAAGAGAAAAAAAAAAAAATTAAAAAAATTACGTCACCTGGAGTCCAACGTTGAGAATTTGGTTTCGTCAGGTGTCGTTACTCGCACTGTGTTGAGGATAGTGCTGCGATCTGACTCCACTTGTAGTGATTTTGGTGGTTGGTTCGATGTTCGCTGTCAGGTTATGTGCCCTTCCTCACTTGGTAGGTCACCAATTGTGGGTGCTGCTGCTCACTCTCGGCGATCGTTCTCGGCAGTGTGTCAGTCCGACACTGTTTCACCGAGACGTAACCAAACTCCGTAACCGCTCGTCTAAGCTTGTTTGCTTGTACCCTGCAGTTCGGTGCTAAACCAACGGTTCACCTGCTTTTACGTGTTTTTACTCGAAAATAAACTTATTCAGGTTTGTGGACAGTATTTATTTCGTGGGTTACTTAATTTATATTAACATAGAATATAGTATTGTAATCTCAATTTTGGTTTATCACGAATGTAGAATATTATATTGTAAACATAAATTTATTTCCATACATGTAGAATAATCAGTACAATTTATTTCGTGAGTTAAACTTAATTTATATTAACATAGAATACAGCATTGTAATCTCAATTTTATTTTATCACGAATGTAGAATATTATATTGTAAACATAAATTTATTTCCATACATGTAGAATAATCAGTACAATTTATTTCGTGAGTTAAACTTAATTTATATTAACATAGAATACAGCATTGTAATCTCAATTTTATTTTATCACGAATGTAGAATATTATATCGTAAACATAAATTTATTTTACTATACATGTAGAATAATAAGTACAATTTATTTCGTGAGTTAAACTTAATTTATATTAACATAGAATACAGCATTGTAATCTCAATTTTATTTTATCACGAATGTAGAATATTATATTGTAAACATAAATTTATTTTACTATACATGTAGAATAATAAGTACAATTTATTTCGTGAGTTAAACTTATTTTATATTAACATAGAATATAGTATTGTAATCTTAATGTTATTTTATCATACCATACATGTAGAAGAATCAGTACCCATTGTTGACACCATTCTCAAAAAAACTCAGACACAAAACAAAAGGGTTCGCAGTTCAGTCTTGTGTGGCTCTGTATTAAGAATTTCGTCTAATCACAACAGAGGTAATATTTCTCCGGTGCAAGTGCGGTCACTTTCACTAAAAAGGATCGACGCGAAAGTTAAAAACCCTTTTGGTCGTGGCACTGTATTACGAAATCGTTTTATTACAAACAGAGGTAATATTTCTCCGGTGCAAGTGCGTTCACTTTCACTAAAAAGGATCGACGCGAAAGTTAAAAACCCTTTTGGTCGTGGCACTGTATTACGAAATCGTTTTATTACAAACAGAGGTAATATTTCTCCGGTGCAAGTGCGGTCACTTTCACTAAAAAGGATCGACGCGAAAGTTAAAAACCCTTTTGGTCGTGGCACTGTATTACGAAATCGTTTTATTACAAACAGAGGTAATATTTCTCCGGTGCAAGTGCGGTCACTTTCACTAAAAAGGATCGACGCGAAAGTTAAAAACCCTTTTGGTCGTGGCACTGTATTACGAAATCGTTTTATTACAAACAGAGGTAATATTTCTCTGTGCAAGTGCGTTCACTTTCACTAAAAAGGATCGACGCGAAAGTTAAAAATCCTACCGGTCGTGGCACTGTATTAATATTTTTTCGCTTTTTACCCGGGAGCACGTATCCACCATTCAATGCAGAAATTATCAATCGACTGCCTTAGTTCACCGAAGCGGCAGAATATCTCGTACTCCATCATCGCTTCGATGCCCATATTTGGTCATTTTAAACATATTACATCCCTTAGTGTGGGTAACCGCATTGTACCCCTGCCTGTGTGTATCTTTTATTATTATTCGCACGGGGATGAGCGCCATTGCGTGTGTTTACTCTTTGTACCATACCAAGTGTAGGGACGTTCATATAGTTTATACGTGCAATGTGATGCTGCTACATGGGCATGCGTTATATCTCACGTATTTGTATTTGTTGAGATGTGTCCTTTTAAGGGCATGCGTTGTAGGTTTACGTCGGTTTGCGCGCCTTCTGGTAATTCCAGGAATTAGTCGCAGGCTTGCGCAACCGCATCTTGTTTTTCTTGGTTGTTCTGCTACATCCGATCGTTGGTTGCTGGTTTTACCAGATCGATGTGCAGGTGTCCCATGCTCTCCCCTGCTATTTAGTTTCTTACCATTGGTGCTACGCTGTGCTTGGTCTTCATGACATGATTTCCTTGATTTATGCATTTCTGCTTTTAGGACGATGCCTGTATTGGACAAACGCTTGTATCAGCGGGCTTGTGGTTATTTACATGCTAATGCAGGTAAGTATTCGCTTTTCCGGCGCCGACTGCCTGCGAAAAGAGGTTACCTGGTGGTAAGTAGGCCGGTGGGTAGTGGCGTTCGCGCTAACCGCCACACATTTTATTTTTCTGTTTGAGACTGTTGTTGGGTAAGTAACGGGTTTGGTGTCCTGTTTAATAGTGCTGTACAGGTGGGTGTAGTGGTGCCATTCCTCTTCCTCCACGTTCTTAAGGGCATTTTTTACCTGTCTTCTTATGTCCGTTTTGTTAGGATAATAGAAGGAGACGAGAGGCGACTTTGTCCCTAGTTTTGCGGCCGCGTCGGCCGCTTCATTTCCACTAATGTTACAGTGCCCGGGGGTCCAAAGTAGCTTTATTTTATTAGCTTTCTTAATAATGTTATCTTGGATTTGACGAATGACAGCATTTGTGGAGTTTACGTTGGTTATTGCTTTTAGAGTTGAAAGGCTATCAGTACAGATAATCGTTGGGATTTTCTGGATCAGTTTTGTTGCTTCCAAAATTGCCGTTGCTTCCGCTGATAGGATGGAACAAAAGGTGGGAAGTGATCCCATTCTGATTATTTCTTTGCGATCGTTGACTATAGCAAATGACACATTTGATTCGTTTTTGGAACCATCTGTGAAAAACAGGTTCCAGTTTTGATGTTTGTCGATGGTATCCTTGAAAAGTTTTTGATAGATTATCTGATTTGTTGAATGTTTTGGATAATGGGACAGGTCATCTAAGATTGTATTTCTCAGAATTAACCATGGAGGGTGTTGTGTGCGGTGGGGTTTTGAAATATTTATAGGGATATGTAAGTCCTTGGCTATATCGATGGCCCTTTCCAGTCCTGAGCGCTATCTCGACCTTCGTTTTTTTTTATAAATTTTTCGGATGTCCTGCACTATGGGGGTTGCTATAGACATTGTAAATTTGTAAGCAAGTGTAGCTGATATATATTTTAGTCTCTTTTCTATAGATGGGAGACCGCATTCGACGAGGATGTTTTTAATTGGTGTAGTACGGAATGCTCTGGTACTTGCTCGAGCTGCGGCGTGATAGGGAGATTTTATTGTTTGCAGGGTCGTTTTGCTACATTTTCCATATATCATTAGTCCGTAGTCGATTTTAGATAGGATGATGGCTTTAGTTATGTTAATAAGGGTGTTAGTATGTGCAGATCCATTCTTATATGCTAAGTATTTTACAATGTTTAATCTTGCAGCTAGGCTTTTCTTAAGTGCTAAACAATGTTCTTTAAAATTGTATTTACTGTCAAAGAGGATACCGAGGATTTTCATGGATTGGATTGTAGGGATTGTGTGATTCTGAAAGGGAAGTGTGATGTTTTTGCTGCAGCTGGTTTTTCTACAAATGTGTAACATTTTAGTTTTTTCGA
This sequence comes from Microdon myrmicae, assembly GCA_963931805.1. Lineage (NCBI taxonomy): Eukaryota > Metazoa > Arthropoda > Insecta > Diptera > Syrphidae > Microdon > Microdon myrmicae. Next base: position 222,806,648 of record OZ007497.1, read on the forward strand.
GGGAGATCTTTGCGCCTGAGGTTTTACACCAATTAGTGATGTCGTGTAGTATTTCTGAATAGGTAGATTGTACTTCGTTGAGATCGTTTACGTTTGTTAGAATAACTAGGTCGTCAGCGTAGAAGCAGTGTTTTATGTTTTTATATTTTACGAGAATGTCGTTTATTCCGTCAAAGGCTATAGCGAATAATAGGACTGATAGTGGAGAACCCTGTGGGATACCGTTTTTTATGTTGTATATTTGTGAGAATGCACCACCTGTTTTGACTCTAAACTTCCTGTTAGAAAGAAAGGACTTGATTATGTAGAACATATTGTTACCAACTCTCCATTTCGCTAATTTATTCAAAATCACATGAGGACCGATCCGGTCGAACGCTTTTTCAAAATCTATGGAGAGAATTGTTGTATGCTTTTTGGTTGACAAAGAAGATGTGATGAAGTTGTCGATATGGAGTAGCGCATCAATCGTTCCACGTCCTTGCTTGAAACCAACCTGTTCAATGCTTATTAGATTGTTTTTCTCCATGAACCAGTTGAGTCGTCTAGCTACAATTTTTTCAAATGTTTTTCCTAGACATGGGAGTAACGATATTGGGCGATATCCTTTTGCCGAAGTCGGTTCGCCGGTGGGTTTTGGAATGGGTACAATTGTGGCTATTTTCCACACTTGTGGAATTACACCTGTTTGGAGTATGTTATTGAAGAGATGGAGTATTCGGTGTCTCAGGAGTGGTGGACTGTTCTTTAACATTATGTAATCGACTCGATCATATCCTGGTGTTTTACCTGTGGCGCCGTGTAGGGTTGACTCTAATTCAATTTTATTGATCGGGAGATCTATTAATTTAGAGGATGGGCTTGTGTGAGGGGACGGGCTAATTGTGTCTCTTTTGGCAGAGAGAAATGACGGATGGAAGTTTACGTCTTCTGCGTAGTTTGACCATGTTTTGCCGAGATGGTCGGCAATTTGAAGGGGAGATGTGAGAGTGCCTGAGTCGGTGTTCATGCATTTTATTGAGAGGGGGCGATACTGCCCAGTTAGCGTTTTTATATCCGCCCAGATTTTTCTGGGAGTGGAGTTCGGATTTAACTTTTCGGTAAATGTTTGGAAGGCTTTTCTTTTTTCTTCCTTGGCATTTTTGCGAAAAAGAGCATTTAACTTTTTATAATTGATTAGGTTAAAATCGGAGGGGAATCTTTTGAAAATTCTCCAGGCTTCCTGTTTTTTCTTCCTTAGGTTGTCCAATACTGGATTCCACCAGGGAACTACCGCCTTATGGAGTTTTCGACTTGTTTGTGGTATCGAGGCATTTGCTCCTATTCGGATTGCTTTAGTGATTATGGCTGTTTCTTGATTAATATTTTGACTCTCTACATGTTGACTTAGTGCCTGGGTAGTTATATTTTGAAATTTACTCCAATTAGCAAGTTCGGTTTGGAATTTAGGAAGAAGTTTGGAGGGTTTGGGACACATGCTAGTGTTAATGTTTATTATTATTGGAAAGTGGTCGCTCCCGTACAGGTTGGGTAAAGTATTCCAAGTGCACATTGGGGCCAAGTGAGGTGAGGCTAGTGATAAGTCTACATGTGTGAAGGATTTGTGAGTGGAAAAATGTGTATGGCTACCGTTATTGAGTAGTGCTAGATTTGCGGTCAGTATGTATTTCTCTACGGTTTTTCCCCTTTTATTAGTGGACGAAGATCCCCAGATGGGACTCCACGCATTAAAATCTCCGAGGAGAAGTATCGGTGTTTGGATGCTATCTGTGATAGTGGTAAGATCGTGTATCGTTATTGGTTGGGATGTGGGGGTGTATGCTGATATTATCGTGAGGTTTCTGCCGATATTTATTTCTACTGCTACGACCGAGATTGCAGAGTTTACTACTATAAGTTTATGTGGGATTGATCTATGTATAAGTATACCTGTACCATGTTTAGAAGCAACATTTTCCGTAAGGTTGTGAAAGAATGCCGCGTATTCTTTGGGTCCTGTGGCCCAAGAGTCGTGGCGGATGTGCGTTTCTTGTAGAGCTATGATGGATGGTTTCAGATCTTTGATGAGTATTTGGAGCTCATGCATATTGTTTTTGAGTCCGTTCAGATTCCATTGTAGTATTGTGACTTTATGGACATGAATGCTATTGTGTATATTAAACCTGCTGCTGTTGGGGATTTTGTTGTTGTAAGGGTTCAGTCTCCGTGTCTCGAGTGTTGAACCATTCAAGCCGAAGCCCTGTCTGCTTCGGCCCGAGTTGGGATTTTCTCGAGACACAGAGACTGTGCTTTCGTTGGGAGTGTTAGGGTTATATGTGGTTATTGTGAGGGAGTGGGGAGTTTAATAATTCTTGAATGGTGGGTTCATTTATTTTTATGTTAGTGTTTTTTTTAATAGGTATAGGTTCGTTGTTACGGTTGGTTGTTGTGGGTTTTATGATTAGAGGTGATTGGTTTTGTATGGCTTTACGGTATTCTGCAGATGTAGAAGCGCAGTTTGAAATGAATGAAGTGTTTGTCGATGTTGGTTGGAGTGTAGTTTTTGTTGGGTTTTGTTTTGTGGTTTCTTTTATTGGTGGTGTTATATGTGTGGCTGTTGTTTTGAGAAGTGCGGCATAGGATTCCTTTGGTTTGTTTGATGGCGTGGGATTTCGTTCCCTATATATCCGTTTCGCTTCGGATAGAGAAATTTTATTTCTCGTTTGTATTTCAAGAATGGACTGGTTTTCTATATATTGGGGGCATAATGGTGATGAAGCAGGGTGAGGGCCTTGACAGTTGGCACAGTGGGTTCGGGTGCATTCTAAGTCGGGGTGTGGAGGAAGGTTGCAGTTGTTGCACGCTGGGTTTCGTTTGCACCATTTGGCTGTATGTCCGAGTAGTTGGCATTGGCGGCAGCGCATTGGTCTTGGGATATACTCATTTACTTTGGCTTTGTGCCATCCGATTTCTATGTTACTCGGTGGATTGAAGCGGTCAAATGAAAACAACATTAGTCCGGAGGCCCTGATTTCGCCATTTTGCGATTTTTTAAATTTATGGACACTTACCACTCCTTGAGGTTTCATTTCTTGGACGATGTCTTCTTCCGGAACATTAATTAGGTATGGTGCGTAAACAATACCTTTCGAGAGGTTTAATTTCGGATGCAACTTTATTGTTACCGGACATAGTTGATCGAACCGTTTGGTATTTACAAAACGTAGAGCTGTTTGTTCATCTTTCACTAGTAAGAGAATTGAACCGTCTCTTAGCATGGACACTTTTTCATATTGTGTACTAATTGAGTCTATAGCTCTTTTTAACACGAATACGTTCACTCCGGTCAGAGGTTTTGTCGCGTCATTAGGAACAATTTGAATAAATTTCGGGTTTTTTTCACTTGTCTTTGTTAGTAATTCCGGGAAGTTCGATTCAATAGGACTAAATGCCTGCCGTTTTTTTTATTGACGGGGACGTCACCCAAGGACGTTTCCTGCAACATACCGAATCTGTTGCCGGTGTGCTGCTTTGGCCCTAAGGCCATTTTTTATTTATTTCTCTTTTCTTTTGCTTTACTTTGGAACCGGTTAATTTAAAGTACACTAACAAAAGCAATACACTTACAACACGCACAGTACCGTAATAAAATATTCACACGCGGTTTTGTGTTCACAATTCTTTCACTGCACAATACGGTTAAAATTTGCGTCCTTACTGTTCGAGAGTTCGTCTGGCAATGTCCTCAAAAGCAATTCAGTTGCACCACGAAGTAACTGACATAACTCGACCATCGCGGTGCACATATCCCCCATCGAATTTACGGCACACAAGCAGGAGATACTCTTGCTTTACTTCAATGCTGCAACTATATATGGCTAAGCCGATCGACACGAAATGATTAACTCGCACCTGGCCGCAAAAAGGGATCGAATTCTCGTTAGTGTAAATACACACACGACGGTTCGACCCTCTGATGACGCCAGCAACGTGCGCCCGATCAGCATGGATCTCTTACGCGGTACCAATCGGGTAAACATTTCCTTTTATGGAAATGTAATATCCACGGTCCGCTTGCTCGTGCACAGCATGAGCGTGTGAGGTAACCGCATCTGTGTGTGTGTGCACATCCTCTCGGTGATCAGCATCAAAGATCATCCCTTATATGGTCACCGAAGCGATGGATGGAATTTTTGGTATTGTGTCGCTTCGATTGAGATAGTGAATCGTAAAACTGATTCCGTGGAGGAAGGTCGCCTCCTCCACGTTAAAACGTGAGTCGAGAGTGGTGTGGCGACGCGAGTGTTGTACGTTGATAACGTTTTCGATGAACATTGTTTTTTTTTTATTTTTATTGTGAATTTATTTTAATGCTTGTCAATTATAAACAATAAAACTATATTAATTTGATGTGTTGTATTAAAGGAAATGAAAAATGGGTTTTAATCTCAATCGACTAATTCTGGACTGATCACAATCGGGAAGTGCGTTGCTCGCCATTGAAATTCCTTGACGTTTATCCTTTTGCTACTTCTTCGCCAAGTGATCCGCTTTTATTGATGATGTGTCGTTTCATTGCATTACGATAAACGCGTTAATAGTGCTATGGAGAAGCCCATCGACGAGTTGCCCAGTAAAACCAAATGTCATCCACGGCGGTTGCATTCCACAAAGTGATCGTCAGCTCCATTAAAGACAAAGCCGAAACCGGAACCCGTACCCCACATTGATGACAACCCAATGGGGTAACTTAATGGATAGGAGTAGAACCGGTGCCAACGACGGCACATATACATTTTCTACTCATAGATTCCACCTGGAACGTTAAAGATATCGCTATCATGGAGAATTCGTTTATCTCTGGCACCACGGAAAGGTTGGTAAATATTAGGGATACGCATCTAATGAGCCTATCTCCAGAATGGTACGGAATGCTAACTTAAAGTCAACCTCTTTCAACCTTCACCTTACTACTTTTACTGTCAAACTCCGTCTCATAATTACGCATTCCTTATTCCTCCTCAACATATTAGATTCTCTTATAAATCTTAGTTTTCTTGTCTTATCCATAGTTTTTCCGTGTTCTATCAAACTAAAATCTAAAATCCCTTCTTTTTTCTTTCTTTCTTTTCCATTTTCTTCGTTTCTTATCTTAAATGTATATAAGTTAGTTGTAAGTTTTAGTGTTATTTTTCATTAAAGTAATTGTAATATATTTATACGTCTTTTCGTATTAACCCAATCAACCTACTAAATTAAATTAAAATTACTTGTATGCCTAAAGTGTCGAAACTTTTGTAGCTAAATTAATATAAAACAAACCTTGTATTCGAGTTATACCTATTTAAATTTTTGCAAACGGCTCCAACATGTATTTTTAATGACATTCTACATCAGTACGTAGTATTTAGTTGAAATAGCATCGGTTAAGTAACACTGGCTCTTAAAGATATAATTCGTCAACTTCTTTTACACAAAAGAAAAAGACATGTTCTATTTAGTAGAGTAAATATGGACCAATTTAATTTTACCTTATAATTACTCTCCTATTTTGTATGACACATCAAATACTAATGCGTCTCAATTCGTATCAAACGAAAAACTTGTTCGAGTGAAACTAATTTAAATGTTTGCTCTCGCCACCAAAATCTATTTATCAATACTTTTCTGTTTGTTTGTTTGATTTGATATAACATCGATTAATTAGCTTTCATTTTCAAAGAAACAACCCATCGATTTCATTTAGACAAAAGAAGCAGATAAGTTCTAATTAGAAGAGTGATTATATAGCAAACTCAAAGCGCTTCAAAATCTTCTAAGTAAGTTCGTGACTCATTGAAACTGAGCACTGTAGTACCCTTGGTATAAATTAATGGGGTACCGACATCTTCAATACGCCCTATTTGTCCACCAGCTATTAAAAATCTGCCAATACAACCGTGGCCTATATCACCACCATGCCCATGTCCAAAGTCAATTTGCCCAAAGCCGATTTGCCCGAAACCAATTAGTCCAGCGCCGACTCTGCTTAAATCAAGGAGAACCATAAAACCATCCACAAATCTGAGAAGCACGTCTTATAAAGAAAATGTGAATTAATTAATTAACTAATTAATTTATTTATTATTTATTTATTTATTTATTATTTATTATTAACAAGTAATTTAAAATTACATATCAATAAATCACATAATGAGCACAACAGCTGAGACTATTGGCTCTGTACTTTGAAATTATAATTTGATTTTTAGGCTTTTTGTAAACCTATCTACGTTTTCAATGTTGTCGGGGATAGGGTCTTCAAAACTCTTATAAATATCTACATATGTTCCGAAATAGACGGTCTCTTATAAGTTTCGGGTGAGGGCGATCTTTTAGTATATGAATGACTGTAAGTATTGTGTTGCATTTTTGGCAGATTGGGGATGTGTCTCTGTTAAGCAGGTAAAGAGGCGTAGCAGACATATGACCTAATCGCAGTCTCACGAAGTTTGTGATTTTAGGTTAACTTAAATTCGTTGGATAGAACGGATAATATTTGAATGGGTTTACGTTTTTATAAGTGTGGTGATAAGTATCCCAATTTATTCGAATTGTATTTGTTAGTTTGTTTTGGGTGGTTGCTAGTAGATCGGCTCTTGTATAGGTGTTAAATTTATGAAGAGGACCTGGTGGCGTTTCTGACAAATACACACAATATACGAGCAAATCGTGAAGAACATCAAAAGAAAATCGAATAAGAAGAAGCATAAGCCCTATACCAAGCAATAATATAGCAATTCCACATCAGTTGGCTTAGAAATCGAATTCAAACACGCGGCGGTGGCGTGATGTGTTGAGCTTTGGTTCAATATTTTAGTGATTCTAATCGTCATAGTGATTCATTATCGTCGCAAACGCTATAAGCTCTTCTATCTGAGTTAGCAGCGCACCCTGCCTTTGGATTACCGTTGATAGAAACATGAGTGGGAATCCACATTCGTTTTATTTTATTGTAATATTTAATGATATTGTTTCGAATATTGGAAATAATATCGTCGGTGTTTTTGGTGATCCTTATTGAATTCAGTACTGACAAGCTGTCTATGTAGATGATATAATTTTTTTGAATGATCGAGTTCTTCTGTAGTGAAAGACAAAATTCAAATCAAAGCATTATTTAATAATGACATAAAAATAACATGAAAAACAGAAAATGCATACAGAGCAGTTAAAGAGAAATTACAATCCCTTAAGACGGATGTAAGAATCCAAGACTTAGAGTATCATACCTACCAACTAAAAAGTGAAAAACTATTTAGATTCGTAATCAGAAGACTTCCAGCTTCAATGTCCATAGATATGATTGCAAATGAATTATGCTCACTAAATCATAAAGTGGTAAAGGTAACAAACATCAGAAAAAGCACCACGTTAAATAATGGAGAAAAAATCTTTAAAGCCTTTCCATTGTTTTATGTCGATATAGTTCAAAAAGAGAATAACCAATCAATTAATGAAATCCAAGAATTATTATGGTGCAGAGTATCGACTGAACCACTCAAAAAGGTCAGATCGATACCTCAATGTAATAATTCCCAACAGCGTGGTCATACAAAAAATGTCGGCAACTATAATTCAAGATGTGTTAAGTGTGCTGGGCCCCACCACACAATCCAATGCTCGAAACAACGCAACAGCATAGCAACATTTGCGCTTTGCCACGAGAATGGCCATCCAGCTAGTTACAAGGGATGCTCAGTGTATCAAAAAAAAAAAACGAAAAGCACAGCATCCAAAGAAAACTACAGTCACTCAAAGACTGCAATCAAAAAATACATAGCGAGCGGGGCCAACCACAACTGGTACTAGCAACACACAAATGAACAATAAACCAAATGAGAAAGCAGAAAAAAAAGCAGACAACAACTTGTCAATAACGGCCCTACCATCATGGATATGATAAAGACGCTCAGTGTATTCCAGGACGACATCAAAAAAAGCATCAACCAGCTAACAGAAAGGGTAGGTAAACTTGAAAATTTTCAAAAACTACCGACCGAGAAATCCAAGAAATAAAGACAATGAGTAATCGGCTCCTACGAATAACCACTTGGAACGCAAATGGGCTCAAGAACTAGAAATATTTATAAGAGAGCACAACATAGATATTGCGTTGATATCAGAAACACACTTTTCTCATATGAGCTTCATAAAAATCAGGGGTTATATGGGCTATTGGACTACGCACCCGGGCGACCGTGCCCGGGGAGGTACAGCTCTAATAATAAAACAAAATATACATCACTTCTACTACATTATGGAAAATTTAACAAGCCTCAGGACTTGCTAAATAAGTCCAAGACCGGTTCCCGGTTGTAGTGCCGATGATGATGATGATGATACATCACTTCCAACAAGAAGAAATAAAAAAAAAACTTTTATTCAAGCCTCCATTGTTACTATCAACCTTAATGGAGCTGATTTAAATGTAGGTGTTGTATATTGCCCACCTAGACACACAATCTCAAAACAACAATTCAAGGATATTTTCAAGAAGCTCGGACCAAGGTTTATAATTGGTCAATTGGTATCACTGTCAAGCACACTGTTTGGGGGTCACGGTTGATTACTCCAGGCAAGGGAAAAGAATTGCTTACAGAAAGAATAGAAAACTAAATCGTACAAACAAATACACAGATTGGGAAAGATTCCGAAAAGAGCTTGACAATCTTCAAGATTGTAAAGAATTGAAACAACAAGTACAACAATTTATCGAAACATTGAAAAGCGCAGCCGCAACAGCAACTCCGGTGCCACGTGATAAACCAGAACCAGCAACCACATACCCTACTGAGATTAGACATCTAATCAAAGATAGGCGCAAAGCTAGACGAACCTGGCACAGATCCAGACACCCTAACGATAAAAAAATATTCAACAAGGTGAGCAATCTAGTTAACAAATTAATTAAAGACCATAAACAGAGTTGTATAGATGAGTATCTAAGTGAACTAAGTCCGTCAGCGGATACGGATTACTCTCTCTGGAAGGCAACACGTAAATTTAAACGTCCCCTTATCCAAGTGCCACCTATAAAAGATACACAGGGGCAGTGGGTACGCAAAACTGAAGATAAAGTTGAAATATTTGTACAACACCTGGCTTCAGTGTTCAAATCACACAACATCCATAGTAGTATTGATCCTTCACCCAGGTATCAAACTGAGCAAACAATCAAACAGTGACCCCAATGGAGATTGCCCAAGAAATCGACAAAAGTTGAGCCACAAAAAAGCACCAGGCATCGATGAAATATCACTTGGCGTGAGTCGGTTCCGCCAAACCCCACTGCCTACTTACCTGAAGAACCCCCATCCATACAACCCAGTCTGCATAAGCTTTCGCTAATGGAATCGCATTAGCATCTTAAATGCTTCACGCATCAAATAGACCCAATTCATATAACCTAAAAGTACCTGTAAGAGAATTCTTACCTGCATTCATTTATTTGAATTCAAAATTACTCTTAAGAACTCTGTTCCAAACAGCATATCCCTTAAAAGAAAAATCTCGGTTCACATATCATGTAACCTTCACCGGGATCATAAATATTGCGCCGTCTATTTTCCAACTTCGCCATGTGCACGATAAATTTCTTTACGTACACATTGGCCAGCGACCTTTTCTCCCTGCAATAAAGTTCTCTGACTCGCACAATGTGCAAACCAAAGCAAATACGCATTCCGCGTCTCTGGGCATCAATTGAATTCAAAGCATAAACAATGAAAATATAGAATCCGTTTCCCACAAACGGATTTCCCTGCATATACAAATGCAAGCAAGGGATTTGTTTCGTCCACCAACCCATTAGCACCTTTCCCAATGTCTATTCGTATATTTACACAAGGGCATCATTCATCTAAGACTTTTATGATGCCCTCGTCTTATCTTTTCTTTTACCACCATTCTTCGTTGTATCGTCGTCTATTTATTTAGATGCGATGCACCCCATAGACGATGATCTTTTCGATCCTTTTGTCTTTACCGCCTGTCTGCTTCGTTTACCCATTGCCCTCGAGCACGTGTAAACCACACTGATCTGAATGATCGCACACATACCACCATGATCACGATGAGCGAGTGAGCTCTGCACGAGCAAGATATCGCTGAGTCTCATTTCAACCACTAACGGTTGCACATCGCTGCTTCGCGTTTCTCCCCTAATAGAGTGAGCATGGGGTGCATACCGGAGTGCACCCCCAGAGTCGAAGTCGGACGCGGACACATACATATTAATTTAACAATAGTTTGTGTAAATTTATAAACCATTTGTAAATGGCATTAACTGTCGAGTGTCTAAATTTAGCGGTTTACATAAAAATAAAAAACACCAATACAACATCTCAGTGCGTTTTAATGTGTTTTCCTTACTTCCGGACGTGCGGCGTTTGTCTTTATTTTGCCTCCCAGTCCTGTTTACTCGGCGAACAATTACTTAGTGAACAATAGTGATGATGGGGAAGAAGTGAACCGTGTGCCCATGTCCGGTATAATACTTCTCCTCCCCACAGGCGTGTACAAGGAATTACCTCGAAAAGCTGACATTATGCTAACATATCTGTTTAATGTTTGCTTTCGACTACATTACATTCCAAATTCATTCAAAACAGCCCAGATAATAATGCTCAAGAAACCAACAGAAGAAGTAACGTCTTATAGACCCATATCGCTATTGCCATCCATTTCAAAACTGTTTGAGAAAATATTCCTCAAGCGACTTAAGCCACTCATCAATATTCCAGACTTTCAATTTGGCTTTAGGAATAAACACTCAACTATTGAACAGGTTCACCGTGTGACCACAGCAATAGAAAAGGCTTTCGAAGAAAAGCAATATTGCCCAGCTGTGTTACTTGATGTCTCCCAAGCAATCGACAGAGTATGGCATGAAGGTCTTATATATAATATTAGTAAACTGTTTCCAGCAAACTATTGCCATATACTCGAATCTTACTTGTCTGATAGAACGTTCAAAGTAACACACGAAGGAGCTCACTCTAGTTTCTATCCAATAGAAGCAGGCGTAGCTGAGCAAATAAAGCTGAAACGTAGACAGATGTATTGGTTAATCGGGAATCACTCTCAACTCAATCGCTATTGTAAAAGATTGATCTACCAATCTATCATCAAGCCGATCTGGATTATGGAATCCAATTATGGGGCTGTACAAAGCAATCCAATAGAGATATAATTCAACGAAGCCAGAATAAATTCCTTCGCATTATCACGAATGCCTACCGTTTTGTGACAAATAAGGTAATTCATGATGACCTAGAGATCAAATGGATTTATGAAGTTATCCAAGAATATGCTGTCAAACACGAAAGACGCCTACATAATCATACCAACGTAGTAGCTATTCAACTCTTGGATATTACCCACGAATTGAGACAGCTAAAACGGACGAAACCTCATGAATTAACATGTTAAAATCTGACATACTAAAATTGAGTTGGGAGCTGAACACTGGTCCAGTAAACCCTTACACGTTTTACTTAATTAAACTAAATTCAGTACAATTTAAACCTAGTATTAAATTAAATTCTGGCGCAAGACTAATGACCTTGCCCGGGAAAAACAAATCATTATGGAAAATTTAACCAGCCTCAGGACTTGCTAAATGAGGCCAAGACCGGATCCCGGTTGTGGTGCCGATGAAGATGATGATGATGATTAAATTAAAAAATGTATTTTGCAGATATATATCGGTCTACAATTTAAAAACACGTTTTTTTTTAATTATTTTGGAATACTAGAAAGTCTAATACACATTTATTTACTTTAGCAACCTCAGTTTTTCTTCTCAGAATTGTTAGATTTGTCGGTGTGAGGGTTGAGAATTCATTTTCCTTACGCCCTTTCTCTATCCAACGAATATAAAATTAAGACTTAGTGTGTAAAAATAAAGTATTTGTATATATTGATAATTAGCCCAGCTTGTATCTCCTTGATTACAAAGTAAAAAATTACATGATTGAACACTTTTTTTAGACCCCTGATCAGCTCCAATCTTAGTCTCTGTGATATGTTTCTCTGTGTCAATATCCATATCAGTTTTTATATCAATCTTTTTGTCATCTGTTTCTGAAGAGTCTTCTTCGAAAATAGATGGCATATCAGTGTCTGCATCAGCTTCAGTATGTGTCATGGCCTCGACATTTGGTAAACCTGAAACTTCCTCCACCGCATCTTCTTCGTCCATTAGTCCAGTATTCTTTTTCGGCGTACTCTGATTGTTCGTTCGACGGAACGAGGAGATTCTTTTAAAGAAACGTGGTGATAAATTCCATTCTACCTTAGGTCGTTTAGTTTCCGATCCACAGCTTTCGACTTGTATATCTGTATTACACTTTTTAGTGGATACTTACGAGAACTAAATAGGAATGAAAAAGATTCATTGTTTGACACTTCCGAACCTACGGTTACATTTAAACTAGGGTCTTTGTTATCCAATTCTGTGTCTATCTTGCGATATATCTCTCGACTGGAGGTCATTTCTCTGGGAGTAAATTCTCCCAGTGATCTAATACTTCGACGACCAGTAATTTGTGATAACCTCTTTGGGAATACCTTTATATCAGAGGTATGTGTTATGAATTCTTGCGACGAATGCCTTTTATCATTTATTTCGTAGGTTGTTCCAACTTTTTCCTTAGGTGCCGCAGGAGCTATACTTGGTACAGTGGTACTAATGGGCGACGTGGACAGCAAAGAAGTTGGCGTTAGAGATCTCTTGTGACATTTCCGGTTCTAACATTGGAACATCTTGCACAAGATACGCAACACTATTTAGTTCCTTTAATGGTGCCTTTTCCTCGACCTGTTCCACTGGTTTGACTTCCTCTTCTTCAACCGACGTCGTAGATGGTTCTTCTACACGTTCTGCTGATTCCACGGCTTTGATGTCGACTGTTGGTTTTGGTTGCTCTTGATCCTTCTCAATCTGTGCTTTATTACTTACTAATGTAGTATCCAAGTCATCGTTGGCGGCAGCACCACTTTCGGGAGTTGGATCCACTTTAACTTCACTAATTGCCTCCAGGTTTGTCTGGACCGGATCGTCATGAATTTTGATCTCCGTTTCCGTCGGCTGTGTATCTTCAGGATTCATATCCTCCTCCTCATTATTGTGTACCTCCGTCTGCTCGATCTTAGCAGCATTATTAACCGACAATTTGCTAGGACTCTCCCCATCTTGATCAGCTTTACTTTGATTTGTCTTCTCTACGTCTTCTACGATCTTCGTAGTTGAGTCAATACTTTGAATATCAACTTTGTCATTTATATCATCTGACGTTCCCGCATTAGGAATCTCTTTGATGTCGCTTTCTTTTTTATCCTTCTTTTTACTGTCTAACGTTTTGTTGACGTCATTGTCCTGTCCTTCAATTTTCTTTTCCTTCACTGTTTCTGGAGACGCAATTTCTTTCTTCTTCTCATTTCCTTTCTGCAGATTTTAAGACAATCCGCTCTCCCCTGGATTCCTCACTTCTCCAAGCAGATCGTGACACCTTCTCGACTTGGTGGTAATTGTCTAGAAATGAATATCGCAAAATGTCACACAATCACCTTCTCTCGGAAGAGTTCCCCCACTCACCCACGCTCCTATCTCTTACTGAACCAACCGATAAACATCGGTTGAATTGATTAGCGATCTGGGCGTCCTATGCGACAAGGAGCTCAAATTTACCGCACATTTTGATTACATAATCCTCAAGTCTAACGCCGCCCTTGGGTTTGTCAAACAGTGGTCGAAGAAATTCCTTAACCCATACGTCACCCGATCACTCTACACAACTTTTGTCCGGCCGCTACTCGAATACGCTAGTCAGGTCTGGTCCCCGTATCAAGCCGGCTCCGTCTAATTAATCTAAACACACTTGAAGAGGGCAGAATCCATGCCGATATCATCTTTGTACATCGCCTTCTGTCTGGCTCAATCAATTGCCCAAGCTTGCTCTCCACTTTAACATTGCATACAAACCCCCGTAACATACGTAACCCACGACTCTTTTACGTGCCTGCTCATCACACTTATTACGGCGCTAACGAACCCATCTCGCGTATGCTACGACAGGCCAACTCTTTCCCCACCTCCTTCGATTTCAACGTCTCCACCCCCACTCTGAAACGACGTCTCAGAATAAACCCGTCCTAAATCCGGCCCCTCCCTCCAATAATCCCGGCTACCCCCCAGCTCACCAACCCCGCCCCAAACCAGTACGTAGACATGCCCTGCACTGTCACTGTCTCACAAATGGCGAATCTACCCCCCCCCCCCATGTACTCGCTCCTCCCTAGCCTCCTACCTCCCCCATCGCACAGTCACCTTCACCTTTCTGTTTTTTTTTCTTTTTTTGTCCTTCTTACTCTAGTTTTAAGATAGTCTGTAAGACTTTTTATATTAATTTAATTTAAGTTAATGAAAGCTTGCATTAAGCTAAATAAATGAGGGTTCTGCCCTCACACTAAACTAAACTAAACACTAAAGGATGTTATTTAAAAAAAGAACAAAGAATAAGTTCTTGAATTAAAAAGGAAGTTGAGCCAGAACGAGCAGCAACAGGAAAAAGAATAACAACAGCGGGAAGAACAAAGGGAAAAACGACAACAGCTACCATAAAGGTCAATAAAACAGGACAACTAAAAGAACATCAACATAAAGAAACACAACAACAGCAGAAGCCCCCACAACAGCAGCCAGTCAGCAAAAAGGACGAAGTACCGCCTATTGTCAGGATCTCATAAAATCGGGTGAGTTGACTTGTGAAAATTTAAAACGAAGCGAATTAATAATGTAAAAATGAGTATAATATGCGATGGTTTAGAAGGTTATCGCAAAATTAAACCTGCATTGAGTAAACCGAAAACCGACTACTACTACTACTAAGATTTGATCCTTCCTTTGCTCCCCAAGAGGCGCTTGACAAAGTAGAAAGCGCTTTCCACCGCAAATTCTAGAGATCGCAACCGTTAGTTGCATGTCTTCATTGTATCTCTAAGTTCTAATAGTAAAATTGATAGACTTAGGTATATTAAATATCTAAACCACTGTCTATTGCAATGTGTGCACTGTCAAGATTTTGGTCATGTTGCGTCGAACTGCAATATAAATGATAAGAATAAGTTATCCTGCGCCCTCTGTAAAAATTCAGGTCATCGCGCTAACTTAAGAGGTTTCCCTATATACCAAGAGCTGAAAGTAAAGTTGGAAACCAGAAAAAAACAAGTAGAAGAAGAGAAACGAACGAAAACTCGTTCTTACAACAACTTCGTGGCACCTAGCGTGCCATACGCTCAAATGGAGGAGATGTAAAGAATGCACCAATCATGGTACAACCATGTAAAAACAGAAAAATTTCGGCTTCAGAGGCACAAACAGGCATAACAGCAATTTTACTGTCCATGGGAGCACAGTATTCCGCGTTAGAAAAAAAAAAAAAAAAACAGACAGAAAAGACTACATACTATCTATTCTAAACAGTTTCTAAATAACTCCACAACATAGACAAAATGTCCTCTTCTGCTGATTAACCCTTAAAATTCTTGCCGTGAATGTTAATTCACTAATCGGAATAGAAAGAAGAGACAATTTGAATTTGCTGGGAGCTAAACGTCCTAAACTAAAGGCACAAATTGGGGTGGAAAAATTATAAAGATATTAGACGAGGTCGTCCAAACTCCACTCAAGGAGGTAGGGTCGCCGTGCTAATCAGCACAGATTTCAGCACAGATGTATACAGATTCCAGGTGCTAGAAGGCTGCTTTATAAATATTCCTTTGAAAAGTCAAAGGCATCTCATCTATATGCGGTCTCTGTTTATGCTTCTGAAGCTCGAACACCGGGTACACAATTTATCAATGAATTTGATACCGTTTTCCGAAGTCTCAAGTTAGACTCGGAAAATAATTATTTCTTTAAAGCGGGATGTTTTAATTCCAAGCAAAGTGTTTGGCGTAATTTTGTCTCGATTATTTCAAATAAATGCCATCGAACATAAACTAGAATTGTTCGTTACTAGTACGCCATCTTGTCCAAGAGTAAATTTCTTCTTGGATTTACTTTTGCTGGACGAGGAGATGTAAAGAATTACTAGATACGGATCTTATTGCTCGAAACTGTCTTCGTACAATCGAGCACGAGTATGATCATTACGAACTAGGCGCCGTAATTTATGTTCCAAACGAACACTCACTACTTGAACAATATAACCAGACACATTTTTTTAATATCCGAAAAGCCCACTGGTCGCGTTTTGATTGACTAATAAAAACAAATTACTCTCTAATGGCGTAGATCCACCGACTGACAGAAATCCTCATAATGATAAAATTGATCATTATCTCTTGACGATGAACAACATTGTTACCAATACAATGAAACATTCTATCCCGAAAGTGTCTTACTCCGAGGGCCATACAAACCGATACAGAAACTCAAGGATTGACGCTCTGTATAAGCAAAAGGGCATTCTGCTCTCTAAAGTAAAACTGTTTTATAGACAGTTCAGCGATCCAGATAGCCAGGAAATACAAATAATTAAGTCACTAATCAAAAACCTTCAAAATCTGATCAGTGACAATTATAGATCAGTAATCAATGAAGACTGGAATAACATAATTCAAACCATTAAAGCTAGTGGACCGAATATGTTCCTACAAATAAATAAAGTATTTCGAAGGAAAGATTATAATAACATTCCATGTCTGCGAGTTTCACGGACGGCCGAAAACTCTCAAACTCTGCTGAACGCAGGACTTAACCTGCAACACATCAACTCCAACGAAGAGTTCATAAAGCGAACTTAATTGGTGCTTGTTTCGAGGCAGTGTGTAGAGTGAACAAATCTATTGATTCTAACCTTGAACTGGGAAATAGGGTTTCCAAAACCATATTTTACTACGCAATGAAATTAACAATTGGCCTCTCGATGCTTGAAGTTTCATTACCTTTAGTGAAAAAAATAGAGCAGATTCCCCTCTTGTATGTGTGTGCAAGAGGATGAACTTACGAACATCCTTAGATCCATTTAGATTCATTAAGAAGGAGAAATCCTCTGGAATAGTTAGTATTCCAAACATTGTTCTAAAGCATTTGCCTCTTGAAGTAGTGAATGGTTACACAATTTTGTTTAGTAACGCTCTAAATAGCATATTATCCAACCCATTGGAAAACTGGAGTAGTTCATCCCATCACCAAACAGCGCAAAGACAGAAGATATCCAGCCAAACTTCGCTCGGCTTAGCTTGATTCCAAACATTACTAAGTTATTCGAGAAAATTATAAATAGGACATTGACGAACTGGTGTGACGAAAATTGTATCTTTCTGAACAACCAGTTTGGTTTAGATTGAAACGACACCGTTCATGCCGCGACGAAACTTGTTTCAGACATTCAGTGGAAAAAGGCAAAGTGACAATGTACGGGGCCCTCGTTGGTTGACTTTGAAAAGACCTTCGACACCGTATGGTTAAAAGGACTTGTATATAAGTTATCAAATCTAGCTATGCCCCAATATTTATTATACATTATCTACGATATGATAATGGGTAAAGAATTTGTGGTGAAATGTGGAGATATAACATCCAACAAGGCCTTTCACATCAAAAACGGCTTACACCACGAAGCAGTGAATTCTCCCATTCTATTTAACATTTACACTAGTGATTTACTGGGTTCTCTCAGCCATACCATTGCTTACGCCGACGAGATTGTTGTGTATAGGTCTGGAGTAAAGATTGATAGCAATTAAAGATTAATTTCCAGAAAACAGAAACTATACATTTCAGAACTCCCTTGTCCATGGGGTCGAGAGATACAAAACAGGATTGGAAAAAATTGTCCATTCTAGGAAGTAATGATCTTCCCGTGCAACTAAAAACTGTAGTTAGATACCTTGGTATCTGGTTTGATCAGTATCTTAACTTTGATAAGCATGTAGCAGCTGTTCTTACTGCAGCTAAAAACGCTGCGTCTAGTCTTCTAGACTTTAAAGTCAAACTTGGCCTTCATTGGACCAGTATTGGTGTAGGGATGCCCAGTATGGTATAACATATCCCCATTCTATATCCACCAAGTTTCGGGTGTTCGAGGGTAGGGTTTGCATTCCTGCCTTGGAATGTATAGAACACCAGAGTCGCAACGTAATAACTCCTACACAAGAGCAAGGGCAATGTGCAGTGTAAATGATCTTATTTGGGGAGCATTTTTTCCCAATGATATGTATCTGGAGAGTAGTCTCCAAATTGGGTATATTCCCCCAGAATCGTTCCCCTTCTTGGAGAGAAAAGGACTTATCCAAGACAAACATGGAGTCCCTATTATTTACCACGCTTTCCGTGGTGCCTGGAATAAACGAATTCACCATGATAGGGATATCTCTAATACTCAAGATCGCCCACGTTTCAGTATGGTGATATAAAAGAGACCGATATGATCCAACTGGTGCGGTATATAAGGGGTAGTACGCATTTTAGTTGCAACCCCCCCTCCTCCGGGCCAAAAAAACCGAAAAAAATAATAATAATAAAATAGAAAAGTTATATGTACATTATGCTAGCGAAAATTGTAAAAAAGGACTGTCATGGTAAACAAAATTACAAAAATTATTTGTACGCCTAAATGCATAAACAAGAAACTAGATACTGTACAAACTTAGAGTGCTTGCAACGAGCCAGTAATTTAACATAAGAAAGATATTAGTAAAAGTTCAAATGGAAAAAAATAAAAAATAAACCAGAATCTATAACGCGAAAATTGTCGGATTCATCGAATGCTCTACTGAATCGAATTTCTATCTATTACTCCCTTACCAAATTACAAATTTAAATTCAAATTGAAACATTACCTTTCACAATTTATTTTTTACACAACTCGTCAAAATACAAAACGCTGAGACAAATTCAATAGCAAACGCTTTGTAGTTTATTGTTAAAAATCACCTGAATAACAAACGGTAAATAAGTAGGTCATGTGTAAGGAGTGGATCGGTCCATCGATGTAATTGATCACATACTTGCCAAACATTTCTCTATAGGGCATACGGGAAGTGGGCAGGGACGTGGTGGTAGGCAAGGTGTCGGAAGGCACGGTAAACATGGTGGTGGCCCTGGGCACGGCGGAGGTATTGGACATGGCATCAATGTTGAAATTGGCGGAATCGCACCTAGAGCACTTCCGCAGACAATTCCGGTAACAACAATAGAAATTAAACTGAACAACTTCATGGTTTAACAAATTATAATCTAGTTGCCGGTCGTAATTTCCTTTTATACCTTTCGCGCTCCTAAGCTATCAATATTAATAAATGAAGCACACACTTTTAATCAGAATATCAATTACAATCAAGACCTTTTTGAACAATAACGACAATTATCGTTGCTTGGTTTTTATTGAATATTTAATTAGGTATCCAAAAAGCAACTAAATAAACACGGTTTGGTTATTAAGTAAACGAATAGAAGATTTGCTAATTTTTCCATCTAAATATAACAATTATCTGAACATCTCCCACTATAGAAATTTCTGAGTGTTTGTAAAAGTACATTAAAAGTTGTCTCTGCTCTTTCATTCGTTGGCTCAATTGAATTTGGTTTTAATTAGTTGTTTTTTTTTTATTCTTGAGCAATGTAAATTGTTTACACTAATTAACGTAATTACAGCCCTCAGAATTGTTAGTCAAATAAAAAATTATTTATGATTAATTTTTAAATTAAGATTAGGTGGTAGTTATAGTAGTTTGCCATAACCTGCTTTAATTTTATGAACAGATTAAGTCCAAATTTGTTTTACAACGTACAAGATGGTAATTTAAATATCATTCAAGCATCGTGGTTAAGTTAAATGAAAAAAAAAAGTATATTGGGAAAGCACACCGAGTATCCAAGAATTCGATAATTGGTTGGATAATTGATGAGTGGCTTAAGTCGCTTGAGGAATATTTTCTCAAACAGTTTTGAAATGGATGGCAATAGCGATATGGGTCTATAAGACGTTACTTCTTCTGCTGGTTTCTTGAGCATTATTATCTGGGCTGTTTTGAATGAATTTGGAATGTAATGTAGTCGAAAGCAAACATTAAACAGATATGTTAGCATAATGTCAGCTTTTCGAGGTAATTCCTTGTACACGCCTGTGGGGAGGAGAAGTATTATACCGGACATGGGCTCACGGTTCACTTCTTCCCCATCATCACTATTGTTCACTAAGTAATTGTTCGCCGAGTAAACAGGACTGGGAGGCAAAATAAAGACAAACGCCATACGTCCGGAAGTAAGGAAAATACATTAAAACGCACTGAGATGTTGTATTGGTGTTTTTTATTTTTATGTAAACCGCTAAATTTAGACACTCGACAGTTAATGCCATTTACAAATGGTTTATAAATTTACACAAACTATTGTTAAATTAATATGTATGTGTCCGCGTCCGACTTCGACTCTGGGGGTGCACTCCGGTATGCACCCCATGCTCACTCTATTAAGGGGGAAACGCGAACCAGCGATGTGCAACCGTTAGTGGTTGAAATGAGACTCAGCGATATCTCGCTCGTGCAGAGCTCACTCGCCCATCGTGATCATGGTGGTATGTGTGCGATCGTTCAGATCTGTGTGGTTTACACGTGCTCGAAGGCAATGGGTAAACGAAGCAGACAGGCGGTAAAGACAAAAGGATCGAAAAGATCATCGTCTATGGAGTGCATCGCATCTAAATAAATAGACGACGATACAACGAAGAATGGTGGTAAAAGATAAGATAAGACGAGGGCATCATAAAAGTCTTAGATGAATGATGCCCTTGTGTAAATATACGAATAGACATTGGGAAAGGTGCTAATGGGTTTTTGGCGGATGTTGGAGTTTGATTGGCCGGTTGACACTTTTAGCAGAAGTTTGTCGGCCTTCTGTTGAAGGCTTTGGAGGCAGCGTTTCGCCGAACACTGCTAGCACACAAGAGAATCCACAACGCGAATAGCACAATGAAACACGAAGGTTGGTTTGGGATTTAATCTTTTATTTTAATGACACTAATTGTTGGTATTTACACTATATGATGAATTAGGTGGTGAATGTTACAACTATGTTCTAAGCAAACGCAATAAGCCACGCGAACGAAGTACGAGTTACTCGGTCAAGTTACATTAATTTACGATAGGCGTTCAGAACACCAGCTACTCAAATTAATTCTTTTCTTCCTCCTCGTTCAGATTGTCGTCTCGTTGACGAATACATTCAGACTGCCTATCTCAATCCCCAACAATAAACTGCCACAGATCGTACCTATGTCTCCCAGAAGAAATTTTTCATTTCATCCGCTAACAGAATTTTCCACAGTATCTGTTAGCGGCATGTTATTAATGCCCATGGGTAATTTAGGTGGCTGAAAAGAAGAAAGTCCATCTACGCATACATCCTTATATCATTATCACCATCCGTGGTGGTGATCGAAGTTCGGATCGACGGTTGTCGATTGTGTGCCGCTTCTATTTGCATAGCACATCTGGCGCGCGGCCGAAAGATATCCTGCAATTTGCATAGATGTATGGTTCATGGGTTTTGTTTGACTTTTGTCAATACACCCGAAATCCATTAGATCTTTCTAATGGGTGTGAAATACAAACAGATACCGTGGGATAGGAGTAGTTCCCTTGTAGGTTTTGAACCTCATACATTTTGAATTATCTCGTTGAAATAATTACGGTTGCCATTTCTTTTGTTGGGTGATAGATTTGGTGGTCTTTGTGGTAGACCACCCGCACGTGCGTCCGTTATTCGGAGAATTTGCTGGTGATGGCGAATCCTTGTAACATCGTGTAGATGTTCAGGATTTTCGATTGTGCAGTGTTGGAGTGCGGCGCATTTCAATCTTTATGGATAAGATGAATGAATACTTTTACCTTTGTTTCAGGTATGCTACACTCGACTTGTTGCTTGATATTGAAAGCTTTGGGACGTTCAGTTCCTTGCTTCTTTTTATATCGGTTCGCATTTTGCAGCCTCCTATGACCTTTGTTACAGGTATTGTAATGACTATTGGCCGCGTGTCTCTGGGCACGTGCGCTGCGTTATCAGGTAAGTAAGTTCTTTGAAGGTAGGAACCTTACCTGCGCGGAATTGTGCGTTCGTAGAAATCTACATCACTCCCCCCTATTGACGTAGTCACGATATGAAATAGCTAGTTGCTTGGGGGGTGTAGTTGAGTTTTATGGGCGTGCTTCCTTCCGTATTGGGCGGTGTTTGGTTTGGGTGGTAGAGGAGCCAAAGCTATCGCGTTCATCGTTCTTTTTCGCTTGTCAGAAGTTGGGGTTTCAGGCTGCCGTACATTGAGAATCTTCGCAGCGTCTGCTTGTGCGCGCAGATCTTGGGCGCGCTGACGCGTTATCGGTCCGTGTAGGATGTCCGATGCCCCGCGCGCGACCATTTCGCGAGGGTTTGGTTGATTCTCAACAATCGCCGTGCCTGGCGTTTCGTGGGAGTCTGATGGGTGGCATACGGGGCAGGTTTCGGCTGCCACCGCTGGTTGTTGATGTACCTCTCCCAGTACGATATCTGGTGGTAGTTCTAGGTGGCACGGTTTCAATCTTTCGACACTGACGGTGTACGGCTTGCCGTCGATGTCAACGGAGAAAACACGGTCGTTTATCCGATCCAGCACCTTGTATGGCCCTTCGTAGGGCTGTTCTAGAGGTTTCCTAACTTTGTCCACCTGGATGTAGACGTGCGTGCAGCTGTCCATCTCTGGGTGCATAAATATCCTCTTGGAACCGTGTCTGGCGACTGGTGTTGCCCTGACCTTACGCATGGGTTTGCGGAGGCGCTCGAACACCTGCTTCAAATGGGAGCGATGTTCGGTCATGTTTTTCGATGCTATGAGTATATCATCGATATACGCATAGCAGAAGTCAAGTCCGCGGAGAGCTGAGTCTATGTAGCGCTGGAACGTTTGCGCTGCATTTCGGAGACCGAATGTCATCACCTTGAACTCGATTAGTCCGAAAGGTGTGGTTAACACGGTTTTCGGTATATCTTCGGGAGTCACCGGAATTTGGTGGTACGCCCGTGTGAGGTCGAGGGTCGAGAAAACTTCGCACCCCTGCACCTTATACGAAAAGTCGTGCAGGTTTGCTATCGGATATCGGTCGGGTGTCGTTACTGCGTTTAGGATTCGATAATCACCACATGGACACCACTCACCGTTACTCTTTTTGACGAGATGAAGTGGGCTCGCCCATGGGCTGTCGGACGGCTGGCAGATTCCTAAGTCGAGCATATACTCGAATTCTGCACGAGCCTCGCGCAATTTTTCGGGAGCCAATCGGCGCGGGCGTTGGCTCACTGGGGGGCCGCGCGTTTCAATGTGATGAAAAACGCCGGCTTTTGCGCGTCGGAGATTGCTAAGCGGAACTGTTATATCCGCAAATTCTCGCAACAGATCGCTGAATGGTCCGTTTGCGGTCGTGCACGTCAACGTCAATGCCTCTCCCGCCTTTGCGTTTACTGGCTGCGAAAGAGACGTTAACGGGTCCATCGGTCTGTTGCTGGCTTCGTCCACTACTAGTTTGTAGTGTCGCAGCAGGTCCGAACCTATTAGAGGTTCGGACACATCGGCCACTACGAAGTACCATCGAATTGGTCGACGTAGGCCTATTTCCAGTGTTATTAACCTTCGTCCGAAGGTTTTAATTGGAGTATTGTTCGCGGCGAACAATCTCAATGAATCCGGCAACCGATCGGCTGGTGCGTATGAGCGCGGAAGAACGGAGATAACTGCACCTGTGTCAATTATGAAGTCCATGTTTAACTTCGTGTCGTATATCGATAAGCGACTTAATTGGGGGTTGCCGGCCGTTTGCGCTTTTCCTACGGTCGGCAGTTCTAGTTTAAAGAACTAGACTGTATCGGTGGCACTTGCGACCAGTTGCAAGTTTGCCTGCACCTCCTGGCCTGTGCCCCGAAACGATGGTGGAAGTAACACCTGCCCAAGGTGTTTTCGTTGGCTAGCGTGCTCGGTCTGTTACGCCCGCGTCTAAAGTTCTCGCGCGACCTGCTTTGTCGTCGCGATCTGTCACGGGCCATTAATTGTTTCCCACGCTGAGGTTATTCAGTTGCGCTTGCAACTGCTGGACCTTCCTGCCTAAACGTTCTATCTCATTGCTCATCTGTGGTGCACGAGTGCAGGTTACCGTGGAGGTTCGTGGTTGGGGTAGAGGTGGATTTTGCGCGGGGTTTGTTGCCGGGAGGAATTGGAGATCCGTTCGGGATCTGTCCGTGGCCATGACTGCCTCGGCGTGTCGCGCTAGCTCATCGAGACCAGACTCGGTTAGAGGCGCAGCGATTGCCTGAACGTATTCTGGCAAAGATTCTCGAAATATAGCCGTTAAGGCTGTTTCGGACATGTCCGTGCCGGCCAGTGCACGGAAATAGGCGGCGCGCTGGGATGGTCGCATCCCAGAGGTGTCGGTCGACCGTAATAAACGTCGCAAGCGATTTTGCGGCGTTTCGCTATAGGCGTTAGTTACCATCTCTTTAAACGCCGTGTACGGTTGCGGAGATGGGGTTTTTATTAAGAATTTCGCATATGGAAGTAATTTTGGGTCTTGTACCCGTGTTACCACGAGGAATTTCACCTCCTCGTCGGTGATTCCTTCCACGCTGAAAACTCTTTCAGCGTAACCGAACCAGTAGTCTGGGACGTGAAGTCCGGTAATATTGCGTTACGCGGTTGTGGGCGGTGGTCCGCCTGGAATGAGATGTCGGCTTCTTGACGGAGGGCAGGAGCCTGTGATGTCGTTGGCGAAGGTCCAGCGTCGTTTGCCATTTTCAAATTTTTGGCAGCTGGTTTCGATCTAGCGATTGATGTCGACTTGGGAAGGTCTCGCGTTAATTTTCTCTGTGGGAGAGCGCTTATATTTCTTATATTTTCACGTTTTCGCTTTCTGTATCGAAGCTTGCGACCTTGTGGTTGGCATCTACTTTCATATTTCGCGTCGTAAATCCGTCGCTCGCTGCGCTGATCGCCTGTTAGCGAGAGGTTCTCCTAAGCTTTTCTTTAAGCCGTTAGTAATAGTGGAACGCGGCGAAACGACCTGCTGGTTCCAAAGAGTTACAGGGAAAAGGCCTAGCACAAAAGGATGCTGTCTGATTTCCAAAGATAGTAAAAGGATGGACCTGCACCAGAGGATCCTACGCGTAATTCGACTTGCTGGGAGCAGTAAGGAGAGAACTTTTCCGTTCGGAGGAGAAGAACGAGAAAACGAGGAGGTGTGAGTTATCAGAGATTTTTCGCGGGTTCGCAACTGTTTCTTCGTTGCCTTTATTTCGGGGTTCGATTTTACTTGATTTCGCGTCGTTACAAGTAAGAAACGTCGAGTATGTCGTTAGTTCGCGAGCGTGGCTTAGGCTCTGAAGGAGCTTACAAAAAAAAATGTCTAATTTTGCATATTTGTATATATGTGTCTTATTTTCAGTTTTATAAATATCACTATTATTGCTCAATAATATCGGTAACAAAGGAAAATTGGTATAATTTTTAGTATAAATAAGGCAAAACGTTTAAATTTGACTGGCTAATGATATAAGTATATAAGGTATACACAAGATTTAAAAGTATCAATGAGAAACGTACCGGTATAATTTTTCCTTTTTTTTTTTGTTCTGTCCTTTTCTTATGAAAATCCTAGTACTAGTACTAACGGTGTAACTGCGGACTACAAATGCGGCTTTTCAGTTTCTTTAATTGTTATACTTTAATTATAAAATTCAAATTTCAAATATTATTGCTTTAAATTTTTGGTCGGAAGGAGCTTTGTAAATTTTAAGAAAGTTTTTTCACTTTTCGGCTCTGAAGGAGCTTTGCAACAGAAACAGGAGAAGCAAATTGACCACAAAAAACAAAAAAACAAAATTATTAAATATTTTTTTCTTTCAATAAAATAATAAAAATAAAAATAGACGCGGTTTGAAAATGTTTTTCCGATGATTGTCCTGCGTCCTTGGGCGTTGTGATGGCGAAAGCGGCTGCGACTTTTCTTCACTGGAACTGCTCTAGTTGTTTTCTACTTCGGTGTTTTTTATTTTTCGGCACTGTCTGTCTATATAGTTGTTTACGTGTTCGTTGTGCTTTTCGACTTTCGCGTGCGTTTCTCGGGCGTGTTCACTTTTTACTTGTTTAATTGTTCACGATTCGCGGGCACCGTTTAAAATAGCTTTTGCGTGTTCACTATTAAATTGATTTTTGCGTGTTCAATTTATTCGCGTCTAAAAGTCACCAGTTTGGCGGATGTTGGCGTTTGATTCGCCGGTTGACACTTTTAGCAGAAGTTTGTCGGCCTTCTATTGAAGGCTTTGGAGGCAGCGTTCCGCCGAACACTGCTAGCACACAAGAGAATCCACAACGCGAATAGCACAATGAAACACGAAGGTTGGTTTGGGATTTAATCTTTTATTTTAATGACACTAATTGTTGGTATTTACACTATATGATGAATTAGGTGGTGAATGTCACAACTATGTTCTAAGCAAACGCAATAAGCCACGCGAACGAAGTACGAGTTACTCGGTCAAGTTACATTAATTTACGATAGGCGTTCAGAACACCAGCTACTCAAATTAATTCTTTTCTTCCTCCTCGTTCAGATTGTCGTCTCGTTGACGAATACATTCAGACTGCCTATCTCAACCCCCAACAATAAACTGCCACAGATCGTACCTATGTCTCCCAGAAGAAATCTTTCATTTCATCCGCTAACAGAATTTTCCACAGTATCTGTTAGCGGCATGTTATTAATGCCCATGGGTAATTTAGGTGCTTGAAAAGAAGAAATTCCCTCGACGCATACATCCTTATATCATCATCACCATCCGTGGTGGTGATCCAAGTTCGGATCGACGGTTGTCGATTGTGTGCCGCTTCTATTTGCATAGCACATCTGGCGCGCGACCGAAAGATATCCTGCAATTTGCATAGATGTATGGTTCATGGGTTTTGTTTGACTTTCGTCAATACACCCGAAATCCATTAGATCTTTCTAATGGGTGTGAAATACAAACAGACACCGTGGGATAGGAGTAGTTCCCTTGTAGGTTTTGAACCTCATACATTTTGAATTATCTCGTTGAGATAATTACGGTTGCCGTTTCTTTTGTTGGGTGATAGATTTGGTAGTCTTGGTGGTAGACCACCCGCACGTGTGTCCGTTATTCGGAGAATTTGCTGGTGATGGCGAATCCTTGTAACATCGTGTAGATGTTCAGGATTTTCGATTGTGCAGTGTTGGAGTGCGGCGCATTTCAATCTTTATGGATAAGATGAATGAATACTTTTACCTTTGTTTCAGGTATGCTACACTCGACTTGTTGCTTGATATTGAAAGCTTTGGGACGTTCAGTTCCTTGCTTCTTTTTATATCGAGTCGCATTTTGCAGCCTCCTATGACCTTTGTTACAGGTATTGTAATGACTATTGGCCGCGTGTCTGTGGGCACGTGCGCTGCGTTATCAGGTAAGAAAGTTCTTTGAAGGTAGGAACCTTACCTGCGCGGAATTGTGCGTTCGTAGAACGCTACAGGTTGGTGGACGAAACAAATCCCTTCCTTGCATTTGTATATGCAGGGAAATCCGTTTGTGGGAAACGGATTCTATATTTTCATTGTTTAAGCTTTGAATTCAATTGATGCCCAGAGACGCGGAATGTGTATTTGCTTTGGTTTGCACATTGTGCGAGTCAGAGAATTTTATTGCAGGGAGAAAAAGTTCGCCGGCCAATGTGTACGTAAAGAAATTTATCGTGCACATTGTTACATGGTTATATAACAAATTTATTTTATAATAAAGGTAAGTTTATAGGGGACTTACTTTGGAGTTTGTGTTTGTGCGACCGTTGAGCGGTCGCAGTGTTGTTATTGTTGTGGTTAGCTGCGACTGGTTGCAGGGGGCGTTGATGGCTGCTCCCCTGTTAAGTCTTCTCGTTCGATTGACCAGTCAGGATTTGGCGTTTTCCCTGTTGTTCCTGTTGTTTCTTTTTGATTATGTCTTATATGGTGTTTTTGTTCTCCTTAGATGGTCGTTATAAGTTTTAATTATGTTTTATGGTTATATACATTAGCATTGTATAGTCGAATAATTAATTTGTTCCTTCCTTCGTATTAATTTTCGCCTTTTTTGGTTATCATTTACTTTGTTTGCATTGCTCGGAGATTGACGTTGAATGAAAATTAATTTTTGTTTGCCGTTGACGTTATTTTTATTAATTGACGCCAACGTCGGTTTTTATTCATTTCTCTGCCAAGTAGAATTTGCATAAAGTAGTTTATGCAAATTAGCTACTTGGCGAGTACAACTTTTATAGGTAAAGAGGGGAAACGAAGGGGGATTAGTGGATTCTGGGGGGACCTGGACTCAAGGTCGGTCCGTAACAACATGGAGAAGTTGGAAAATAGACGGCGCAATATTTATGATCCCGGTGTAGGTTACATGATATGTGAACCGAGATTTTTCTTTTAAGGGATATGCTGTTTGGAACAGAATTCTTAAGAGGAATTTTGAATTCAAATAAATGAATGCAGGTAAGAATTCTCTTACAGGTACTTTTAGGTTATATGAATTGGGTCTATTTGATGCGTGAAGCATTTAAGATGCTAATGGGATTCCATTAGCGAAAGCTTATGCAGACTGGGTTGTATGGATGGGGGTTCTTCAGGTAAGTAGGCAGTGGGGTTTGACGGAACCGCCACACGCCAAGTGATATTTCATCGATGCTTGGTGCTTTTTTGTGGCTCAACTTTTGTCGATTTCTTGGGCAATCTCCATTGGGGTCACCGTTTGGTTGTTTGCTCAGTTTGATACCTGGGTGAAGGATCAATACTACTATGGATGTTGTGTGGTTTGAACACTGAAGCCAGGTGTTGTCCAAATATTTCAACTTTATCTTCAGTACCCACTGCCCCTGTGTATCTTTTATAGGTGGCACTTGGATAAGGGGGCGTTTAAATTTACGTGTTGCCTTCCAGAGAGAGTAATCCGTATCCGCTGACGGACTTAGTTCACTTAGATACTCATCTATACAACTCTGTTTATGGTCTTTAATTAATTTGTTAACTAGATTGCTCACCTTGTTGAATATTTTTTTATCGTTAGGGTGTCTGGATCTGTGCCAGGTTCGTCTAGCTTTGCGCCTATCTTTGATTAGATCTCTAATCTCAGTAGGGTATGTGGTTGCTGGTTCTGGTTTATCACTTGGCACCGGCGTTGCTGTTGCGGCTGCGCTTTTCAATGTTTCGATAAATTGTTGTACTTGTTGTTTCAATTCTTCACAATCTTGAAGATTGTCAAGCTCTTTTCGGAATTTTTCCCAATCTGTGTATTTGTTTGTACGATTTAGTTTTCTGTTCTTTCTGGGAACAGCTGCATTCAGTTTTAGTAGTACTGGAGTGTGGTCAGACGTTAAATCAACTAAACTATCAGTTTCAATATAATACGATGCCACTCCTTGGGAAATAAAGAAATCGATTAGGTCAGGAGTTTTGTTGTTATCAGTAGGCCAGTATGTTGGTGAACAAGACGAATGAAATTCGCACTTTACTTCTTTGATGGCTGTAAGCAATTCTTTTCCCTTGCCTGGAGTAATCAACCTTGACCCCCAAACAGTGTGCTTGACAGTGAAACCTCCACCAATTATAAACCTTGGTCCGAGCTTCTTGAAAATATCCATGAATTGTTGTTTTGAGATTGTGTGTCTAGGTGAGCAATATACAGCACCTACATTTAAATCAGCTCCACTAAGGTTGATAGTAACAATGGAGGCTTGAATAAAAGTTTTTTTTTTATTTCTTCTTGTTGGAAGTGATGTATCATCATCATCATCATCGGCACTACAACCGGGAACCGGCCTTGGACTTATTTGGCAAGTCCTGAGGCTTGTTAAATTTTCCATAATGTAGTAGAAGTGATGTATATTTTGTTTTATTATTAGAGCTGTACCTCCACGGACTCGGTCGCTCGGGTGCGTAGTCCAATAGGCCATATAACCCCTGATTTTTATGAAGGTCATATGAGAAAAGTGTGTTTCTGATATCAACGCAATATCTATGTTGTGCTCTCTTATAAATATTTCTAGTTCTTGAGCCCATTTGCGTTCCAAGTGGTTATTCGTAGGAGCCGATCGTTTTTGAAAATGTTCAAGTTTACCTACCCTTTCTGTTAGCTGGTTGATGCTTTTTTTGATGTCGTCCTGGAATACACTGAGCGTCTTTATCATATCCATGATGGTAGGGCCGTTATTGACAAGTTGTTGTCTGCTTTTTTTTCTGCTTTCTCATTTGGTTTATTGTTCATTTGTGTGTTGCTAGTACCAGTTGTGGTTGGCCCCGCTCGCTCTGTATTTTTTGATTGCAGTCTTTGAGTGACTGTAGTTTTCTTTGGATGCTGTGCTTTTCGTTTTTTTTTTTTGATACACTGAGCATCCCTTGTAACTAGCTGGATGGCCATTCTCGTGGCAAAGCGCAAATGTTGCTATGCTGTTGCGTTGTTTCGAGCATTGGATTGTGTGGTGGGGCCCAGCACACTTAACACATCTTGAATTATAGTTGCCGACATTTTTTGTATGACCACGCTGTTGGGAATTATTACATTGAGGTATCGATCTGACCTTTTTGAGTGGTTCAGTCGATACTCTGCACCATAATAATTCTTGGATTTCATTAATTGATTGGTTATTCTCTTTTTGAACTATATCGACATAAAACAATGGAAAGGCTTTAAAGATTTTTTCTCCATTATTTAACGTGGTGCTTTTTCTGATGTTTGTTACCTTTACCACTTTATGATTTAGTGAGCATAATTCATTTGCAATCATATCTATGGACATTGAAGCTGGAAGTCTTCTGATTACGAATCTAAATAGTTTCTCACTTTTTAGTTGGTAGGTATGATACTCTAAGTCTTGGATTCTTACATCCGTCTTAAGGGATTGTAATTTCTCTTTAACTGCTCTGTATGCATTTTCTGTTTTTCATGTTATTTTTATGTCATTATTAAATAATGCTTTGATTTGAATTTTGTCTTTCACTACAGAAGAACTCGTTCATTCAAAAAAATTGTATCATCTACATAGACAGCTTGTCAGTACTGAATTCAATAAGGATCACCAAAAACACCGACGATATTATTTCCAATATTCGAAACAATATCATTAAATATTACAATAAAATAAAAAGAATGATGGATTAATTAATTCACATTTTCTTTATAAGACGTGCTTCTCAGATTTGTGGATGGTTTTATGGTTCTCCTTGATTTAAGCAGAGTCGGCGCTGGACTACTTCGTTTCGGGCAAATCGGCTTTGGCAAATTGGCTCTGGACATGGGCATGGTGGTGATATAGGCCACGGTTGTATTGGCAGATTTTTAATAGCTGGTGGACAAATATGGCGCATTGGAGATGTTGGTACGCCATTAATGTATACCAATGATACTACAGTGCTCAGTTTCAATGAGTCACAAACTTACTTAGATGATTTTAAAGCGCTTTGAGTTTGCTATATAATCACTCTTCTAATTAGAACTTATCTGCTTCTTTTGTCTAAATGAAATCGATGGGTTGTTTCTTTGAAAATGAAAGTTAATTAATCGATGTTATTTCAAATCAAACAAACATTAGAAAAGTAATAATAAATACATTTTGGTGCCGGGTGCAAACATTTAAATTTGTTTCACTCGAACAAGTTTTTCGTTTGATACAAATTGAGACGCATTAGTATTTGATGTGTCATACAAAATAGGAGAGTAATTATAAGGTAAAGTTAAGGTGGTCTATTTTTACTCTACTAATTAGATCATGTCTTTTTCTTTTGTGTAAAAGAAGTTGACGAATTATATCTTTAAGAACCAGTGTTACTTAACCGATGCTATTTCAACTAAATACTACGTACTGATGTAGAATGTCATTAAAAATACATGTTGGAGCCGTTTGCAAAAATTTAAATAGGTATAACTCCAATACAAAGTTTGTTTTATATTAATTTAGCTACAAAAGTTTCGACACGTTAGGCATACAAGTAATTTTAATTTAATTTAGTAGGTTGATTGGGTTAATACAAAAGGACATATAAATATATTACAATTATTTTAATGAAAAATAACACTAAAACTTACAACTAACTTATATACATTTAAGGTAAGAAAGGAAGAAAACGGAAAAGAAAAAAAGAAAAAAAGGAGCGATTTTAGATTTTAGTTTGATAGAACACGGAAAAACTATGGGTAAGACAAGAAAACGGAGTTAGAGAGTAAAAGTGGTAAGGTGAAGGTTGAAAGAGGTTGACTTTAAGTTAGCACTCCGTACCATTCTGGAAAGAGGCTCATTAGAAACGTATCCCTAATATTTACCAACCTTTCCGTGGTGCCAGAGATAAACGAATTCTCCATGATAGGGACATCTTTAAGGTTCCAGATAGGATCCGTTTCAGCACGGTGCCTAATGAAGGAGATAAATCTAAAAGAGACCGATTCCATCCGAACTGGTGGTGGGCGTATGATGACGAAAGGACTTTACGTCCCCAAATATACGAGTAGTATGCCTCTCAGCCGCAACGTTCTCATTTCCCTTCGTTAGATGTAATTATAGTTTTAGTATTATTTCCGCCCATTCAGTGTAATTTTAATACCTAATTTTAATGTTTTGTTTGGGTCTAAAATTCGTGTGTGTTTAGAAAAAAAAAAAAACAATTTAAAGAGATGTTGGATGGTTTCTAATATATATATATATATATATATATATATATATATATATATATATATATATATATATCTTCTTCTTCTATCTTCTTCTTCTATTTTCTATATATATAAAATTCTTGTCACAGTTTTTGTCCTCGAACTCCTCCAAAACGGCTCAACCGATTTTAATGAGGTTTTGTATATATATTCGGTAGGTCTGAGGATAGGTTTTTATCTATTTTTATGCTCATAAGTGCAATTGTTCAATAAATATTAATAATTTATTAATTTTCAACCTCGGTCGATAACTGTGTAAGTGCATCAGCTATTATTATAACAGTTCTGGGCGGTGTTCCGGCTATTGTGATAAACGTTTGGGGGATAGTGTCTAGGTCATTATCATAACAGTTTGGGGTGGGTGTGTCGGCTGGGTGTTGGTGCATAGGCTATTGTTATAACCGTTTTGGGTGGGGGTGTTATTGGATGGAGGTAGAACAGCTCATTCAGTATTTAAGCTGCCACTAAATATTCAAAATAACCTCGGTCGATAACTGTGTAAGTGATAATTGATTAGTTATCCCCACCAGCTAAGATTATAACATTATGTAAT
Source organism: Microdon myrmicae (assembly GCA_963931805.1). Classification (NCBI taxonomy): domain Eukaryota; kingdom Metazoa; phylum Arthropoda; class Insecta; order Diptera; family Syrphidae; genus Microdon; species Microdon myrmicae. Next base: position 222,839,992 of record OZ007497.1, read on the forward strand.
TTTACCATTTCAGTGTAATCTTCAAGTGAATTTTTTCCTGTCTTAAGGTTTTTATTTATTTTTTATGCTCATAAGTGCAATTGTTTAATAAATATTAATAATTTATTAATTTTCAATCTCGGTCGATAACTATGTAAGTGATAATTGATTAGTTATCCCCACCAGCTGATATTATAACATTATGTAATTTTACCATTTCAGTGTAATCTTCAAGTGAATTTTTTCCTGTCTTATTGAAAAGTAAGTGAAATTATTATTTCTGAGCGTAGTTCTGACGTTTATTCTTTTAGTATTACATAAAAAATACTTAACACATATCACGAGTTCCCGTCAACAACAACAATTGTGTTAAACTAATTTGTACAATGCCAGCTAGACGCAGAGGAACTTCTTTAGGCCGTCAAACACGTGGAGCTGCACGAGTTATTCTCTCTGTCGCCACAGAAAGGAAAAAAATATTTTTTCTTTGTCAAGAAGAGGTTTACTTCTTCCTTGACGGTGTCTTTATTTTTTCCTTCACTTATATGACTATATTTACAAAAAGACTTCTGAAAACAATGTCCGAACCTATGGTCGTGACTTAGAGTAATTGCCATTCTAGTTGTGAATGTTTCGTTTTTATACATTTTCGGTTGATAAGGATGCTAGTGAAGATAAAGAAATGCTAATGAGTATTTTATAGATAATAAATGTACCCGTAATGTAGATTGTATGTTGAGTCATCCGTAATGTAGATTTGAGTCATCCGTAATGTAGATTGTGGATTGACTCATTATAGATAATTAGGGTTCTGGGTGTTACCTCACGCAAGCGAACCGCTAGAGCTCAAAGAACAGAAGATCAAATCCAGCAAGATAATACTAATGTGCTTGTGAACATGGCGCGATTGAATCGATATGAATCAGCAGATGCGCGAACTGAACGAAATGAAGAAAGAAGATTAGAACAGAGACAAGCGCGCCGTTTTACAATCAGCAGACGCAGCCGGGATGTGTTGTTCGTCAGGAAAGGTGCAATTACCAGCAATTGAGACACCACCTGAACCATTAAATGGTTTACTTATCGGTACGGATCCAAGATATCTAAGAACGATCTACCTCTGGGGAACCCCGGTCTCCCGCATGACAGGCGGGTATACTAACCAGTATACTATTGAGGAGCTATATATATATATATATATATATATATTGTTATGCCTGGTTAGGCTGCACACCAAGTAATATGTTTTGCACCAACTAAGTCCGCAGGCCAGATACGGTTCGTGGGAGGAACCTCCGGCTTTTCCGTTGGATTAGGGGGCGGATGCTGGAACCAAGGAATATGTTACCGCGTGGATTCACCTCTTTTTTTTTTTTAAGACGCTTAACTTAACTTTATTAATTACAATTACAATCTTGATTTTCCTCTAATTACTTTCAATCTTATTTACAGTTACAATATTTTCAATCTTATTTTCAATTTTATTTCTAAGTTACAATAATTAATAAATCTCAATCTTATTTTTAATTTTATTTTTAAGTTACAACATTTAAATCTTATTTTATTTTATTTTATTTCTAAGTTACAATAATTAATAAATTTCAATCTTATTTTTGATTTTATTTCTAAGTTACAATAATTAATAAATCTCAATCTTATTTTCAATCTTATTTTTAAGTTACAACATTTAAATCTTATTTTATTTTATTTTATTTCTAAGTTACAATAATTAATAAATCTCAATCTTATTTTCAATCTTATTTTTAAGTTACAACATTTAAATCTTATTTTATTTTATTTTATTTCTAAGTTACAATAATTAATAAATTTCAATCTTATTTTCAATCTTAATTTTAAGTTACAACATTTAAATCTTATTTTATTTTATTTTATTTCTAAGTTACAATAATTAATAAATCTCAATCTTATTTTCAATCTTATTTTTAAGTTACAACATTTAAATCTTATTTTATTTTATTTTATTTCTAAGTTACAATATTTACACAATATGGTCCTATAGTTTTTACTTGCGCTTTATACACTTTGCTAACTTTAATTTCCTATAGTTTTTACTTGCGCTTTATACACTTTGTTAACGTTAATTTCCTATAGTTTTTACTTGCAATTTATACACTTTGTTAACGTTAATTTCCTATAGTTTTTACTTGCAATTTATACACTTTGTTAACGTTAATTTCCTATAGTTTTTACTTGCAATTTATACACTTTGTTAACGTTAATTTCCTATAGTTTTTACTTGCAATTTATACACTTAGTTAACGTTAATTTCCTATAGTTTTTACTTGCAATTTATACACTTTGTTAACGTTAATTTCCTATAGTTTTTACTTGCAATTTATACACTTTGTTAACGTTAATTTCCTATAGTTTTTACTTGCAATTTATACACTTTGTTAACGTTAATTTCCTATAGTTTTTCCAAGAGCGGAAGGACGAGACCACGACCACTGACTTCTCGAAAGACTCCAGACGAACTCTCTTCATTTCCCAATCTTCCTTGCCTCGTCGGCTGCCCGTGATCGCATTGCTTTTTGTCGATCATGCAAAAACGTTTGTTAGGGGCTCCCATGGGGTTCATATTTCTGTATAAGCTACTTTGTATCTTATGGGTTATGCTATGGGACAATCTGCAGATCAAGCGAATATTTCCCATGGGTCATATGACTGTGGGACTTGGATTATTTTGTGGATTAGGCAAAATTGTTTCTTTTGGATGGGTATCATATTATGGGACTTGGATTATTTTGTGGATTAGGCAAAATTGTTTCTTTTGATCATATCATATTATGTGATTTGGATTATTTTGTGGATTAGGCAAAATTGTTTCTTTTGGATGGATATAGGGTTAGGACTCCTGATAGGTTTTTCTCCTATGGATTCGCAGCATCCATAACACGTCCCCCCTTCAGACACATCTAAGGGTACCTTACCCTTAGATTGGACTTAGGTGTTTTCAACTCAAAAACCTCCGCCAACTTGTGTGGCTCTGGTGTTCTTGCCACTTCCAACCTCACGTCTGGGTCAACTCGGTTCCTTCTGTTAAAGCATCTGTTAAGAAGGGTTATAGTTGTTCTTACAGGTCCACAGTTACATTTCCTGATGACACAGGCAATCCCCACCAGACTGAGGACTCCAGTTACAGACATCAGGATCCCTTGTGTTCGTTCTGGTATCTTTTGCAGAGCCCTTGACCAGAAGGTCTGCTGATTCTGTATTTCCAGGGATAGGTCTTGCAGCTCATGAATGCTTTTTGCTGAAATTTTGGACATTGGTTCCCTTTCGATTGCTATTTCGCGCAGCTTAGCGTTAGCGCAACAATTTTCCAAATCGCCATACGAGAGCCTATCTCTTACCGATTTTTCGGTGCCAACTCCCAACGTGTTTATAGTCATGTCATATGTTTCCAGCCTGCAGTACCCATTAATTGTAATAACTCCTGTACCCAGGAGCTTTCCTACTTCTGTCCCATTCCGGCATTTACATTCAAAACTGGTTTCCGTTGTTATTGTATACAGGAAAGAGTCATCTTTAATTTTGTGGAATATTTCAACCTGCGAGTTTATGACTTTGGCATTGCATCTTTCGGCTCTGTTTCTCATGAAGATGTTTATTTCGCAGTTTGAGTCACTTAAAGTACTGCGCAGAAGTTGCGGTTTACAAACGTATATTTTATTGAAAAGCTTACAATCATCCAGTCTTGACCTCAACACGTAGTCCTCTCTATTCTTGTTTATAATTAGATATTCGTTACTCAATCCCAGCACCACGATTCCATTGGCCACGATCTTTGGGAGAGCGATTATCTCATATATATCAAAAGTTTCTTTTGTAACTGTCGGAATATGAATAACGAAAATGATAGTGCGACCCTTGGTGAAAGCTTTAATTTCGATCAATTTTAAGATTTCGGGGTAATTTTCTAAATTTGGTTCTATGGCCAGTAAGTTATTGTGTTCGAATTCCTTTAATTCCTTAAGTAGGTCGATTGGTTCTATAATTCTTGGGTGTATAATTCCGGACTGAATGAACAACAGGCTATCAATTATTTGTTCTATTTCTAGTTCGAGTCGCATGATCTTGTGATTAATTTTGCTGGATATTTCATCGTAGTAAGAGGCCAAGATGATAGTTCTGTTTAGATTATCCTCTCTTATATTGACCCTGTTAATTTCGTCAATGACTTCGTTAACCTTTTTCAATGTAACGTTTGCGTTCTTTACGCTTTCAAGTACCTGTTTATTTAAGTGACTCATTATCTTTATGTTCTCTTCCATGCCGTTCTTGATTCTGTGCTCGTTTTCCAAAACACTGTGAATCGCTGTCGAATAGTATTCAGCATCCTCATTATCCATTGTACCAAACAAAACCTTAAAGCCCGAACCTATCACATTTGCCAGCCCTCTTTTTGTTCTTTTCGATTTTCCCACTATACCAGAGATTATATTGATTCTATGATCTGCCTTAGTTACTTCTTGCTCTGCTAAAATTTGGAATTGTCTACATTCTGTTTTGGTTTGTATGCAAAGTTTGTCTATTGCGTTAATCATATTTCTAATATTTAAACTTGTTTGCTCTAGAATAGTTATGTCTAAGTGTGCAACCAGCGTCAATTTGCTGTTCATCTCTTTTCCATCTCCGATATAGTTGAAATACAGTCCCGAATGTTCCCGCAGGCTCCGCACGTTCACGTTTCCCGCATTTATTGTGCAGATGCACGAGATCCTGCAAAGTAAGGTTTGACGTTAGCTTTATTGAATCTCTGTTGTTTATTCCGAAGTTGTATCACCAAATGATTTTGATGAACTTCGAGGACAGTAAAAGGGCCCTTATATGTACTTCGGAGTTTGCCTTTCACTTCATTTTTTATTAAGACCCTTTGACCAACCCTATACTCGATTGGCCTTCCTATTTTCTTGTCATACCTCAACTTGGATCTCTTCCTACATTCTCGGACATTTCCTTTAACATTCTCTCGTGTCTCGAAGAGGTTGGACCTAAGCTCGTCGATATAGTCGAAAACCGTTTTTTCGTTATGGGTGTCCACAGCGCTAGGTCGGTTGGCCTCGTTACCAAAAACTATCTCATAGGGCGTGTAGCCCGTCGCATTATGAACTGTACTGTTGTAACAAAATCCAGCATACGGCATTCGTTTGTGCCAATCCTCTATCTGGTCCAATTCCCTTCCTGTGGATCTCAAGTATTCCAGCAGTCGACAATGGGCTCGCTCCACGCTACCGTTAGCCTGTGGGTAAGCAACACTGGTTGTTATATGTTCCATTCCCAACAGGTCACAAAACTCTTTAAAGAGTTCATTGCAGAATTCTAGGCCATTATCGGAGAGAATCAATTTAGGCATACCGAAGTTCATTATCCACTCTTCCATCAGGGCTCGCGCCACTGTTTGCATTTCCTTGTTCTTCAAGGGTATGAACTTAATAAACTTCGACAAGTCATCTTGGATTGTTAATCCGAATTTGTAGCCCTCGTCCGTCTCCTGGAACGGTCCTATAATGTCAATCATAATTTTCTCTAATGCCCTATCGGCTGAACTAACTATTTTCATAGGATTTCTGGTCGGTGCCCGGTTAACTTTTTCCGTCTGGCAATGGGGACAGTTCCTGACAAAATTCTCGATGTCCTTCTGCATCCCCCTCCATCCATACCTTCTTTTTATCCTAGCGTAGGTTGCCTTTTGCCCTGTGTGGCCGCCCATCAAGCCTTCATGGTATTCCCTCATAATTGCCAACCTTCTGTCTGTGTCAATCACTTCTTCCCTGCCGCCCGACGCTCCACTCTTCGTGCTCGAACTTTCATCGTCAGCAGCGAGTTCAGCTACGACACCTGAACCGATCTCATCGCTGGGGCCGATGCCGATGTCACCGTTGTCGACATTCTCCTGTTCCCCTTCGACAATCCTAACATTCCGGCTGAGTTCGTCGGCAACCACATTTTCCTTACCTTTCTTATAGGTTATAACGTAGTCGAATTCCTCAAGCTTGAGGCGCCATCTCACAAGCCGACTGCCAGGATCCTTAACGTGGAACAGCCATGTCAATGGTCTGTGATCTGTCTGAATGATAAACTTAGTCCCATAAATATATGGACGAAACTGTTTCGTAGCCCAAACGATAGCCAAGCATTCCTTCTCTGTCGTGCTATAGTTGGTCTCGGCCTTATTAAGCGTCCTACTGGCGAAATGTATTGGTAGATCCTTACCGTTATGCTCCTGACTTAAGACAGCACCTATGCCGCCATTAGACGCGTCGGTAGTCACTATGAAGGTTTTCTGGAAATCCGGATACTGCAAGATGGGATGGCTTGTGATAATTCGTTTCAATGCGTCAAAGGACTGTTGCTGCTCTGTATCCCATTTAAACTCCACGTCCTTCTTTAAAAGTTTATTCAGTGGCCCGGCCACCTGACTGAAGTTCTTTATAAACTTTCTATAATATCCTATCATTCCTAGGAATGATTTCACACCTTTGGGGTTCCTGGGTTCCTCCATCCGCAGGATGCTCTCGATCTTCCCTGGATCCGGTCTAACACCCCTGTCCGTAATGACATGCCCCAAGTAGGAGACCTCCTTCCGCAGAAATTCACATTTATCGGGCTGCAGTTTGAGATTCGCACTCCTAAGTTGCTCGAACACCTCGATGAGCTTCTTATTGTGCTCCGACAGGCTTTGTCCATAGACGACGATGTCGTCCAAATAGACGAAGCATTTGATTCCCTGCAATCCAGCCAAGACGGTGTTCATCAGCCTCTGAAAGCAGGCAGGAGCGTTTTTCAATCCAAATGGCATTCTGGTATATTCGAAGTGACCATAAGGTGTGCTGAAGGCCGTCTTCTCGATGTCCTCCTCATCCATTGGAATTTGATGAAATCCGGACGTTAAGTCCAAAGTGGAAAAGTATTTAGCTTTTCCTAATTGATCGAGGATTTCGCCTATGTTAGGCAAGGGGTAGTTGTCCGCAATCGTTATCTCGTTTAACTTACGGTAGTCGATAACCATACGCCACTTCCTTTTGCCGCTCGCATCGGCCTTTTTCGGCACCACCCACAACGGGGAGCTCCATGGTGAGCTACTGTCACGCACGATCCCCTCGTCCTTAAGCTTCTTAATTTGCTCGCGGACCTCTTCTTCGTGGACCTTGGGGTACCTATAAGTTTTTGTAAAGATGGGCTCTGAGAAGTCCCTCGTTCTAATCTTATGCTTAATGATGGGAGTTGTTGACAACTTTTCACCCTCGACGCTAAATATGTCACTGAATTCCTGAACAATTTCCAGGAGGCTCTCTTTTTCTTCCTTATTTAAGTGATCGGTTCGCACGTTCCCTGAAACCTTCTTGGCTCTGTTTCCTGCGACGTTAAAGTCACTCAGATTTGAACCCCTGACGGATACTCCCTTCAAGTCAAATGGCTTATCTGTAGTGTTCAAAACTGAAACCAGACATTGGCCATTCCTATTCCTGGTGATGCAACTGGGGACAACAATACCTTCGGTAATTTCCTGTCTAGGTATTATTATTTCTTCGTCTAAGTTTCCTTGGACTTGGACTTTCCTAAAAACCTCGGATCTGGCCATGACAGACCGTAATTCATTGAGATACCTTAGCGGTATCTCACCAAAATGTCCCGCTATTACATCATTCTTATAGTCGATCGTGAAACCGCCCTCTCGTAGGAAATGGTTTCCAATCAATCCGTCATAGTCTCCCAAAAGGGTGTTTGCGACCACGTGGAACTCCATCATATCCGTCCTGATGCTGCCATTATTTTGGCCGAATTCAACTCTCTGTTTAACCACTCCTAATGTGGCACACATTCTGCCACCTATCCCACTAAATCTCAAAACCCTTCCGACATCCACCTCATCCTTGTAGACACAATTTGCTTTGATGAGTGATATTTCAGCCCCCGTATCTATCATGAACCTCCTTACGTCCCCGTTGATTGTACCCAAAATGTGGGGACTCTCCGATTTATCCGAGACTCTGACCTGCATGAGTGCCCCATACTTCATGCAGCCTATTGAAAATTTCTTTCCTTGAAGTCCACCTTGCTCGGGCCCGAAGGTGGTTTTTCATCCTGCCTAAAGGGGTTTCCACTGAATTTATTACTCCGCCCATAGTAGTTCCCAACGGGTCGACCGTCCTGCTTCCTCGGAAGTCTACAATTCCTTGCGATGTGACCCAACTTGCCACAATTATAACACTTAATCTGCTGGAAGTTAATCTTTGCCAAATTTTTCGAGGTATAATCCTTTTGCGTATTTGATCTGAACAGGTTAATGCGCTGTTCTTCTTCACAAGCGAACCTGCTTGCCTCCGCAAGACTTCTAGGTCGCTGCGTCACAACATACATTGATAATCGCTCCTGGAGACCATTCACAAAGACTGAAAGGCTCTCATTCTGAATATATTCGATTTGGCCTTCCCTGTGTTCACGTTTTACGCCGGAGAGCTTGCTCTGGAGGAGTCGTCTCTGCAAAGTCTCAACTCGCTGCAAATAGTGCACCACAGACTCGTCCCTACCCTGTCGGATCGAAATCAACTCCCTGTGCAGCTGTAGTGCGCTGTGAGGTTCCCTAAACACTGCTATCAGTTCCCTTTTCAATGCCTGCCAGTCCGTGATCTCCTTATTCATCAGAATCGTTGCGGCATTGCCACGAACTTTGGTTTTGATATACTTGAAGAGTACATTTTTCTGCGCATCAGATGCCAGTTCGATGGCATCATCGCACGAATCGATAAAGGTGAAAACTTCATCGCTGGTACCATTGAAGGTAGGGATGAACGAGATCAACACGTTGATGGCAACCTCCGTCATGTCGCAAGTGGAATTACCCTCGACCCGCGAATCGCCACAATTGCTACCGTCGTCCGAATCAGAATCCCCACCCGCACCGGTGTCGTTATCGTTAGCTAAGGGTTTGTTCAGGGCACCTATTGAAGCTCGTAGATTCGAGAACATGAATGGTCTCTTCTCTCTAGTCGCCGGATCTCGTCCCTCGTCTCTCTCTTAATCAAATAAAGAGTTTCCTTTTTCCTTTCTCATAGGGCAACAATTCAACAATAACAGCAAATAAAATCAACAGCGCAAAAAATTCTAAAATCTATAGGGCAATAAAATAAAAGAACCACTTACAGGAACAATCCCAGGAACAACTCCATGTGTCCGCCGCAGTTGAAGTGCTGGATCCCACCGCTGCCACCAAAAATTTGGTATGTTATGCCTGGTTAGGCTGCACACCAAGTAATATGTTTTGCACCAACTAAGTCCGCAGGCCAGATACGGTTCGTGGGAGGAACCTCCGGCTTTTCCGTTGGATTAGGGGGCGGATGCTGGAACCAAGGAATATGTTACCGCGTGGATTCACCTCTTTTTTTTTTTTAAGACGCTTAACTTAACTTTATTAATTACAATTACAATCTTGATTTTCCTCTAATTACTTTCAATCTTATTTACAGTTACAATATTTTCAATCTTATTTTCAATTTTATTTCTAAGTTACAATAATTAATAAATCTCAATCTTATTTTTAATTTTATTTTTAAGTTACAACATTTAAATCTTATTTTATTTTATTTTATTTCTAAGTTACAATAATTAATAAATTTCAATCTTATTTTTGATTTTATTTCTAAGTTACAATAATTAATAAATCTCAATCTTATTTTCAATCTTATTTTTAAGTTACAACATTTAAATCTTATTTTATTTTATTTTATTTCTAAGTTACAATAATTAATAAATCTCAATCTTATTTTCAATCTTATTTTTAAGTTACAACATTTAAATCTTATTTTATTTTATTTTATTTCTAAGTTACAATAATTAATAAATTTCAATCTTATTTTCAATCTTAATTTTAAGTTACAACATTTAAATCTTATTTTATTTTATTTTATTTCTAAGTTACAATAATTAATAAATCTCAATCTTATTTTCAATCTTATTTTTAAGTTACAACATTTAAATCTTATTTTATTTTATTTTATTTCTAAGTTACAATATTTACACAATATGGTCCTATAGTTTTTACTTGCGCTTTATACACTTTGCTAACTTTAATTTCCTATAGTTTTTACTTGCGCTTTATACACTTTGTTAACGTTAATTTCCTATAGTTTTTACTTGCAATTTATACACTTTGTTAACGTTAATTTCCTATAGTTTTTACTTGCAATTTATACACTTTGTTAACGTTAATTTCCTATAGTTTTTACTTGCAATTTATACACTTTGTTAACGTTAATTTCCTATAGTTTTTACTTGCAATTTATACACTTAGTTAACGTTAATTTCCTATAGTTTTTACTTGCAATTTATACACTTTGTTAACGTTAATTTCCTATAGTTTTTACTTGCAATTTATACACTTTGTTAACGTTAATTTCCTATAGTTTTTACTTGCAATTTATACACTTTGTTAACGTTAATTTCCTATAGTTTTTCCAAGAGCGGAAGGACGAGACCACGACCACTGACTTCTCGAAAGACTCCAGACGAACTCTCTTCATTTCCCAATCTTCCTTGCCTCGTCGGCTGCCCGTGATCGCATTGCTTTTTGTCGATCATGCAAAAACGTTTGTTAGGGGCTCCCATGGGGTTCATATTTCTGTATAAGCTACTTTGTATCTTATGGGTTATGCTATGGGACAATCTGCAGATCAAGCGAATATTTCCCATGGGTCATATGACTGTGGGACTTGGATTATTTTGTGGATTAGGCAAAATTGTTTCTTTTGGATGGGTATCATATTATGGGACTTGGATTATTTTGTGGATTAGGCAAAATTGTTTCTTTTGATCATATCATATTATGTGATTTGGATTATTTTGTGGATTAGGCAAAATTGTTTCTTTTGGATGGATATAGGGTTAGGACTCCTGATAGGTTTTTCTCCTATGGATTCGCAGCATCCATAACAATATATATATATATATATATATATATATATATATATAAATATGTCGTTTTGTTTGGGTCTAAAATTCGTGTGTTTGGGAAAAAAAAAAAAAAAAAAAAAACAATTTAAAGAGATGTAAAGGAGGATGGTTTCTATCTTATCAACTAGTTTTAAATTTAAAATAAAGAATCATACGAGACTAAGTTATAGTCTTGTATGAAAATAACTTTTAATATACTCGAAAAGTGTTATTATCTAATTCGCGCTTTCGTCGAACTTCAATTTCTTTTTTCTAACTTCGTAGCATTGTGGCAGAGAACTGTTTCCAATTTTAATGCTATTATCTTCGTTCGTGAAATAGTTACACATGCGTTTTGTTAACAACGAAAGTGCTATTGGTGATTTATATCGGGTTTTCCAATAGGGACTTGAAAATCTTTTTTTAAAATAAAACGCAAACCATTTGAGATATTTCAAAAACTTTATCATCGGCTTGAAGTACAATCAAAACATTTATGAATGGAACTCGACTTCGTTCATATGGCCACCGCGGGCACGTTTGCAGCGGTCGATTCTTTGGACCCAATTTTCGATGACTCGACCACACATTTCGGCCGAAACTATTTCGCGTTCAATGTTGGCTCTGAGCTCTTTCAACATCGTTGGCTTGTTGGCATAGACCAATGACTTGACGAACCCCCAAAGAAAATAGTCTAGAGGCCTTAAATCGCACGAACGAGGGGGCCAACCGACTGGCCCATTTCGTGGGATAACACGCTCATCAAACTCACTATTCAATAAATCGATTGTATCGTGTGCTGTGTGACGAATTCTTGGATACTCGGTGTGCTTTCCCGATATACTTTTTTTTTTCATTTAACTTAACCACGATGCTTGAATGATATTTAAATTACCATCTTGTACGTTGTAAAACAAACTTGGACTTAATCTGTTCATAAAATTAAAGCAGGTTATGGCAAACTACTATAACTACCACCTAATCTTAATTTAAAAATTAATCATAAATAATTTTTTATTTGACTAACAATTCTGAGGGCTGTAATTACGTTAATTAGTGTAAACAATTTACATTGCTCAAGAATAAAAAAAAAACAACTAATTAAAACCACATTCAATTGAGCCAACGAATGAAAGAGCAGAGACAACTTTTAATGTACTTTTACAAACACTCAGAAATTTCTATAGTGGGAGATGTTCAGATAATTGTTATATTTAGATGGAAAAATTAGCAAATCTTCTATTCGTTTACTTAATAACCAAACCGTGTTTATTTAGTTGCTTTTTGGATACCTAATTAAATATTCAATAAAAACCAAGCAACGATAATTGTCGTTATTGTTCAAAAAGGTCTTGATTGTAATTGATATTCTGATTAAAAGTGTGTGCTTCATTTATTAATATTGATAGCTTAGGAGCGCGAAAGGTATAAAAGGAAATTACGACCGGCAACTAGATTATAATTTGTTAAACCATGAAGTTGTTCAGTTTAATTTCTACTGTTGTTACCGGAATTGTCTGCGGAAGTGCTCTAGGTGCGATTCCGCCAATTTCAACATTGATGCCATGTCCAATACCTCCGCCGTGCCCAGGGCCACCACCATGTTTACCGTGCCTTCCGACACCTTGCGTACCACCACGTCCCTGTCCACTTCCCGTATGCCCTATAGAGAAATGTTTGGCAACTACGTAATCAATTACATCGATGGACCGATCCACTCCTTACACATGACCTACTTATTTACCGTTTGTTATTCAGGTGATTTTTAACAATAAACTACAAAGCATTTGCATTTTATATATTGTCAGCGTTTTTTTGTTTTTGGCGAGTTATATACACAACAAATTGTGGAAGCTAATAAATAGAAAATACGATTGAACAGTGCAATCGATTAAAGTGGTACGGCTCAAAGATCCCCGGTTGCAGATGCTCCCTTTTTAAATATGATTCCTTCGCACTTCGTTCTTTAAGTTTTCGGGCTGATTGAAAGGCTAATTGATCTATCAGAAATAAAACATCGGTATTGACGAGCGAATCTATGTTTTTGAATATTTGGAAACTGTAGCGCTCAGGAAACACTAATGTACGAATGGTGAATCGCACATTGATGGAACATATCGAGTTGCCTTGTGTTGCGTAAATAAACCGAATCCCTTTCGAAATGCTCTTATCTGCTAATACACACAAAGCATTATGGTGAAACAGAAAAGGAGTTGTCGTCAATATAAAACTTTGAGGCACCTCCGAGTTATTGGAATATATATCCAAAAACAAGTCGTCTACAATAACCCAAATAGATCGATATTCGAGGAAGTTATAATTCAATCGCACCGTTGTTGAAAAAGTCCATAAGAAGGTAGCTTTCTTTGTAAGGTTCCATACCAGATTTGAGGTGTCCAATGCAACATTTTCTTTCTGTATTGCCACTTTTGCATGACACTGGAGTGCACCGATTAAGTACATTCACCATACTACGATTTGTATATTCATAGAATTGAATCTATCTAACGCAGGATTATTGAATCAGTGATTCTCCCTTGGAGCGGCACAATATCACTTCTTAGATATGAAAATAGACCAATATTGATTGATATGAAACTTTGGATAAGTGCGTATAAATTACTGAATGTTATTATTATTTTATTTTTAATTATTATTTATGGGCCTGTAGGAACTCGGAAGTTCATGACCTCACCGACTCGATTCCGCGATCGTTCCCTGTTCTGTGCACTCTCCTTCCACGCTTAACCAGCCGATCCGATCTCCTCAAGGTGAAACCTAACATTGTCCTCCCATCTCCGTCGCGGCCGTCCTACCGGTCTTTTTCCGGTAGCATGAAGAATTCTACGCACGGTCCAATCGGTGCCCATTCGCGCCACAAAGATACCCCTTAAAACTTTTTTCTCGAATACGCGGAATTTGTTTTCTTCCCGTTTTGTGAGAGCCCATGTTTCGCATCCGTATAGAACAATCGGCATGATTATGGTTCTATAGACACGGAGATTTATGTTACATGATAGCAGTTTGGATTTCAGCAGTTTACTGACTGCGTGCCAACTAGCGTTGCCGGAGTGTAGTCTTTTGTTAATTTCTTTCGACATTTCGTTACTGGCCGTCAGTATCGTTCCCAGATATTTAAATTCTTTAACTTTTTCAAATATCTTGCCTTTGACGTTTATATGTGTTCCCTGAGGTCAGTTGTTGCCGTTTTTGGACGTCCCGGACGTTCATCGTCTCCCAAGCTCTCACGGCCACGTTGAAATTCAGCTTCCCAAAATTTCACTGTGGTAAATGATGGTGCAAAGTCCCTTTGGCGGATTTATATGTTTTTCAAGTGTTCCGCCGAACACTGCTTGCCGCAGAGAAAACATACATACACAGAGCGGACGCGGTTACAAATGAAACACCAACAAATTTGTCTTTAATTTTTATTTTAATCGAAGTTGTCTATTATTATTTGGAATTATAATTTTCGCTGCTTTTCTTACGAAATAAGTGCCGAGTAAGTTACCGAAAAGAACGTTCTTATACTATCTAAATAAACACATTTTAGGCGAAAACAAATCGACTCACACTTAATACGACACATTTTTACTTTTTATGACACGAGAAGTATCAAGGATTCTTGGCGCGGATTAACCACCTCGGCGGGGTTCTCTGGTCTCCTCACTGTACGGATATTCGATATATCCTTCTCGTCCCGGTGACGATCAGAATTAGACTTGTCGTCTCGTTGACGATCGAAATCTGACTAACCATCTCCATCCAAAAACCAAAACCTGATACAGATCGTATCTACGTCTGCCAGAAGAAATCTTTCATTTCATCCGCTAACAGAATTTTCCACAGTATCTGTTAGCGGCATGTTATTAATGCCCATGGGTAATTTAGGTGCCTGAAAAGGAGAAAGTCCTTATATCATCATCACCATCCGTGGTGGTGATCGAAGTTCGGATCGACGCTTGTCGATTGTGTGCCGCCTCTATTTGCATAAAACATCTGGCGCGCAGAACGGAGATGATTGTTCGGGCGTACAGCCCGTGGTTGTTTGCTTTTTGTAAACACAACCGAAATCCATTAGATCCTTCTAATGGGTGTGAAATTCTTACAAAGGAATCGTGGGACTGGAGTATTTCCTTTGTTGGCGTTGGTCTTGTAAATCTTCCGAATTATCTTGTTGCGATAATTACGGTTGTTTACAATTTTGGCATCGGATAGGCGATATGCTTTCTTGCATTTAGCTGCCAGCGTATGCATCCGTTGTTCGGTCTATCTACCGAAAATGGTAGTTCCTTGGAAACATCGTGCAGATGTTTAAGATGGGAGATCTGTATGCGATGCTTGCTGCATTTGACGCATTACTTAGAAGCGATGCTTTAGCTGCCTTTTTGAATTGGGCAGAATACCATCTATGGATGCGTTGTACTCGATCCTGAAAGTTTTTGAACGTTAAGTTCCTTGTTTTTTTTTTTATGTCGGGTTCAACATTGTTGCAGCTTCCTATGCCCTTGTTACAGGTCTGATTAGGAGCTTTGGGGATACGTGTCTGTGGGCACATGTAATGGATAAGGTAAGTAAGTTCCTTTGGTTTGGAACCTTACCTGGGCGGAATTGTGCGTTCGTAGGACGCTACATCCCCATACACAGAATCCAACTCATCTTTGATTTGCGTAGGCGTATTGCCTTCCAAAAACAAAAATTTAATGACAGCTCGATACCCAATTTTGTCCATTTTCACAAAAACACTCACATCGACTCACTCAAATGACTGTGGAATAAAAACTACGCATCCAAAATGGCTGAAATTATGGTGAGTAACTGTCAAAAGATGCACAACTACATTCACATTAAGCTTTTACTGACGAGTGCTGTTATCTTCACGTTAAGGTCGGAAACATTTCAGGAAACCCTCGTATTAACATAGCCTCCTAGTGAAAAATGTATGGATTTCTTTTTCCCCAAATAATTATTTCTTCGAATTAATTTCAGCATTTGTAATGAAAATGTTGCAGCAATAACTAATAGATTTTAGGGGCATGTCGTGAACATTTACTGGTAAGTAAATGGCCGGAGGTCGAGACCACCTTTTCGTTATACGCAGGACATGCAGTTAAACAAAGTTTATTGCTAGAGCTTTAGTTTGATAAAAAAGTTCCATCTAATTATATAATTAATAACCTATCACACTTTGTCAACTTTATAACAGGCCACGAAACCAAGCATAACTTTAATGGAAGTTACAGACCAAAAGGATTATTAGTTTCTTAACGTTTCAGAAACAACTTTACTTACAATTGTATCTGCTTTGAAATCACATTAATAAAACAATTTGAAATCCTTTTTTTATTTTTTATTTTACATTTTCTTTATAAGACGTGCTTCTCAGATTTGTGGATGGTTTTATGGTTCTCTTTATTTTAAGCAGCTAGTAGATTGGCGGCGGGCAAATCGGCTTCGGGCAAAACGGCTTTGGGCAAATTGGCATCGGACATGAGCATGGGGGTGGTAGAGGGCACGGTGATATCGGTGGACATTTAATAGGTGGTGGACAAATAGGGCGTATTGGAGATGTTGGTACGCCATTAATGCCTACCAACGATACTACCGCTATAACAAGACAGACGAGAAACTTCATTTTTCAAATGTGCTCATTTTCATGTGCCGCGAGCTTATTTATATGATTTCGAAGCGCTCTAAGTTTGCTCTACAATCACTCTTCTGATTAGAGTTTATCTGCTTCTTTTGTCTAAATGAAACCGATGGGTTGTTTCTTTAAAAATGAAAGTTAATTAATCGATGTTATTTCAAAGCAAACAAACATTAGAAAAGTAATAATAAATACATTTTGGTGCCGGGTGCAAACATTAAATTAGTGTCACTCGAACAAGTTTTTCGTTTGATACAAATTGAGACGCATTAGTATTTGACGTGTCAGACAAAATAGGAGAGTAATTATAAGGTAAAATTAAATTGGTCTATATTTACTCTACTAATTAGAAGATGTCTTTTTGTTTTGTGTAAAAGAAGTTGACGAATTATTTCTTTAAGAACCAGTGTAAATCAACCGATGCTATTTCAACTAAATACTACGTGCTCATATAGAATGTCATTAAAAAAATATATGTTGGTGCCGTTTGCAAAAATTTAAATACGTATAACTCGAGTACAAGGTTTGTGTTATATTAATTTAGCTACAAAAGTATTCGACACTTTAGGCATACCATTCATTTTAATTGAATTTAATGGGGTTTACTGGCTTAATACAAAAGCATATATAAATACATTACAATTTTTATAATGAAAAATTACACTAAAACTTACAACTAACTTATATACATTTAAGGTAAGAAAGGAAGAAAACGGAAAAGAAAAAAAAAATAAGGGATTTTAGATTTTAGTTTGATAGAACACGGAAAGACTATGGATACGACAAGGAAACAAAAATGTATCTGATATGTAGAGGGGTTATAAGGAGTGGGTAATTAGGAGACAGAGTTTGAGAGTAAAGGTATTTTGGTCGAAGACGTTGACTTTAAGTTAGCATTCCGCACCATTCTGGAGATAGGTTTATTAAAGGCGTATCCCTTGCAAGGGATAAACGAATTCTCCATGATAGAGATATCGCGAAGGTTCCAGATCGTCTCCGTTTCAGTATGGTGATTAGTGCAGGAAATAAATCTAAAAGAGACCGATCTCATCCCAACTGGTGGTGGGTGTAGTACGAAGAAATCCCCAAATATCTGCACATTTTTCGAGAAAAATAGCGGTGGGACCATCTGAGCCGGGAGTGAATTCACCTTAAAGTTGAGTTAGTTTCTTTTCATGCGAGGGTGGATCAATGAAATGAAATACAAATGGACCAATGGAGAAATTAGATAAGCATTTGAAATAAGTGGAGTCGGGGAAAAAGAGTCATTAGTGAAGGATTGTCTGGGGAAGGAAGCAAAGAATTTTGGAATGACATACAACCGTCGCAATTCAACCATAGCCCGCATCGGACGTGTTAAAAGACCACAATTTTCGCTCATACGTCGGATGTACAACTTTTTCATTAACAAACATACAATTGCTTTACTAACGAAAGTGCTGTTTATCACATAACCAAATTGTTTTAATATCACGAAAACATCGGCTTACACCCTGTGAATATTCAGTTACAAAAACGTGTGTTTAAAAAACGGACAACCTATTGATCTAATTATCTCATGTAATTCACAAAAGAGAACGAAGCCACGAAATGGGAAAACAGTAACGTGACGTGTTGTGACAATCAAAACAAAATGCAACAACAACAAACAAACAAAACGAATGTTAAAGGTGACAATTCACAGTGCATTAAATCAAATAAAAAAAAAAAAATGTGCATAGAAAATCACTTCAGTGAGGCGCAAAACACAATTAACAAACAATTAAAATATATCATCTCGATCGCAAACGTGACAATTAAAACAAACAATATATTACTCGTTAAAAGGCTATTTTTAAATCGGCATTTTTTGCGAGGGCAAGGTTACTAACTCTTACCCAACGATAGCCGAGTTCGACTCAGCTTACGGGAGAAATCGACTTGCGTCGTGGTTCGTGTAGCAGGTCGCCTTTGTTTTTTTTTTAATGAAAACAAACTGGAAAGAACCAGCATGAACACGGAGGAAGATAAAAACGCGACAACACACAAACGAAAAGGTACACCGAAAAACTCCATTGTGACGCGAAGTAAAACCGCGAAATTGACAATGGAGAAAAGAGATCAACAATTGGAGGAGGACAGTGAGCTCCCCTCCCCCTCCAACTTTAACATGTATGGGGCAAATAATTCATTCACTTCTCTTGCATCCTCAGAGTCTGAGGATGAAGAAGAGGAGATAAGTGAATTGGAGGCGAAACTTGCGATGGCAAGAGCCCGACTGGAAGAGAGACGCCGAAAGAAAAAAATAGCAGCTTTCGAACAGAAAAAAAACATCCAACAACAACAAATGTCGAAGCTAAAAGTCTGCCAACAGCAACAACATCAGCATCAACATCAACATCAACATCAACACCAACATTAACAGCAACAGCAACATCAACATCAACATCAACTTCAACAGCAACTACCAACACAAAATCGACCACCGATAAGCAAGCAATACAGCAGCAGCAAAGCAACAATAACAACGAAAAAATAAAGATATCACCAATCAACGCCGTAGATATTGAGTGTAAAGAATTGGTAAGTCTCTGTAAGTTAGCTATAGCAAACAATTTTGTAGTTAAAAGACTGTCAGGTAACAGGCATGCCATTCAAACCTATGCAGTGGCAGACCACGACAAAATTAAAGACGTATTAAAAAGAGCCACCGCAGAATTCTACTAGTTCACGCCGAAACAAACAAAGAGCGTAACGGTTCTATTAAGTGGTGTCGACCCTGAGATGGAACCGTTGGCTCTGCTCGAAATGCTTCAAAAGTTGAAGCACGAAGATCTCGAGATTACCACCGTAAAACCGTTCACCACAACCAGGGCAAGGGGGGAAAACCGCAAGCTACCCATCTTTTTAGTTCAACTAACACCTAGCAGTAGAATTGGTGGTCTAAGAAAGATTACAGTCTTGGACCATCAAAGTGTCACATGGGACAAATTAAGAAAAGGGCGGAGACATCCTGCAATGTGTCCGCTACCAAAGGTTTAGTCACGCAACGGCGAACTGTGAAATGCAGCGCCGTTGCCTAAAATGCGGAAAGGACCATAAGGCAGAAGAATGCCCTCTGGGAAACGAAAGGGCAGAAGACAAAGCCCTTCTAAAGTGCGCAGTGTGGCGGAATGAGGGACATCCCGCGAATTATCGAGGATGTCCTAAATTCCGAGAAATAATGGCAAGAACTTTGAGTCGGCAAAAACACAGAGCCAGCTCGTACAACAACAAGCCCCGAAATATCGCAGCGGTCGTACGCACAAGTTGCGTCGGGTGGGAGAACACCAAATGAGGCTACAACACTGGTAGCCACAAATACTCCCACACAGACTGAAACAACACCGCAAGCAGATGTGCTCGCAGTCCTGCTCAATCTGCAGAGACAGATGACACTGCTGCAAAGTCAAATAAACGAGATCTACTCGCACTTGCCCAGTCTAAATAAAAAGTCGATATAAACCCTCTAACCAAAACAACAATCAAAGCTCTTGTCGTGAATGTAAATTTACTAATAAGAACTGAGAGAAGAGCCAATCTTTTCAACCTGCTGCAAGAGGAACAACCTGATGTACTTCTGGTTTTCAAAACAAAGTTAAACCAGAGACACAAGATAGAACATAAAAACTACGATATTATACGAAGAGACCGACCTAACTCCACTCAAGGAGGGGGTGTCGCAATCTTTATTAGAAAAGGGATCAATCATAAAGTAATATATAGTGGAGAAGTGCGCAGGTTCCGTGTGCTGGAAGCCTGTATCGTACGCATACCCCTTCAGCAAGAATGGGGTTTGTATGCGATTGCGGTCTATGCACCTGAGGAGCACCAACATAACCTATTTATAGCAGAGCTCGAGACACTCTTTTGATGCTTACAATTGCACCGGCACAAAAACTACTTTATCGTAGGGGGAGATATGAACGCCAAGCATAGAAATCGGGGAAATTATATATCTAATGCTAGAGGAAATCAGTTGGCTGGTTGGTTAGATCAGTATCATATTGAATATAAAACTGACCTGCTAGCTACCGAATATCCATCGTTCCCCAGAGGTAGATCGTTCTTAGATATCTTGCTAATGGACTCGCGACTGAGACTACTTAACATCAACAGACGAAACAGAAACTGTTTACGGACAATTGAATACGACAGTGACCACTGTGCATTCACGGCAGTAATAGGGCTTCCGAACGAGCTCGCAGATCTGGAGGAATTCGTGATCCCGCAACCCTATAACTACGGGGCAATGCGATGGCCACGGTTCTTCAGATCATTAACAAGAGAACTTCGTTCGAACGACTTTAATCTGCCAGTAAACAGAAACCTGACAAATGACGAAATCGACAAATACATTCAACAAATGGACGAAACTGTAAAACGAACAATGGACAAAACAACAGTTACAGATCACATAAACATGTACAGAAACACAACAATAAACGCACTGCACAAGAAAAAAAGAAGACTGCTATCGAAACTAAAACAATTACACAGACAGTTTACAGACAGACAAGACCAGGAGATAATATCACTGAAATCCCGTTTAAAAAACCTCCAACAATTACTTAAAGCTAACTACAGATTAGCAACAATTTTGTATTGGAACAACAGAATTCGAGCTCTAAAAACTAATAACCCGAATATGTTCCCACAAATAAATATAATATTCAGGAGAAATAATCAAAATGAGATTCAGTGTCCCCAAATTCTACGTACTGATGTAAACAAGCAGCTGCTAACCAACATTGGCATAGCTACAGAGAGCGCTATCCTCAATATTGAGCTCTTCGTTATCGAAGATCCTTTGGAAAAGGTGAACGCTTTGGGAGCTGTCTTTCAGGAAATGTACAAGGTGAATGAAAGCATTCACCGACATCACGACCTGGAGGACAGAGTTCTACTCAATCACCTGCACCTCCGGAATGAAATTTCACTTTGGCAATCGGAGAATCCGGGTTTTACCGATTTCAGTGAAGATAATCTGTCAATTGACATTAATGCCAATGGTGTAGTGGCTAATAGCCTTCTAATAACAACATAACATCCAGAGTATCTTCGACTCATTAAGAAGCAAAAAGTCAGTGGCAATAGATGGAGTACATAACATCGTACTCAAGAACCTGCTCCCAATGGCAATAGATATATACACGGTCCTGTTTAACAACGCGTTGAATAATGCATATTATCCCGCGCGTTGGAAAACGGCTATCATTCAGCCCATCCCAAAAAAGAGCAAAGACTGTACAAACCCAATGAACATGCGTTCAATAAGTTTACTCCCAAGCATCAGTAAAGTATTTGAAAAAACCATTAACAAAGCTCTGCTAAAATAGGTAGACGAGAACAATATTATTCGAAGTAACCAGTTTGGCTTAAAGGCGGGGTCATGAAACCACACATTCCGCAGCTAAACTGGTCTCTGACATACAATGGAATAAATGTAGGAACCTATGCACAGGGGCCTGTCTGATCGACTTGGAAAAAGCCTTTGATACCGTCTGGATCGAAGGGTTATATTACAAACTGCTCAGACATGGCATATATAAGCCTTTACTTACGATAGGTTAAAGGACAGGAGGTTCGTGCTCAAAAACGGTAATGTGACCTCTAATAAAACGTATAATATCAAGAATGGCTTGCATCAGGGCGCGGTACTCTCTCCGATCCTTTTTAACATTTACATTAGCGACTTATTAGATGCACTTCCGCATGCTATTGCGTACGCAGACGATCGCATAATTTACAGAACAGCTCCGAAAGTTGAGATCATAAATCGTTTAATACAGCGAGACTTCAATAACGTGCAGCGCTATTGCGACAACTGGAAACTTAACATCAACTTCCAGAAATGTGAAGCCATCCTATTTAGAACTCCATTATATAAAGCCACGAACGACACAAGGAAAACCTCGCGAAAGCTAGTTATCGTGGGACCGCATGGAGATAAACTGGAAACCAAGAGTTTAGTTAAATACCTGGGCATCTGGCTAGACCAATATCTGTATTTCAACAGACATGTAGAGGCTGCTCTGATCAAGGCTAGCAAAACGTTTGCTATGACAAGGAGGCTATTTCACAGTAGCCAACTTGACAGCAGGGTAAAAGTCATATGCTACATGACGCTAATCAGGCCAATGCTCATATATGGCCGTCCAGTATGGTTTAACATAGGTCCAAATTTGATGGAAAAGATTCGGGTGTTCGAAAGGAAGTGTCTGAGAACCTGTCTCAGATTATATCGAACACCGGAATCGGAATACAAAAAGTACTACTCAAATGAGACTTTATATAATGAAGCCTGCATAAATAGGGTGGATAATTTTATGATTAAATTAATCAGAGGACATATTGCGAGAGCAATACGCTCGCCCAATGACCTAATTTTCGGGGCTTATTATCCAAATACCCTGTACTATGAGAACGTGCATCGCAACGGTTTTGTTCCACCAGAGGCGTTCCTTGACTTGGACATGAAAGGGCTTATACAGGATAGATCCGGAATTCCGCTGATCTATCATGTAAGTAGATCATCCGTAGACGGGCGGTTGTGCTACGACCGGGAAGTAACGCGCACCGAAGACGAGCTCCTGCGCTTCAGTAGGGCTATCTCCCACAGAGACCGGGACGATAGTATTAGACAGCGTCAACAGTTTTGGTGGTTGAATGGCATATAAAGACCTGGATACCAAAGTCGGTATAGAATCACACTATCATCAGCTAGCTTACATAGACGTAGCTTTTCTAGAATTAGGGTAGTATAAGATTTAAGTTAAGTTAAGCTGTGATTTTACAAAAAAAAAAAAAAAAAAAAAAAAAACAAGTAGATAAGTTTAGGTAAGTTAAGTAAGTTAAATTTTAAGAAAAAAAAAAACAAAAAAAATTGAGAAAGTTTTTCAAATTTTTCTTTGTCTTTCAAATAATTATAAGTATTGCCACAAAGTTCTGTCGCCGAAAGGCAAATTATACAAATATTAAGTAATGTTATGCTTAGAGCGTCTGCGAAGGACCAGTAAGTTATTATATAAGCTATTTAAGCTAGAATTTAAGCATTTTTTGTCTAGCCTTTAATTTAGAAACTAAGAATATAGAAAGAAAATAAAAAAATGTTTAAAAAATGAATGAAATGAAATGCTTCTTATTATTCGATTTTCTTTCGATCTTCCTCACCATTTGCTCGTATATCGTGTGTATTTGTCAGAAACGCCGCAAGGTCCTCTTCATAAATTTAACACCTATACAAGAGCCGATCTACTAGCAACCATCCAAAACAAACTAACAAATACAATTCGAATAAATTGGGATACTTATCACCACACTTATAAAAACGTAAACCCATTCAAATATTATCCGTTCTATCCAACGAATTTAAGTTAACCTAAAATCACAAACTTCGTGAGACTGCGATTAGGTCATATGTCTGCTACGCCTCTTTACCTGCTTAACAGAGACACATCCCCAATCTGCCAAAAATGCAACACAATACTTACAGTCATTCATATACTAAAAGATCGCCCTCACCCGAAACTTATAAGAGACCGTCTATTTCGGAACATATGTAGATATTTATAAGAGTTTTGAAGACCCTATCCCCGACAACATTGAAAATGTAGATAGGTTTACAAAAAGCCTAAAAATCAAATTATAATTTCAAAGTACAGAGCCAATAGTCTCAGCTGCTGTGCTCATTATGTGACTTATTGATATGTAATTTTAAATTACTTGTTAATAATAAATAATAAATAAATAAATAAATAATAAATAAATTAATTAGTTAATTAATTAATTCACATTTTCTTTATAAGACGTGCTTCTCAGATTTGTGGATGGTTTTATGGTTCTCCTTGATTTAAGCAGAGTCGGCGCTGGACTAATTGGTTTCGGGCAAATCGGCTTTGGGCAAATTGGCTCTGGACATGGGCATGGTGGTGATATAGGCCACGGTTGTATTGGCAGATTTTTAATAGCTGGTGGACAAATATGGCGCATTGGAGATGTTGGTACGCCATTAATGTATACCAATGATACTACAGTGCTCAGTTTCAATGAGTCACAAACTTACTTAGATGATTTTAAAGCGCTTTGAGTTTGCTATATAATCACTCTTCTAATTAGAACGTATCTGCTTCTTTTGTCTAAATGAAATCGATGGGTTGTTTCTTTAAAAATGAAAGTTAATTAATCGATGTTATTTCAAATCAAACAAACATTAGAAAAGTAATAATAAATACATTTTGGTGCCGGGTGCAAACATTTAAATTTGTTTCACTCGAACAAGTTTTTCGTTTGATACAAATTGAGACGCATTAGTATTTGATGTGTCAGACAAAATACGAGAGTAATTATAAGGTAAAGTTAAGGTGGTCTATTTTTACTCTACTAATTAGATCATGTATTTTTCTTTTGTGTAAAAGAAGTTGACGAATTATATCTTTAAGAACCAGTGTTACTTAACCGATGCTATTTCAACTAAATACTACGTACTGATGTAGAATGTCATTAAAAATACATGTTGGAGCCGTTTGCAAAAATTTAAATAGGTATAACTCCAATACAAAGTTTGTTTTATATTAATTTAGCTACAAAAGTTTCGACACGTTAGGCATACAAGTAATTTTAATTTAATTTAGTAGGTTGATTGGGTTAATACAAAAGGACATATAAATATATTACAATTATTTTAATGAAAAATAACACTAAAACTTACAACTAACTTATATACATTTAAGGTAAGAAAGGAAGAAAACGGAAAAGAAAAAAAGAAAAAAAGGAGCGATTTTAGATTTTAGTTTGATAGAACACGGAAAAACTATGGGTAAGACAAGAAAACGGAGTTAGAGAGTAAAAGTAGTAAGGTGAAGGTTGAAAGAGGTTGACTTTAAGTTAGCACTCCGTACCATTCTGGAAAGAGGCTCATTAGAAACGTATCCCTAATATTTACCAACCTTTCCGTGGTGCCAGAGATAAACGAATTCTCCATGATAGGGACATCTTTAAGGTTCCAGATAGGATCCGTTTCAGCACGGTGCCTAATGAAGGAGATAAATCTAAAAGAGACCGATTCCATCCGAACTGGTGGTGGGCGTATGATGACGAAAGGACTTTACGTCCCCAAATATACGAGTAGTATGCCTCTCAGCCGCAACGTTCTCATTTCCCTTCGTTAGATGTAATTATAGTTTTAGTATTATTTCCGCCCATTCAGTGTAATTTTAATACCTAATTTTAATGTTTTGTTTGGGTCTAAAATTCGTGTGTGTTTAGAAAAAAAAAAAAACAATTTAAAGAGATGTTGGATGGTTTCTAATATATATATATATATATATCTTCTTCTTCTATCTTCTTCTTCTATTTTCTATATATATAAAATTCTTGTCACAGTTTTTGTCCTCGAACTCCTCCAAAACGGCTCAACCGATTTTAATGAGGTTTTGTATATATATTCGGTAGGTCTGAGGATAGGTTTTTATCTATTTTTATGCTCATAAGTGCAATTGTTCAATAAATATTAATAATTTATTAATTTTCAACCTCGGTCGATAACTGTGTAAGTGCATCAGCTATTATTATAACAGTTCTGGGCGGTGTTCCGGCTATTGTGATAAACGTTTGGGGGATAGTGTCTAGGTCATTATCATAACAGTTTGGGGTGGGTGTGTCGGCTGGGTGTTGGTGCATAGGCTATTGTTATAACCGTTTTGGGTGGGGGTGTTATTGGATGGAGGTAGAACAGCTCATTCAGTATTTAAGCTGCCACTAAATATTCAAAATAACCTCGGTCGATAACTGTGTAAGTGATAATTGATTAGTTATCCCCACCAGCTAAGATTATAACATTATGTAATTTTACCATTTCAGTGAAATCTTCAAGTGAATTTTTTCCTGTCTTAAGGTTTTTATTTATTTTTTATGCTCATAAGTGCAATTGTTTAATAAATATTAATAATTTATTAATTTTCAATCTCGGTCGATAACTATGTAAGTGATAATTGATTAGTTATCCCCACCAGCTGATATTATAACATTATGTAATTTTACCATTTCAGTGTAATCTTCAAGTGAATTTTTTCCTGTCTTATTGAAAAGTAAGTGAAATTATTATTTCTGAGCGTAGTTCTGACGTTTATTCTTTTAGTATTACATAAAAAATACTTAACACATATCACGAGTTCCCGTCAACAACAACAATTGTGTTAAACTAATTTGTACAATGCCAGCTAGACGCAGAGGAACTTCTTTAGGCCGTCAAACACGTGGAGCTGCACGAGTTATTCTCTCTGTCGCCACAGAAAGGAAAAAAATATTTTTTCTTTGTCAAGAAGAGGTTTACTTCTTCCTTGACGGTGTCTTTATTTTTTCCTTCACTTATATGACTATATTTACAAAAAGACTTCTGAAAACAATGTCCGAACCTATGGTCGTGACTTAGAGTAATTGCCATTCTAGTTGTGAATGTTTCGTTTTTATACATTTTCGGTTGATAAGGATGCTAGTGAAGATAAAGAAATGCTAATGAGTATTTTATAGATAATAAATGTACCCGTAATGTAGATTGTATGTTGAGTCATCCGTAATGTAGATTTGAGTCATCCGTAATGTAGATTGTGGATTGACTCATTATAGATAATTAGGGTTCTGGGTGTTACCTCACGCAAGCGAACCGCTAGAGCTCAAAGAACAGAAGATCAAATCCAGCAAGATAATACTAATGTGCTTGTGAACATGGCGCGATTGAATCGATATGAATCAGCAGATGCGCGAACTGAACGAAATGAAGAAAGAAGATTAGAACAGAGACAAGCGCGCCGTTTTACAATCAGCAGACGCAGCCGGGATGTGTTGTTCGTCAGGAAAGGTGCAATTACCAGCAATTGAGACACCACCTGAACCATTAAATGGTTTACTTATCGGTACGGATCCAAGATATCTAAGAACGATCTACCTCTGGGGAACCCCGGTCTCCCGCATGACAGGCGGGTATACTAACCAGTATACTATTGAGGAGCTATATATATATATATATATATATATATATATATATATATATATATATATATATAAATATGTCGTTTTGTTTGGGTCTAAAATTCGTGTGTTTGGGAAAAAAAAAAAAAAAAAAAAAAAACAATTTAAAGAGATGTAAAGGAGGATGGTTTCTATCTTATCAACTAGTTTTAAATTTAAAATAAAGAATCATACGAGACTAAGTTATAGTCTTGTATGAAAATAACTTTTAATATACTCGAAAAGTGTTATTATCTAATTCGCGCTTTCGTCGAACTTCAATTTCTTTTTTCTAACTTCGTAGCATTGTGGCAGAGAACTGTTTCCAATTTTAATGCTATTATCTTCGTTCGTGAAATAGTTACACATGCGTTTTGTTAACAACGAAAGTGCTATTGGTGATTTATATCGGGTTTTCCAATAGGGACTTGAAAATCTTTTTTTAAAATAAAACGCAAACCATTTGAGATATTTCAAAAACTTTATCATCGGCTTGAAGTACAATCAAAACATTTATGAATGGAACTCGACTTCGTTCATATGGCCACCGCGGGCACGTTTGCAGCGGTCGATTCTTTGGACCCAATTTTCGATGACTCGACCACACATTTCGGCCGAAACTATTTCGCGTTCAATGTTGGCTCTGAGCTCTTTCAACATCGTTGGCTTGTTGGCATAGACCAATGACTTGACGAACCCCCAAAGAAAATAGTCTAGAGGCCTTAAATCGCACGAACGAGGGGGCCAACCGACTGGCCCATTTCGTGGGATAACACGCTCATCAAACTCACTATTCAATAAATCGATTGTATCGTGTGCTGTGTGACGAATTCTTGGATACTCGGTGTGCTTTCCCGATATACTTTTTTTTTTCATTTAACTTAACCACGATGCTTGAATGATATTTAAATTACCATCTTGTACGTTGTAAAACAAACTTGGACTTAATCTGTTCATAAAATTAAAGCAGGTTATGGCAAACTACTATAACTACCACCTAATCTTAATTTAAAAATTAATCATAAATAATTTTTTATTTGACTAACAATTCTGAGGGCTGTAATTACGTTAATTAGTGTAAACAATTTACATTGCTCAAGAATAAAAAAAAAACAACTAATTAAAACCACATTCAATTGAGCCAACGAATGAAAGAGCAGAGACAACTTTTAATGTACTTTTACAAACACTCAGAAATTTCTATAGTGGGAGATGTTCAGATAATTGTTATATTTAGATGGAAAAATTAGCAAATCTTCTATTCGTTTACTTAATAACCAAACCGTGTTTATTTAGTTGCTTTTTGGATACCTAATTAAATATTCAATAAAAACCAAGCAACGATAATTGTCGTTATTGTTCAAAAAGGTCTTGATTGTAATTGATATTCTGATTAAAAGTGTGTGCTTCATTTATTAATATTGATAGCTTAGGAGCGCGAAAGGTATAAAAGGAAATTACGACCGGCAACTAGATTATAATTTGTTAAACCATGAAGTTGTTCAGTTTAATTTCTACTGTTGTTACCGGAATTGTCTGCGGAAGTGCTCTAGGTGCGATTCCGCCAATTTCAACATTGATGCCATGTCCAATACCTCCGCCGTGCCCAGGGCCACCACCATGTTTACCGTGCCTTCCGACACCTTGCGTACCACCACGTCCCTGTCCACTTCCCGTATGCCCTATAGAGAAATGTTTGGCAACTACGTAATCAATTACATCGATGGACCGATCCACTCCTTACACATGACCTACTTATTTACCGTTTGTTATTCAGGTGATTTTTAACAATAAACTACAAAGCATTTGCATTTTATATATTGTCAGCGTTTTTTTGTTTTTGGCGAGTTATATACACAACAAATTGTGGAAGCTAATAAATAGAAAATACGATTGAACAGTGCAATCGATTAAAGTGGTACGGCTCAAAGATCCCCGGTTGCAGATGCTCCCTTTTTAAATATGATTCCTTCGCACTGAATCTCGTTTTGATTATTTCTCCTGAATATTTTATTTATTTGTGGGAACATATTCGGGTTATTAGTTTTTATAGCTCGAATTCTGTTGTTCCAATACAAATTTGTTGCTAATCTATAATTAGCTTTAAGTAATTGTTGGAGGTTTTTTAATTGAGATTTCAGTGATATTATCTCCTGGTCTTGTTTGTCTGTAAACTGTCTATGTAATTGTTTTAATTTCGATAGCAGTCTGCTCTCTTTCTTGTGGAGTGCGTTTATTGTTGAGTTTCTGTACATGTTAATGTGATCTGTAACTGTTGTTTTGGGAATTGTTTTGTCCATTGTTCGTTTTACGGTTTCGTCCATTTGTTGAATGTATTTGTCGATTTCGTCATTTGTCAGGTTTCTGTTTACTGGCAGATTAAAGTCATTCGAACAAAGTTCTCTTGTTAATGATCTGGTGAACCGCGGCCATCGCATTGCCCTGTAGTTATAGGGTTGCGGGATCACGAATTCCCCCAGATCTGCGAGCTCGTTCGGAAGCTCTATTACTGCCGTGAATGCACAGTGGTCGCTGTCGTATTCAATTGTCCGTAAACAGTTTGTGTTTCGTCTGTTGGTGTTAAGTAATCTCAGTCGTGAGTCGATTAGCAAGATATCTAAGAACGATCTACCTCTGGGGAACGATGGATATTTCGTAGCTAGCAGGTCAGTTCTATATTCAATATGATACTGATCTAACCAACCAGCCAACTGATTTCCTCTGGCATTAGATATATAATTTCCCCAATTTCTATGCTTGGCATTCATATCTCCCCCTAGGATAAAGTAATTTTTGTCCAGGTGCAATTGTAAGCATCGAAATAGTGTCTCGAGCTCCGCTATAAATAGGTTTTGTTGGTGCTCCTCAGGTGCGTAGACCGCAATCGCATACAAGCCCCATTCTTGCTGAAGGGGTATGCGTACGATACAGGCTTCCAGCACCCGGAACCTGCACACTTCTCCACTATATATTACTTTATGATTGATCCCTTTTCTAATAAAGATTGTCCCATGTGACCATTTGATGATCCAAGACTGTAATTTTTCTTAGACCACCAATTCTACTGCTGGGTGTTAATTGCACCAAAAAGAAGGGTAGCTTGCGGTTTTCCCTTCTTGCCTTGGGTGTGGTGAATGGTTTTACCGCCGTAAACTCGAGATCTTCGTGCTTCAGGTTTTGAAGCATTTCGAGCAGAGCCTCCGGTTCCGTTTCAGGGTCGACACCCTTTAATAGAACAGTTACGCTCGTCGTTTGTTTCGGCGTGAACGAGTAAAATTCCGCGGTGGCTCTTTTTAAGACCTCTTTAATTTTGTCGTGGTCTGCCACCGTATCTGTTTGAATGGCGTGCCTGTTACCCGTCAGTCTTTTAACTGCAAAATTGTTACCTATGGCTAGTTTACAAAGACTTACCAATTCCTTACAGTCAACATCTATGGTGTTGATTGGTGGCATCTTTATTTTTCCGCTGATATTGTTGTTTTGCTGCTGCTGTGTTGCTTGCTGGTTCGTTGATCGCTTTTGTGTTGGTAGTTGCTGTTGATGTTGCTGTTGATGCTGCTGCTGTTGAAGTTGATGTTGCTGTTGGCCGACTTTTGGCTTTAGCTTATGTAGTTGTTGCGGGTTTTGTTCTTGTTCGAGCGCCGCTATTTTTTTCTTTCGGCGTCTCTCTTGTAATCGGGCTCTTGCCATCGCCAGTTTCGCCTCCAATTCACTTATCTCTTCCTCTTCATCCTCAGACTCTGAGGATGCAAGAGAAGCGAATGAAATATTTGCCCCATCTCCTAAATTCTGTATCGTATGTTGTATGTTTGGCATTGGATATCTATCTGGGATCGTATTATTGTGTAATTTCCTAAAGTCTATTACTAATCGTCGTTTGGGTTTCCCATTTTCGTTTATACCTTTCTTTGCTACTATCCAAACTGGGCTGCAATATGGCGACTGCGAGGTTTCCAATTTCTGAGTTTACAAACTCATGATCAGCGATACGATAAGGATACTGTTTTGACCATACAGGGTCATTGTTTTTCGTCCGTATCGTAGCTTGGATATTTGTGGTATAAGGTAAATTTTTATTGGTTTTTTTATTTTCCCTAACTAATTCTTCAATTTCCTCCTGATATCTGCTATTACCTACTATGTAGTTTAATTTTTGTTTTTGTGTTCCTATAGTAAATTTCCTCCTGCTTATATCTATAACCGCTCCTAATTTTTCTAAGCTTTGCATACCTAATATGAGATCATAATCTTTTAATTCTTCTAATTCAAAAAATTCGAGTTCCTTATTAAATATGAAAATTTCGCGTTCGTATTGTAAAGCACTAGACCCGTGCATGGCATTTGTTATTTTTGGTTTTATAGGTTTTCTTGTACTTAAATCAATGTTTTTTTTACAGTAATTGTGAGTTGCCCCAGTGTCTAGTAAAATGTTATGCTCTTTATTATTTCTTAAGTTTTTTAGTGAAATTATAGGCAACCTACTCTCTGAGCTACAAAATTCTTTTATGATAAAGTTTTCGGTTTCACTTACGTTATTTTCCATGGATTCATTGTCTTCTTCCGCTAGGTTGTTGAAGTGCTGGTTTCCACGAGGTTCTCTGAAGGCGTTCATTCTTTGTCTGGAGGTTGTTGAGGCATCTATGTCCATTGGTTCTGGATCTGGTTCCATTTTTGGATATTGTTGTATTTGTTGTACATCACCATTTGTTTGGTATTTGGGTTTAGTTTTGAAGTTTCCACTTTGCAAGTATTGTACTCGGACATTTGGTTGGGACCTGGTGTTGTTGTAGTTCCTGAAGTTTTCGTTTCGTTCCCAATTTCTATTTTCAGGGTATCTTGGTGTAAAATGCTGGTTGTTGTAGTTTCCTTGTAGTTGTAAGGGTTTGTTATAATTTCCCGTTTGGTGTTGTGGCCATCTTCTTTGGTAGGTATTTTGTTCGTTGTACCTGTACTGTTGTTGGTGGCCAATTCGGTTGCCTTCGTTGTCGTGGATTATTGTGCTTGCTATAACGTAGGCGCTCTCTAGGTCTTCGGGACGGTGTGCATATAGTGTTCCTCGGGGTGTATTCGCACCGTAGTCCTTGTATAAAAGTCATTACTCCTTCTTCTAAAGCATTTTTTACTAGTGGTTCTGTGTTTTGTCCTGCGTCCATCTCAATTTTTGTTAACACTAAGTTCAGGGCTTTGTTGATTTCGTTGTAGTATTCCGATAAGTTCTGTCTTCCTTGTCTGATTCCTTTAAGTTGTTCCTGTAGGACATACAATGGTCTTTTATCAGCATATGCGTAGTCTAGTCGATTTATTATGGGGTAAAAGTAAAACACTGTGTTGTATGTGACCAAAAGGTTTGAGGCTGCTCCTTGGATTTTTCCTCTGAGTAATGAAAGGCATGTGTAATATTGATTTGTGGCTTGGAATTCCTTTATATTTTCCATGGCTCTCCATATGATGCTCCTCCAAGCTCTGTATTCTTCGTTTTTTCCTTGGAATGTAGGTAGGCCTTCGAACACCTTGATATCAATTTGTTCTGGTCTCGTTATTGCCAGTTTGATAGGTTCCAATTTTTTTGTTATGATCGGTGTTGGGATTCCTGATTTTAGCGTCATCATTTCGTCTCTTAGTTCTTTGTTTTGGGATTCCAGGATTTTGTTCTGCTCATCTAGCGCTTTCTGATTGTTCAGGATTACTGTCATCTGGGCTTGTAATTCTGCGAGTTGTTCCATGTTCCTAGTTGTTTGATTTCCACTATATTTGTTGTTTTCGCTTTCACTTTCACTTTCACTTTCACTTTTACTGCTGTTTAATTTTCCTAGTTTTATTGGATTCCACTGGCGTTTCTTATCTTTTCGGTCTTTCATGTGTCGGTTGATGTGGAGTTCCTGTGGAGCTCGTTGCTTGTGTAGCTCAGTCACTTTCACCACTATGTGATTTTTTTCTGCACTGACACTACTCTGACTCACCTAGATATATCGCTGCTTTTGCTGATGCTGAGGTTCGTCTTGGTTTTTGTTTTTGGTCCGTCTGTGTGAGAGATCCTTATTGGTTTCCAGTCCTCCTTTTAAACTGCTGCGACAATTTTGGAGCCTTTCGCTGTAATTCCTCTTCTTGCTGGATCTTCAAACACGATGGCAGGATCGCCAGTTATTCTCTCTGTCGCCAAAGAAAGGAAAAAAATATTTTTTCTTTGTCAAGAAGAGGTTTACTTCTTCCTTGACGGTGTCTTTATTTTTTCCTTCACTTATATGACTATATTTACAAAAAGACTTCTGAAAACAATGTCCGAACCTATGGTCGTGACTTAGAGTAATTGCCATTCTAGTTGTGAATGTTTCGTTTTTATACATTTTCGGTTGATAAGGATGCTAGTGAAGATAAAGAAATGCTAATGAGTATTTTATAGAGAATAAATGTACCCGTAATGTAGATTGTATGTTGAGTCATCCGTAATGTAGACTTGAGTCATTCGTAATGTAGATTGTAATGTATATTGTGGATTAACTCATTATAGATAATTAGGGTTCTGGGTGTTAACTCCCCCTCCGTTAAATTTTTGGTTCCTACCAAAAGACCTAGTTCTCTTAATTCTAACAGTTTAATTTGATATGATGACTCGTATTTTTTATGTTTATATATAATTCTGAGTATATACATCAATAAGATTAGGATGGTTACACTAGCTCCAATTATAGTACTATATTTAATTGTTTGGTATTGTATTGGGAGTACATATTTATTAATTAAATCTATGTTCTTAAAGTCGTTATCCTTATATATTATTTTGTTTATTTCCATTCTTATGAATTACATATTCTAATATTAATTTTCCCATGTTTACATACTTTTTGTCGTCTATTACAACATCATCAATTATATTTATTAGATTTATTCCTTTTATCTTTTCATTATTTAGTCTATGTTCTCCGGATAGTATAATTGTATCATCGGATATCCTCATAATGTCTGGGTTTTTTCTTTTATCATGTTACAAAATGCTTTTTTGTTTTCGATTAGGTTTTTTGTACAATTATCAATATGTGTTATTTTACAGATAATTACATTTAGTGTTTCAGAGCATTCTTTTGCATTATAATTTGTTTTATTACATTTTAAAATCTTTCTTTCTATTTGTACTAGACCATTTTCGGTGTCCAGTGCTATATTTTCGTAGGTTTCACATTTATGAATGATTATGGGGTATTGATAAATTATAAAAATGCTTTCTTTATTCCTACAAATATGGATTTTTGACTTAGTTAAAATATTTATGATGGGTATGTCTATTTTCTCATGTACTCGTAATATAAATTCTCGGACTTCGTTTAAGTTTGAAGCTCCTGTGTGAAAGGTTCCTAATTTACTTGCTGCGATAGTGTCTATAATAATTTCTAACACATGAGCGGTTTCTTCTAAAATGAATGTTTTGTGATTTTTTCTAGTTCTAAGTTTTCTAAGATTTTGTACATGTTTTCGTTTATAACCTTTTGTTTATTGTTATTGTCTGTTAATTGATTTAATTTTTCTTGAATTTGTACTAAGTCGTCATTATCTGGCATTTCAGTAATGAATTTAATAATTTTCCCTAAGAATTTTATTCCTCTTTTATTTCTATAATGCCTGTCTTTTAATTGTGAATATAAGTTTTAAATTTTATGTTGAAGCATAGTTTGTTTTGTCGCCACATTTAGCTCTGATATCTCCATAATTTTCCTGTAGGGTTCCATAATCGTTTTTATGTTAAATTCGTGTATCAGTATATCTGTAGAATTGAATGCGTAGCTGTCGGATGTCCGGATTGTTATTATTCTTTTATTATTAAGTGGTGTTATCACATGAGTGCTCTTTATTATTGTTATCACTGTTGTTAAAATTAGGAATGTTACGTATTTTATCTTTGTGAATTCTGGCATTTTTATTTGTTGTTACAGTGGTGCCGTTAGCTTCTTTTACGATATGTTTGATATATCTTGGAGTTTCTTTTCCTCTTCTGTCGTTTTTTATAAATATGATGTCACCTTTTTTAAACTGTTTGTCTACTCGAGATTTGTTTTGGAATTTGTTTTGCTTATTTTATGTTTCTTCTAACCGTTTTTTTATATTTGTATTTTTTATTCCGAAAAATATTTCCGCCGGTTTTTCGTTAGTACTTGAATGGATTTTCTTATTGTATTCTTTCGCGGCTTTAAACACTTCTTCTGTAAGGCTACTTGAATGATCACTTGCTAAAGTTTAACTAATTTCTAATAATGTCGAATGTGTTCGTTCCACATTTCCGTTTGTAGTCGAGTGTTGGGTTGGTGTTAAGATATGTTTTATATTTCTGGAGCTTAATATGTATTCTGTGTGGGTACTTGTAAATATACTTTCGTTATCAGTGAGTAATGTTTCTGCGAATGGGAATACTAGTGATAAGATTTCGTCTATGATTCTGTAGCATTGGATTTCCTTAGTTATTTCTCGTATATATAAATATTTACTGTACGTATCAACTGCTGTGATATACTTTCTTTTTTCGCAGAAAAATGCATCCGTTTGAATTTCTTTTCCGGGTAGATTCGGTAGATTGTGTGGCTTAATGATTTGTTGTTTGGGGTGTCTTTCATATTTGTTCGTAAGGCAGTTATGACATTTCAGAGCTATTTTCTTTATTTCCTTTTCCATTTTTGGCCAAAAGTAGTTCTCTGTTATTTCGTAAAATTTTTTTTTGTTTTTCCAGAATCTACGTGCTCTTTGATGGGTTTTCAGTATTATTTCTAATTGTTGTTCTTTATCTTGAATGTCTTTTACGGAGTTTGGGGTGTGGATTATCTTTTCGCATTGGAATGTTTATTCGATTTGGGGTCTGATATTGTAGAGGGTGATCTCGTCACAATGTATGGCATTTAAGGTTTTTGGATTTATGATTTCTTTTAATATAGGGGTAATGTCTTCCAAATTATCTGTTTTTATATGGTGTCTTTTATAGTTAGGAAAAATTATTCCTGTAGTTAAACTTGTTTCGGCTGAGAATTCTATGTAGATTTGATTTTTTTACCAATTGACTGCTTTAGCTACGCTTTTTATCTTGTCTTCTGGGGAGCTACTAATTGAGTGTGCACTTTCTAAAGTGGATGTATTGAATTTTTGGCGACTAAGAGCGTCGGCGACCATATGTTGTTTGCCAGGTTTATATTTAATTTGTGCCCCATATTCTTCTATGATGTTTTTCCATCTTTGAATTTTGTGTTTTTTTCTGATAGCGCATAAATCAACGACTGATGATGTGTATAGATCGTTAATTCAGAGACTCCTTGGATATACAGTTTAAGTTTCTGTAGTGCAAATATAATCGCGAGTAATTCCCTTTCATTCGTGGCGTAGTTTTGTTCTGTAGCTGTTAAACTTCGTGAGACGAAGATAATGGGCTTATTTTGCTGTGACAGAACTGCGCCAATTGCTATGTTTGAAGCGTCGGTTGTTAATTCAAAATGTTTACAGTAGTCTGGTTGTGTTAATTCCATGCATTTTTCTAAATTCCTTTTTAGTATTTCAAAACTCTCTTTTTGTTCTTTATTTAGGGTTATGTTGTATTTCTCACTATTTCGTTTTGTTACTAGTTCTTCTGTTCTTAGCAGTTCTGTGAGAGGTCGAGCCAGAGTTGCATAACTTTTGACAAATTTTCTATAAAAGCCTGCTAATCCTAAAAATGCGCGTAATTCTTTTAAATTGCTTGGTTCTGGGTATTTTCTTATAATCTCTACTTTCTCAGGGGTCTGTTTTTATTGTTTTATGACTTATTATGTATCCTAAGAATCTAACACATGTCTTAAAAAAATGTGATTTTTCGTCTGAGATTGTTAGTCTAGCGTCTGTTAGTGCTTTCATTATAGTCTTTAAATGTTCGATATGCTCTTCTTCCGTTTTGGAAAACACGATTACATCGTCTATATAGACGTATGCAAATTTTGTTATGTAGGGGCGTAGTATATCGTCCACACAGCGTTGGAAGATCGCGGGAGCATTTTTTAATCCGAATGGCATTCTATTAAATTCATAGAGAGCACCGTTAACAGCGAATGCTCGTGTTTCCCTATGTTTTTCGTTCATTAAAATTTGATGAAATCCGGATTCTAAATCTATCGTCGAAAAAAATTTCGCTTCTCCTAAATTCTGTCATTTTGTCATTTTTTAAACATTTTTTTATTTTCTTTCTATATTCTTAGTTTCTAAATTAAAGGCTAGACAAAAAATGCTTAAATTCTAGCTTAAATAGCTTATATAATAACTTACTGGTCCTTCGCAGACGCTCTAAGCTAAACATTACTTAATATTTGTATAATTTGCCTTTCGGCGACAGAACTTTGTGGCAATACTTATAATTATTTGAAAGACAAAGAAAAATTTGAAAAACTTTGTCAATTTTTTTTCTTAAAATTTAACTTACTTAACTTACCTAAACGTATCTACTTGTTTTTTTTTTTTTTTTTTTTTTTTTTTTTTTTGTAAAATCACAGCTTAACTTAACTTAAATCTTATACTACCCTAATTCTAGAAAAGCTAAGTCTATGTAAGCTAGCTGATGATAGTGTGATTCTATACCGACTTTGGTATCCAGGTCTTTATATGCCATTCAACCACCAAAACTGTTGACGCTGTCTAATACTATCGTCCCGGTCTCTGTGGGAGATAGCCCTACTGAAGCGCAGGAGCTCTTCTTCGGTGCGCGTTACTTCCCGGTCGTAGCACAATCGCCCGTCTACGGATGATCTACTTACATGATAGATCAGCGGAATTCCGGATCTATCCTGTATAAGCCCTTTCATGTCCAAATCAAGGAACGCCTCTGGTGGAACAAAACCGTTGCGACGCACGTTCTCATAGTACAGGGTATTTGGATAATAAGCCCCGAAAATTAGGTCATTGGGCGAGCGTATTGCTCTCGCAATATGTCCTCTGATTAATTTAAGCATAAAATTATCCACCCTATTTATGCAGGCTTCATTATATAAAGTCTCATTTGAGTAGTACTTTTTGTATTCGGATTCCGGTGTTCGATATAATCTGAGACAGGTTCTCAGACACTTCCTTTCGAACACCCGAATCTTTTCCATCAAATTTGGACCTATGTTAAACCATACTGGACAGCCATATATGAGCATTGGCCTGATTAGCGTCATGTAGCATATGACTTTTACCCTGCTGTCAAGTTGGCTACTGTGAAATAGCCTCCTTGTCATAGCAAACGTTTTTCTAGCCTTGATCAGAGCAGCCTCTACATGTCTGTTGAAATACAGATATTGGTCTAGCCAGATGCCCAGGTATTTAACTAAACTCTTGGTTTCCAGTTTATCTCCATGCGGTCCCACGATAACTAGCTTTCGCCTGTTTTTCCTTTTGTCGGTCGTGGCTTTATATAATGGGGTTCTAAATAGGATGGCTTCACATTTCTGGAAGTTGATCTTAAGTTTCCAGTTGTCGCAATAGCGCTGCACGTTGTTGAAATCTCGCTGTATTAAACTATTTATGATCTCAACTTTCGGAGCTGTTCTGTAAATTATGACATCGTCTGCGTACGCAATAGCCTGCGGGAGTGCATCTAATAAGTCGCTAATGTGAATGTTAAAAAGGATCGGAGAGAGTACCGCACCCTATTGCAAGCCATTCTTGATATTATACGTTTTATTAGAGGTCACATTACCACTTTTGACCACGAACCTCCTGTCCTTTGACATATCGTAAAGTACATATAGTAAAGG
This sequence comes from Microdon myrmicae, assembly GCA_963931805.1. Taxonomy (NCBI): domain Eukaryota; kingdom Metazoa; phylum Arthropoda; class Insecta; order Diptera; family Syrphidae; genus Microdon; species Microdon myrmicae. The sequence continues at coordinate 222,879,328 of OZ007497.1, forward strand.
CTTATGTATGCCATGTCTGACCAGTTTGTAATACAACCCTTCGATCCAGACTGTATCAAAGGCTTCTTCCAAGTCGATCAGACAGGCACCTGTGCATTGGTTCCTACATTTATTCCATTGTATGTCGGAGACCAGTTTAGCTGCGGAATGTGTGGTTTCATGACCCGCCCTAAAGCCAAACTGGTTATTTGGAATAATGCTATTGTCGTCTACCCATTTTACCAGAGCTTTATTGACGGTTTTTTCAAATACTTTACTGATGCTTGGGAGTAAACTTATCGAACGCATGTTCATTGGGTTTGTACAGTCTTTGCCCTTTTTTGCGATGGGCTGAATGATAGCCGTTTTCCAACGCGCGGGATAATATGCATTATTCAACGCGTTGTTAAACAGGACCGTGTATATGTCTATTGCCTTTGGGGGCAGGTTATTGAGTACGATGTTAGGTACTCCATCTATTCCCACTGACTTTTTGCTTCTTAATGAGTCGAAGATACTCTGGATTCCTTCCCTTGTGACTAAAAGGCTATTAGCCCCACCATTGGCATTAATGTCAATTGACAGATTATCGTCACTGAATTCCGTAAAACCCAGATTCTCCGATTGCCAATGTGAAATTTCATTCCGGAGGTGCAGGTGATTCAGTCGAATTCTGTCCTCCAGGTCGTGGTTTCGGTGAATGCTTTCATTCACCTTGTACATTTCCTGAAAGACAGCTCCCACAGCGTTCGCCTTCTCCAAAGGATCTTCGACCACGAAGAGCTCACTATTGAAGATAGCGTTCTCTGTATCTATGCCAATGTTGGTTAGCAGCTGCTTGTTTACCTCAGTACGTGGAATTTGGAGACACTGAATCTCGTTTTGATTATTTCTCCTGAATATTTTATTTATTTGTGGGAACATATTCGGGTTATTAGTTTTTATAGCTCGAATTCTGTTGTTCCAATACAAATTTGTTGCTAATCTATAATTAGCTTTAAGTAATTGTTGGAGGTTTTTTAATTGAGATTTCAGTGATATTATCTCCTGGTCTTGTTTGTCTGTAAACTGTCTATGTAATTGTTTTAATTTCGATAGCAGTCTGCTCTCTTTCTTGTGGAGTGCGTTTATTGTTGAGTTTCTGTACATGTTAATGTGATCTGTAACTGTTGTTTTGGGAATTGTTTTGTCCATTGTTCGTTTTACGGTTTCGTCCATTTGTTGAATGTATTTGTCGATTTCGTCATTTGTCAGGTTTCTGTTTACTGGCAGATTAAAGTCATTCGAACAAAGTTCTCTTGTTAATGATCTGGTGAACCGCGGCCATCGCATTGCCCTGTAGTTATAGGGTTGCGGGATCACGAATTCCCCCAGATCTGCGAGCTCGTTCGGAAGCTCTATTACTGCCGTGAATGCACAGTGGTCGCTGTCGTATTCAATTGTCCGTAAACAGTTTGTGTTTCGTCTGTTGGTGTTAAGTAATCTCAGTCGTGAGTCGATTAGCAAGATATCTAAGAACGATCTACCTCTGGGGAACGATGGATATTTCGTAGCTAGCAGGTCAGTTCTATATTCAATATGATACTGATCTAACCAACCAGCCAACTGATTTCCTCTGGCATTAGATATATAATTTCCCCAATTTCTATGCTTGGCATTCATATCTCCCCCTAGGATAAAGTAATTTTTGTCCAGGTGCAATTGTAAGCATCGAAATAGTGTCTCGAGCTCCGCTATAAATAGGTTTTGTTGGTGCTCCTCAGGTGCGTAGACCGCAATCGCATACAAGCCCCATTCTTGCTGAAGGGGTATGCGTACGATACAGGCTTCCAGCACCCGGAACCTGCACACTTCTCCACTATATATTACTTTATGATTGATCCCTTTTCTAATAAAGATTGTCCCATGTGACCATTTGATGATCCAAGACTGTAATTTTTCTTAGACCACCAATTCTACTGCTGGGTGTTAATTGCACCAAAAAGAAGGGTAGCTTGCGGTTTTCCCTTCTTGCCTTGGGTGTGGTGAATGGTTTTACCGCCGTAAACTCGAGATCTTCGTGCTTCAGGTTTTGAAGCATTTCGAGCAGAGCCTCCGGTTCCGTTTCAGGGTCGACACCCTTTAATAGAACAGTTACGCTCGTCGTTTGTTTCGGCGTGAACGAGTAAAATTCCGCGGTGGCTCTTTTTAAGACCTCTTTAATTTTGTCGTGGTCTGCCACCGTATCTGTTTGAATGGCGTGCCTGTTACCCGTCAGTCTTTTAACTGCAAAATTGTTACCTATGGCTAGTTTACAAAGACTTACCAATTCCTTACAGTCAACATCTATGGTGTTGATTGGTGGCATCTTTATTTTTCCGCTGATATTGTTGTTTTGCTGCTGCTGTGTTGCTTGCTGGTTCGTTGATCGCTTTTGTGTTGGTAGTTGCTGTTGATGTTGCTGTTGATGCTGCTGCTGTTGAAGTTGATGTTGCTGTTGGCCGACTTTTGGCTTTAGCTTATGTAGTTGTTGCGGGTTTTGTTCTTGTTCGAGCGCCGCTATTTTTTTCTTTCGGCGTCTCTCTTGTAATCGGGCTCTTGCCATCGCCAGTTTCGCCTCCAATTCACTTATCTCTTCCTCTTCATCCTCAGACTCTGAGGATGCAAGAGAAGCGAATGAAATATTTGCCCCATCTCCTAAATTCTGTATCGTATGTTGTATGTTTGGCATTGGATATCTATCTGGGATCGTATTATTGTGTAATTTCCTAAAGTCTATTACTAATCGTCGTTTGGGTTTCCCATTTTCGTTTATACCTTTCTTTGCTACTATCCAAACTGGGCTGCAATATGGCGACTGCGAGGTTTCCAATTTCTGAGTTTACAAACTCATGATCAGCGATACGATAAGGATACTGTTTTGACCATACAGGGTCATTGTTTTTCGTCCGTATCGTAGCTTGGATATTTGTGGTATAAGGTAAATTTTTATTGGTTTTTTTATTTTCCCTAACTAATTCTTCAATTTCCTCCTGATATCTGCTATTACCTACTATGTAGTTTAATTTTTGTTTTTGTGTTCCTATAGTAAATTTCCTCCTGCTTATATCTATAACCGCTCCTAATTTTTCTAAGCTTTGCATACCTAATATGAGATCATAATCTTTTAATTCTTCTAATTCAAAAAATTCGAGTTCCTTATTAAATATGAAAATTTCGCGTTCGTATTGTAAAGCACTAGACCCGTGCATGGCATTTGTTATTTTTGGTTTTATAGGTTTTCTTGTACTTAAATCAATGTTTTTTTTACAGTAATTGTGAGTTGCCCCAGTGTCTAGTAAAATGTTATGCTCTTTATTATTTCTTAAGTTTTTTAGTGAAATTATAGGCAACCTACTCTCTGAGCTACAAAATTCTTTTATGATAAAGTTTTCGGTTTCACTTACGTTATTTTCCATGGATTCATTGTCTTCTTCCGCTAGGTTGTTGAAGTGCTGGTTTCCACGAGGTTCTCTGAAGGCGTTCATTCTTTGTCTGGAGGTTGTTGAGGCATCTATGTCCATTGGTTCTGGATCTGGTTCCATTTTTGGATATTGTTGTATTTGTTGTACATCACCATTTGTTTGGTATTTGGGTTTAGTTTTGAAGTTTCCACTTTGCAAGTATTGTACTCGGACATTTGGTTGGGACCTGGTGTTGTTGTAGTTCCTGAAGTTTTCGTTTCGTTCCCAATTTCTATTTTCAGGGTATCTTGGTGTAAAATGCTGGTTGTTGTAGTTTCCTTGTAGTTGTAAGGGTTTGTTATAATTTCCCGTTTGGTGTTGTGGCCATCTTCTTTGGTAGGTATTTTGTTCGTTGTACCTGTACTGTTGTTGGTGGCCAATTCGGTTGCCTTCGTTGTCGTGGATTATTGTGCTTGCTATAACGTAGGCGCTCTCTAGGTCTTCGGGACGGTGTGCATATAGTGTTCCTCGGGGTGTATTCGCACCGTAGTCCTTGTATAAAAGTCATTACTCCTTCTTCTAAAGCATTTTTTACTAGTGGTTCTGTGTTTTGTCCTGCGTCCATCTCAATTTTTGTTAACACTAAGTTCAGGGCTTTGTTGATTTCGTTGTAGTATTCCGATAAGTTCTGTCTTCCTTGTCTGATTCCTTTAAGTTGTTCCTGTAGGACATACAATGGTCTTTTATCAGCATATGCGTAGTCTAGTCGATTTATTATGGGGTAAAAGTAAAACACTGTGTTGTATGTGACCAAAAGGTTTGAGGCTGCTCCTTGGATTTTTCCTCTGAGTAATGAAAGGCATGTGTAATATTGATTTGTGGCTTGGAATTCCTTTATATTTTCCATGGCTCTCCATATGATGCTCCTCCAAGCTCTGTATTCTTCGTTTTTTCCTTGGAATGTAGGTAGGCCTTCGAACACCTTGATATCAATTTGTTCTGGTCTCGTTATTGCCAGTTTGATAGGTTCCAATTTTTTTGTTATGATCGGTGTTGGGATTCCTGATTTTAGCGTCATCATTTCGTCTCTTAGTTCTTTGTTTTGGGATTCCAGGATTTTGTTCTGCTCATCTAGCGCTTTCTGATTGTTCAGGATTACTGTCATCTGGGCTTGTAATTCTGCGAGTTGTTCCATGTTCCTAGTTGTTTGATTTCCACTATATTTGTTGTTTTCGCTTTCACTTTCACTTTCACTTTCACTTTTACTGCTGTTTAATTTTCCTAGTTTTATTGGATTCCACTGGCGTTTCTTATCTTTTCGGTCTTTCATGTGTCGGTTGATGTGGAGTTCCTGTGGAGCTCGTTGCTTGTGTAGCTCAGTCACTTTCACCACTATGTGATTTTTTTCTGCACTGACACTACTCTGACTCACCTAGATATATCGCTGCTTTTGCTGATGCTGAGGTTCGTCTTGGTTTTTGTTTTTGGTCCGTCTGTGTGAGAGATCCTTATTGGTTTCCAGTCCTCCTTTTAAACTGCTGCGACAATTTTGGAGCCTTTCGCTGTAATTCCTCTTCTTGCTGGATCTTCAAACACGATGGCAGGATCGCCAGTTATTCTCTCTGTCGCCAAAGAAAGGAAAAAAATATTTTTTCTTTGTCAAGAAGAAGTTTAATTCTTCCTTGACGGTGTCTTTATTTTTTCCTTCACTTATATGACTATATTTACAAAAAGACTTCTGAAAACAATGTCCGAACCTATGGTCGTGACTTAGAGTAATTGCCATTCTAGTTGTGAATGTTTCGTTTTTAGAAATTTTCGGTTGATAAGGATGCTAGTGAAGATAAAGAAATGCTAATGAGTATTTTATAGATAATAAATGTATCCGTAATGTAGATTGTATGTTGAGTCATCCGTAATGTAGATTGTAATGTATATTGTGGATTAACTCATTATAGATAATTAGGGTTTTGGGTGTTACCTCACGCAAGCGAACCGCTAGAGCCCAAAGAACAGAAGACCAAATCCAGCAAGATAATACTAATGTGCGTGTGAACATGGCGCGATTGAATCGATATGAATCAGCAGGTGCGCGAACTGAACGAAATGAAGAAAGAAGATTAGAACAGAGACAAGCGCGCCGTTTTACAATCAGCAGACGCAGCCGGGATGTGTTGTTCGTCAGGAAAGGTGTAATTACCAGCAATTGAGACACCACCTGAACCATTAAATGGTTTACTTATCGGTACGGATCCAGATTCTAATCTGTTCCTAAAGTCAATTCGAACATTTAATTCATGTTTCCAAATGTCATCGTTCGGAGCAACAGAAATAGTTAACAATAATGCTATCAATGGTCAACAATTCAATTCAACATTCAAAATCAAAGGCCAAATTTATCACAAAGTGGGTTCATTGCTGCCAATGCCAACGAATCACCTAAATTTTTACAAACTTACTTCATGAGTGGTGAGGATGCACGCGTGGATGCACGTTGTGGCTATAATCACCTTAATTCACTTTTTGCCAGGCGTATCATCGGCGACCTGGATGCTCTATTGCATGAGCACAATGAATTGTTAAAGATATTCAAATCACACATGCACAAATTACAAAGTGATAATCACGCTATTATAATCAATCCTGATAAAACACCTGCTGGAGAGCACAGTCGTAGATTTAATGCACCTGTTCTTGATGATGTTGCTGGAATCGCGGGAAATCGTGATTCGTAGAAGAAATAATAATCTACAGTTCATTGCTGATACACACCGCTCATATGACGCTCTCCAATATCCGCTAATGTTCTGGAAAGGCCAAGACGGGTATTGCGTAAATATTAAACAACGAAATCCCGCAACAGGAACTGAAACAATCAAGAATGTTAGTTCGAAGGATTATTATGCGTATCGGTTGATGATCAGACGTGATCAGGAGAACGTTATTCTACGATGCCGTGAGCTTTGTCAACAATTCATGGTCGACATGTATGTGAAGATAGAGAGCGAACGACTACGATACTTGCGATTTAATCAACAAAAGCTACGTGCGGAAGAGTACATTCACCTGCGAGACGCTATTGTCAACAACGCCGATGCCGCCCAAATTGGTAATTCTATCATTCTACCAACATCATACATAGGCAGTCCACGTCATATGCAAGAATATATACAAGACGCCTTGACTTATGTGCGAGAATATGGACGGCCGTGTTTATTCATCACCTTCACATGTAATCCAAAATGGCCGTAGATCACATCCTTACTATTGCATGGCCAAAGCGCAATACACCGTCGTGACATTACAGCACGTGTTTTCAGACAAAAATTGAAGTCTCTAATTGATTTCATTACAAAGTTACATGTATTTGGTCCCACACGTTGCTGGATGTATTCCGTTGAATGGCAAAAGCGCGGATTACCTCATGCACACATTTTGGTATGGTTAATCGATAAAATACGTCCTGAAGAAATCGACAGGATAATTTCTGCGGAAATTCCAGATCCGTCTACTGATCAAATGCTGTTTGATATTGTTACTGCAAATATGATTCATGGCCCATGTGGCAATATGAATCGTTCATCGCCTTGCATGGCAGACGGGAAATGTACTAAAAGTTTTCCAAAAAAATTCACTGACGATACGATCACAAATGTTGATGGATATCCAATATATCGTCGAAGAAATCTCGATAATGGAGGACAATCTTTTGTTAAAAAGATCAATAACATAGACATTGACATTGATAACCGTTGGGTGGTCCCATATTCGCCTTTGCTGAGCAAAACATTCAATGCTCATATTAATGTCGAGTTCTGCAGTTCAGTGAAAAGCATCAAATACATTTGCAAGTATGTAAATAAGGGCAGTGATATGGCTGTATTTCGCGTTGAAAATACCAATGTGAATGTTCCTCCGGTCAATAACAACGATGAAATAACGCTTTACCAAATTGGCCGGTACGTCAGTTCCAATGAAGCTGTTTGGCGTATCTTTGGTTTCCCAATTCATGAACGAGATCCAGCAGTCATTCATTTAGCCGTGCATCTTGAAAACGGCCAGCGCGTATATTTCACGAGCGAGACGGCAATTGATCGTGCGATAAACCCACAAAAACTACACTCACCGAATTTTTTGAATTGTGTAATCGTGCGGATGCTTTTGGTGCTTTTGCAGAAGTACGACGTTATTTCGCATGGGCACCAACAAAAAAATGGATGTCCCGTAAGCAAGGCACACCAATTGATGCATGTCCCGGTTTATTCAAATCAAACACATTGGGACGAGTATTTACAGTTAATCCAAGGCAGACTGAGTGCTTTTATCTCCGGCTGTTGTTGGTTAATGCCACCGGCCCATTGTCATTTCAATATTTACGTAAAGTGAATGAGCAACAGTATCCAACATATAAAGATGCATGCCTTGCACTCGGTTTACTGGAAGATGACAACCAGTGGGAATGTATGCTTGCTGAAGCAGGATTGAACTGTACAGCAAGACAAATTCGTCTACTGTTCGTTATAGTGTTGACTACATGTTTTTCGGCCAGAGCAGAGACATTATGGGATAATCACAAAGATTCAATGACTGATGATATATTGCATCAACATCGTACACGATGCAATGATCTAACGATAGCATTCAGCGACACTATGTACTATGAAGCATTGATTGCTATTGAGGATCTTTGCATTATTATTGGCAACTTACCTCTCAGTTATTTTGGTACGCATTCGCCAAATCGAAATGCATCTGATTTAATTAACACTGCATTGAATCGTGAACTACAATACAATACTACGGAAATGGCAGCGATTGTTGCTCGCAATGTCCCACTAATGAATGACGAACAAAGAGCCATTTACGGCCGTATCATGCTCGCAGTTGCGGCAGGATAAGGTGGTTTCTTTTTCTTGGATGCACCAGGTGGAACTGGCAAAACATTCCTTATTTCGTTAATTCTCACCGAAACACTATCAAATAATGGCATCGCATTGGCTGTTGCAGCATCTGGCATTGCGGCGACTTTATTGGATGGAGGTAGAACAGCTCATTCAGTATTTAAGCTGCCACTAAATATTCAAAATAACCCAGACGCAGTGTGCAACATAAAAAAACAATCTTCCATGGCCACAGTACTGAAACAGTGTAAAATTATCATCTGGGATGAATGTACTATGGCGCACAAACATTCGCTTGAGGCGTTGAACAGGACATTGAAAGATATAAAAAATAACGACAAACTATTAGGCGGAACTTTGTTACTCCTTTCAGGTGATTTCAGGCAAACACTTCCTGTCATTCCACGTTCAACACACGCTGATAAGATCAACGCGTGCTAAAAATCATCGCCACTGTGGCGTAATGTTGAAAAAGTACAACTGAAAGTAAATATGCGCGTTCAAATGCTTCAAGATCCATCTGCTGAAACATTCTCAAAACAACTATTAGATATCGGCGATGGAAAAGTTACTACAGATGAAACTGGATGCATAAAATTACCGACCGATTTCTGCACAATCATTGATTCGCAAGATGCTCTCATTGTCCAAATATTTCCCGATGTTCACAGACAATACACAAATCATGAGTGGCTGGCAGAAAGAGCAATTTTGGCAGCAAAAAATGTGGACGTCAACGAATTGAATCTTAAGATACAAGATTTATTGCCAGGAGACTTGGTGTCATACAAATCTATTGATACAGTTTGCGATACCACCGAAGCTGTGAATTATCCAACAGAGTTTTTAAACTCATTGGATTTACCAGGCATGCCACCATATAATTTACAGCTGAAGGTTGGATCTCCGGTTATTTTGCTTCGTAATTTGAACCCACCCTGTTGCAACGGCACGCGATTAAAAAATTAATGAAAAATATTATTGAAGCCACCATTTTAAATGGCAAATTCCGAGGTGAAAATATATTACTACCGCGAATCCCTATTATACCCACAGATGTACCAATTCAATTTAAACGCCTTCAATTTCCAATTAGATTGACATTTGCAATGACTATCAATAAGTCTCAAGGCAAAACGATGTCTGTCTGTGGTTTAGATTTGAGCACATCATGTTTTTCACACGGACAATTATACGTGGCGTGCTCTCGAGTGGGCAAACCATCCAGTTTGTGTGTGTTAGCTAAAGATGGGAAAACAAAAAATATTGTACACTCTGTTGCATTAAGAGACTGATATTGTTTTTTAGTAATACGAGTATTGTCATAATTAGTGATATGTACATACATTTAATAAATTTAAAAAACAAATGTTTAGTGGTTTGTTTTTTTTATATTCCGTTATCATTGACAGTGCTCCATGCCTTTTCCACTCATATACCGAATCCTCATCATCATCATCATCGGCACTACAACCGTGAATCGGTCTTGGCCTTATTTAGCAAGTCCTGGGGCTTGTTAAATTTTCCATAATGATTTGTTTTTTCCGGGCAAGGTCATTAGTCTTGCGCCAGAGGCTCCCCGACCGAATCCTCATACACTTTCAATAAGTTAGTCATTTTTTTTCTACCTAAACAATCCCTAGAAATAATGTATATGGCAAAACGAAGTTTGCCGGGTCAACTAGTTTTTTTTTTTTTTTTAGTTTTTAAACCACATTTATTTTCCTAATTCTTTTTACATGTATTATATTAGGGGTAAATGTTAAACCCTTTTCTACAATCACAGTCCTTAAATTAACTTACTGGCTCTATGCGAGCTCAAATTACACATTACAACTTGATTTTTATATATGCCTTTCGGCGTACATCTTTTTTTTTGTTTCTTATATATGTATATATATATATATATATATATATATATATATATATATATGAAATAAGTCATATATTAGAGGGACTCCTCGTTTACATCTGTATGTATACATTATTATTAGAATTTTTTTTTTTTTTTTTTTTTTGTAATTATAACAAACACAAACTTCAAAACAAAACGAATAAAACATAAAATAAGAAATAAAAAATAAAATAAAAATAAAAGTAATGGGGAGCTCCTCAATAGTATACTGGTTAGTATACCCGCCTGTCACGCGGGAGACCGGGGTTCGATTCCTCGTCGGGGAGCCTCTGGCGCAAGACTAATGACCTTCCCCGGAAAAAAACAAATCATTATGGAAAATTTAACAAGCCACAGGACTTGCTAAATAAGGCCAAGACCGGTTCAAGGTTGTAGTGCCGATGATGATGATGATGATGAAGTCCTCTCCTCGTTGAGAAGCCACCACCATTTGGGAGATGTTCGATCTTTGGCTGATTTATCTCTTTCACTGATCGCCGTGCTAAAACGCATGCGGTCTGGGGCATTGGAGATATCACTATCATGGAGAATTCGTTTGTCCCTGGCACCACGGAGAGCGTGGTAAATAATCGGGACTCCATGCACGTCTTGGATAAGGCCTTTTTGATCCAAGAAAGGGAACGCTTCTGGGGGAATAAACCCATTCTGGAGGGTATTCTCCAGATACATATCATTGGGATAGAATGCCCCCGCGATAAGATTATTGTCACTGCACATTGCCCTTGCTGTGTGACCACGAATAATTTTAATTTTGAAATTGTCTATCCTATTTAACCCTGATTTGTTATACAGGATTTTGTTGGGATAGATTTTTTTGTATTGCGACTCTGGTGTTCTATAAAGTCCGAGGCAGGAACGCAAACACTGCCGTTCGAACACACGAAACTTCTCCATATAAAGTGGAGATATATTATACCATACTGGACAGCCATAAATCAAAACTGGTCGGATGAATGCCGAGTACGAAATTATTTTGACTCTGGGGTCAAGAAGACTACTCCGGAATAGACTTCTTGTCATAGAATATGCGCTTTTAGCTGCGGAGAGGGACGCTGCTACGTGCTTGTTAAAATATAAATACTGGTCTAGCCAGATACCAAGGTATCTAACTACAGTTTTCACTTGCAGTGGAAGATTATTGTTACCTACAATAGAAACGTGTTTCCAGTTGTATTTCGTATCCCTCGAGGCCCTGGATAGGGGCGTTCTGAAAAGGATAGTCTCGGTCTTCTGGAAATTAATCTTTAATTTCCAGTCGTCGCAAAATTCTTTTATTTTGTTGAAGTCATCTTGGAGGTTCCTATTGATGACGTCTATTTTTCCTCCTGTTCTGTACACCACTATGTCATCGGCGTACGCAATGGCGTTTTCGAGAGAACTCACTAGATCACTAGTGTAAATATTGAATAGAATGGGAGAATTCACAGCTCCCTGCTGTAAGCCATTTTTAATTTGGAAGGTCTTGTTGGAGAGTATGTCCCCGCATTTCACCACAAAATGTTTGTCCATTATCATATCATAAATAATGTATAGCAGATATTGCGGCATACCCAGCTTTGTTAACTTATAGACAAGTCCTTCTAACCATACGGTGTCGAAAGCCTTTTCAGAGTCAACCAAGCAGGCGCCTGTACATTGTCGTTTTGCCTTGTTCCACTGTATATCGGAAACAAGTTTCGTCGCTGCATGAACTGTATCATGTCGCGCTCGAAAGCCAAACTGGTTGTTGGGGATGATATCGTTTTCATCACACCAACCTATTAGTGCTTTGCTTATAACTTTTTCGAATACCTTGCTGATGTTGGGAAGCAAGCTGATCGAGCGTAGATTAGCTGGATTGCTCTTCCCCTTACCCTTTTTGGGGATAGGGTGGACTACTGCAGTCTTCCAATGGGTTGGATAGTGTGCATTGTTTAGAGCGTTGTTAAACAAAGTAGTGTATATGTTCACTACTTCGCGAGGCAAATGCCTTAGAACCACATTTGGAATGCTATCTATTCCAGATGATTTCTTATTTTTTATTGAGCTAAGTATGTTTCTAAGTTCATCCTTGCGCACAAACATATTTGTATTTTCATTTCTGACGGGAGAATCCGCCCTATTATTTTCGCCGAATGTGATGAAACTATGGTTTTCGGATCGCCAGTTGTGAAATTGATTGCGCAGCGAGCAATGTCTTTGACGGGCATTGCTTTCAATTTCAGTGTTAGCATGAACTGAGTCGTTAACTCTGTACACTGCTTCGAAACAGGCTCCAATTGAATTCGCTTTCTTTTGCGGATCTTCGACTACTATTACTTCATCATTGGAGTTGATGTGCTCTAAGGTGAGTCCTGCGTTCAGCATTATCTGACAATTCTCGGGAGTCCGTAGAATTCGGAGACAAGGAATGTCATCGTTATCTTTTCTTCGACATATTTTCTTGAAATTGTGAAAACATGTTCGGTCCGTTTGCTTGAACAGCTCGAATTCTGTTGCTCCACTCCTCATTTATAACTGCTCGGTAATTATCCCGGATCAGTTTTTGAAGATTTTTCATCAAGGACTTGATTGTTTTGATTTCATTGCTATTTGGGTCACTGAACTGCCTATAGCACAATTTCAGCTTTGAGAGCAGGGTGCTCTTTTGCCTATACAAAGCATCGATAGTTGCATTTCTGTATCGGTGGGTATAGCCATCGATATGAGCTACTTTGGGGATGGAACGATTCATTGTGTTAGTAACAATATCGTTCATAGTTAGGAGGTAATGATCGATTTCATCATTACGGAGGTTTCTATTAGTCGGTGGGTCTATGCCAATGTTGCGTATTTCTCTTTTTACTATGCGATCGAAACGCGACCAATGTGCTTTTAGGAAATCGAAAGAGTGTACCGGGTCGTACTGCTCAAGTAGATGGTACTCGTTTGGCACGTTACGGCTCCAAGTCCGTAATGATCGCTATCGTACTCAATTGTGCGAAGACAATTTCGAGTAGTTACCTGGTAACTGAATTCGATCATCTGTCATAAGTAAATCCAGGAAGGAGTTACCTCTTGGATAAGACGGTGTACTTGTAGCGTACAATTCTAGTTTATGCTCGATCGTATTTGTTTGCCACCAACCAAACAAGGCATTGCCTCTGGTGTTCGAGGTCAGATTGCCCCAGGCACTGTGCTTGGCGTTAAAATCACCTGCCATTAAAAAGTAATTGTTTTCCAAATCTATCTTGAGACTTCGGAAAAGCGTATCGATTTCACTGATAAATTGGGTACCTTGAACAGATTCAGGAGCGTAAGCAGCGACTATATATAGATGCCTTTGACTTAGCGGAATGTCTATAATGCATGCCTCTAGCACCTGGAATTTGTGTACTTCCGTGCTGTAAACGACCTTATGGTGAAGACCTTTCTTAACTAAGATAGCGACCCCACCCCCTCGAGTAGAGTGTGGTCGATCTCGTCTAATTATGTTATAATTTTTGTAGCCCATTTTGTGCCCTTGGTTTAGCTTAGTTTCGCTAGCCAAGAGCACATCTGGGCATTCGACGTGGAGCAGATTGCCTAAATTATCCCTTCTTTCGATGTGGATTGGTGAATTTACATTCACAGCTATAATTTTTAGGTTAAGTTCAGACGGAGGGTTGAAGATTTTGATGTGGAGAGTTATTTGATAACAGGGTTGAATAGAGAGTATCTATTCGTGCTCTTTGTTCAGTCAGTGTTCTTTGAAATTCGGCAAATTGTCCTTGCATGGTTAATAACATTGTTATTATTTCTGAATGTGCCTCTGGCGCAGGCATTCTTCCATTACTATATGTATGTTCCATGGATGCTGGTTGCTTAGGAGCACCGGCCATTTGTGTATATGACACACAAGGAGCCACGAAATTGTTGTAAGAACGAGTTTTCATTTTTTTCTCTTCTTCAACTTGTTCTTTTTGGGATTCCAATTTTAATTTCATTTGTTGAAATTTAGGACATCCTCTAAAATTAGCAGTGTGACCTGTATTTTTACAGAGGACACAGGACAGTGTTTTCCTATCTGGAAGCTGTTCCTTGCCCAAGGGGCATTCACCAATGATATGGTCGGAGAGGCACTTTACGCACCTGAATTGCATGTGGCAGTTTGAGGCCGCGTGCCCGAAGCGTTGACAACGCATACACTGCAATACGCGATCGATTTTTTTAATTTTTACCCAACTTATTGTTTGGTGGTTGAGGTGTTGAGAGCATCAACTTTACTGTTGGGACTCAGTGATACAATAAAGAAAGACAATTTGCAATTGCGTTTTCTGGAGTTGGCGGTAGAAAAGGGTTTCACACCTGTAAATTTTAAATTGTCGGTTTCGACATTTTTTAATTCCTCTAATACCTCCTCAGGTGAAAAACATGGATCAACGCCTTTTAGGAGCATGGAAATTATTTTCTCCATTTTCGGGGTGTACGTGTAGTACTCGCTTTTTGTCCTACCCAAAGCAGTCATTACTTTGCGATAACCTTCAATATCATCGCACATTAATTTTATTTTAGAATTATTAACTTTTTTTTGTTTTGAAATTTTTGCAAATTAACTCACCTAATTTTATAACGTCCTTTGTTTCCATGGACGTAAGTATTATAGGCGGCGCCTTTTCCTTTTTGTTGGTTACGATGTGCTGGTTTGTTTGCTGCTTCTGCATCTCCTTTGTTTGCTTCCTGATGTTGTTCCTGATTTTTCCGTTTTGCTGTTGTATTTTCTTGGCTTTGATGTTGATGCACCAGGTCTTTTAATTTGAGGATTGCTTCTCTTTGTTTATTGAGTTCCTCTTTTTTTGTGTCAATATCCGCAAGGAGTTTTTCTAATTCCGCCGGATCTGTTGCAGTACCTGTGATATTGTTTTCTTCCTCAGCAGGTAATTCGATTTCACTTGGGTCAAGGTCAACCAATTCGTTGAATCGGTTGCCTGCGCCTGTGTATTCGTTTTTCTTTCCTTTTGCATTTTTTTCCCCGTCTGAATTTGGATTGTGCCGCTTTGTTATAATACTCGGCTGTCGCTCGAGTCGGCTCCGTGTCATCGCTTTCGGGTCTGCCTGGCCCCTTTTCATGAAAGGCGACGAGCTCTTTAGCACTTTGTTTGTTTCCATAATTTTTTATTTTTTTATTTTTTTTTTTAGTTTTTAAACAACCGCTCTCAGTGGCGGCCACACTGTAATCCACACTTGTTTACTTACACTCGCGCGACGAATTTATTTATTTTTTTTTGTTTTCTTTTCTTTTGCTTTCTCCTGTTGTCAGGTATACGTCTTATCTCTTTGACGTGTTGGTAACGACTGCCGGGTCAAATAGTATATATATATATATATATGTTTTTAGTAAGAATAAATAGGAGGGGTGCATGATGACTGTTGTGGGGAACCCCTAACATGGGAAAAAACGGATAGGAGTGGGGGAATCTAAATCTGACACGGTAGGTTCGATCGTTAAGATAGGATCAGGCTGATTTCGGTGAGGGCGTATATTTCAAAAGGGAGGGAGTGAATCATCTGCAAGATTAGTCGACTTTTAGAACGAAGACATCTCACATCCGGTAATAGTAGGTAAGAGGGAGATTATGATGGGCTATTGTAGGAGAAAGATGTAGTGACAGTTCAAGGTCGAAACAATTTATTACGATGAGCTCTGTTAGGTTGAAGGTGTAAACTCATGGAGTGAACGTATTGACCGAAGGCTAGGAGGTTTTTAGACAAATTATATGGTAGGAAGTTGGGATTTACATGAAATTTGCGGAAAAGTTGACGAAGGCTGGTGACATCAGTGGGTAAGCCTTCTCGTTGAATGGTGACCATAACACTGGTTTTAGTTTTTCCTTCGAAAGAGACTGTTTCCCGTTTGTGATGGGGATAGGCCAGTGTTATGTAGTAACTCTCCCACCACCTTTGTCCCGATAAGTAAGCAATTCACATCTTCACATTACACACAAAAATATTAAACATAAACTATAAAGAGAATACAATTTACATTTTCAAATTAAACATTTAATATAACAAACATAAAATTAAAACATAAAATATTCATTCATATTTTCACATTTTACACACATAAAATATAAAACATAAAACATAAATTGGAATGCACGCATACAAACGCCCAGTTATGTTACCGGCGATGGCATCTCAGATAGACCCGTGACCAATCATCATATAACGGTTACGTCGTATGATCTGGTTTTCTCAGCGGGTTTACAAAAACAAACGTATAGAACCGGTGGATTGACATCAGTCGATATGAAGCAGTCATCTACATAACAAGTTATATGAATGACGTCAATCGATATCGACGTTTTTCGTCAGAAAAACAACAATTGAAAAAGTGGTCAAATAATAACTCTTTAAACAGTAAAAACTCTTCGTGTTATAATTCAGATTCGATTTCCGCCGAAAATAATTAAAGGTGATCAGCTGGTGAAGTATCTACACTGCAGTTCTCAACTTGAATTAATTGTGCCCGTCTGGTGTTTCGATTGCTTGAATGTTACATAAAACATAGAGAAAGGTTTTCTTGTGCGGACGGTATTCGGTCATCTATATAACCATTTATATGAATAACGTCAATCAATATCGCAGTGGATTAGTTTCCGTCACAAAAACAACGAACAACCAGACAGCCGATAAACCCCGATTACACCAAAACTCAATTAGATTTGTATTTTTTGTGAAATAAAGAGACAAAATGGTCTCAAATTTCTCTTCGCGTCACCTCGTGCAAAGAAAATTATCCTCTTCAAGAATAATTTTCTTTCTCAAAGAAGGGTGGGATGTAGTACTCCGCAGTCCTACTGTCTTCCAATAATCCAAACCTCAACCCTAAACATATCTGTAGCGTTCTACGAACACACAATTCCGCGCAGGTAAGGTTCCTACCTTCAAAGAACTTACTTACCTGATAACGCAGCGCACGTGCCCACAGACACGCGGCCAATAGTCATTACAATACCTGTAACAAAGGTCATAGGAGGCTGCAAAATGCGAACCGATATAAAAAGAAGCAAGGAACTGAACGTCCCAAAGCTTTCAATATCAAGCAACAAGTCGAATGTAGCATACCTGAAACAAAGGTAAAAGCATTCATTCATCTTATCCATAAAGATCGAAATGCGCCGCACTCCAACACTGCACAATCGAAAATCCTGAACATCTACACGATGTTACAAGGATTCGCCATCACCAGCAAATTCTCCGAATAACGGACGCACGTGCGGGTGGTCGACCACAAAGACCACCAAATCTATCACCCAACAAAAGAAACGGCAACCGTAATTATCTCAACGAGATAATTCAAAATGTATGAGGCTTAAAACCTACAAGGGAACTACTCCTATCCCACGGTGTCTGTTTGTATTTCACACCCATTAGAAAGATCTAATGGATTTCGGGTGTATTTACAAAAGTCAAGCAAAACCCATGAACCATACATCTATGCAAATTGCAGAATATCTTTCGGCCGCGCGCCAGATGTGCTATGCAAATAGCAATCGACAACCGTCGATCCAAACTTCGATCACCACCATGGATGGTGATGATGATATAAGGATGTATGCGTCGAGGGACTTTCTCCTTTTCAAGCACCTAAATTACCCATGGGCATTAATAACATGCCGCTAACAGATACTGTGAAAAATTCTGTTAGCGGATGAAATGAAAAATTTCTTCTGGGAGACATAGGTACGATCTGTGGCAGTTTATTGTTGGGGATTGAGATAGGCAGTCTGAATGTATTCGTCAACGAGACGACAATCCGAACGAGGAGGAAGAAAAGAATTAATTTGAGTAGCTGGTGTTCGGAACGCGTATCGTAAATTAATGTAACTTGACCGAGTAACTCGTACTTCGTTAGCGTGGCTTATTGCGTTTGCTTAGAACATAGTTGTGACATTCACCACCTAATTCATCATATAGTGTAAATAACAACAATTAGTGTCATTAAATTAAAAGATTAAATCCCAAACCAACCATGTGTTTCATTGTGCTATTCGCGTTGTGGATTCTCTTGTGTGCTAGCAGTGTTCGGCGGAACGCTGCCACCAAAGCCTTCAACAGAAGGCCGATAAACTTCGGCTAAAAGTGTCAACCGGCCAATTAAACTCCAACATCCGCCAAATATCAATTTCAACATAATTTCCCAAAATATACATTTATACACTTTATTATCCTTTAATATCTTTTTAATCCTAAATCAATTTCCCATCAATTCAATTTACATTGTTCCTACATTTGCATATCAATCCAATTCCATAGTATCAATATATTTGCATATTGAGAAAAACCCTTTTCATTTTAATACATTTCTTAATCAGTAATAAATAACAATTAAATTCAATCAATGTGCATAATTCAATCAATATCCATATTTCCACATATCCATTACATTAGAAATACATTTTAAACCCTTAACTTCAAATATCTACATAATATGCACATACAAAATCAATTTGAAACTATCCTTTACATAACAACATTTCACATAATTACCGTTAGTCAAAATACATAAGCAGCAGATAGTTTGCAATAGTTTTCTGTTAACAAGGCGTAACTAAGGGTAACAGATGAATTTCGTTCATACAGGGTGAAATAGAAAATGTTTTCAGTAGAAATGTAGAGACTTCCCACGAGGAAGGTAATAAGAGTTAGAATTAGACGTCCAACAAGGAAGGTCGCGTTTAAAATAGTACAAAATAAATTTGGAAAAATAAAAATAAAAGAAATAAATTAAAAAAAACACAAACGTGTGCGGACGTTCTGTTGGGTACTTTAAATGTTTGTTTGTTGTTTATAGTATTAAATAAAATCAGTTTTTGTGTTAAATATTGTTTATCCGCGTTTTTATTAAAATACGTTCCACGCTCTTCCCTCGGTCGCGTCGAGGAAGCAAGGCGTTGGAATACGACACACACAATATACAAGCAAATAGTGAAGAACAACACAGAAAGAAAATCGAATAAGCAAAAGCATCAGCCGTATACCAAGTACTAACATAGCAAATCCACATCAGTTGAGTGTACTTGAGTTTATAAAGCGAATTCGTACACGTGGCCATTAGTCTGATGCTTCAATGCTTCACTTCTCACCCGTTTCCCCATGTGTTCAATTCATCCACTGCACTATCCTTGGTGATCATAACAATCCTAACGTGTGATCTGTTCACACAACAGACACTCTCTTCCATAGTAAACAGAACTTTATTACTCAATCGCCTGCTTCGACGTTCCTCTCGCTCGTTCTATCGTTCGCACACGAAGTTGATTGTAACAAAGTTACAGGGTAGGGGGTAGTGCGGCGTTACTAACAGACACACACACACAGTACACAAGCAAATAGTTGAAGAAGAACACCCAAAGGAAAGTTAAGTAAGTTAAATTTTAAGAAAAAAAAAAAAAACAAAAAAAATTGACAAAGTTTTTCAAATTTTTCTTTGTCTTTCAAATAATTATAAGTATTGCCACAAAGTTCTGTCGCCGAAAGGCAAAGTATACAAATATTAAGTAATGTTTAGCTTAGAGCGTCTGCGAAGGACCAGTAAGTTATTATATAAGATATTTAAGCTAGAATTTAAGCATTTTTTGTCTAGTCTTTAATTTAGAAACTAAGAATATAGAAAGAAAATAAAAAAATGTTTAAAAAATGAAAATGAAACACCCAAAGGAAAATTGAATAAGCAAACCAGCAGAGTCGCATACCATAGCAAAACAAAGGTAGTAATTCCACATCAGTTGAGTGTGCTTAACAATAACGATCGAAGTCGTACACGTGGCAGTGGTCTGATGTGTTGAGCACTGGTTCAATCTTTAGTGGTCGGTTCAAATCACATGTTCTTTACTATCGTCGCAAACGCTGTAGAGTTACTCTCAGAATGGTCGAGTCGGTGGGGGACCTGGAAAGGGAGGGGATTTTAGGGTTAGGAGATTCTGAGGTTTGGTTTAGGATGGGCCGATGGATATGATTAGGCTTAAAGGAAACTGATTTACGGATGGGTTTAGAAGTGAGTTCGTTTCTAAGCTTGGTTCGGTTAGACAATTTTCAAAGGGGGTAATAGAAACGGGCTTCCCCATCGATATTACAAAATCTTTGTTGGGGTCTTCAATTCATCCACCCTTGGATCATCCATCTTTAGTGCCTGAAGCACCGATTGATTTTTGTCTCCCAGCGCCCAGCACAAACACCTTTGATAACTTAAGCTCTTCGGTTTTAAGATTTGCTCTTTTTCCTTTTTTTACCAACTGTTCGTTGACTTCAAAAAAGCCTACGACTTAGTCGCAAGGCAAAGACTCTACCATATTGTAGTTGAGCTGGGAATCCCGAAAAATATGCCGCCCTCATTCAAATAGAAAATCACTTCTCAGAACCATTTGAAATCCGGGAGGGACTAAAACAGGGGATGGCCTATATTGACGCCAACTCCTTTTTCACCTTGTGCTCGAGTACATCATCAGAAAGGCACAGGACGACAACATGGCCGGATCATCCCTGAACGGGGTCACACGAGTGCTCGCATATGCGGATGACATCGCCGTTTTGGGCGATAATTTAGAAACTGTAAGTAAAAAATGTGAAATCATCATGCAAGCGGCAGAAGAGGTGGGCCTAGAAATAAATGAAGACAAAACAAAATATATGATTACGGCGAGAGCAGGTGGAACTCAGGGAACACATATAAACGTCAGGGGCTAGATATTTGAAAAAGTTAAAGAATTTAAATATCTGCGAACGATACTAACGGCCACTAACGAAATGTCGAAGGAAATGAACAAAAGACTACACTGCGGCAACGCTAGTTGGCACGCAGTCAGTAAACTGCTGAAATCCAAACTGCTATCATGTAACATAAAGCTCCGTGTCTATAGAACCATAATCATGCCGATTGCTCTATACGGATGCGAAACATGGGCTCTCACAAAACGGGAAGAAAACAAATTCCGCCTATTCGAGAATAAAGTCCTAAGGGGTATCTTTGGAGGTAAATATGACGAGGAGGAAACTCCACAAACACGAACTGGAAGAGGTATACCGCAAACCTACAATAGTGAGAGTAATCAAGTCGTGAAGATTAAGATGGGCCGGACATGTGGCGCGAATGGGCAACGATTGGACCGTGCGTAGAATTCTTGATGCTACCGGAAAAAGACCGGTAGGACGGCCGCGACGGAGATGGGAGGACAATGTTAGGTTTCACCTTGAGGAGATCGGATCGGCTGGTTAAGCGTGCAAGGAGAGTGCACAGAACAGGGAACGATGGCGGAGTCGAGGCTGTGAGGTCATGAACTTCAGAGTTCCTACAGGCCCATAAATAATAATTAAAAATAAAATAATAATAACATTCAGTAATTTATACGCACTTATCCAAAGTTTCATATCAATCAATATTGGTCTATTTTCTAAGAAGTGATATTGTGCCGCTCCAAGGGAGAATCACTGATTCAATAATCCAGCGTTAGATAGATTCAATCCTATGAATACGAGGGTTGCCTTTTATATTTCGGGATTAGAGAACAAAAACAAATATTGATCATCGAAAATCACTTTATTGTTTTTCAAAATATTCCCCATAAAGATCTGTACACTTTTGCATGCGTTTGAACCAATTGTCGAAGCACTTTTGCCACTCTGATTGACAACACATGCATTCTGAATGCAGCAACCGCTTCTTCAGGTGTCGAAAAACGTTGACCTCTCAGTTTGTTTTTTACGTACGGGAATAAAAGAAGTCATTCGGTGCCAAGTCAGGACTATACGGCGGATGACCCATCAAATCGATGTTTTGGGTGCTCAAAAATGCAGTTGTCGCAGCCGATGTGTGAGAGCTCGCATTGTCGTGGTGAAGAGTGATCCGTCTTCGGCGGTTGGTTTTCCTGATTTCTTGGAAGACAACTGGCAAACAAATGGTTGTGTACCACTCAGAATTGACTGTTCTGCGTTGTTCTAGTGGTGCGGTTGCGACATGTCCAGTTTTTCCGAAAAAACAGGCGACCATTTGCTTGGAAGTGCTTCGTGCGCGAACAACTTTTGTTGGATTTCATCTCATCTTGAAACACCCAGACAGTCGACTGCTGTTTACTTTCGGGCTCATACGCGTAAATCCACGATTCATCACCTGTCACGATGTCATAGACATGTTTCGAAGCACCGCGACCGTATTTTTTGAGCATTTCTTTCGACCAATTGACACGAGCCTTTTTTTGGGCGATTGACAAATTGTGTGGGATCCAACGCGAACACATTTTTTTGACAGTCAAATGTTTATGAAATATTGAATGTATGCTGGTCCGACTAACGCCTAAGGTTGTCTCAATCTCACGATAGGTCACATGACGATCTTCCAATATAAGTTCGGGCACAGCATCAATGGTTTTCGGAAGAACAACTGATTTTGGACGACCTTCACGAAATTCATCTTGGGGTGAACTACGACCACGATTGAATTCACCATACCATCGATATCACTGGTCCTTGATGGAGCTTCATCGCCAAAAATTGAATTAAGTTCATCCATGCACTGTTGCTGAGTTAATCCACGCCGAAAGTTGTAAAAAATAATCGCACGAAAATGTTGACGATTTAATTTCATTTTTGGGCCGAGATGAATCTTTTAAGTTACTGTAAACAACACAAATAGCGCTCGTATGTCAAAACGTTCTGAGTGCGTATAACCTCAAAAATGTCCAACTTTACGACAGAGCTGTCAATTGCCGGATTGCAACGCTAGGGTTGCCAAATCCCGAAACATAAGAGGCTACACTCGTTTACAAATCGTAGTATGGTGAATATACTTAATCGGTGCACTCAAGTGTCAAGCAAAAGTGGCAATACAGAAAGAAAACGCTGCATTGGACACCTCAAATCTGGTATGGAACCTTACAAAGAAAGCTTCCTTCTTATGGACTTTTTCAACAACGGTGCGATTGAATTATGACTTCCTCGAATATCGATCTATTTAGGTTATTGTAGACGACTGGTTTTTGGATATATATTCTAATAACTCGGAGGTGCCTCAAAGTTCTGTATTGACGACAACTCCTTTTCTGTTTCACCATAATGCTTTGTGTGTATTAGCAGATAAGAGCATTTCGAAAGGGATTCGGTTTATTTACGCAACACAAGGCAACTCGATATGTTCCATCAATTTGCGATTCACCATTCGTACATTAGCTGTGTTTCCTGAACGCTACAGTTTCCAAATATTCGAAAACATTGATTCGCCGTCAATACCGATGTTTTACTTCTGATAGATCAATTACCGTTCCAATCAGCCCGAAAACTTAAAGAACGAAGTGGGAAGGAATCATATTTAAAAAGGGAGCATCTGCAACCGGGGATCTTTGAGCCGTACCACATTAATTGATTGCACTGCTGAATCGTATTTTCTATTTATTAGCTTTCACAATTTATTGTGTATATAACTCGCCAAAAACAAAAAACGCTGACATTATATTAAATGCGAATGCTTTGTAGTTTATTGTTAAGAATCACCAGAATAACAAATGGTAAATAAGTAGGTCATGTGTAAGGAGTGGATCGGTCCATCGATGTAATTGATCACATACTTGCCAAACATTTCTGCATAGGGCACAAGGGAATTGGACAGGGCTTTGGCATAGCGCAAGGTGCTGGAAGGCACCGTGGGCATGGTGGTGGTGGTGGCGGACAAGGAGGATATATTGGACATGGCCTCATTGTTGAAATTGGCGGAATCGCACCCACAGCACTTCCGCAGACAATTGTGGTAACAGCAATAGAAATAAAACTGCACAACTTCATGGTTTAACAAATTATAATATAGTAATCGGCCATGATTTCCTTTTATACCGTTCACGCTTCTGAGGTATCAATACTCATTTAATAAATGAAGCACACGCATTTAATCAGATAATCAATTTTAACAAAGACTTCCCTGAACAGTAATTGCACAACAAATTGCGTTGTTTGTCTTTTGTTGAATTTTAGATTAGCTGGAGTAAAAGCTAATAACAAAAACCATTTTTTGTATTTGTTTTTCAATACTCAGACCAGAGTGTTGCTTTTAAATAAGCAAAGAAAAGATTTTCTAATTTTTCCATCTTAATATAGCAATTATCTTAACATCTCGCACTATAGAAATTTCGGAGTGTTTGTAAAGATACATTTAAAGTTGTCTCCGCTCTTTCATTCAATCGCTCAATTTAATTTGGTTCTTATTAGTTTTTCTTTTTTTTTTGAGTTATATAAATTGTTTGCACTTGATTAACGTAATTGCAGCCCCCAGAATTGTTAGTCACATAAAAAATTATTAATGACTAATCTTTAAATTACGACTAGCTGGTAATTATGTTAGTGTGCTTAATGAAAAAAAATATATATAAAGTATATACATTGGGAAAGTATCAAGGAGTACCCAAGGATTTGACAATTGGTTTTGTCTGGGATATTTTAGCCGCTTATTTTTGGGAGCTTAATGTATTTTAATTTATATAATGTAAATATAAAATATTATAATATTATATAAATAATGTATTAAATTTATTTTAAACCATTTATGTTACAAAAAATGTACAGTTTTTACTTAAAACTAAATGCTAAATCCTATTCACATTTATTCTTCTTTATTAATTTTCTGACTCTTCACAGCCACATTAAATTGTACAGTGTCTTTTTGTTTTGTTTTACCTTTCGGCGTACGAACTAATAGGTTTTTCTCTGGTGATGATGGCTGAAGCTAAGAACATGTAATGTAGAATTGTGGGGCTTTCTTTATATCAATATGAATCAACTTCTAAGCATTGTGAACCTTCTTCGAATTATACTGCGCCAATCATATACTGGTGTTGTCGACGTAGGTTGTTCACCGAACTCCTTTCACAATTTTTTTTAATGTTTCTGAAGCAGAAATTTCATTAGCCACCAAAATTTGCAAATCCTTTTACTCAAAAAATGTAGACGTTATAAAAATCATCAATTGCTATTTTGTAATTGTTTAATTACTCAGACAAAATGTTTTGGATATATTACTCACGTGTCATTCCCTATTGAGGTTAGAAGAGATCTTGGCAACTGCTTACGTTGGCGGATTGCAGCTGGTCACCGCATAGTCCTTACAAGCTAACTTAAAACTAAAGTAATAATTAAACAAAGAGAAAAAAAAACCAAAAGAAAATTATATCTATATATATATAATTAAAAAAAAAGAACATATAATTAAGAAACAAAAATAAAAAACAAGGAATGCGAAGAGGACTTCATGGTTGGGGGGTAGGAGGCTGAGGGAGGGCGAGTGTATGTGTGGGTGGCAAATGTGGGATATGTGAGACAGCGAACAGTGAACGGCATTTGTGTTGGAATGTGTACGGGTTGTGAGGAGATAGACGCTGGGCGGGGCAAGATCAGGTGGGGAAAGAGAGGAGACGGAGTTTGAGTGCAGTAAATGTAAGGTGGAATTCGAAGGAGTTAGGGTAAGAGTTTGCCCACCTCAGCATTCGCGAAATTGGTTCATTAGAGCCGTAAGAAGTGTGGTGGGTGGGCAGATAGAAGTGATGAGGTTTTCGCAGGTTACGGGGGTTAGTGTGAAGTGCTGTGATGGAGAGCAAGCTTGGGCAGTTGATTGTGCCTGAAAGGAGACGGTGGATGAAAAGGATATCGGCATGAGTTCTGCGCTCCTCAAGTGTGTTGAGGTTAATCAGATGGAGCCGGCTTGTGTATGGGGGATGAATCCGATTCTGCGTACATGGGACAAATACTGTGGAGACCAGACTTGACTGGCGTATTCAAGAAGGGGCGGACGAAGGCTATGTAGAGAGAACGGGAAACGTAAGGATTAGAGAATTCTTTAGACCAACGTTTCACAAACCCAAGGACAGAGTTGGCCTTAAGAATAATATCATCAATATGCGGGATTAAGCTAAGCTCCCTGTCAAATAAGATCCCGAGGTCGCGTATCGAGGGTACAGATGATATCTGCTGGTTTAGCAGGAAGTAGGAGCGCGGTGGGGGAGGGGGGCGTTTGTGGGAAAAGGTGTTGGAGTGACATTTGACAACGCTGAGTTCAAGGCAGTTATTACGCCACCAAGTTGAGAAGCTGTCGAGATCCGTTTGGAGAAGTGAGGAGTCGAGATGAGAGATGATCGTTTTGTAGAGTTTGGTGTCGTCCGCATAGAGGGAGATGGATGAGTACTTAATAATGGAGTCAACGTCATTGATGGTAGGGATAAATAGGAGGGGACGTAGATGACTGCCTTGCGGAACTCCTGGCGTGGGAAGAAAAGGATTAGAAAGGGAGGATCTGAATTTGACACGGTAGGATCGATCTTTCAGATAAGACGATAACCACTTGATCAATAGGGGTTCGAAACCTACGGAGGACAGCTTAAAAAGGATGAGATTATGGGAGATTTTGTCAAAGGCCTTGCTGAAATCCGTGGTGATTACATCGACTTCGTTGCCTTTCTCTAAGGCACGGAGAGTATGGGATGAGAACTCGATCAGATTCGTTGTGGTGGACCTACCCGAAAGGAAACCATGCTGGTTGGGCGAGATGATGGATTTACAACGGAAAAATAACGCGTTGTAAAGAATCCCTTCGAACAGTTTATGGATTTGAGACAGTTTGGCGATGGGACGGTAGTTGCTTATATCGTTTTTAGGTCCCTTTTTATGTATGGGGGTAACATACGAGGATTTCTAAATAATAGGGAAGATACCTTGTGAAATGGATAGATTGAATATCTTTGATATTGGGAGAGAAAGAGAACAGGATCATTTCTTAAAAATACAGCTGGGAGTCCATCAGGTCCAGGGCTGAACTCGTCTTTGAGTAAGTTTAATTTCTCCTCAATTACGTGATGCTGAATAATTTGAGCGGTGAAGGGGCCGGGGGAGAATTCGGGCAAGTCTTTGAAGTAAGATGGATTGGGCTCGAAGGATATGTCTGTGAAGGATTTATTGAAAAACGAAGCGAATAGATTGGCAATAGTTAGGGGGTCGGTTGAAGTAGTCGCGCCGAAAAAAAGGAGTTAGGATAGGCGTCGGATTTACGTTTGTAATTTATGAAGTGAAAAAAAGATTTGGGGTCATTGATCAAATTGGATTGTGTTTTTGTGAGGTAGTTGGAGTAGAGGGAGTTGTAGAGCTCCGAAAATTTATGAAAGGAACCGAGATAGTTTGAGTAGTTTTGGAAGGAATGCGTTTTGAGGAAAATATTCCACAAGTTATTTCTCTTATTCCGAAGAGTGCGGAGTGTGCGGTTGTACCATGGCGGCGATGAAACCGATGACCTGTGACGAGAATAGGGGACATATAGGGCGATGGCATAGTAGATCTCCTTGTAGAGAGTGGCAGTCGCTTCTTCTACCCCCAGATGATCAAAGCGAAACGCTGTTTTGCTAAGATACTCATCTAGAAGGCGGAAATAAGCTTTGTGGAAGTTGTAGGAAAAGCTGTCGTGAGGTAGAGAAGGCTCGATTTCATGATCATGATAAAGGGATAAGAGCAGCGGAGGGTGGTTATTATCAATAGTCGAGAGGGCATGTGGACTAGGGGCAACTGAAGACTCGTGTGGGTCCGTTGTGAACACGAGGTCCAGTTGTCTCCCCATATGATTTGGGATATAGCTTACTTGATGGAGGTATGAGTCGGTGAGACCGTTTATAAAAATACGTTCCTTGGAACTAGTCGGGTTTGAGACGTAGAAGGCTTGTTCGTCAGCCAATGTCCATTGGAGATGGGGGAGGTTAAAATCACCAAGAACGACGATATCGTCTAGGGAGGTGCTCAACTCGGTTAGGTGATCTGCCGCTTCTATTACGAGTTCGTATGACACGATGGGTCGTGAAGGAGGTATATAGAAGCAGATAATGAAGAGAGACTTAGGGCGCTTGTCGATTTTTATTGCGACGTAGTCAAGATCCGGAGAAGAAGAGATGGAAGTTAGAGACGAAGCGAGTCTGTTATGAGTGGCAAGCAGCACTCCACTTATGGGGAATTGGGACCTTCTCGATGAACGTTGACATCGCGAAAAACATTGAAGGAGGGAGGAAATGGTCCAAGACTATTAATACTGCGAATAAGGTTGGTCTCAGTCAGAGCGTATATGTCGAAGGGGAGGGAATGTGCCTTTTCCAGTGTCGATTATGTTTTGGAGCGGAGACCTCTAACATTCTGATAGTAGACGGTTAGGGGGAGGGTAAGATAAGGGGGGCGAGAGGGCGACTGTTTAGGACTTGACATTATTGGGGTAGGTCATCTTGTTATCGATATATTGGCGAAATGCCAAGAGATCTTTTAGAACTTTATTAGGGAGCATATCGAGATTTTTATGGAACTTAACGAACAGGCTGCGAAGGCCAGGAAAGTCGGTGGGTAGACCTTCCTGCTGGATGAAGGCCATTACCCTGGCTTTCGTTTTACCTTCATAACAGACGGAGTCAAATTTATCGTGGAGGTATGAAAGATAGAAGCGGACATTCTCGTAGGTCGTTTTGTTCCTAAATTTAGACAAGGCATACCGATTGTCAGAAGAACTAATTGTTTACTGAGTGAGTTTGACAGACGGGGGTAAGAGCGGGTCGATTAAAGGTCTAGGTGAGGGGGGGGGGGGGGGTGGACGGGAGCGAGATCTGGGTGCGGAAAGGAGTGATGCAAGAGGCGGCCTCGAGTTGGGTTCTGTGGATGAGTTAGGCGTGTCCAGATGGGGCGGGGGGGAGTTGAGAGCGTGTGACCTGTGGTAGTTGGAAAACTTCGCGCATGTTTTGAGGTCGAAGGGGGGGGGGGGGGTGGAATTGGACATAGAGGCAGGGTGCGGTGTGGGACGAGCAGGTTTGTTATTATTACGGTGGCTTTATTACGGGAGGATGAGGAGGGGGGTATAGAATGAAGGTGGCCGTCGTGATTGGGCCAAGGGAGAGGAGTACGATTATGGTTTGGCGCAGGATATCTTGTGGATCGGCTCATCTTTGGATTGGGTTGAGTTGGGTGGGGTATACGGGGAGAGGGGCGGGTATGCGGTGGATTTCGGTGGTCAGGTTTGGGAGGACCAGCATCGACGTCTTTGACTTCAAATTCCAGAGCTGTGAATTGAGTTGCTTTCAAAAGGATGAAAATTCACGCGAATCCTGTTGAGTGGCATCACGAGTCGTTTAAAAACCTTTCTTGTACCCTTTAAGTGAAAGGAAAAAGGTTATCTGTCTCTTTAGGATGTTGAGTGACTAGACAATAGGGTAGACGAGGTGCAGGGACTCAACTTAATATGAATCTTCATTTGCACAGCCTGGTTACACTTCGTGGGTTGTTCAACGGGGTATCGGGCGATATTTGCTGGAATAATTAATAATAATTGCTCTGTTCATCTTGCAGCGCAATCCTTTGGTTAATGTCACATCCTTTTACTCCACCAGTGTTTCCTGTAAATTTTCAAGTGTTTCTTCAGCCGGTTATAATAAGTGTTGTAAATCGTGTCAGAGGATAGTGTCGCGAACTAATGCCACATGGCGGTGCGAGGAGTTGTTTCCGAGAATTCCAGTGACGATAAGGACATTCATTGCTTTTCTTCTTTTTCTCGATCGAGAATTTGCGTGAAATCATATATTGTTTGTTAGTTCGGAATAGTTGAATGTTAACCGATAATTACGGAACTTGAATAAATATCCTAAGGCCTGTTACGGCCACAACCACCCATCCCATAAAACTTACTCCATACATCAAATGGTCCCACATCAATGCAATACCAGACAAAATGAACTAATCAATTCAATTTCAAACAAATTGAACTTGTGGGGGTTCTTTAAGGCGCCCGAAGAACCACCCATCGTCTTAACCCAACCCCTCTTTCCCAACCTGCAAATCCCATTACCGATCATTAAGGCGCTTACCTGAATACGAGCTGTTCAAAGTTCTCCTTCGATCGGTCATACTTGAAACATAAGTCCACGGTAAGATTACCATCTTGGCATGGCATCAAAATCAATTGCATCAACTGAACCATCTCGGTTCATCCATCATGAACCAATCGGTTCCTATGGGCGGCCATATGCCCATCAAACATACGCCAATCATTCTGTGTGTTCTTGTTCCAACAATCCGTTGGTCCAAAAAAAAGACATGCCGGGCGACTTGCTTCCTTGCACATCTGCAAGCTAGATTTCCAATGATCATGCCCTACGACACACTTTTCGAAAAACAAACAAATCTTCATCCCAGCCCTGGCCATGGCGAACCAATTTTCTGTTGACCTAACGTCACAGAAAAAACCATTCCTGCCGTCCGCAATATCTTCTATTGCTTACAACGGCATGGCTTTAGGCTCCATGTACGTCATTTATTTGTACAGCTACATAATCCGTCGCCTTATCGAGGATCGAACACCGCATCGGTCATGTATAATGATTCGTTGTCTAAACAACGAACAGCCACAATCCTCGCGCTGGCTATCGAAACAGAATACTTCTGTATACCCAACGTAAACAGAAGAAGCTATTATGGCCTGCACGGCAACATAGCCTTGCATTAACGAATTGCTAAAATAAGTATGCATCCATGCATTGTAGCCTTTGCCACCGCAGCGAAGTTCTGTTGACATAAAATAAACATTAAACGTATTCCCTATCGTTGTGATGGCAACGCAGCCAGCCCCGTATTCGATCATCTATTTATTCAGCCGCGTATTTGGATTTTCTTTTGTGGATCTTTGCATCTCCGTTTGTCCTGGCTTTCAACGAATGGGTTGTCAACTAGACCTGTACGGCAGTTTTTTTGGACATTTTCTAAAAAAACTCAAATCGATCGTTCATTGGTCATCGCCAAATGAAAAGATCGGATTTGGTCCTCCAATTCAGTGGAATTCATCACCGCTGCAGCTAGTGGATGGAGTGCACCAGCCACGAAGAGTCAGATTATAACTATCGAACGGTGCACACGCGTCCAAGGCATTACGTGTCAGTGTGGAAAATCCTAATCACGAAGAGCGTGTTCGAGTGTAGCCCCAATCCTGTTGATACGTCCTGATTGTCCGTGCATTAATTCCCCGGTCTTTCGGAGCATTTTTTCTGCGTAAATTCCAGTAGCGAGTGTTAACCTATCAATGTGTAAAAGTCAGGAACAATAACTATTTGTGAATGTCAAAATCAATCTATATGATAAAACCAAAAAGAAACATAGTTTGGAGAAATAGTCAAATAAAGAAAACTTTGTACAAACAAAAACACTCTGGCGTTCTTTTATATATTCATCCTTCGTCGGAGAATTGTTTGCAGTGATAATCAGTGGGAGTTTAGTGAACCTAGCGCCCATGACGATGCACTGATTAAATTTTACCCTACAAACTAAACGTTCAATTTGCTGACGTTGAAAACTTAGACAGGATATTCGTCCACATATTAATCTCGTCTTTTAATTAATACGCGTTTGTGAACTGGCGTACCTTTTTAAGTTCACTGCGGGCAGGCGGTTTCTTTCAGTTATCGTGGCGGCGCGACTGACCTCTTCCTCGCGGTTCTCTAACTGTACCCATAGTTTTCTTTTTTTCTCCTTTCGCTTTCTTTTGGTGGTGACTTTCTCTCAATCGAGCATCTTTTTACCAGAGAGAATCGCGCCCACAACATACAGACGGGGAGGTTATTGTCTGCATGGTGTAGATCACTCTGTGATCGGATTTCACACCTCTAATGCATCGGTCATGCACACAATGGAATGCGTGATTTACATTAGACGATCGTGGGACAATGTAATTTCCGTTGTTTACATAGCCCCATGGGAACAGCGTTTGGTTTATTGGTATGGCATCGCAATGGTCTTTGCTTAGACGAAGTATATTGTGGCAGGGACAAACGGTTTTGTCGACGGATTGGTTTCCCCAGCAATTAGCTTATCGCCGGAGATGTGATGTTTGTGCAGCTGTGCCAACCGTTTGTGTATATCCAGTTTAATGGATCGTTACACAATTTCTGTTGGTGAGTCTGTGGCGGTACCTTTGAACGCCACTACTTACCTTCCCACCAATTATTCAAAAATCTGCTCCCTAGAGCACCAAAAAAAATCGATCAGCACCAAACAAGTATTTTCCACAAGGGCATAATACGCGAGACACCCATGTTTCTAAAAGGAAACACGGTCCAATCACTAAGCAACCATACAACTTGAAATATATTTGAGCGCGCATATCGCTTATCCAATCCCGCCACACACGTGCAGAAGATATGCTCCCTTTTCTGTTTTACAGCGAGCATTTCGGTCGCTAAACCAATCCACTGGCAATGTAAGAACCATGCCTAGCTGCACCAAGTTCCAATCGGGGGATGTAAGATCGGCGTAGATGCGGCGCACAGTCGCCGATCATATAAACATCCAACGTCCCCGTACACCATATTGCACAGCTGCAACCCCTTCGGTTGTTGTGTTCAACTTGTGAATTTTCCTTACCTATCTGCGTGCAGGTTGGCTGGTCGTGAGACACAAAAAATATCATGCACGAGCAGCCAAAGTGCTGTGCGCAGTTTAGATGAACATAAACACCCTAGTCGTAATGGTTTGCCCCCAGCTGCAGGCATTGCGTTCGTTTCAGGCAAATATATCTACATGTCAACGGTTCGTATGCTGAGGGATGCTCAGCATGGGCGACCGGGGTAAGCATGTGTGTGTGTGCATCCTCGCTGGCCCTGTCGTCGGAGATCTTTTTCCAATGGGTCGCTTGGGCCAGGGGATGCAAACGCGAAGCTGTTATTCCTCTTTTTATCTAATGGATGGCGTTTGTTACGTCGGACGGTGATTTCACTCTTAATCGAGTGGCCACCGAAAAGTATCTTCCTGTCATATTGTCAAGTGTTATCTGGACGGCAAAAAGTAATTTAATGTACGGTATGAGATTGCGTTTGTGTTCGCGAAGAAATAACTATTGTGTTATATTACAATTGCTTATTGTATAAATAAAGAACTAAATTATACCCTTTTGTGTTACGAACCACATTTATATTTCACATTGCCCAATGTATGAATAAAGAACAAAATGAATACCCTTTTGTGTTAAATAAAGAAGTAAAAACCGGTGGTGTTTCTTTCAAAGTGAATATCCGTTCGTAGAATTCAAAGCCAGAGGGGCTCGCGCTTCTTTGCGGAAAGTGAGCTCCAAAGGAACTTCTGGGACTAAGAAAGAAGTCAGAACAGTCCTGCTTCACCAAACACATGACGAAGCGGCGACAGGCTAGGACGGGTTTGGTGATCCTGCCCCTGTCGGCACCTAATAGAAACACCCTAAAAGTCTGTCCTTCGATCGCCGTGCAGGCGTAGAAAAATTATTCAGGACTTGTGGGCCCATGTATCTGGGTATACGTGGGGTTGTTGACTCCAGATGCATGTTACCTTTTATTTCAGGTGGGAAGGAGGACTTTTGAGGACATGTGTCTGTGGGCATGCGTAATTTGGATATAGGTGAGTAGTTCTTTGGTGGAATGACGATATCTCAAATTATAGTGGATTGTGTGGTTCGTAGAACCGCCACAGTGGTATATGATTAATTAAAATTCGCTCATATTTCAGTATTATAGCCATTGAAAGCTTCACCCATTACCTATTATTCCAATTATCTAGGGTCTATGTCCAGTTCACCGCACTTTACAATTCCCTCTATCAAAATTACCTAATGAAAACACTATTACTATTTATTGGCCTATAGGAACCTGGAAGTTCATGATCTCACTGACTTCGGCTGCGCCATTGCTCCCTGTCATGTGCACTCTTCTTCCACGCTTGACCATCTGATCCTATCTCCTCAAGGTAAAACCTTACATTGTCCTTAATGAAAACACAAGCCAACCTATTAAACGACTCTAAAGATTTTTCCAGTTTGTTAATCAAAAACGTAAAT
This sequence comes from Microdon myrmicae, assembly GCA_963931805.1. Lineage (NCBI taxonomy): Eukaryota > Metazoa > Arthropoda > Insecta > Diptera > Syrphidae > Microdon > Microdon myrmicae. Next base: position 222,913,378 of record OZ007497.1, read on the forward strand.
CCAATGGTTATCCTATCTCTCTTTCCTTTAATTCGGAAACCTCATTGCATACACATGTCACTGCAAAAGGCTTTGCCTCCTTCCCCAAACTCCACTTATTTCAAATGCTTATCTAATTTCTCCATTGGTCCATTTGTATTTCATTTCATTGATCTACCCTCGCATCTTCACTTTAAGGTGAATTCACTCCCGGCTCAGATGGTCCCACCGCTATTTTGCTCGAAAAATGTGCATATCACCACGCCCTGAGAGTAGGGCGTAGAGGCTGCTTTGCTCAAAGCGAGGAAAACTTTTGCTATGACAAGGAGGCTATTTCATAGTAGCCAACTTGTCAGCAGGGTAAAAGTCATATGCTACATGACGCTAATCAGGCCAATGCTCATATATGGTTGCCCAGTATGGTTCAACATAGGTCCAAATTTGATAGAAAAGATTCGGGTGTTCGAAAGAAAGTGTCTCAGAAGTTGTCTCAGATTATATCGGACACCGGAATCGGACTATAAAAAGTATTACTCAAATGAGACTTTATATAAGGAAGCGTACATAAATAGGGTGGATAATTTTATGATTAAATTAATCAGAGGACATATTGCGAGAGCAATAAGCTCGTCCAATGACCTAATTTTCGGGGCTTATTATCCAAACACCTTATACTATGAGAGCGTGCGTCGCAACGGCTTTGTTCCACCAGAGGCGTTCCTTGACTTGGATATGAAAGGGCTTATACAGGATAGATCCGGAATTCCGCTGATCTATCATGTAAGTAGATCATCTGTAGACGGGCGATTGTGCTATGACCGGGAAGTAGCGCGCACCGAATAAGAGCTCCTGCGCTTCAGTAGGGCTATCTCCCGAAGAGACCGGGACGATAGTATTAGACAGCGTCAACAGTTCTGGTGGTTGAATGGCATATAAAGACCTGGATACCAAAGTCGGTATAGAATCACACTATCATCAGCTAGCTTACATAGACTTAGCTTTTCTAGAATTAGGGTAGTATAAGATTTAAGTTAAGTTAGGCTAAATGATTTTACATAAAAAAAAAAAAAAAAAAAAAAAAAGTAGATAAGTTTAGGTAAGTTAAGTAAGTTAAATTTTAAGAAAAAAAAAAAAAAAAAGAAAAAAAATTTACAAAGTTTTTCAAATTTTTCTTTGTCTTTCAAATAATTATAAGTTATGCCACAAAGTTCTGTCGCCGAAAGGCAAATTATACAAATATTAAGTAATGTTTAGCTTAGAGCGTCTGCGAAGGACCAGTAAGTTATTATATAAGATATTTAAGCTAGAATTTAAGCATTTTTTGTCTAGCCTTTAATTTAGAAAATAAGAATATAAAAAGAAAATAAAAAAATGTTTAAAAAATGAAAAAATGAATGAGAGTAGGGCGTTAGAATATACTCACAGCTAGGCCGGCTTGTCGTAAGAGGCGACTAAAGGCCGAGTGGTAGCCGGGGTCCCAACGCCCTGTGCGCGCAGTGAAATACCACCCCATCAAGATTTAGGCTCCGTGAAATGGTCGGGAGAAATCCCTGGCCATATTTGCTTGGCTGATGGCCCGGTTCGAGAAAAGGTTGGTTAGGTGGTAGTCGGTCCCAAGGTGAGATACCACCCCGTCACGCTGTACATTCCGCGATATCGCCGAGAGAAATCTTCGGCGGTGTTTCGGATGTGTGGCTGATGGCCCGGACTGACACGGAGATAAGTCATGATGGTGCCTTCTGATATAAAGAATTCCGGAGGTAAACTAGCCTCCCATTCGGATCTCCGGGGGGACTATGTCAGGGGGAACATCATGCAGATATCATGATAAATAATGGAACTTTAAGAGGTTCATCATCGCATAACCGGCCTCGCTCTCGAGGCTCTGCCCACGCTCCACTGATGACGGCGTTTTGTAACATCAGGGGCATCGGGTTCACCAATACGAATGTAAATGCCGTCCACCAATATTTGCAAACAACGAAACCTGATATCCTTGCCCTCACTGAGACCCAGGTCGATTCGTCAACTGACTCGACATATCTTCGTTGCTCAAGATACGACTTACATTCGAGATTCCGTTTTAAGGGCGGAGTCTGCGTCTTCGCGCAGTTCAATCTGGCTTGCCAGAGGATGGAGGCGTTGGAACCCAATAATATGGACATCATATGGTTGAGGGTCGTGCTGAGGAATTCCGTTAAATTTCTTTGTTGCCTTTACCGCTCCCCGAATTACGATCGACCGGCGACATTTTTCGAACATCTTTCACATACCGTCAACTGGATACAGATCAACCACCCAACTTCTGAAATTGTTGTCCTTGGTGATTTTAATGTGCACAATTCCGGCTGGTTGTTACATTCTAAAATAACCGACGAGACTGGGAGGCTGGCGGAGATGTTTGCTGTAAGCCACAACTTCACTCAAGTGAAGGCCGAGGCGATTGTGCGAACCCCCTGGATCTGTTTTTGACACCCGAACGCAGTACTGAAGAGGTTTCTGCGCCATTAGGAAACTCAGATCAATGCTTGGTATCTGTCGCGCAAGCACTTGCATGTCAAGCGAATGACCGGCCTAGGCAGCTTCGCCATGTATGCTAACTGGGACGATTTGCGAGATTTCTTCGCATCCTTTCCATGGTCGGAGGTGTGTTTCAGAGACTTCGATGTTAACGCTTGCGCGGAGTCGGTATCAGATATTATTCTTCTGGAGATGGAGATGTATATTCCACATTCCATTAAACGAAGTTCGTCTGATAAACCTTGGTTTGATAAACAATGCAAGCAGATTACGGCGGCAAAAAATAGAGCTTTTAAGCAATGGCGCACCAATCCCACCGATGTTAACAGAACGAATTTTGTTAGAATCAGAAACGTGTGCAGCCAGGCGATTGATACCGCGAACAAGGCTCACAACTGGTTCGCGCTCCTTCTGGTCAATGGCAAAAGCTGTCAGCAGTAACTTCGCATCCTCCTCCTTCCCTCCGTTGGTGACAGACAGTGGGACGTTAGTTACCAATTCAAAGGATAAAGCTAATGTGTTCGCGAATTTATTTTCCGCAAATTCAAACCTCGATCCCGGCCTTTTGGAGCCACCTATGATCGCGCCGGTACGGTCTTCCATGCGGGATGTGACATTTCGTTCGCGCACTATTCAACGCATTCTACGTGAACTGGATTGTAGGAAGGGAACCGGCCCGGTCCTTAAGAACTGTGCTCCAGAACGATCGCCAGTTCTTGGAAGACTCTTCCGCTTATCTTATGCACGGGGGACCTTTCCTGCCTGCTGGAAAATCGCTCGAGTTCAGCCAATCCCAAAGACGGGAAAAAAGTGTCTCTCACAAAATTACCGTCCGATAGTATTACTGTCTATTTTATCTAAGGTAAAAGGAAAAAGTCATCAATACAGAGTTAGTTAAGTATTTGGAGTGCAACGGACTTCGGAATGATCGTCAATACGGATTCCGTGGCAGGCAGTCTACGGGAGACCTTTTGACACTTATAACCGATATATGGGCATCTGCGATTGAACGGCATGGTGAGTCAAGGGTGGTCGCATTGGATATCTCCAAGGCTTTTGATCGCGTCTGGCACGGGGCATTGGTGAGCAAACTCCGTTCATATGGACTTTCCCAACAGCTTTGCGACTGGACGAAGAGCTTCCTTCAGAATCGATCGACGGCGAGTGTTCGGATCTGTATCCTGTTAATTCGGGGGTGCCCCAAGGTTTTATTTGGGACCAACTTTGTTTTTGCTTCTCATATGTGATTTGTTGGAGACAGCGGATAACAAAGTGTTCAGTTTTGCGGATGATAGTACGCTTGTTTCCTCCTTTTCGAGTTTTTCGCCGATTTGTGGATCTGCGTCGCATCAGTTGAGATGTACACAGATTGACTCTCTGAATCAGGATCTAGATAGGGCCCTGCAGTGGGGAAGGCCAATCTCGTCGACTTCAATGCAGCGAAGACACAATATACAACATTCACAAAGAAAAGTGGATCATTGGTTCCACACCTGATGATGAATGGCCGGGCCCTCGAGGCTGGGGAAAGTTTGAAATTGCTCGGCGTTACGGTCTGTGGGAATGTATCATGGCATAAACACGTCTCAAGCATCGCCAGGTCAGCCTCGGGAAAACTGAGCTATCTATTTAGAGCCAAGAAATATTTTACTCTGGCCCAACTTCTTCTCCTATATAAATCCCAAATGAGACCGGCGGTCGAATATTGCTCTCATGTTTGGAGCTCGGCACCTAAACATACCCTCGACTTACTTGAGAGCATACAGAGACGAGCGATCCGCCTTATCGGGGACTCAGCGCTAACGTCGGGACTATAGTCGCTATCACATCGAAGGTGCGTAGCCGATCTCTGTCTGTTTTACAGATATTATCACGGGTACTGTTCTTCGGAGATTCGTAGTATTGTTCAACGCAATTCGGCTTATGTGCGATCCATCGGATTGTCTTGTGGACCGCACATAAAAAAATAAAAAAATAAAAAAAAAAAAATATATATATATATATATATATATATATATATTTGGGGACGTAAAGTCGGCTCTTTGTCATACACCCACCACCAGTTGGGATGCGATCGATCTGTTTTAGATTTATTTCCTGCACTAATCACCATACTGAAACGGAGACGAATACGTTTATCCCTGGGAAAGGATACGCCTCTGATGAACCTATCTCCAGAATGGTACGGAATGCTAACTTAAAGTCAACGTCTTCGACCTTAATGCCTTTACTCTCAAACTCTGTCTCCTAATTACGCACTCCTTATTACGCCTTTACATACCAGATACTCTTATAAATCTTTGTTTCCTTGTCTTATCCATAGTTTTTCCGTGTTCCATCAAACTAAAATCTAAAAACCTTTTTTTTTTCTTTTACATTTTGCTCCCTTCTTACCTTAAATTATATAAGTTAGTTGTAAGTTTTAGTGTAATTTTTCATTATAAAAATTGTAATGTATTTATATATGCTTTTGTATTAAGTCAGTAAACCCCATTAAATTAAATTAAAATGAATGGTATGCCTAAAGTGTCGAAACTTTTGTAGCTAAATTAATATAACACAAACCTTGTACTCGAGTTATACGTATTATAATTTTTGCAAACGGCACCAACATATATTTTTTTAATGACATTCTAGCACGTAGTATTTAGTTGAAATAGCATCGGTTGATTTACACTGGTTCTTAAAGAAATAATTCGTCAACATCTTTTACACAAAACAAAAAGACATCTTCTAATTAGTAGAGTAAATATAGACCAATTTAATTTCACCCTATAATTACTCTCCTATTTTGTCTGACACGTCAAATACTGATGCGTCTCAATTTGTATCAAACGAAAAACTTGTTCGAGTGAAACTAATTTAAATGTTTGCACTCGGCACCAAAATCTATTTATCAATACTTTTCTGTTTGTTTGTTTGATTTGATATAACATCGATTCATTAACTTTCATCTTTAAAGAAACAACCCACCGGTTCCACCTAAACAAAAGAAGCAGATAAGTTCTAATTAGAAGACTGATTATAGAGCAAACTTAGAACGCTTCGAAATCATATAAATAAGCTCGCGGCACATGAAAATAAGCATATTTGAAAAATGAAGTTTCTCGTCTGTCTTGTTATAGCGGTAGTATCCTTGGTATGCATTAATGGCGTACCAACGACTCCAATATACCCTATTTGTCCACCACCTATTGATTGTCCACCGATACCAGCGTGCCCTCCACCACCACCATGCTTATGTCCAGCGCCAATTTGCCGAAAGCCGTTTTGCCCGAAGCCGATTTGCCCGCCGCCTATCTATCCACCAGTGTGAGAAACACATCTAATAAAGAAAACGTAAAATAAAAAATAAAAAGAAGCATTTCAAATTGTTTTATTAATGTGATTTCAAAGTAGATACAATTGTAAGTAAAGTTGTTTCTGAAACGTTAAGAAACTAATAATCCGTTTGGTCTGTAACTTCCATTAAAGTTATGCTTGGTTTCGTGGTCTGTTATAAATTTGACAAAGTGTGATAGGTTATTAATTATATAATTAGATGGGACTTTTTTATCAAACTAAAGCTCTAGCAACAAACTTTATTTAACTCCGGCTATTTACTTACAACTCCGACTATTTACTTACAAGTAAATGTTCACGACATGACCCTAAAATCTATAAGTTATTGTTAAAACATTTTGTTTACAAATCCTGAAATTAATTCGAAGAAATAATTATTTGGGGAAGAAGAAATCCATAATTTGTTCACTAGATGGCTGTGTTAACACGAGGGTTTGCTGAAATGTTTCCGACCTCAACGTGAAGACAGCAGCACTCGTCAATAAAAGCTAGTAAATGTTGTTGCGAATCTTTTGACAGTTACTCAGCACAATTTCAGCCATTGTGGATGCGTAGTTTTTATTTGACTGTCGTTTGAGTGAGTTGATGTAAGTGTTTTTGTGAAAATGGACAAAATTGAGTATCGAGCTGTCATTAAATTTTTGTTTTTGGAAGGCAATACCACCACGCAATTCAAGGGTGAGTTGGACTCTGTGTATGGGGACTCTGCACCATCATTTACCACAGTGACATTTTGGGCAGCTGAATATCAACGTGGCCGTGAGAGCTTGGGACACATGAACATTCGGGACGTCCAAAACCATAGCTAAAGTTCACCAAATGGTGCTAGACGACCGCCGAATTAAAGTGAGCGAGATAACAGAGTCTATGAAAATGTCCAAAGAACGTGTTTTTCACATATTAAATCAAGATTTAGGCATGAGAAAGCTGTCCGGGCGTTGGGTGCCGCGTTTGCTCACGTTAGACCAAAAACGTGTTCGAATGACCATTTCCAACGCTCTGTTGGCGCAGTTTAGGAGCAACAAATCCGAGTTTTGGCGCCGATTAATGACTGTCGATGAAACTTATACACCCGAAACAAAAATACAGTCAAAACAGTGGACTGGAAAGGGGGAATCGGCTCCAAAAAAAAAAACAACTGTTTTTTCGGCTGGGAAAGTGATGGCAAATGTTTTTGGGATAGTCACGGAGTTATCTTGATCAATTATCTTTAAAAACTAAAAACCATTACAGAAGCATACTACGCATCTGTTATGTATATTAAAATAATATATATATATATATATATATATATATATATATATATATCTATATATACCACGTTCAGATAAAACTTACCCTGTATTTAAGGTTCATTAGAAGTATCATTGGGGCGAGGCGGGGGGGGGGGGGGGGTTGGGGGTGCGAACATACAGGGCAAAGTCTCTGATTGCTTTCAACCCGGCGAAGGCCAGGACGATCCTTGTCGCTGTTCAATCCAAGTTGACATGCAGTCTCCACGTGACACCTCTGGATAGCTACTTTGACACCCGCCAAGTAGTGAACCAATGCATGCATCGACATCCTGAGAAAGGTTGGCACAAGGCTAATAGCCAGGCCCGTAAAAATGAATTATTACAGAAAATTTAACAAGCCTCGAATATGGACCGGGTACACGACGATGACCACGCAAACGAAAATGGCTAAATGATTTTAGAGTTTTTTCATGGAACATACGCTCACTATACAGAGCTCGAGCTGCACAGCAGCTAGTCGATGTCCTGTCCCAATATAAGGCTAACATAACAGCATTACAAGAAATAAGATGGACGGGGTGTGGTGTTTTTCAAAGAAAAGAGTATGAAATTTATTACAGCTGTCACACAAAACACCATGTGCTCGGGGTAGGCTTTTTAGTCAGCCAAAAACTGAAGCCTGCCATCGGCTCTAATGCAATAAATGAAAGGCTATGCACTCTTCGCGTGCGAGGCAAGTTTAAGAACATAAGCCTCATAAACGTTCGCGTACCTACAGAGGAGTCCCCTGAAGACGAAAAAGAAGAATACTACGAGAACATCGAACGGAGGCTCAATGCCTGCCCAAGATACGATGTGAAAATCGTTCTTGGGGATTTGAATGCAAAAATAGGTAGGGAGCTGGTTTTCAGGCACTACACAGCTCCCCATAGTTTGCATGAGAACACTAATGACAATGGACTACGAGTCATCGAATTGGCAGGTTTCCGCGTAAAGATATCCACAAATCCACCAGAGTATCACCTGATGGAGCCACTCGCAACCAAATTGACCACGTGTTGATAGATCGCCGCACTCTTCGAGCCTGATGACGGTACGAACGTACCGAGGTGCCAACGTCGGCTCGGATCACTATCTTGTTGGTATAGTTTTCCGAGCGCGGATTGCCTTACGGAGATGTATTGCACCCGCGGATCAGGTTCAAATCAACACGGCTGCCTTTCGCAATAAGAATACCAGTAACACCTTTGGTCATGCGTTAAGACTCGCGCTCGAAGAGCTCGACGGAGGGAGAGTAAGTCCTGGGACCAGAATGCCGGGCGTAGAAGAGAAATGGACACGCCTTAAGAATACTGTCATTACTACTACCAACTTCATCTTAGGCAGTAGTCGTAGAGATCGGAACGACTGGTTTGATGATGAGTGCAAACTAGCGACTGAACGTAAGAATGCTGCATACCGCGCAATGCAGCAGTCTCATAGGACGCGGGTACGCGAGGATAACTACAAAGAGCTCAGAAGATCTGAAAAAAGACCACAGACAAAAGAAAAGTGCCCGGGAAAAAACGTTGTCTGTGAAATAGAGAAAAGTAGAGAGCGAGGTCCGCACCAGGCGCGGAAGTTCTACCAAATAATCCGCAGTATGACGCGGTACACACCACGCTGCACTTACTGCAAGGATAAAGAGGGTAATCTGATCACCGATCCTGAAGGCATTCTGGAGCGATGGGAAGTGCACTTCAATGAATTGCTAAATGGTCAGCTCACAGAAGAACAGGAGGCTCCACCAATGCAAGACCAAGACCAAATGCTGCCGCCACCAAGCATTGAGGAAATACTAAAAGCCATTAGACAGCTAAAATCAAATAAAGCCCCTGGAGCTGATGGCATACCAGCTGAGCTGATCAAACAAGGAGGGACAGCGTTACATCACGCAATGCACGAGATCGTGGTGCACGTATGGGAGCAAGATGAGATGCCGGAAGATTGGCGTCGTGGTATAATTTGCCCCATACATAAGAAAGGAGATATCACACTGTGCAGCAACTATAGGGGTATAACATTGCTGAGTACCGCATATAAGATACTCTCCACTGTCCTACAAGACCGGATATCCCCATACGCTAAAGCCATCATTGGTCAATATCAGTGTGGCTTCATCCCAGGCAAATCAGCAATTGATCAGATATTCACCCTTAGGCAGGCGATAGAAAAATGTCAGGAATTTAAGATTCCATTATATCATCTGTTTATAGACTTCAAGGCCGCCTACGACAGCATAGCCAGGGTAGAACTATATAATGCCATGAGAGAATTCGGCATTCCAAACAAATTGAGACGACTTTGTAGGTTGACCATGACCAACGTAACTAGTCAAGTAAAAGTAGCGGGATTGCTGTCCAAACCAATAAACATCTTTAATGGACTCCGACAAGGGGACGGTCTCTTCAACCTGGCGTTGGAGAAAGCAATCCATGACTCTGGCGTTACAACAAGAGTGATTATTGTCACCAAGTCCAGCCGGATTCTTGCCTACGCAAATGACATCGACATCATCGGTAGAACCGAATCGGCGGTACAGGAATCCTTCACCCAGATCGAGCAGGCGGCACAAAAACTGGGACTGCACATTAATGAGGGAAAAACTAAGGTAACTTCTGCGAAGAGAAGACCTAACGTTGGTCAAACTATCAGGGTAGTGGAGCACGATTTGAAGTAGTCCAATCCTTTAACTACCTTGGGTCAATAGTATCAGCCGATAACAATATGGAAGAAGAAATACGCGAACGGCTGATCAAATCCAACAAAGCCTACTATGGTCTATCAAGGCTCTTTAAATCCCGAAATTTATCCAAAACATCCAAGCTACTACTGTACAAGACCATGGTCTTACCAGTACTCATGTATGGATCCGAGATCTGGGTGCTTAATAAAAGGCATTCTGAACTCTTGGCCGCGTTCGAGAGAAAGGTCTTAAGGAGAATTGTTGGCCCTGTATGTGAGGGAGGATGATTCCGGAGACGCTACAACCATGAGTTGTACGCAATCTACCTTGAAGCTAATATTGTAAGAAAAATCAAGCTCGATAGACTCCGGTGGGCGGGACACCTAGCTCGAATGAGCGAAAAGAAGCCTGCCCGGAAAGTCCTTTGTGGCAGTATGTATGGAAGGAGACAGCGCGGCAGACCTTGTCTGCGATGGAGGGATGGCGTAGACCAGGATGCCCAGAGCCTGGGAGTGCCAAACTGGATGACATCGGCTAAAAATCGGGACGGGTGAAGAGACTTGCTAAATAAGGCCAAGACGCAACCCCGGTTGTAGTGCGGATGATGATGATGTGTCTAGTTTCTGATAAATTAAAATCCATATGGTCTTTACGCGTTGATGCTGATTCCACCGATTCTCTTAAATTTTATTTAGTATTACCTGTTGATTATTGTTCTCTGTTAGCTAATTCGCGTAGTCTAAATTTGGATGAGATGAGTTCTGATCTGGGATGCCATACAACCATTTTAGTGTGGTACCCATGAAATTTAGTGCTCTTCGTTCGTGATATATAAATTTGGTGGATATAAATATTCTGTTTATCTGTTGGTTCTTCGTTAGTTGTCTAAAGGGAAACATTATTGTTGAAAAGTTGAAGGGGTGAGTTAGAATTTTGGTTTCCATATAAAGGTTTGCGTCGGGTATTGTTGTGGAGAAAAACTTCATTCTCTCAAGTAGTATTATTGAGATGTCAGCATTGGTTAGGTTCACGATTTACAGTACGAATGCGGTCTTTGTGTATGCGTCGGCCATCCTTTGTTACAACGGTCGTTCTTTTGTCTTCCTTGACTACTAGTCTTAGGTAACAATCATTTCTTTTCCTTGGCGATTCCTTTTGCAAAAGATTAATTCATCCGGATTTGTAAATTTTGTTAGTTTGTTTTTTATTTAGGATTTCTAATTGTTGTTTTTGTTTACCCTTTAACCTGGATTTTATATCTTTGTTTATTACACCAAAAAATGACTGCACAGGGCGGTCTTGCGTAAAGAGTGTATCGTGTTATCGTACTGAAATACTGCGTTGAATTTTTGGTCAGATGTCGAACTATCGCTTTCAAAGGCTAGGCTTCTACTGATTTCAAGACGCGTAGAATGAACTCTCTATTTGATGTTGAGTTTGCAACAGGTGCAAGAGTACAGCTCATTTCCCTTCGTTTGAACAGACACTCCGTGCGCGTTCCCTTAAAAATGAGCGCAGTATCCGTCATTATGGTTTTGCAAAATGGGAAAACCTGAGAGTTTATCTGGTCTATGTCTAAGCTTATACCGACTTCATCCGGTATGTTGCGTATGTACAAGTATTTGCTATATTTATCTATATTCGTTACGTATTTTTTCTTTTGTACATAAAATATGTCTATTTGTAAATGTTTGACTGTTTCTGTAGGTATATTTGCTGGGTTCATTATGTGTTTAGTTTGGGGTCTGTCATATTTACAGGTGTGACACCTTTCACATTTTTCGCTTCTTTTTTGCACATTTGCGTCATGGCTGGCGAAGAGCACTTTTCTGATATTCTATTGAATTATTTTTGTGATTCCGGTGGGCTCTATTGTGTATTTCTTTAACTATCTCTAATTGTCTGTGTTCGTTGGTAATATCCTTGACCAAATTCGGAGTGTGCACTATTTGATCGCAATTTAAGTTATTCTTTAGGATTTGTCATGCAATGTTACTAGGGCTCGGACTCCATTCTTCATGGCTTTCTGTACATTAACGGTGGGGCACTCTCTTCATATTCCATTTCGATCTTGCTAAGGACTAAGTCCAGCGCCTTGCTTACTTGATCGAAATATTCACTTAAACTGGTCCCTCCTTAGTTTATATCTCGAAGGTTGTATTGTAGTACGTATTTTGGCCTTTGGTCCGCGTATACATAATCAAGACGATTAATGATGGCATAGAAATTAAACAGAGTGTTGTGTGAGACCAACGTGTTTGCCGCAGCTCCTTGTATTTCGCCTTGAAGTATGGACAGCCACGTAAAATATTTATTTGATTCTTGAAATTCCCTTATGCTGTCCATTGTGTTCCAGGCCATATTTCGCCAAGCCTTATAGGTGTCTTGTTCTCCGTCAAATATAGGCAGGGGCTTGTAGATTTCTGTCTCTATTTGGTCGACACTCTGCAGTGATAAACTAGCTGGTAACAATTTCTTTGTGACGACATCTATTCCTGCCAATCCTCTTGTTTGTGGTCACCAGTCCTTCCAGTTCCTGTTTTTTTTTATCCAATATTTTTTGGTTGTTTATTAAATAGGCTATTTCTGCCTGTAGGTCTGTCATTGTAAGTGTAGCCATTTCTGTATGTGTCTGCGTTCTTCCTCGCTAATACTTTCTTTAGCGTAGGTAGGACTACTCAGTATGATGTCTAATATCTTTTTTCTCACAGTTTTAATTTTCATAAATCAGTGGGTTTATTTTTGTTTTGTTTAGCAGTGAATTAATTTATCTTGTTTTCCTGGTTCCTATGCCCAGTAGTGGTATTCATCTATAGCGATTTTTTTTTTGTGCGCTCACACAAGGAATATTAAAGATATTTCGAGGGGCAAGATGGCCAGCTAAGTTTGACTTCCTTAAATTTTGCAGACAATTTTTCTCTTCCGTCCTACGGCCGGAGTTCGATACTTTATTCGCTAATTTTTCGGTACAGAGGAAAGTTTAGGCTAGATTTACATGTTGTTTATACTACATTGGTTTCAATCAAAGACAGACTTATCATTATACGTTTGGGTTGTACCACATAAGAAGAAGTTCTCGGGTGAATATCTGTACCAGAACGTTAGATTTCATTATTTATAAAGTAAAGTGGTACGTGTGCTTGACGTGTGACAATTTTAGTGTTCATTACAAGTACAGTTATTTTTTTTTAGAAATTGTTTACCATGCTGTCGGCAGTTCAAATTCAAACTCTCTTCTTTTATGAATTTAAAATTGGACATAATGCGTCATTGGCACTGAAAAACATTAATGACGCATTTGAGGATGTAACGGTAAACGGACGCACTATACGACGTTGGTTTGGAAAGTTCCGTTCGGGAGATTTCAGCCTCGAAAATGAACCACATGGGAAGCCAGAAACGTTGGATGACGACGACGTTTTAAGAGCAACGGTGGATGCGGGCCCAACGAAATCGGTGCCAGAGATTGCACAAATCATAGGAGTATCCCCAATGACAATAAGTCGACAACTTTCTGTCATAGGAAAGGTAAAGTACCTCGATAAGTGGGTACCCCATAAATTGAATGAGTCCCAAAAACGACGACGCTTGGAAATCTGCGCATTAAATTAAGAAACCAAACTGAACCGTTTTTGTGTCGGATAGTCACCTGTGATGAAAAGTGGATTCAGTATGAGAACCGTAAAAGACCTGGGCAGATGAAAAACCAAAACACACCCTAAGCCCGATCTTTACCCGAAAAAGGTTATGGTGACAATTTGGTGGACATGGAAAGGAAAAACCCACATTTCATTTCTTCAACCAGGAGAAATGATAAACGCTATCAAATATTGTGAGGAAATCGACATATTGCATCCAAAATTGGCTGAAAAGCAACCTGCGCTGGTCAATAGGTACGGCCCGATCCTTTTGCAATGCTAGACCCCATACCTCACAAGTAACGGTGCAAAAACGGTTGTACTTAGGATTTGAAATTCTTCCACATCCACCGTACTCTCCTGACATTTCCCTAACGGAATAGCATGTTTTTCGGAATCTGGATTCATTTGACCGGCAGACGGTCTTCCGGAACCGAACAGAGGTCATAAAAGCCTTTGAAGATTTCATTGCATCAAGGAGTCTGCACTTTTACGAAAAAGGAATATTTAACCTTGTATGATATTTGACCATGGGCTCTGTCGGTACAAGATCGTCATTTTCGAGCATGCTTTCGCTGTATGACTGACATGCTTCTTGTGCAAATAATGCACTGAAACCAATCGAATCAGATGGTAGTCCAACTCACTATGATTTGTTTTCCTCCATGATTTTATATAATGATATGGCTCGATTATGCTCTTCGAAAAATGTCCTACCTTTGTAGCCATTCTTCTGAGATGGACCTGTTATGTTATTTATCTCCCCATGCTTCCTCGGTAGCGAGGGAAGAACGAGTAGGTGGAGATTTTAACATGTTACTTCATTCAAGTTTGAGATGGCCTCGCTGACTTTAGTTTAGTTGTGACCTTCTCCAGAAATATTCGAAAATTAACTCTTTGATTTTTAACTTAACTATTTTAATCAGTGAAAAAAGCCCGCAAGGCTGCGACCTTTTGCTTGTGTAGTTAACATTGATTCCCTTGCAACCACTCCTTTTATACCCAAATTATTGGGACAGAATCGCAATTTGTGCAACTAACTCACTTCTTAGGCGTGACCTATATTGAGTGCAATTGCCCGGCATGAGTCGTTCGCTTTGTTTAATTAATATTCGCTATAACAACATTTCACTTAATTGATCCACTTAAAGTGCCATGGCCTTGGTTCAAGCAATTCGTATCGTCACTTCGAATCGCCGGATGGCATTCCGCTGTTATCCATGTGCCTGTCTTTCGTAGGAGTAAGCATTTTGATGGGAATTTTGTTAAACGGTATCATGACACCTGGCGTACGGCAATTGTCGCTATGGAGCGTTTTTGTAGGCGCCGGCAGTGCTCCATGCCAGGCGTGGCGCTTGTTTTTGGGTATGCTTTACGATCCAAAAATGTACAGTGCGTCACAAGTAGACAATTAACGAGGAATCGCATGATGTGGGATATGAATATTATGATTATTGTGTTAATTGGATTAATGTGAATATTACGTGAAATTGGGTTTATGTTGTGGGGCACTAAAGACACCTCGATTGGAGGGCGCATTCGCAAATGGTCTTTTTTCGAAGCATTTGCATCAATCTCTTGCCAAGGAACGGCTTCTTGTGGCTTTTTTGGCATGGATTGGGTGATATCGATATCGAAAATAAATAGTTTCATCAAAATAGTGTCCCATATCACTCATCGTATGTAAATGTAGCTTAAGTGCCACAATATTGCAGGAAACGGAGTTTGACAAATGTATCGAGTTATACGTACGTAAGTTCAATTAATGGATTCGCGTTAATGGTGTTATAATTTTTACACTTGCAACTTATTTACTTCAGCCTCTCACAAGCGCTTTCTGTTAAATTATGACACATTACGTTATAAATATAAAATAATTTTATCATACGTGGTATACTTAGCAACGTGACGTAAAGCCTATTACTGAAAATTTTTCATTTCAAAGCTTTGATAAAAACGAGTAATAAAATATAACAAATCACAAAACAAATGATAATAAAAGTCTCAAAGTTTATTGAACAGTCTCCATCATAGTAATATATATTTAACATGAGATACAGGAACTCATTTTACCTTAGGACATACACGTTGTGAGCACAGTGATGCAGGGCACCTTGTGGGTGCCACGATGGCATCTGCATGTCTCACAAGAGCCATTGCAATATGAATTAAGCTAAATAAATTAGGAGTCTGCCCTCGCCAAAATTAACACCATTCAAAACCTTCCGACGGCCATTATTGCATGCACCAGCACCGTGAATGAACAATTAAGCTGCCAGGTCATCGAACATGTAGGCAATTGGAACGAGGTCTGAAGTCATGAGAAATATTTGTTCCATATTTTATTTTTACCCAATTCGGTATTTAATTTTTACTGATTAATTTAATATTTTCAACCTATAGGTCTTTTGAGAACACCATTTACTCTCAGCATCACATCAGTCAGTGCAATGTCAGTCTGGAGCATCAGCCATCAGTCAGTCCTCAGTTCACATTCGCATTCAAATTCTGAGTAAACAATTTATAAGTGGAAAAAAAAATGATTACAAAGTGTTTTTCATTTTCATTTTTTAAACATTTTTTTATTTTCTTTCTATATTTTTAGTTTCTAAATTAAAGGCTAGACAAAAAATGCTTAAATTCTAGCTTAAATATCTTATATAATAACTTACTGGTCCTTCGCAGACGCTCTAAGCTAAACATTATTTAATATTTGTATAATTTGCCTTTCGGCGACAAAACTTTGTGGCAATACTTATAATTATTTGAAAGACAAAGAAAAATTTGAAAAACTTTGTCAATTTTTTTTTTTTCTTTTTTTTTTTTTTTTTTTTTTTCTTAAAATTTAACTTACTTACTTACTTACCTATCTTTTTTTTTTTTTTTTTTTTTTTTAAATATATTTTATGTAAAATCACTTAGCTTAACTTAACTTAAATCTTATACTACCCTAATTCTAGAAAAGCTAAGTCTATGTAAGCTAGCTGATGATAGTGTGATTCTATACCGACTTTGGTATCCAGGTCTTTATATGCCATTCAACCACCAGAACTGTTGACGCTGTCTAATACTATCGTCCCGGTCTCTGTGGGAGATAGCCCTACTGAAGCGCAGGAGCTCTTCTTCGGTGCGCGTTACTTCCCGGTCGTAGCACAATCGCCCGTCTACGGATGATCTATTTACATGATAGATCAGCGGAATTCCGGATCTATCCTGTATAAGCCCTTTCATGTCCAAATCAAGGAACGCCTCTGGTGGAACAAAACCGTTGCGACGCACGTTCTCATAGTACAGGGTATTTGGATAATAAGCCCCGAAAATTAGGTCATTGGACGAGCTTATTGCTCTCGCAATATGTCCTCTGATTAATTTAATCATAAAATTATCCACCCTATTTATGCAGGCTTCATTATATAAAGTCTCATTTGAATAGTACTTTTTGTATTCCGATTCCGGTGTTCGATATAATCTGAGACAGGTTCTCAGACACTTCCTTTCGAACACCCGAATCTTTTCCATCAAATTTGGACCTATGTTAAACCATACTGGACAGCCATATATGAGCATTGGCCTGATTAGCGTCATGTAGCATATGACCTTTACCCTGCTGTCAAGTTGGCTACTGTGAAATAGCCTCCTTGTCATAGCAAACGTTTTTCTAGCCTTGACCAGAGCAGCCTCTACGTGTCTGTTGAAATACAGATATTGGTCTAGCCAGATGCCCAGGTATTTAACTAAACTCTTGGTTTCCAGTTTATCTCCATGCGGTCCCACGATAACTAGCTTTCGCCAGTTTTTCCTTGTGTCGTTCGTGGCTTTATATAATGGGGTTCTAAATAGGATGGCTTCACATTTCTGGAAGTTGATCTTAAGTTTCCAGTTGTCGCAATAGCGCTGCACGTTGTTGAAATCTCGCTGTATTAAACTATTTATGATCTCAACTTTCGGAGCTGTTCTGTAAATTATGACATCGTCTGCGTACGCAATAGCCTGCGGAAGTGCATCTAATAAGTCGCTAATGTAAATGTTAAAAAGAATCGGGGAGAGTACCGCACCCTGTTGCAAACCATTCTTGATATTATACGTTTTATTAGAGGTCACATTACCACTTTTGACCACGAACCTCCTGTCCTTTGACATATCGTAAAGTACATATAGTAAAGGCTTATGTATGCCATATCTGACCAGTTTGTAATACAACCCTTCGATCCAGACGGTATCAAAGGCTTTTTCCAAGTCGATCAGACAGGCACCTGTGCATTGGTTCCTACATTTATTCCATTGTATGTCGGAGACCAGTTTAGCTGCGGCATGTGTGGTTGCATGACCCGCCCTAAAGCCAAACTGGTTATTTGGAATAATGCTATTGTCGTCTACTCATTTTAGCAGAGTTTTGTTAATGATTTTTTCAAATACTTTACTGATGCTTGGGAGTAAACTTATCGAACGCATGTTCATTGGGTTTGTACAGTCTTTGCCCTTTTTTGCGATGGGCTGAATGATAGCCGTTTTCCAACGCGCGGGATAATATGCATTATTCAACGCGTTGTTAAACAGGACCGTGTATATATCTATTGCCTTTGGGGGCAGGTTCTTGAGTACGATGTTAGGTACTCCATCTATTCCCACTGACTTTTTGCTTCTTAATGAGTCGAAGATACTCTGGATTCCTTCCCTTGTGATTAAAAGGCTATTAGCCCCACCATTGGCATTAATGTCAATTGACAGATTATCGTCACTGAATTCCGTAAAACCCGGATTCTCCGATTGCCAATGTGAAATTTCATTCCGGAGGTGCAGGTGATTCAGTCGAATTCTGTCCTCCAGGTCGTGCTTTCGGTGAATGCTTTCATTCACCTTGTACATTTCCTGAAAGACAGCTCCCACAGCGTTCGCCTTCTCCAAAGGATCTTCGATCACGAAGAGCTCACTATTGAAGATAGCGTTCTCTGTATCTATGCCAATGTTGGTTAGCAGCTGCTTGTTTACCTCAGTACGTGGAATTTGGAGACACTGAATCTCGTTTTGATTATTTCTCCTGAATATTTTATTTATTTGTGGGAACATATTCGGGTTATTAGTTTTTATAGCTCGAATTCTGTTGTTCCAACACAAATTTGTTGCTAATCTATAATTAGCTTTAAGTAATTGTTGGAGGTTTTTTAATTGAGATTTCAGTGATATTATCTCCTGGTCTTGTCTGTCTGTAAACTGTCTGTGTAATTGTTTTAATTTCGATAGCAGTCTGCTCTTTTTCTTGTGGAGTGCGTTTATGGTTGCGTTTCTGTACATGTTAGTGTGATCTGTAACTGTTGTTTTGGGAATTGTTTTGTCCATTGTTCGTTTTACGGTTTCGTCCATTTGTTGAATGTATTTGTCGATTTCGTCATTTGTCAGGTTTCTGTTTACTGGCAGATTAAAGTCATTCGAACAAAGTTCTCTTGTTAATGATCTGGTGAACCGCGGCCATCGCATTGCCCTGTAGTTATAGGGTTGCGGGATCACGAATTCCTCCAGATCTGCGAGCTCGTTCGGAAGCTCTATTACTGCCGTGAATGCACAGTGGTCACTGTCGTATTCAA
Source organism: Microdon myrmicae (assembly GCA_963931805.1). Lineage (NCBI taxonomy): Eukaryota > Metazoa > Arthropoda > Insecta > Diptera > Syrphidae > Microdon > Microdon myrmicae. The sequence continues at coordinate 222,932,399 of OZ007497.1, forward strand.
TTGTCCGTAAACAGTTTGTGTTTCGTCTGTTGGTGTTAAGTAATCTCAGTCGTGAGTCGATTAGCAAGATATCTAAGAACGATCTACCTCTGGGGAACGATGGATATTTCGTAGCTAGCAGGTCAGTTCTATATTCAATATGATACTGATCTAACCAACGAGCCAACTGATTTCCTCTGGCATTAGATATATAATTTCCCCAATTTCTATGCTTGGCGTTCATATCTCCCCCTAGAATAAAGTAGTTTTTGCCCAGGTGCAATTGTAAGCATCGAAAGAGTGTCTCGAGCTCCGCTATAAATAGGTTTTGTTGGTGCTCCTCAGGTGCATAGACCGCAATCGCATACAAACCCCTTCCTTGCTGAAGGGGTATGCGTACGATACAGGCTTCCAGCACCCGGAACCTGCGCACTTCTCCACTATATATTACTTTATGATTGATCCCTTTTCTAATAAAGATTGCGACACTTTTAAGACCTCTTTAATTTTGTCGTGGTCTGCCACCGTATCTGTTTGAATGGCGTGCCTGTTACCCGTCAGTCTTTTAACTGCAAAATTGTTACCTATGGCTAGCTTACAAAGACTTACCAATTCTTTACAGTCAACATCTATGGTGTTGATTGGTGGCATCTTTATTTTTCCGCTAATATTGTTGTTTTGCTGCTGTTGTGTTGCTTGCTGTGGTCGATTTTGTGTTGATTGTTGCTGTTGATGTTGATGTTGCTGTTGCTGTTGGCCGACTTTTGGCTTCGGCTTTTGTTGTTGTTCGGTATCTTTTTCTTTTTCGAGTGCCGCTCTTTTTTTCTTTCGGCGTCTCTCTTCTAGACGGGCTCTTGCCATCGCAAGTTTTGCCTCCAATTCAGTAATTTCCTCTTCTTCATCCTCAGACTCTGAGGATGCAAGAGAAGCGAACGAATTGGTTGCCTCATACATATTAAAATTGTAGGGAGAGGGACGCTCACTCTCCTCCTCCATTTGCTGACCTTTTTAATTTCGCGGTTTTACTTCGCGTCACAATGGAGATTTTCGGTGTACCTTTTCTTTTGTGTGTTGTCGCGTTTTTGTCGTCCTCCGTGTTCATACTGGTTCTTTCCAATTTGTCTTCATTTAAAAAAACAAAGGCGACCCGCAATACGAAGCACGAACTCGATTTCTTCCGTAGGCCGACTCGAACTTAGCTATCGTCGAGTAGGAGTCAGTGGCTCTGCGCTCGCAGCAAACGCTGCCTTAATAACCACTTGCTTAATGAGCAATATATTGTCTGTTTCAATTTTCACGCTTGCGAGGTGATATATTTTAATTGATTGTTTCTTTGTCGCACCTCACTGAAGGGATTTTGTTATGCACTTTTTTTTTTATTCTTCAATTTGTTTGTTTGTTTTTATTTTTGTTTATTTTCGATTATTTTCGATTACTTTTGATTCACTTTTCGTTCTGTTACTTTGTTTTGACTGTTATTATTGCTGTGAAGCAGCGCACTTTATAATGTCACTGAAACCAATTTATCGTTTTTGCTTGATTATGCTTAATCAAGTGAAAGAAAAAAATGGGGATCTCGGAGGTATGCGATATATTATTATTTTTCTCAACGAGACTATTGCATAGCTAACCAGACTGTTAATGAAATTTAAATTTATTGTTTATTGTTTGTCCTTTTGTTTTTTGTGGGATTAATTTGTTTTCACGTAAACTATTAAACATTTTCGTATGAACTTATTAATTCTTTATTTTTATATCTGCGCGGGTCAAACACAAGCGGCACGCACACGATTGAATAGTAAACTGTGATTACAAAGTGTTTGCAGAAAGTGTTTGTATTTTAGAGCAATATTATGCGAGAGGAACGATACCGTGGTTTGCATTGTATGACTTATCTTTTATATTTTATATCTTCTTATTTATTTTGTTGCTTATTTATTATTCTATTCTTTGTCTTTTATTATTCTAAAGTCCTGTTTTAACCGTTTGTTTCAATTACTCTGATTCCCAAATTTAGGTTCCTAATTAGGTTTGTTTAGGATTAAATTTGTCTCTTTCGGTTCTTGATTCTTTTTTTTTTTCCTTCGTCGTTTGTCATGTTTCCTTTTCATCATGTTGACGTGCTGTATCTTCAAATATGAACAGCTGCTCTTCTCGTGGCATGGGCCATCAGCCCGATCGGGGAATGATGGCTCTTATAAATAAACTAAACGAGGACGTCGAGGCTCTCAGAGCTGAGAACGCTGTTTTTTTTTGTTTTTGTTTTTTTTTTGTTTTATATCCACATTTATTCAACAATTCAATTACATATTTCACTTAAGACTAAATGTTAACATCTATTTTACAAATAACATTCTTACATTAACTTACTGGCTCTTCGCAACCACTCTAAATTACATATTATCATATTTCATATGCCTTTCGGCGTACAATAACTGTTTTTACAACATGTCACAATAATTGACATGTTTTCTCTTTTAAAATTTATTCTATTTTTTCTACATCCCGTATTATTTATAATTTTTTTTTTTTTTTTATTATATATATAGGGGGTTGACAAGCATAAAATAAAAAATAAAACAAAAGGGACAAACATAAACAAGGAATAAAGGAATACAAATAAAAATTAAAATAAAAAAATAAAAAATTAAAATTAAATTAAAACCAATTTAAAAGATAAAATAAAAATAATTGGGAATTTTGGATAGGGGGAAGGAAAGCGGTGCGCCTGAGTGGCATACTATGTTTGGGGACGTGTAGTCCTTTCTTCATCACTGATCCACCACCAGTTGGGATGGGTTCGATCTTTTATTGATTTATCTCTTTCACCGATCACCATACTAAAACGCAGGCGATCTGGAAAATTAGAGATATCGTTATCGTGGAGAATTCATTTATCCCTGGCACCACGGAAAGCGTGGTAAATAATAGGGACTCCACGTTTGTCTTGGATAAGTCCTTTTTTATCCAAGAAAGGGAACGCTTCTGGGGGAATGAACCCATTATGGAGAGTACTCTCCATATACATATCATTGGGATAGAATGCTCCCGAAATGAGATCGTTTTCGCTGCACATTGCGCTTGTTGTGTGACCACGAATAGTCTTGATAATGAAGTTATCTATCCTGTTTAGCCCTGATTTGTCATACAGGACTTTATTCGGATAGTATTTCTTATACTGCGTTTCTGGGGTTCTATACATTCCTAGGCAGGAACGCAAACACTGCCTCTCGAACACCCGAAACTTCTCCATGTAAAATGGGTATATGTTGTACCATACCGGGCAGCCGTACACCAATATTGATCGGATGAATGCTGAGTATGAAATTATTTTCACCTTGGGGTCCAGCAGACTACTACGGAAGAGTCTTCGTGTCATTGCATATGCGTTTTTAGCTGCTGTAAGAGCAGCTGCTGTATGCTTATCAAAGTAAAGATATTGATCAAGCCAGATTCCAAGGTATCTGACTACGGTTTTTACTTGTAGTGGAAGATTATTACTTCCCGCAATAGAAAATGTTCTCCAATTCCGTTTTGTGTCCCTTGATGCACTGGACAGTGGCGTTCTGAAAAGGATAGTCTCTGTTTTCTGGAAATTTATTTTTAATTTCCAGTCGTCGCAAAAACGTTTGATTTTATTGAAATCATCTTGCAGAAGTCTGTTGATGACATCAATCTTTTCTCCAGATCTATACACCACAATGTCGTCGGCATACGCAATTGCATGGTTGAGAGAACCCACTAGATCACTAGTGTAAATGTTAAATAAAATGGGAGAATTCACTGCTCCCTGTTGTAAGCCGTTTTTGATGTGGAAGGTCTTGTTAGAGATTATATCTCCACAATTCACTACAAATTGTTTACCCATTATCATATCGTAGATAATGTATAATAAATATTCGGGCATACCTAGATTTGATAACTTATATACAAGCCCTTCTAACCATACGGTGTCGGAAGCCTTTTCAAAGTCAACCAAACAGGCCCCTGTGCATTGTCTCTTCGCCTTGTACCACTGTATGTCGGAAACAAGTTTTGTCGCAGCATGAACTGTGTCATGTTGCGATCGAAAACCAAATTGGTTGTTCCGGATAATACCATTTTCCTCACACCAGTTAGTCAATGCTTTATTTATAATTTTCTCGAATACCTTGCTGATGTTCGGAAGCAAACTAATCGAGCGAAGATTGGCTGGATTGCTCCTGTCCTTGCCCTTTTTGGTGATGGGATGGGCTACTGCAGATTTCCATTGGATTGGATAATATGCATTATTTAGAGCGTTATTGAACAAAATAGTGTAAACCTTCACTACTTCAAGAGGTAAATGCTTTAGAACAATGTTTGGAATACTGTCTATTCCAGAAGATTTTTTGTTCTTAATCGATCTAAGAATGTCCGTCAGTTCATCCATGTGTACAAATATACTAGTGTTTAGATCTCTAAGCGGGGAATCCGCTCTATTATTTTCACTAAAGATAATGAAACTTCGACTTAAGAGACGCCAATTGTTAAGTTCATTGCGTAACGAAATATGTTTTTGGAGAGCCCTATTTTCCAGGTCAAGGTTAGAATGAGCCGATTCGTTCAATCTATACACTGCTTCGAAACAAGCGCCAATTGAGATCGGCTTTTTTTGCGGATCCTCGACTATTATGAACTCTTCGTTAGAGTTGTGTTCCAAGGTAAGTCCTGCGTTCAGCAGCGTTTGACAATTCTCGGGAGTCCGCGGAACTCGCAGAGATGGGATGTCATTATAATCTTTCCTTCGAAAGACTTTATTCATTTGTGGGAACATATTCGGTCCACTAGCTTTAATGGCTTGAATTCTGTTGTTCCAGTCTTCATTGAATACTGATCTATAGTTGTCACGGAACAGTTTTTGAAGATTTTTAATTAATGACTTAATTGTTTTTATTTCCTGGCTATTTGGAGATCTGAATTGTCTGTAGAGCAGTTTTAACTTAGAGAGCAGAGTACTCTTTTGCCTATACAGCTTGTCGATCGTTGCGTTTCTGTACCGGTTTGTATGGCTCTCGGAGTGAGACACTTTTGGGATAGAACGATTCATTGTATTACTAACAATGTTGTTCATCGTCGAAAGATAATGATCAATTTCGTCATTATGAAGATTTCTGTCAGTTGGTGGATCTATGCCATTGGAGCGTAATTCTTTTTTTATTATCCGATCAGGGCGCGACCAGTGTGCTTTTCCGAAATTAAAAGAATGTATCTGTTTGTACTGCTCAAGTAGTGAATGTTCGTTTGGGACATGTATTACAGCAGCAAGTCCATAATGATCGCTATCGTACTCGATTGTACGAAGACAAGTTCGAGTAGTTAGATCCGTATCTAATAGTTGTATTCGCTCGTCCAGCAACAGTAAATCCAAGAAGGAATTTCCTCTTGGATACGACGGGGTACTTGTAGCGTACAATTCTAGTTTATGTTCGATAGCGTTTGTTTGCCACCAGTCGAACAACGCATTGCCTCTTGTGTTTGTGATAAGGTTACCCCAAGCACTGTGCTTGGAATTGAGATCTCCCGCCATAAAGAAATAATTATTATCTGAGTCTAACTTGAAACTTAAAATGGGTATCAAGTTCATTGATAAACTGTATACACTGTGGCGCTTCGGGAGCATAAGCAGAGATAACATATAGATGCTTTTGACTTTTCAAAGGAATATCTATAACGCAGGCTTCTAGTACCTGGAACTTGTATACATCTCTACTGTAGACGACTTTGTGTTGTAGACCATTTTTAACTAAGACAGCGACCCCGCCCCCCTGAGTGGAATTTGGACGATCTCGTCTAATTACTTTATAATTTGGGTAGCCCAATGTATGCCTTTGATTTAGCTTAGTTTCGCTAGCCAAAAGCACATCTGGGCGTTCAGCTTCCAACATATTGCTGAGCCCTTCTTTCCATGCGGATTAGTGAATTAACATTCACAGCAATAATTTTTAAAGTTAATCCAGTCGCAGTGAACGTTATGATTAGAGTGTGGGTTCGTCTGGAAACAGGGTCGAATAGATAATGTCCGTTCGAGCCACTTGTTCCGTCAGTTTTTTTTCGATCTTTTCGAATTTTTTATCAAACGCAGCAAACTGTCCTTGTATGGACAGTAATATTGTTGTTATATCAGTTTGTGCATCTGGAGCAGGCGTTTTAATGATATTGCGTGATTGTTCTAAGATTGGTGGATTTTTTACTCCACCTGCCATATGAGCGTATGACACACTTGGTACCACGAAGTTGTTGTAAGATTGAGTTTTCATCTTTTTCTCTTCTCCAACTTGCTTCTTTCTGGCTTCCAACTTTGATTTTAGTTGCTGGTACTTAGGGCAACCTCTAAAGTTAGCAGGATGTCCTGAGTTGTTACAGAGGACACAAGATAGTTTACTTCTATCCGGAAGCTGTTCTTTGCCCAATGGACATTCTCCAATGATATGTTTGTTTAGGCATTTGACGCATCTGAAATGCATATGTTTTGACTGTTTTTATCACTGTAATTTATTTGTCCACAAATAGTCTCTTTATAATACTTCAGCCACTCGCGACACATAAAAGCAACTTTTTTCATTTAATTCGACCGCCGAACCGAAAACACGTCCGCACTCGTTCACTGTGTGATTGTTAAGTGGCTGAGAGCGCTGTCCTCAAAAAGCAATTATCGGCATTAAAGCCATATCATTCCCATCCCCGTCCAGTATCGGTTTTGAAACCTCTGATTCGGAATCTGAACTCGAGCCTGAAATAGAAAACGCCACCGAGAGTCCTGGCGTCTCAATGGATCACGGTGACTCGCGTACCCCCACCCCAAATTCATGTACGGTCCCAAAACGTAAGACGCCGCTGCCAACATTGAGCTGCGAGGGAGGCCCCCTCAGTAAGAGTATTGCCAATGGCTGCACACCAACACCAGTCCTATCGTCTTCATCATCAAATGTCGATCCCTCCGATAACCACAAATACGTAAAAAATCGTACCTCCGCAGAAGTCTTGCCCACCAAGGGCAACGCCGGCAATCGACCCAAAACCAAAGGCCGCTTGTATTTTCAATACTGTGCAATACTGTTTCCAAGAAGAAACACCAATCTGGGGTCTTTGCACGAGACCTCAATCTAAAGGATTTCGTCGGTGTCATGAGCCAACTTTTTTTTTTAAACTAATGGGCGCACAAGGGGGATTTTGAAGTACCCTTAAATATCAGAGCACAGTGCCAGCGGACGGAAAGGAAGTGGATAAGGAAAGGATGTATCGAAGTATATTGGTCTTGAATATCTGGACATCACAACGACGAGGAACCACATGATCAGGTAAAACATGCCACATTCGTGTACTTCGGCTAAAGTTTATTTGTGCGCCTGAAGTCCACTTTCGACGTGACCTGAGGGCTACCGCGGGAAAATATCTGAAGGGGCATCCTTTAACGAATTTGATGCTCTGTCTGATTCTATCGATAGGATGTTGACCGCTCAATCCCACCGATGTTAACAGAACCAATTTTTGTTAGAATCAGAAACGCGTGCAACCAGGCGATTGATACTGCGAAGTAAGCTCACAACGAGACGGTGAACAATAAGCTTCTTCGGTGTCCAACTGGTTCGCGCTCCTTCTGGTCAATGGCAAAAGCCGTCAGCAGTAACTTCGCATCCTCCTCCTTCCCCCCGTTGGTTACAGACAGCGGGACGTTAGTCACGAATTCAAAGGATAAAGGTAATGTGTTCGCGAATTTATTTTCCGCGAATTCAAACCTCGATCCCGGCACTTTTGGAGCCACCTGTGATCGCGCCGGTACGGTCTTCGATGCGGGATGTGAGATTTCGTTCCCGCACTATTCAACGCATTCTACGTGAACTGGATTGTAGGAAGGCAACCGGCCAGAACGGAATACCAGCAATAGTCCTTCAGAACTGTGCTCCAGAACTATCGCCGGTTCTTGGCAGACTCTTCCGCTTATCTTATGCACGGAGGACCTTTCCTGCCTGCTGGAAAATCGCTCGAGTTCAGCCAATCCCAAAGACGGCAAAAAAGTGTCTCCCACAAAATTACCGTCCGACAGCATTACTGTCTATTTTATCTAAGGTGATGGAAAAAATCATCAATACAGAGTTAGTTAAGTATTTGGAGTCCAAGGGATTTCTGAATGACCGTCAATACGGATACCGTGGCAGGCGGTCCACGGGAGATATTTTGACACTTATAACCAATATATGGACATCTGAATCCGAATGTACGGCATGGTGAGTCAAGGGCGGTCGCATTGGATATCTCTAGGGATTTTGACCGCGTCTGGAACGGGGCGTTGCTTAGCAAACTCCATTCATATGGACTTTCCCAACAGCTTTGCGACTGGACGAAGAGCTTCTTTGAGAATCGATCGATCCGGGTTGTTGTGAATGGCGAGTGTTCGGATCTGTATCCCGTTAATTCGGGGGTGCCCCAAGGTTCTATTTTGGGTCCAACCTTGTTTTTGCTTCACATAAATGATGTGTTGGAGACAACGGATAACAAAGTATTCAGTTTTGCGGATGATAGTACGCTGGTTTCCTCCTTTTCAAGTGTTCGGCCGATTGGTGCATCTGCCTCGCATCAGCTGAGATGTAGATAGATTGACTCTCTGAATCAGGATCTAGATAGGGTCCTGCAGTGGGGAAGGCCAATCTCGTCGACTTCAAGGCATTGAAGACACAATATACAACATTCACATAGAAAAGTGGATCATCGGTTCCACAGCTGATGATGAATGGCCGGCCCCTCGAGGCTGGGGCAAGTTTGAAATTGCTCGGCGTCACGGTCTGTGGGAATTTATCATGGCATAAACACGTGTCGAACATCGCCAGGTCAGCCTCAGGAAAACTGAGCTATCTTTTTAGAGCCAAGAAATATTTTACGCCGCCCCAACTTCTCAACTATATAAATCCCAAATGAGGGCTCGAATATTGCTCTCACGTTTGGAGCTCGGCTCCTAAACATACCCTCGACCTACTTGAGAGCATACAGAGACGAGCGATCCGCCTGATCGGGGTCTCGGCGCTGACCTCGGGACTACAGTCGCTATCACATCGAAGGCACGTAGCCGACCTCTGTCTATTTTACAGATATTATCACGGGTACTGTTCTTCGGAGATTCGTGATATTGTTCCACGCAATTCGGCTTATATGCGCTCCACAAGACAATCCGACGGATTGCACCAGTTTGTGGTTCATCTCCCGACCGCGCGAACATCCCTGCATCAGAGCTCGTTCCGTTACAGAGCGGGGATGCTGTGGAACTCCCTTCCCACGCGAGTGTTTCCGGGGCGTTACAACCTGCAACTCTTCAAGAAAAACTGCAACATTTATTTGATGGCATCTCGGGGCGCCCACTCGACGCTATAGGTATAAAAAAACTACAAATACGCACGCAGAGTACAAGCCAGCACAAATGCACACACACACACACACCGACCAAACTAAACGACGATCACGTTCATGTTGTCGATTCACAGGGTGTTCATCTATATTTTCCACTCCCTGTGAATGACGATGCGGCCTTCGTCGGGTGCGACCCTTTCTTCTGTCCTGTGTTAATAGACTTTCCTCTGAAAAAGGGTCCCTGGTATACATTTCCGGTGTTGTCGCTCTAACTAGGTAACTGGGCGGCTGTAATTTTCTTCCCTCTATGACTCGGGGTATTTTATTGCCCTTGATATGTCTCTCATATCATAGGCCTCCTTCTTTCCCTCTAGTTCCTTCTATCTTCTCACCATCCAGAGAAGTTGCGACATGATGCCTTCGAGGGTTTCCTCTTTAATACCCAGCAGCTGGCTTCGGAAGGGCTCCTCTAATAAGTGTCAAACTACACAAAATTTAGCATCGTAAATACATAAATTAAATATTAAAACAAAATAAATTGTAAATAATATATTTAAATATTATTAGAGGAAAAAAAATTTAGACTAAATAAAAATAGATAATGTAAAGCCAACCGCCCCGCACACACCTATATACATACAAAAGTGAGTTTCATTCCTCTTCCAAGAATGAAACCCCATTTTTGTAAGGGGGGAGGAGTGTTATATATTTAATATCAGTTAATAGTCTATTGCATGGTGGGAATATTCTATTGTACTATTAATGTGCTGTTTTGGTATCGGGAAAGGATATGCATTGGCCAGGATATTATGTATTTTAAGGGAGGGTGATAATTAAGCGATATTAATTATATAGCACTCCTCCCCCTTTCTTTTTAGATATCTTGAGACCGATCCCAACATCCTCACGGATGTGGGTAATTCTGGTTATCGCAAGATGACCAGAAGCCAGAGACAAAATGAAGGACACATTTGTCCTTGTCTCACCTAAGTCGGCCTTTCGCCACACCATTTTCTTTTCTTTGAACAGCCTTTACACATAAAAAATAAATTCGAAAGGTGAAATAGAGCAAATTCAATTAATAAGACAGGAAAAAGAACTACTAAGGACATGTTCTGGTCTAAGAGCTCCACCCAACATGAACGACTTTTACTACAAAAGACTTTAAGAATTGCACAACTTGTAGATTTGACATCAATGCAACATACAAGGATATCCTTTTCATCAGAATATTTCAACCGCGATCATTTCTGTGGATATGTCAAAAGCATTGTTCCTTAAAGCAGAGTCCAGTCGTTACTGTAACGACCAAACACGATAACTGCAGGGTACTTTAAAAATATGCGGAAAGCACATATGAACAGTCACCCGAAATATTCTCCCCTGTATGAACAATATATGTGATGGAATCCTTAATTTATTATCCTCTCGGCTACGCAATGTCGTCTGTTTACAAAAATTACAATCACAACAAAAAATATTCAGTGACTTTAATTAAAATCTTATGGCAACATCCCACAGAGAAGTAGAGAAACAATAAAATGGAGGAAGACTGGGAGAGAGAGAAGCTAGCCTAAAGAGACGACATATCTGTTGTCCAGTTTGGTTTTGGGGTTGTCTAAGATAACCACTCCGTAGGTGTTTAATCTACAAATTGAACAAAGTTCAAGTAAATATTTGGCCATAATTCTCCCTCTGGTGGCGGCAGTGAAGAGGATTGCTGTTCTTGAGGGCTACTCAGGAATCTTGTTAATACTTCACACATTGCTTCCTCTCGCATTCCTCTTGACATCAAGTACTCTAGACACTTCAATGATTGAGTGAAACATATTTGTCGAAGGACTCCGCCATGGCTTGATTTTGTGACTCTGAATTCCTTGACTTCAGTCCTGTAAAGTAATCAAACCACAACGTCCCAGAACTACCATAAACTAACAAACTTAATGTGGTTGATGAAATAATTCCAACCAGCTTAGTGGTGATAGCTTGATTCGTGCTCCGCATACAAGTAGAATAAAGAGAGAACCCAATGTAACCCTAGTTACCCACAACTGCACGGATAGTTAAAGGAGTCTGGATTGCAAATTGTTTCCCCAGTATCGCTGCAAAAGGAATGCGAACGTGCGGTTACAGGCATCCATTGAGCACCTGATAAACATTGTGCTTAAAAAGTTTTGGACGAAACTACCCTTTGTGGCCATCAATTGGCAAGAGAGTTATCTTAACGTTGTTCACTTGGTGGTGGACATCGGATAGCCATAGATGCACTTCAATTGAATGACTGTATAACCTGAACTCATAGTTAGTTTTTTGAATTTTTCGCATCCAAGTCGGGAAAGAAAACTTAGAATATAATCAAAACCAATGAAGTGTGGAAACCAATGCTGTCGAAGTTTTTCAATCCCTCCCTTAATTATTACCCTTTAGTTTATAGTTTGTGTGGAGTTTAAAAGTTTCCATACAACTTGGGTGGTTGCTACGTTTTCCCTGGAAAAAGATGACAGACATGTTTACTGGGGGGAAGCGGCTTAAATTAGGACGATTGTAAAGTTATCGTTTCTCATTAAAAATCAGATAATAGAGAAGTTAAGGACATCTGGTTGGGGGATTTTCTGGGTATACCAAGTTGTCTGAAGGTTTACCATTTGCTACGCTGTCCTATGAGACGAATGGTACAACTGACCTATTAAAATAGCTTAGAAAATGAGGTGTTTGTTCAGAAAGCCTCCACTCTTAAGGTTATGTATAATATTATAAGTGGTGTGAATTGATAATACTCCTTTTGAATAAATTATACTTCGATAAAGAAGGGTAAAAAAAGGGAGAAAATATGATCGATTTTGAGGGAAAGGTAACGAAAATAGTGAAACAGATTAAATGTTGTTTCATTGACAATATCTTGTCTGTCTTGTCTGCCTATGAGCGGATGTGCTTCGTAGAATAAGAACGGTCTTAAAACTAGAGTTATTGAGGAAAGCAGTCTCCGGAATCCTAGACTCCAAAAGAGCGGTCTGCTTCTTCAGCTAAGCAAACCGACGGATAGTGCACTAGCATATATGGTTAATACCAGTTGTTGGTGACGCATCATGCAATTACCAAGAAGACGCCACACGTCGTCACAGCGCATCAAATTCTGAGAGACACAACGAGAAGTATGCATTCGATTCCATGAAAGACGCCACTAGACAACAACGAGGTAGTTTACAGGAAGACGCCACAACCAGTAACGGATCATTTGATTCTTGGAAAGACCACGAGCTGCACACACATCATTGGTGCCAGCGAGTATAAAAGGTGGTAGAAAATGTGAAGCGCTTGAGCATCAACGCACATATTATCAGACGCAGAAGACGTGGTCTTCGTTTACTACCGCACTCAAGACCTACCGGTCTTGTATGATTTCTTTCCCACTATCCCTCCATCCAAGTAGTTAGAAAACATTTGAACTAACCTTATCCACACTATTCTTAGATACCTCCCCCCTTTTTTTTCAGATGTATTGAGGCCGAGCCCAACATCCTTACGGATGTGGGTGATTCTGGTTTCGCAAGATGACCAGAAGCCAGAGACAAGATGAAGGACGCATCTGTTCTTGTCTCGCTTAAGTCGACGTCTCGCCACTCTATTTTTTTTTTTTTTTTGTGTAGAGTTTGAGTTCAGTTTTCGCAGCTGGGTCGCGGAAGTTTCTTCTTATCAGCTAGAATTAATTTCAGTTAACAATTGTAAGTAAATTCTTGTGGTATAGGAAACTTTCTCTGTTCTTTTGAAAGCAGTTCTTTCGATCCGTTATCTTGTTTGTCGGGTACCCTACAATGCTTCCCCCAGCAGTGGTAAGGGGCGTCCAACCGGATATTACTATTACAAGTATCCCACAGCTTCCCTCCGCCAGTGGTAAGGGGTTCTCGGAATCAATCTCTCTTCGGTTAGATACACGAAAGGCGTTTCTCCTTACCAGTGATAAGGGACGCCTCGCTGGAAAGAAAAAGAGAGATACCACAGATATTGAGGCGGTGGCAGGTGGTAGAACCGGCAATAGAGTCTAGTGGGAAGGCCTTTTAAGCTCGTCTATTTTCAGTGTATGCTTGACCAGTCAGTAAATACAGTCCACTATACCATCGGGAGTTTATGCAGCCGCTGAAAGCCACGAGTCCATGTAACTAACCCATAACACGAGTAGAACGCTCTACGAAAAACAACCATGAGAAACTCTTATACATCAAACAGCAATCAATTTCAAAATGTCAACCAAGTATCTATAGCTTGAAGATCATGCTGCGCATTTGATGGGATCAGCTCGTCAATAAAGAAGTCGAGCAAGTCACTACGAAGACAGTAGGACTTGGACCAAGGCTTGTGACTCGTCGTGATCCTTGATAAATTCATGGTGGATCAAAAAGAGCTACCATCAACTTCATTAGAGCAGCACTGGAATGACTATCGGAAGAGGTAAGAATCACGATATCCTTTGTGGGCCTTTATGACGATTAAAACTTCTTTTTAAAAATCTATCTACTATCTATTTATTGGTCTATAGGAACCCGGAAGTTCATGACCTCGCCGACTCGGTTGCACCATCGCTCCCCGTTGTGTACACTCTCCTTCCACGCTTGACCATTTGATCCGATCTCCTCATGGTCAAACCTTACACTGTTCTCCCATCTCTGTCGCGGCCGTCCTACCGGTTTCTTTCCCGTTGGTATTCTGTCAAGAATTCTAATTCTAGAAGAAGAATCTCGGTGACTGACTTCGTGCGTGTGTTAATATCGGGCTCTCCAAAGCACACATGCCACCAAGGAAAGGATGTGTAGAAATCTCGCAAATCGCTCCAGTTCGGGTGGCGAATTTAATGTACACAACTCCGGCTGGATGGTAACATACATTCTAACATAACCAACGATGGTGAAAGGCTGGCGAATATGTTCGCTGTTAGCCGCAATTTGACTCAACTCGTGGAGTGGCAACATCTCCGCTGGTACCCCAGCCTTAACACACAGTTAACAACAACTTTGAGCCTGAACGAAGAGCTTCTCGAGAATTGATCGATTCGGGTTGTTGTGTACGGCGAGTCTGCGTATCTGTATCCTGTTAATTTCGGAGTGCCTCAAGGTACTATTTTGGCTTCAACCTTCTTTTTGCTTCACATAAATGATCTATTCGAGACAATGGATAACCAAAAGTTCAGTTTGTGGATGAAAGAAATTACGCTTGTTTCCTCTTTTTCAAGTGACCGGCCGATTAATACGAGGGTTGCCTCTTATGTTTCGGGATTTGGCAACCCTAGTGTTGCAATCCGGCAATTGACAGCCCTGTCGTGAAGTTGGACATTTTTGAGGTTATACGCACTCAGAACGTTTTGACATACGAGCGCTATTTGTGTTGTTTACAGTAACTTAAAAGATTCATCTCGGCCCAAAATGGAATTAAATTGTCAACATTTTCGTGCGATTATTTTTTACAACTTTCGGCGTGGATTAACTCAGCAACAGTGCATGGGTGAACTTAATTCAATTTTTGGCGATGAAGCTCCATCAAGGACCAGTGTTTATCGATGGTATGGTGAATTCAATCGTGGTCGTAGTTCACTCCAAGATGAATTTCGTGAAGGTCGTCCAAAATCAGTTGTTGTTCCGAAAAGCATTGATGCTGTGCGCGAACTGATATTGGAAGATCGTCGTGTGACCTATCGTGAGATTGAGACAACCTTAGGCGTTAGTGGGACCAGCATACATTCAATATTGCATAAACATTTGACTGTCAAAAAAATTTGTTCGCGTTAGATCCCACACAATTTGTCAATCGCCCAAAAAAAGGCTCGTGTCAATTGGTCGAAAGAAATGCTCAAAAAATACGGTCGCGGTGCTTCGAAACACGCCTATGACATCGTGACAGGTGATGAATCGTGGATTTACGCGTATGAGCCCGAAAGTAAACAGCAGTCGACTGTCTGGGTGTTTCAAGATGAGCCAAATCCAACAAAAGTCGTTCGCGCACGAAGCACTTCCAAGTCAATGGTCGCCTGTTTTTTCGGAAAAACTGGACATGTCGCAACCGTACCACTAGAACAACACAGAACAGTCAATTCTGAGTGGTACACAACCATTTGTTTGCCAGTTGTCTTCCAAGAAATCAGGAAAACCAACCGCCGAAGACGGATCACTCTTCACCACGACAATGCGAGCTCTCACACATCGGCTGCGACAACTGCATTTTTGAGCACCCAAAACATCGATTTGATGGGTCATCCGCCGTATAGTCCTGACTTGGCACCGAATGACTTCTTTTTATTCCCGTACGTAAAAAACAAACTGAGAGGTCAACGTTTTTCGAGACCTGAAGAAGCGGTTGCTGCATTCAGAATGCATGTGTTGGTGATACCTCAATCAGAGTGGCAAAAGTTCTTCGACAATTGGTTCAAACGCATGCAAAAGTGTATAGATCTTCATGGGGAATATTTTGAAAAACAATAAAGTGATTTTCGATGATCAATATTTGTTTTTGTTCTCTAATCCCGAAATATAAAAGGCAACCCTCGTACATCACCATCGCACCAGCTGAGATGTAACTAGATCGACTCTCTGAATCGGGATCTCGATAAAGTCCTGCAGTAGATAAAGGCCAATCTCGCCGACTTCAATGCAACGAAGACACAATATACAACATTTACAAAGAAAAGCAGATCATCGATTCCACAGCTGATGATGAATGGCCAGGCCCTCGAATCTGGGGAAAGCCTGAAATTGTTGGGCGTCACGGTCTGTGGGAATGTATCGTGGCATAAACATGCGTCGAACATCTCTAGGTCCGCTTCAGAAAAACCAAGCAATCTTTTTAGAGTTTAGAAATAGTTTACCCCGCCCCAACTTTTTCTTCTGTATAAATCCCAACTTAGAGCCGCGCTTGAATATTGCTATCATGCTTGGAGCACGGCCCGTAATCATACCCTCGAGTTATTTGAGACCATACAGAGACGAGCGATCCGCCTGATCTAGGACTCGACGCTGAGGTCGGACTACGACGAAGTCGCGTAGCCGCCCTCTGTTTGTTTTACAGATATTATCACAGGTACTGTTCTACGGAGATTCGTGGTATTATTTCACGCAATTCGACTTATATGCGCTCGGCATTATATAGTTCTACCCTGGCTATGCTGTTGTAGGCGGCCTTATAGTCTATAAATAGATGATATAATGGAATCCTAAATTCCTGACATTTTTCCATCGCCTACCGAAGGGTGAATATCTGTTCAATTGCTGATTTGCCTGGGATGAAGCCACACTGATATTGACCCATGATGGCTTTAGCGTATGGGGCTATCCAATCTTGTAGGATAGTGGAGAGTATCTTATAGGCGGTACTCAGCAATGTTATAACCCTATAGTAGCTGCGCAGTGTGATATCTCCCTTCTTATGTATGGGGCAAATTAAACAACGACGCCAATCTTCCGGCATCTCTTCTTGTTCCCATATGTGCACCACGATCTCATGAATGGCGTAATGTAACGCTGTCCCTCCTTGTTTGATCAGCTCAGCTGGTATGCCATCAGCTCCAGGGAATTTATTTGATTTTAGCTGTCTAATGGCTTTTAAAGTTTCCTCAATGCTTGGTGGCGGCAGCATTTAGTCTTGATCTTGCATTGGTGGAGCCTCCAATTCTTCTGTGAGCTGACCATTTAGTAATTCATTACAGTGCACTTCCCATCGCTCCAGAATGCCTTCAGGATCGGTGATCAGATTATCCTCTTTATCCTTGCAGTAAGTGCATCGTGGTGTATACCGCGTCATACTGCGGATTATTTGGTAGAACTTCCGCGCCTGGTGCGGTCCTCGCTCTCTACTTTTCTCTATTTCACAGACAACGTTTTTTCGCAGGCACTTTTCTTTTGTCTGTGAAGTCTTTTTTCGGATCTTTTGAGCTCTTTGTATTTCTCCTCGCGTACCCGCGTTCTATGAGACTGCTGCATTGCCCGGTATGCAGCATTCTTACGTTCAGTCGCTAGTTTACTCTACTCTACTCATCATCAAACCAGTGGCTCCGATCTCTACGACTAGTGCCCAAGATGGAATTGGCAGTACTAATG
Source organism: Microdon myrmicae (assembly GCA_963931805.1). Taxonomy (NCBI): domain Eukaryota; kingdom Metazoa; phylum Arthropoda; class Insecta; order Diptera; family Syrphidae; genus Microdon; species Microdon myrmicae. Next base: position 222,949,816 of record OZ007497.1, read on the forward strand.
ACAGTATTCTTAAGGCGTGTCCATTTCTCTTCTACGCCCGGCATTCTGGCCCGAGAACTTACTCTCCCTCCGTCGAGCTCTTCGAGCGCGAGTCTTAACGCATGACCAAAGGTGTTGCTGGTATTCTCATTGCGTAAGGCAGCCGTGTTGATTCGAACCTGATCCGCGGATGCAATACGTCACCGTAAGGCAATCCGCGCCCGGAAAACAAGATAGTGATCCGAGTCGACGTTGGCACCTCGGTACGTTCGTACGGTCATCAGGCTCGAGGAGTGGCGGCGATCTATCAACACGTGGTCAATTTGGTTGCGAGTGGCTCCATCAGGTGATACCTAGGTGGCTTGTGGATATCTTTACGCGAAAACCTGGTACTCGCAACGACCAAGTTTTTCGATGCTGCCAGTTCGATGACTCCTAGTCCATTGTCATTAGTGTTCTCATGCAAATTATGGGAAGCTGCGTAGTGCTTGAAAACCGAGTCACGATCTATTTTCGCATTCAAATCACCAAGAACGATTTTCACATCATATCTTGGGCAGGCATTGAGGGCCTGTTCGACGTTCTCGTAGTATTCTTCTTTTTCGTCGTCAGGGGACTCCTCTGTAGGTCCGTGAACGTTTATGAGGCTTATGTGAGTGCATAGCCCTTCATTTATTGCATTAAAGCCGATGATGGCAGGCTTCAGTTTTTGGCTGACTAGAAAGCCTACCCCGAGCACATGGTGTTTTGCATGGCAGCTGTTATAAATGTTATACTCGTTTCTTTGAATAACAACACTCCCCACTCATCTTATTTCTTGTAATGCCGTTATGTCAGCCTTATATTCGGGCAGGGCACCGGCTAGGTGCTGTGTAGCTCAAGCTCTGTATAGTGAGCGGACGTTCCATGAGAAAATTCTCAATCGTTTAGCCATTTTCGTTTCCGTGCTTGTCGTCTTGTATCCGGTCCATATCCGAAGCTTGTTAAATTTCCCATAATAATTTCTTTTTACGGGCACGGTTATTAGCCTTGCGCTAACCTTTCTCAGGATGTCGCTGTATGTATTGCTACACTACTTGGCGGTTGCCAAAGTAGCTATCCAGTGGAGTCACGTGGAGACTGCATGTCAACTTGGATTGAACAGGGACAAGGGTTGTCCTGGCCTTCGACGGGTGGAAAACAATCAGTAACTTTGCCCTGTATGTTCCACCACAACATTGCGTTACACTACGCTTGGACTTTATTGGATAGTAATAACTCATTAAATAAAATGCAGTGTAAAGCGACGTAAGCCAACTAACCCGGTTTATCGGTTTAATTACAAGATGTTCATACAACACGTAGGTTGATTTCCGCTGACCGAGGAATGTATTCAGCGCTGTTGCTTGTTCGCTCTGAAACAATGATAATGCAATGGGTTTAAAGAGGAAAGAAATATCTAAACGTGTGGTGGTTGCACTTTCCCTTGAAACTTCCTCCAGATTGTAGTAATACCAATGCCTGTGATTATTATTAACTTTATTTGACTGAAATGCAGTCTCCAAGCGCTTACGAGAAATTGTAAGTCAATATCCAGAAATGACAGCTAATTTAAATATTCATTTGTTATTTGTGTTGCCACGACTGCCTATCAGTAGTGCCTGCGCTGTCCGCCTCCAGTGTTGCCATTGTGTGCTGATCCGTCTCCAACATTCAGTAAGTCGTAATAGCGAATTTAAATTTATTTTCTGAATAAAAAATTAGTTTATTTCTCAATACAAATCGAAATTACTATCTTGTCAACCCATTTATTTATTTACTTAGGCTTAAATTGTGTTAAATAAATAAATATCACAATTAGAATCAAAAAAAAAAATGTATTCTATATTTACAATATCACTCGCCTGTCAATTGAACCTTGTTGCAGCACAGCAACCCACATAAAAATCAAACAGTTCAGAAGTTGCGAATACGTATATAATATCCAACGAACAAATTTGCGATCTGAACAATCGCAGACTACGAAAACAAACGCTTTATGGATCCGGCGCCTCAGAGGAGGCAACTATAAAGTTGTACCAGAAATTCTGTCATGCCACTGAATGCTTTTCGAAGTGCTCTCCGGCAACGGAGCGGATCACCTGGCTGATAGCATGCCCCGTTGTTATGGTCGCTGAAGTTAAGTGAGAGGAAAAAAGCAGAACCGGATCTGGAAGAGGATGTTAGTTGTGCTGTTTATAGAAGTGACAGTTTTTACTTTGTGCGCTAGAATAAATCGTTAGTTGCTGTAAAAAGGTAAAAGGACAGTGATTGTATTCAAAAAATTGCTAGAGAAGCAGATGAAATAGGTCCAATTTAAAACAAAGTTGGATTTAATTAATTCCATTGTTTGTTTTCTTACGCTGAGTTTCAACATCAACACTGTTTTTCACTGAGTTTCAACATCAAACTTGTTTCTGGCTGAGTTTCAACACCTGCGTATCTTTTTGCTGGATGAAAACACCAACGAACCTGCTTACGTATATTGGTATGCATGTTACAACGTACTATACGTCAAGATGGTTGAAATATACGAGATATACTCCGTATTATAAGCTGCGCCACATTGGTTTAATTAAATATGAAACTTTTTTACCATTGAAACCATAAGTTTAATGAGTCATATACGTTTCTTTCATATTTGTTATTTGTTTGATTTCGGCTAAGAATTAACGCCATCAATTAATTTTTTTTTTAATTAAAATTCGTAAAGTGTACTTTTTTGCAGTTTCTTGTACATATAACTTTTTTGCAACATTTACTAATGAGTACACAATGACATCTCGGGAAAACTTCATACCGAATTATAAACAGATTTTGTTTAAAATATTTCCAAATCTAACTCCGCAATGAAGCAGAAGGTCGAATATTTTTCGACGTTACTACTTCTGTCGTTTGTATTCACCCTGTCTAGCAAAGAAGAGGTAATACAACCCTCGATTCGACTGTGACTTGCATATAAATATGAATATTTTCTTTAATGGGGCGCACCAAAATATATGTTAAATGACTGATGGTACACATCCTGTTCTCAGTTCTCATATAAAGGGTGGAATTTAATTAAATGTGCAAAAAAACCCTTTTCAAAGAACAAGAATATCTGCGGCGACACGCTGTGAATGAAAACAGTTGAAAACCCTATAATTTAGGCAAGAAGGTTGCAACCAAATGGTACAAGCCTTTCTAAAGCGTTCCAAGTATACTATTTGCATCGACAGAAATTACTGTGGCTTTTACAAAATGTCATACAAATATTTTTTTTGTAATATTGCAAATTCTTTCCTCTTCCTTGAGCAGACAAATGGACTGACATCATGAGGTATTCATGCCGAATGCTTACTTACGAGTATTAAAAAACGAGGAGCTTTACCTGATTTGTCGTTTTCTGAAGACCAACCCATTTCCGATGCAATTCCTTTTAATCTTGATCAGGTCGGGATATTGCGATTACTTTACTTGGATATTATTTGCAAACGTGGTTATGAACGGTGGCTTATGGATCTTTGAATATACGTCGCTTAAGACTAGTTTTGCTCCTTTTGTATACTTTAACAGTTATTAACCAACTAACTGCTGCGATCTTATTGGAAAATGTGTCCCATATGAGCGTCATGCAAATTAAGCGATGACAGATATGTAGCGTCTCTAACAGATACACATACAATACACAAGCAAATAGTGAAGAACACTGAACGAAAATCGAATAAGAAAATGCATTAGAGCAGTATACCACAGCGATAACATAACAATTCACATCAGTGGAATATACTTGCGTTTAAAAATCGAATTCGTACACACGGCCAGTAGCCTGATGTGTTACGCATTGGTTCAATTTTTGGTGATTCTAACTGTCATAGCGTCAGTTCGAATCACACGTTCTTCACTATCATTCCAAGCGCTATAGATACATTCGTCAAACCCAGAATATGATTGATATGAAATTAGGTCGCAATGAAATGACAACCTCTCAAGTTGAATAGCATTATCGCGATACTTTTCTAATGTTATTTTTATAACAATATAAAAATATCTTTAAATTAAAATCAATCCGGCTCGAAGGACCATATGTTCACGGTGCGTTTACCGTGCAATTCAAAAGTTCGGCGAAACGAACGACGACAAAATAACGACACGAAAATGTTTAAATTAAACGAACGACACTTTATTGTTGTTTCTTATATAACATACGATATATTTTACTCTTGTTTACGAAAAACGAACGAAACTAAAAAACGACAACGAAACGATAGCGAAAAAAATAGCTAAATGCTATGAACGAAAACGAAAAGGTTGTACACTGCTTGTGTACGACGAACGACGAAGTGACAGAGTTGAAAAAGATCTTCAACGACAAGAATCCTTAATGGCCGCCATCTTAATCCTTTGATGAGCGGAAGTAGGCGGGGCTATGCCTTCCAGAACGATAGCTGGACGAAACACGACGAATGTTGTGGCGTACTATTGACAGTTAAGGTGCCAATGCAATGTTGACGGTCGTCGTCTTTCGATTGATGTTGGCTATGTTTGGCTATGCTATTTTGTTAAGCGAGATGCGACATGCCGCCCGCTTTGAAGCGTCAGGTTCAAAACTAGTGTGGTGTTTCCGGCTCCTGTAGTTTCGTCGATGGGGAGAGGGCATAGTCTCTTGACGCAACGATCATATATGCCGCCTTTTGTACGGAGAGTGACTATACGTACAATTCCATCCTGGCCGGGGTGTGTAGCTATGAATCGACCAAGTGCCCATCTTAGTGGTGGTAGGTTTTCATCTGCGATGAGCACTAATACTCCTTCTTTTAGCTGGACTTCGGGACGGCGTGAGCGGCTGAATTGTATGAGCTGGTGAATATATTCTTTATGCCAGCGCTTCCAAAAATGCTGCTTCATTTGCTGAGCGTGATGCCAGGCGGTTAGGCGATTTGCGGGTGTATCTGTGAAGTCAACTTGTGGAAAGGAAGTTAAAGGGCTACCTACTAGAAAATGAGCAGGAGTTAATGGTTCGAGGTCATTTAGATCTGAGGACAGAGAAGATATAGGACGGGAATTTAAAATTGCTTCTACTTCTATCACGTATGTTTCTAATTGTTGATATGTAAGTAGTACATTGCCTACAGTTCGATTCAAATGATGTTTGAATGAATTAACGGCAGCTTCCCATATTCCTCCAAAATGAGGAGTTCTTGGCGGTATGAAGTGCCAATCAATCCCTTGACCAGCACAAAATTTAGATACATTATTTTGATGCTCCTTTGAATTAAAAAGTTTGTAGAGCCGTTGGAGCTCGTTTTTTGCCCCGACAAAGTTAGTTCCATTATCCGAATGGATTTCGACCGATTTTCCCCGTCTCGAAAAGAAGCGCTTCACGCTTGCGATAAAATCCTCAGTGGATAATCCACCAACTAACTCAAGATGCACTGCCTTTGTGCACAGACAAACGTATACAGCTACGTAGACCTTTAATCGATTTTTGTTACGATGACGCTTTTCTTTTATATAGAAAGGTCCACAATAATCGACTCCGACACGTAGAAAAGGGCGAGAAGATGTAATTCGATGTTTGGGTAGAGTACCCATAGGGTAGTTATGAAGGATGCGACGAGTTGTGCTGCGGCCGTTAATCGGCCAATAGTGCTGTCGCACCGAATATAAAGTAGTTTGGACGCCAGCGTGCTTGAGCCTAATATGCTCTGCCTGTATGATCAATTTCTTGATATGATGCTGCGACGGCAACAGTATAGGGTGACGTTGATCTTCGGATAAGGACGAACGCGCAAGTCTGCCTCGGACACGTACTATACCGGCGGAGTCCAAAATTGGATTCAGCGGTATTACTTTGTTTCATGCTGGGAGTGGCTGGTTGGCCGACAATGCTTCAATATCGCGCCTGAACGACTGCAATTGAACGAGTTTGATGATGACGTTGTGTGAGCATGAAAGCTCGTCAACTCGTAATGGGCCAATACTGCGTCGAGACATGCCTTTGGCATTGTGAACGAATCTGAGTACATATCCAATGATTCGTTGTAACTTACTAAACGAACTGTATCGCTCAAGTACATCTTGCTTTCGAATTTCGAGCGACATGTAAGCGACCGTGTGTATCACGGGTTTCACTTCAGGAATTTCAATTTTGGCCAAAGCTTGCTTCGGCCACGACGATCTTGATCCTTTAACCATGATGGACCATTAAACCAAAGGCTACCTTCCACGAACTCAGAAGGAAGCTGCCCACGAGAAATGAGATCCGCAGGATTGTCTTTGGAGGAGATGTGATTCCAATAGCATCTGGATACATTAGACTGTATCTCGTACACACGATTTGATGCGAAAGTTTTTAGGTTGTACGTGGGAGTGCTTATCCAGTGCAGTACGATGGTGGAGTCAGACCAGAAATAGACCTCATCTATTTCCTTTGAGATGCTCTTTCGTATGCTGTTGTGCAGACGAGTCAGTAACACGGCTGCGCTGAGCTCCAATCTGGGTATTGTTAGGGGTTTGAGTGGAGCAACTCGCGATTTGGATGCAATCAAACGGATGTGCACTTGGCCTTGAGGATCGACGGATTTTAAATAGAAACAAGCTCCATAAGCCTTTTCACTGGCATCGCAAAATCCATGCAGTTGTACATTAACTGCATTGGGTATGGTTACTCCACGAGGAAATTTGAGATTTTCGATTAAGTGGAGCTGGTCTTGGTAAGCAGACCATGCCGAATGGATTTCCATAGGAACAGATTCGTCCCACGCAACCCCTGCCTTCCATAGTAGCTGAATCAGCACCTTGGCATATACTACGATGGGGCCTAACAGTCCTAACGGATCAAATAATTTCGAAATTTGAGACAATATGCCTCTTTTAGTGCTGCTGTTTCTTTTATCAATATTGACAACATATAAGAAATAATCCTTGCGAGAGTTCCAGCGTATGCCCAAGGTCTTTATGTCCGAATCGAGGTCTAGAGACATATGCGAATGGTCAGGATGTTCTTGCTCCTTGATAAGTAGCGCTGGGTGGCTCGAAGCCCATTTTCTCAAGCAGAATCCTCCTTTCTTGAGTAGTGCGAGGAGTTCATCACGGATGAGGATGGCCTCAGTTAGAGTATCCGCTCCTGTGAGTAGATCGTCTACATAAAAATCCTTGCGCAATGTTTGAGCAACTTTGGGAAAGTTGTTCGTTTCGTCATCAGCTAGTCTGAACAACGTCTTTATGGCCAAATATGATGCGCAAGCTGTTCCATAAGTGGCAGTGTTGAGCTTGAAAACCTTTATGGGGTCGCGCATAGTGCGTCGATAGAGAATTTTTTGATACTCTGCATCGGCTGAATTTACCTGAACTTGCCGATACATTTTTTCGATATCAGCCGTGAGGACGAAAATGTGAAAACGAAATCGTGAGAGCAATTCAAATAAGTCATCCTGTAGTTTGGGTCCTACCATGAGGGTAAAGCAACTTGTAAAATAATTTGACACCTATTAAGGCATCGACTTTCGACGATTTGAAAAAACCTGAGTCCGCCAAAGGAATGTTTCTTGGTAGATCAAGAGTATTCTGACCGATAGAAGTCGAAGGCATTGCCCAATCTGTGGTACGATTAAGAAGTCGATAGATTTCTCATAATTGGTGGCCTGCGATCGTAAGGTTGCCCGAGTCGAATGTGTAACCGTAGTGGAAGTGCTGTCGATTCCTGAAACGTAAACGTTGGACAGTCTTTTGACGAGGTTTAGACGATCCGCTGTTTCCCAAGTTATAAAATGCACTTGAGAACCTGCATCCAGGAATATGCGGCATAATTGGCTCCTGCCTTGACTATTAACAATATCAACTAAGGCAGTGGCTAACACTCCATGAGTTGTGCTTTGAGCCTGCCTGCTCGTGACGTCAACTGCGAAATGTGAAGCAACCGTGTTTGTCCTATTTGCCTTTTCAAAATGTAACAAGGCGTGGTGACGTTGATTGCACTTGTTGCATGGCTGCGCCTTACAGCCCGACACTCGATGTCGTTTCCTTAGACACTGTATGCACCACTGGCCGGTCTTGGCGGCTTCGAAACGCGCTTGCGGAGTTAGCGACTTAAACCTGTCGCAAGCGTAGATTTGATGGCTAGTGTCGTTGCAGAGAAGACAACCCCGAGTCATAGTCACGAATGTCTGCTGCGATCTCTGGTTGCGACGAGTAAAGGACTTTTCCGATGGCACGCTAGAATTGGCTTTTGCTCGAGAGCCTTCTACTTGAGCTCTTCTTTTGATGAAATCGATGAAGTTTTTTGTGGTGGGTTTAGCCATACTGCTGCTACAGTCTTCCCATCGCTCCCGGGCGGATGGATTACGTTTTTCACGAAGGAGACGATTAACATGGTGTCCCAATACTCAACGGGTTCATTTAGAGCTTGTAATGCGCGCAAGTGTTTTTGTAACTCATCCACGAAAGATTGGAAAGAGAAATCCCTAGTTATTGAAGGCATATCGATAATAGCCTTAATGTGACCTTCACTGATGTTTTTTCGATTGTCGTACCTCTTTTTCAAGAGCTCCCAAGCGACCTGATAGTTGGCATCCGAGGACTCGATGGATGCGATAACCTTAGCCGTTTCCCTTTTCAGGCAGCCTTTTAGGTAAAATAATTTTTTGACCGGCGCGATTTTGATGTCCTGGTGGACCAAAGCATTGAACAGATCGTAGAATCCTAGCCAGGATTCATACGAACATTCAAACGACGGCAACGATGTGGTTGGCAACTGGGAGGATTGAAAATTTTCGATTAGGTTATGGGACAATTTCGAAATTAATTGCTGACTTAGGCTTTCCATGTCTTGTGCCTTATCCACCGTTGGTTTTGGGCTTTCTGCTACGCCAGGGGCACCGGAACTGGATGACAATGAGGAATTTGATGGAAACGGTGGAGGACCGAGAGAGTTGCGATCGTGGGTGATATCCTTGTTATCAACCTCGGCCGCATCTGCTGGCCCAGTCACTACAATTGATTCCGGAACAGTTTTTCTTGCGCGATCGGCTAGAAGTTCTGTTGTAATACCATACGCCTTGTAGTACGAATCTTCAAAGGCGTTGCTATGCTCCAAAAGTTCGTCAGAAGGCTCTAGCAAACCTTCCAGAGCTTCCTGACACGATAAAAACTTCTCGCGAATCTCTTCCATGTGCCACTGGTGGCAGGATTGATTCTGCTCGTTGTTTTTTAAATAATTAATTTTGTCACACGCGCACGCACTGATTCACGTGTAAATGTTTATAGTTTTATTTAAATGGTTTTCGAATAAACCGCACGATAGTGTTCACACAATTAATTACTGATTTATGTGTTCAAAAAGTTGTAAATTGTTTTAGAAGACCAATTAAACAAAAAGAGCACTGATTCTTTAAATTAAAATCGATCCGGCTCGAAGGACTATATGTTCACGGTGCGTTTACCGTGCAATTGAAAAGTTCGGCGAAACGAACGACGACAAAATAACGACACGAAAATGTTTAAATTAAACGAACGACACTTTATTGTTGTTTCTTATATAACATACGATATATTTTACTCTTGTTTACGAAAAACGAGCGAAACTAATAAATCGACAACGAAACGATAGCGAAAAAAATAGCTAAATGCTATGAACGAAAACGAAAAGGTTGTACACTGCTTGTGTACGACGAACGGCGAAGTGACAGAGTTGAAAAAGATCTTCAACGACAAGAATCCTTAATGGCCGCCATCTTGATCCTTTGATGAGCGGAAGCAGGCGGGGCTATGCCTTCCAGAACGATAGCTGGACGAAACTCGACGAATGTTGTGGTGTACTATTGACAGTTAAGCTGCCAATGCAATGTTGATGGTCGTCGTCTTTCGATTGATGTTGGCTATGTTTGGCTATGTTATTTTGTTAAGCGAGATGCGACACCGATCATATTCTCGTCATGAACTGTAATCATAATGTAAACTTCTCTGTCATTTCATTATCATAATTGTTAAACCTAGCACCACATTTCCCTCTCTTTATACGTAATATTGTTAGTTGTGAGCCAATGCGAATCCACTTTTTTCTTATTGTGCCAATTACATTTGTTTTATGGGCGCAGGGTTTTTCTTCAAGTGGCATCCTAATGTATCAATGTGATTAAACACTAATTGTACGTGTTTCTTTTGCTCATTGGCAAACTCGCTATCATTTGTCTGGACTTTCTTAGCCAATACTCCTGGGATGAACCCTACGTGTGGCTTGATGCTCACTGCGGGTGTAGGTATCCAAAACTCACCACTCCATATTTCTTGCCAAAATGAAGCTTCCAAAGGTGATATCGATGTGTGAATGTAATCTGGTTGGGTCCTCACAATGTTCAATTTGAAAAGTAATAGTCGAGCTTGTGCTAGGGTAAATTTGCTCACTCCTTCACTAAAGCGAAGGCTTGTGTGTTCAATACATCGTATCCCATGCAAGGAATATATGTTGAATCAGCAGTACCTGAAAAGTCGTGGAACGATCTACATCGATCGTCGCTCGTAAACAGAAAAATATTAAAAATATTGTTTTTTTCTGTTTTATCACCACATTTATTAACAATTCAGTTACATATTTTACTTAAGACTAAATGTTAAATTCTATTTTACAAATATCATTCTTACATTAACTTACCGGCTCTTCGCAAGCACTCTAAATTATGCATTATCAATCTTTTGTTTCTCATATGTCTTTCGGCGTACAGTTAAAAATATTGTTCGCGTACACGCGAGTTATGATTTTGGGGTTTATTTGTCCGCACTAGGATTTTCACCGCAAAGAAAGAATAAACAAATTTGCACCACTTCTCTTTTCATTTACTCTCTTTATTAAACTCCTTTCTTTTTTTCTTTGTTCTTTACACTCTATTTCATACAGTACGATATTGTATCACTTAATCTATAGTTACATTGAGTTCGTCTCAGAAGTTACAAGTTGTCTTACTCGGCACTTTTATATAAAACTTATTACAATTACTTACATTGACTGTTTGTTCTTCTTTTTGTTTCCTTGTCTTTAAAACAAGTGATCAATAATATGGACGGATCTGACAAAATCGGTGACATAGGCACTATGAGCGAAAATAGTGAGAGCAAAGATATTCAGTATTCACGAGCTGGAAACCAATTCAAGGGATTGCACATCAGCGAAACAATACCAAACACCACCAATCAGGTCCTCGATAAAATCATTGCCGATATCGACATAAAAAAAACAAGAAGTAGAAAAACAAATGGGGGAAGTTCTTGAATTAAAAAGGAAGTTGAGCCAGAAGGAGCAGTAACAGAAAAAAGGACAACACCAGCGGCAAGACCAAAGGCAAAAAGGACAACAGCTACCACCGAAGATCAATAAAACATGACAATTAAAACAACCTCAGCAGCAGGTACCACATCAACGGCCAGAAACGCACCAACAGTAGCAATTATATCAAGAGCAGTCAGTCAGAAAAAAAAAAAAAAAACAGAAAGTACCGCCTATTGTCATCAGCTATATGGAAACAAAGAATCCCATAAAATTAGATGAGTTGACTTGTAAACGGGGGGATTGGTGCGAACTTACGGTGCAAAGTTACTTATTGCTTTCAACCTGGCGAAGGCCAGGACAATCCTTGTTCCTTTTCAATCCAAGTTGACATGGAGTCTCCAGGTGACATCCCTGGATAGCTACTTTAGCACCCGCCAAGTAGTGAACCAATGCTTGCAGCGACATCCTGAGAAAGGTTGGCGCAAGGCTAATAGCCAGGCCCGTAAAAATGAATTATTACAGAAAATTAAACAAGCTTCGGATATGAACTGGATACACGACGACGACCACGGAACCGAAAATGGCTAAACGATTTTAGAATTTTCTCATGGAACTGCCGTTCACTATACAGAGCTCGAGCTGCACAGCACCTAGCCGGTGCCCCGTCCGAATATAAGGCTGACCTAGCAGCATTACAAGAAATAAGATGGACGGGGAGTAGTGTTATTCAAAGAAACGAGTATGACATTTATTACATTTGTCATGTAAAACACCAAGTGCTCGGAGTAAGCTTTCTAGTCAGCCAAAAACTGAAGCCTGCCATCATCGGCTTTAATGCAATAAATGAAAGGCTATGCACTCTTCGCGTGCGACGCAAGTTTAAGAACATAAGCGTCATAAACGTCCACAGAGCTACAGAGGAGTCCCCTGACGACGAAAAAGAAGAATACTACGAGAACCTATTTCCCTAATTAGCGAGTCCCGAGGCATGTTAAATTTTCCATAATAATTTGTTTTTCCGGGCAAGGTTATTAGCCCTGCGCCAAGGACATTTATTACAGCTGCCATGCAAAACACCATGTGCTCGGGGTAGGCTTTCTAGTCGGTCAAAAACTGAAGCCTGCCGTCATCGGCTTTAATGCAATAAACGAAGGACTATGCACTCTTCGCGTGCGAGGCAAGTTTAACAACATAAGCCTCATAAACGTTCACGGACCTACAGAATAGTCTCCTGACGACGAAAAAGAAGAATACTACGAGAACGTCGAGCAGGCCATCAATGCCTGCCCAAAATACGATGTGAAAATCGTGCTTGGTGATTTGAATGCGAAAATAGGTCGGGAGCCGGTTTTCAGGCACTACGCAAGTTCCTATATTTTGCATGAGAACACTAACGATAATGGACTACAAGGCATCGAACTGGCAGAATCAAAAAACTTGGTCGTTGCGAGTATCAGGTTTCCGCGTAAAGATATCCAAAAAGCCACCTGGGTTTCACCCGATGGAGTCACTCGCAACCAAATTGACCACGTGTTGATAGATCGTGGCCACTCCTTGAGCCTGATGACGGTACGAACGTACCGAGGTGCCAACATCGACCCGGATCACTATCTTGTTGGTATAGTTTTCCGAGCGTGGATTGCCTTACGGAGATGTATTGCATCCGCGGATCAGGTTCAAATCAACACGTCTGCCTTACGCAATGAAAATACCAGTAACACCTTTGGGCATGCGCTAAGACTCGTCCTCGAAGAGCTCGACGGAGGAAGAGTAAGTCTTGGGGCCAGAATGCTGGGCGTAGAAGAGAAATGGATACGCCTTAAGAATACTGTCATTAGTACTGCCAACTCCATCTTAGGCAGCAGTCGTAGAGATCGGAGCGACTGGTTTGATGATGAGTGCAAACTAGCGACTGAACGTAAGAATGCTGCATACCGGGCAATGCAGCAGTCTCATAGGACGCGGGTGCGCGAGGAGAAATACAAAGAGCTCAAAAGATCTGAAAAAAGAATTCACAGACAAAAGAAAAGTGCCTGGGAAAAAACGTTGTCTGTGAAATAGAGAAAAGTAGAGAGCGAGGACCGCACCAGGCGCGGAAGTTCTACCAAATAATCCGCAGTATGACGCGGTATACACCACGATGCACTTACTGCAAGGATAAAGAGGGTAATCTGATCACCGATCTTGAAGGCATTCTGGAGCGATGGAAAGTGCACTTCAATGAACTGCTAAATGGTCAGCTCACAGACGAATTGAAGGCTCTACCAATGCAAGATCAAGACCAAATGCTGCCGCAACCAAGCATTGAGGAAACTTTAAAAGCCATTAGGCAGCTCAAATCAAACAAAGCCCCTGGAGCTAATTGCATAACAGCTGAGCTGATCAAACAAGGAGGGACAGCGTTACACCACCCAATTCATGAAATCGTGGTGCACCTATGGGAGCAAGATGAGATGCCGGAAGATTGGCGTCGTGCTATAATTTGCCACATACATAAGAAGGGAGATATCACACAGTGCAGCTACTATAGGGGTATAATATTGCTGAGTACCGCCTATAAGTTACTCCCCACTATCCTACAAGATCGGATAGCCCCATACGCCAAAACCATCATTGGTCAATATCAGTGTGGCTTCATCCCAGGCAAATCATCAATTGATCAGATATTCACCCTTCGGTAGGCGATGGAAAAATGTCGGGAATTTAAGATTCCATTTTATCATCTATTTATAGACTTTAAGGGCGCCTACGACAGCATAGTCAGGGTAGCACTATATAATGTCATGAGAGAGGTCGGCATTCCAAACAAATTGATACGACTTTGTAGGTTGACCATGACCAACGTAACTAGTCAAGTAAAAATAGCGGGATTGCTGTCCAAACCAATAAACATCTTTAATGGACTTCGACAAGAAGACGGTCTGGCCTGCCTCCTCTTCAACCTGGCGTTGGAGAAAGCAATCCGTGACTCTGGCCTTATAACAAGAGTGGCCAACTTGTCACCAAGTCCAGCCAGATACTTGCCTACGCAGATGACATCGACATCATCGGAAGAACCGAATCAGATGTACAGGAATCCTTCACGTATGGTATATAAGAACGTCTTCCCAAGATTTAACTGAAACTTCTAGATGTTCTAGAGATAGCTTTGCCTCATTTGTGGGGTCTAAGAGAAATATGAGGCCATCGGATGATTCTATAATGAGCTCTCGTTGATCAAAGGGCAACCTTGTTGTGTTTCTTGTACAGGTTTTTATTTCCAGGAAGCGTGTCTCCTGGTCCTTAAAAGGACAAGGCGATCTCTTAAAATTTGAGCGCCCCTGAAAATTTGTCCTACAAAAGGGGTCGTTGCCGTGCTTCCTCTGAGTTCAAAGGGAAGAGCAACGTCCTTTGATTCGGCCTTCGTCCTGATGTCTTCACTTGGTCTTCCGTGGGGGCCAGGAGATATTTAGATATCCGTGGATATTAAAAGTCATCTAATTTCCTTTTCGAATATGATTTTATTATATTATTCAGGATTTTCCTGGCGTACTTTGTCCAGGGACTGTGAATTTAGACTGCGGCCCGGAGATCACTTGACTATTCCTTTATAAAGGAAAAGGAATCGAAAATTGTATCCCAAAGATACACATTTTCGTGCAACAATCTCGATCTTTTGGATATTTCGAGGGAGATGTTGTATTTACATAAGATAAGAAATCGATCTCTTGAATTCTTACGAAACTATTACGCAGATGTGTGAATGTATCTGCTTTTGAGTTTTTGTTTGTTTAACTCAATGGAATTTTTGGGATAGAGACAACGATCTCTGAATTTCTGGATTTGGGTGATGCTGTGGTGCGAATGTAGAACAATAAACGAATATTGGGTTCGTTTATTGTGAATTTTAATTTTAATTTTGATTTTGGATTTAATTATGCCGTGGGGGCAAATGTTATGCGATAAACGAATGTTTGATTCGTTTATTGCGAATTTTGGATCATGTTTGGGTTTTTTCAGGTTTTGATAGGATTTTGGGTTTTAGGGTAATATTGCTGGGATTTTGGATTAGGAATGGGAAAAAAAGATGGTGGGGCTTTTTGGAGCACTACATCCTCCCCTCCTTGAAAAAAAGAAAATTGATCTTTATGAGATTAATTTTCTGGTAAATGGTGTGATTGGAGATAAGGAAGATAGTATCGTAATTCCGTTACATATGCCTGATCTTTTCTAACACAGTAGCTTTATGTATACAATATTTATTACAAGTGTGTAATTTTTGTAGTTTGTTTCTTTCTTAATATTAATATAATCGTGTTTATACTGTATGTATGGTCGTGTATCGAAGTTTCCACGATGGTTTTTTTATATAATAAAATTTGGATATTTTCTTTTGAAAGTTTGTACAAATACAATTTGGTTTTTAAGGTTTCATATAATTTGTGTTTAATGGTAGTTGTTGGTTATCCAAAAATAAAGTTTTCTTACATAAGGTATTTGAATTCATTATATTAAATTTAACTTTGAAGTTTTTGTTTTGTTTTTATTTTTATAAAGTACTATTTGTAAAAAGATACATAGATAAGTAAGGTTTTTATGGTTTATTCTTACACTTTGTGTATTACATAGAATTTTCATTGTTTATATACTCGTATACATTTTCATTATTTACATATATTATTTTTGTTTTTTTTTTTTTGAGGATTTTTCATTGTCCTTATTAGTCGTGCGTTTATTTATTTATATAATTTTTTCCATGTATTTGAACGTACAATTTAATTCTATAACTTTTTCCATTTTTTTGTGTTATATAAAAATTTTCTTACTTTCTTAGTATTTCTAGTTGAAAACTGTTTTGTATATATGTAAATATTAGAAGTTCTTATTTTAACATTGTTTTGTAAGTTTTGTTTTTGTATTTTCGTTTTTTTTTCATATATATAATGTGTTTTTTCTTATAACTTAAGATTATTGATTATTATTACAAAAAATTTTCCATTTAAGTCAGTGGTAGTTGATTAACATATTAACTTATTTTATTAAGTGAGTTAGTATTTGTCTTCATATATAAATTTTTGTGTTGTTTGTTTTCTGGGTATGAAAAATGTTGTATACTATTTACAAAATTATTTTATTCGTATACAATTATTTGAAGTGAAAATTTTTGAAGCAAATTTTAAATACATTGTCGTAGTGTTATTTTTTTTTTGACTTTTTTTTTTTGTAAGTTTATCTATACATATATACATTTTTTTCTTCAACTTTTATTTTTTTTTTGAGTTTCTTATTCGTGATTGCCTAATCCACAAATAGTTTTATATTATTGTTGTGGACTATCCGAGTTCCTTTTCCTATTTTGAGGATTGAATTTTCTTCGGATAGGATCTTTACAATTTCATAGGGGCCTTTCCACAGGGAGGTTAATTTGTTAGGTCTTGAGTGATTCTTTAATAGAACCTTGTCGCCAAC
This sequence comes from Microdon myrmicae, assembly GCA_963931805.1. Classification (NCBI taxonomy): domain Eukaryota; kingdom Metazoa; phylum Arthropoda; class Insecta; order Diptera; family Syrphidae; genus Microdon; species Microdon myrmicae. The sequence goes on from OZ007497.1 coordinate 222,966,503, forward strand.
ATTAAATTTCTTACGGCCTACTTTTTGGTCGTAGTATGCCTTAGATTTTTGTTTATCTCTCTATCAGTATTCCCTTTGCTGTACGATAACCATGCTGTAGTCGCATTTTTAATTCATTTGCGTAATGGTCGTAGTTATAAGTGCTTTCGGGGTTTTGTCTGAGAGAACTGGGTATTTGTCTGAGAGAACTGGGAAACCATATAGTAATTCATGCGGCGTGTAGCCTGTATTACTGTGGGGTGTAGTATTATACACAAACATTGCGTAAGGTATCCAGGTGTCCCAGGTGAGAGGATCCTGGTTTACATAGTGGCGGAGGTATTCCACCAGAGTTCTATGGCTCCGTTCTAGTGCTCCGTTTGTTTGTGGATAATAGGGTGCTGTATTGAGTTTTTTGACCTTGAGTAAGGAACAGATGTCCTTAAAAAGTGCGCTGAGAAAATTTGCACCTCGGTCAGTCAATAGAGAAGACGGTATGCCGTGCTGGCAGACGATGTTTTCAACGAAAGTCCTGGCCACGTCCTTGGTTTCGGCGCTGGCCAGTGCGTAAGCTCCTGAGAATTTAGTCAAGTCGTCTTGAAACGTTAGTAGGTATTTGTTTCCATTATAACTGACTGGTAATGGTCCTACTATATCTAAAGCAACTCTTTCGAAAGGTTTGGAGCTTGTTGTGGTTATCTTCATAGGAATTCTAGGACTTCTTCCACTTTTGTTTATTTGGCAGGAGGCACATTTTCTAATATACGCCGCGACGTCAGCGGTCATTGTGCGCCAGTAATCCTTTTGCTTCAATCTATTGATTGTTCGGGTCGCTCCTTGGTGTCCTCCGAGAGGTGAGTTATGGTATTCCGCGAGTAACTTCTGTATTTCTGTTAGAAGCTTCTTTTTATTTGAGAAAACGTACATTGTCACGTTGAGGTGAGCAAAAGTTTCTTTTAACAAGTTATTGAGTGCTACTTTTGATTCGTTTTCTACCAGTGGTAGTAAAATTCCAATGGAATTGAAATTCCGGTCTTCGCAAATCTTCTTCAGATCAATAAGGGAACTCTTAGCGGTTTCCTGGTCGCTTAGGTTTCTGAAAGGTAATGGCAATGTGATGGCGCATAACCCATCTTGCTCATGAAACGTAATTTTACCTACGTCTGGCTTGGTGAAGTTTGGGATTCTTCCTGCCAGGTTTTCTTCCTCAGCAGAGTCTATCAGTGGGAGGATTATAATACGTAGTCCAAGTTTCTTCTTGGTATAGATGGACCCTGTTTGTTCCTGCCATACAAGATTGGTAGGATCTTTGTATGATTGTGCAGCCACATCTTCTTCGAGTTTGGCTTTACTTCGTGTTGTGACGAGGATATTATTTTTGATGGGATTGTGGGGAGGAAGTCGTGGCACTGGCATGGGTGCGAGTTCTACTTCCTCCTCCAACATTATTTTTAATGTTCCTCCGGGATTTTGTTCGCCGAGTAAAAGAACGAAACGCCGCCACGTTTGTCCGCAACTTTGAGTAAAACACCAGGGAAACGACGATTAAGGAAACACATCCAGGAACCGCTGCCGGAAAATGAAACACACTGTCTATTGGTGATCACCGTTTTTTATTACTTTAATTGTTTGTGTGTCTTTTTTTAACAATTTTCACTATTGCATTTAAACAAGGAGTCACAAGAAAAGTTGCTTTTAATTGAATATTTTGTTATTTACTTCATCTGACTTAATTTGCGTTAATCACAATTTTCACATTTTTTTCAAGAAGGATATTGACACTTGACAGCGACTTAAGGTAAATGCTCCGTATCGTGCGCGGTACGGTGAGTGGCGACGCGACCGCCTCGTTCAGTGGTTGGGATCAGACTCCGTGAGGATAGAACTCTGACTTGAATTCTATCTTCAATTAAGGGTGAGATATGGAGGGGAAAGAGAAAATGTTCTCTTAAGGGTGTGGCCACTAAGAAAAAGCGATCTTTTTGGTGCAGTGGTATATGTGCGCGATCGAACAGATTCAATGTCGTTGCACGTGTTCGAAAGCAGTGAAACGACGAGAAAGGCAGTCGGCGAGAACAAAAGAAAAGGCGACCAAATGGTTCGCTCTTTAATGAGGGTCATGTTTATGCAACGTTGCTATGACGGACGTTGGAAAAAAGGTGTTAATGGGATACGATACTTTATACCATGAAAAATGTATATCGTATCTTGGGTTAATTGCCGATACGCATCCCTTGCTTGCATTTAGGTATCCCAAGCAATTAGTGGTGGCGACGAAAGAAATGCATCATTGTTTGTCTATTGAATCGCTAGTGTTGCAGCTGTAAAAACAAGCTGACGACATAGTATTTTAACTCAGACAAAGGGTATCGAATGTTTGCTATTTATGGTGCATATGCACATTAAGGATCAATTTTAGGAATTTCAGATAATGCTTGAAAGCATTACATGTCCTTGGAAAAGGAAATGTTTTCTGGGGCAAATGCAAATGCATTGGCGGGAAACAATCGGAGTTATGGAATTCCTAAAAAGGTCAAGAAGAATTCTTACAGAAAATTGTAGGCAAAGGGATGCAATGAAAAGGTAAGTTTTCTTTATAGGGATTTTAGGGTTATAATAATTGGGTCTGTTTGATGCGTGAAGCATTTAAGATGCTAATGCGAATTGCATTAGCGAAAGCTGGTGCAGACCCGGGTTGTGTTTATGGGGGTTTTTTTCAGGAAGGCGAGCCGTGGGATCTGGCGGAACCGCCACAGGATCGACTGGGGTAGTCGGTGTTATACGGTTGAGAGCATCAGCATTTGTATTTTGCTTTCCTTTTCTATGGACGATTGTGTACTCATACTCTTCGAGGAGAATTCTCCATCGCATAAGTCTGGATGCAGGATCCTTTCGTCCTATAAGCCACTGTAGAAAGCTATGGTCAGTTACTATAGTAAATTTTCGTCCGTAAACATATGGTCGGAACTGGGCTAATGCAAAAACGATTGCCATTAATTCCTTTTCAGACGTTGTGTACCGTGTTTCGGCGTCGTTTAAGGTTCGGCTAGCGAAAGCAATAGGTTTATCTTGGCCTATTGTGCCCTGAGATAGCACTGCTCCTAACGCAACATTGCTAGCGTCGGTGGTTATTATGAATTCCCGGTTGAAGTCTGGATAAGCCAGTATTGGTGGGGTAACAACCTTTCTTTTTAAAGCTGTGAATGCCTCATCACAAAAGCATCCCAATGAAATGGAACATTCTTCCTGAGTAATTTGCTTAAGGGTTTTGCCAGTTCGGCGAAATTGGGGATACATTTTCTATAGTAGCCTACAAAACCGAGAAAATATTTTACATATTTTTGTTTCTTCGGCGTTGGAAACGTTTTCACCGCTTTAGTTTTTTCTGGATCTGGTTTTATACCTTCCTGTGAAATAACATGCCCCAAGTAGGTGAGCTCCTTCCTTATGAAGTGACCCTTTTCTGGTTGTATTTTCAGATTGTGCCTTTGTAATCGCTCGAAAATCCTGGTAAGTCGGGAATTGTGATCGTTCAGATCGTATCCGTAAATTACGATATCATCTACATAGACGAAACATTCTATTCCTTGGAGACCCATGAGTACATTATTCATAAGCCTCTGGAATGTGTCAGGTGCGTTTTTGAGTCCGAAGGGCATTCTATTGTATTCGTAATGTCCGAAGGGTGTGCTAAACTCTGTTTTTGCCTTGTCTCTATTGTCCATGCGTATTTGGTGGAACCATTTGCTAGATCTAAAGTGCTAAAATATTTAACTTTTCCCAGCTGGTCCAAAATATCTGTAATATTGGGCAATGGATATGCATCTCCGACTGTTATTTTATTGAGTGGTCTAAAGTCGACAACTACTCTCCACCGTTTTGTCCCATCAGGTCCTGCCTTCTTGGGTACTAGTAAGAGAGGGCAATTCCAAGGACTGAAACTTGGTTGTACCACGCCATCCTGAAGCATTTCATTCACCTGTTTGTGGATTTCTTGCTTCGAGCTATCTGGGAGGCGATATGGTCTAATGTAAAGTGGGGGCTTTCCTTCTTCAGTGATGATCTGATGCTCTATGGCGTCAGTGTGTGTGACATGGTCGCTCTCTAAGTAAAAGAGATCGTTAAATCTGCGGCGAATGTCTAGGATAGATTTTCGTTCCTCCTGGTTACAATGACGCAACTCTAGGAGTGATTCTAGCCGTTCAAGCCTATTTTTTAGAAGATTTTGGGTTTCGCCCGCCTGTAACACATTGTAGTCATCCAGATCTTCCCATCCGACTTCTATGTCGTTGGTGTTTACTTCCTGATCGGTGTCTAATGTGTTCATTAATAGTACCTTTATTTTGTTGTCCTGTGGTGTTGTCAAACTATTACCCAGATATATCCCTGGCATGATCTCGGATTTTTTAATAATCAGTTCTTGACTGAGTTTTCCTTTAAATGGAATCTCCATTATTTGTTGAGATCGTGAATGCAAAATGTAGTCGACGGTGGTGTTTTGTTTTATTTTTACTGGGAATATTAAAGTTTCAGGTTCATGTTTTCCTGAACTTAGTTTTTCAGCAGTTTCCTTAACTTTTTCGTTACCACAAACTTTATTTAAATGGGGAGAGGAAGATTCTAGGGTGGTTGGTTTCGTTGTGTTTGTCACAGTATCAGATCCGGCCCGTAGACAAACGGATTCGGATGTTGACTCACGAACGGTGTTATCCAATTTTTCAAGAATGCATGTATTATCCGTGGAAGACACCTCGTAAGGCGTGGCATTCTGAATATTTTCCTTGACCTCATTTTTATTTCCTAAAAACTGCTCGAGTTCTACCATAGTTCTCTTCTTTACAGCGAATTTAAGGAATCCCTTTTTAAAGTTTATGTGGCACTGGTGCTTCGTGAGGAAATCGCTTCCCAGTATGCCATCGTGTTGGAAATTTACATTTTTGCCTATCACAAAAAGGTTATGTTTAAAGGGTAAGGAGTGCCTGTCTGTTCTAAATTCGGACTCCCCCAATACCTTTCCGTATGTGCTGACCGTTTTTCCAGCAATGGTGGATATAGTCACTGGGTCTGAATTATCTACAGATTGTTCAATATAAGGATTATCTAATTTGATCAGGCTGATGTCGGCGCCTGTATCGATGAGGAAAGTCGAGTATTGTTTATCCGATGGATTAAATTTTACACGTATTACTGGCTCCTTAATTTCAGGGCAGAAAAATACGCGCATTTGAAAATTAACATCGGGATGGGGTGTATATCGGCGATTGTCTGCACTCTCGAAGGATTGCCGTTGCTCGCTGCCCGAGTGAGTTCGTTTCCCTGTTGTTGATTGGATACCCTGTTAATATTTTAATTTTGTCAGGTATTTCGATTTTCAATGCGGGACGAGTTTGTTATTATACTATTTTGAGATTGATTTGGCTGAGTTCTGTAAGGATTTCGACTCGTTGAAGGTTGGTCCTGGTTTCGCATATGAGCTAACCTGGTTCTGCACTCTGCCTGAGTGTGATTATACTTTCGACAGTATGTGCATTGGAGACGTTCAGTCTCTGTCTTAATGCGTTGGGGGACGAAATTTGGAAAATTTGTGTTGCGATAACAAGTCGCAGAAGTATGTCCCCTCTTGTTGCATGTTTGACAAACAATTGGTTTTTTAATTCTCCTAAAATTGTTAATGGAAGTTTGCATTGAGTTATCGCTGTTCAATCTTTGAGATTGTTCCAAACCGTAGCTAATGGCCGCTTTGAGATTTGAAGCCCTATGTGCTTTTACTAAGATTTTGAGGCTGGAATTTCTTATCCCATCCTCAAACGTATTCAACGCGAGTCTTTGATTTTCAGCCAGAAGATAAGTTCTGACTGCAGGATCAGGTGAACTAGCGTATTTGGCGCTGTCCAATTCATGCAGGTGGTGTGTGAGTCTATTTGAAAATTCCTTCACACCCTCCTTGCTATCCTGTTTTATTGCCACCAAATTATTTTGGGCAGCAGACCTAGAGATTTGAGCTTTAAATTCTCCCTCCAATTCGGATACCAAATCTTCCCAAGTAGAAATAATTTTATGTTTGATGCAGTTTCGCGCCGGTCCTTGTAATCTGGTTTTGACCACCCTTAGAATAAAGGATTTCTGATTGTCATCTTGTGCTTGTGAGAACAAAATGTCCCCACAAGAGAGGAAACCCTCTAATTCGTCAGGATTACCGTTAAATACCGGCACGAGTCCCAGTATGTCACTTAATCCTATTGGTAAGTTCATTCTAGAACTCTGTTCGCGTGTTTCCATACGTACGGTTTCCGATATTTCGTCCTCGCGATTTTGTATGAGCTCGGGCTCAGGTCTCTGCGAACGCGTACCCGGTTTATTTTTGTCGCTCACGACATATTTGTGAAACAGACCTTCCCAAATGATGGTGAAAAGGGGTAGAGAACCAAGAGATGAGATCTTCATTATTGTTGGGTAAGATGGCCAAGAGAAAAGACAAGACCAACGACAAGAGAAGTGTCTTCAAACTTAGTTAGTTTTGATCCTATTAGAAAGCCTTTGTTCTACTTAAGGTGAGAGAATTCACACTTTCGCCCTATGGAAAAAGTGTCTAAACCTAAAATGGATTTTCGAAGAGCCACAAACCCAAAGAAAATTTTCCAAACAAGACGCTAAGGACAAGGACCAAGAATTTTAATTTGTTCGTTATTGTTTTAGCTTGTCACGTAAGAAAAATCTTCCCAAAAGAAAATGTATGTATATATGTTTATGTGTATATTAAATTAAAATATATATCAAAAAATAAATAATAAAACCAAATTTGTAGTTAATTTTTGTGTGGGGTCTTTTATTTTGTCCCCTTTTTGAAGAATAAAATGTTGACATTTTTGGAAAAAAAATTTTGGAAAAATGTGTATGCGTGAAAAAAGTTTTGAAAATTGTCAAAAAATATGTTTTTTTTTTTAAATGCGTTTAAGAAAGATACGTTTATTAAGAAAAATGTATTTAAAAGGTTTGCCTCTACTAGCCGAAAAGTAAGTGCGTACTTGTATATTGTATATACTTGTGTGAGAGAAAAATTTCTTTTATTAATTATATTTATCACTTTGGGCTTTTTTTTTATGCGTATACTCTTCTTGGAAAAATGAGAACAACTTTGTTTATTATTCTTAGAAAACAAGTTAAATTTAAATGCACTTGAACAAATTATTAATAAGCTTTATCCCCGTGTAAAAGAACAATTAAAATAAATATTCAATTTATTCTTGGCGTCCCCTTTTAGTTAACAATTCAAACATTTTAAAAATTTTCTTATTTGGGAGCCAATTTCCAAGACAAAATGACAAAAATGACAACACTGAATTTAATTTTAGTTCACTTTTTGTTTCAAATAAGTTACATTTATATCACGTTTCACTTAATAAATAAATAAAAATTTAATACCTGTGTTTTCTGGATCTACTGCAGATTTGTAGGGTGTCCTGTCGTCACTGGATCTAGCTGCTTGGTCCTGGTGTTGTGCTCCTAGTTGTTTGTCGTCACTGTTGTACAAGGAAAAGATTTTTCCTCTTTTCCACTGGATTGTCGACGGAACTCGTGGCCGTCATACTCTTAGCAATTTTGATTTTCTCTACAGCCGGTATCTAAGCCCCAGGCAACGCTTGTAAGTTTTACTTTGTTTAAAAAAAAAAAAGATTTTAAATGTCACTATTCATTCCGGTGTTCTAAGCCCCGGAAATACGCTTAAAAAATCTCACTTTGCCGGTGTTCAACAGTCTTTGGTATCCTCCTGAATCACCTCGTTGCTTCAGCAGTTTTCCTCTTCTGCGGTAGGGGATTGTTGGATAATCCACGAGTCTTCTTCTTCTGTGGTAGGCGGATTTTGGGGATCCCACCGCTGCCACCAAAATTGTTGTGTTTCTTGTAGGGGTTTTTATTTCCAGGAAGCGTGTCTCCTGGTCCTTAAAAGGACAAGGCGATCTCTTAAAATTTGACCGCTCCTGAAAATTTGTCCTACAAAAAGAGTCGTTGCCGTGCTTCCTCTGAGTTCAAAGGGAAGAGCAACGTCCTGATGTCTTCACTTGGTCTTCCGTGGGGGCCAGGTGATATTTAGATATCCGTGGAAATTAAAAGTCATCTAGTTTCCTTTTCGAATATGATTTTATTATATTATTCAGGATTTTCCTGGGGTACTTCCTCCAGGGACTGTGAATTTAGACTGCGGCCCGGAGATCACTTGACTATTCCTTTATAAAGGAAAAGGAATCGAAAATTGTATCCCAAAGATACACATTTTCGTGCAACAATCTCGATCTTTTGGATATTTCGAGGGAGATGTTGTATTTACATAATATAAGAAATCAATTTCTTGAATTCTTACGAAACTATTACGCAGATGTGTGAATGTATCTTCTTTTGAGTTTTTGTTTGTTTAATTCAATGGAATTTTTGGGATAGAGATAACGATCTCTGAATTTCTGGATTTGGGTGATGCTGTGGAGCCAATGTAGAACAATAAACGAATATTGGATTCGTTTATTGTGAATTTTAATTTAATTTTGGATTTAATTAGGCCGTGGGGGCAAATGTTATGCGATAAACGAATGTTTGATTCGTTTATTGCGAATTTTGGATCATGTTTGGGTTTTTTCAGGTTTTGATAGGATTTTGGGTTTTAGGGTAATATTGCTGGGATTTTGGATTAGGAATGGGAAAAAAGATGGTAGGGCTTTTTGGAGCACTATAATCTAAATTGGTTATCCTTTAGCAATCTTACGTTCTGGTATCGTTTTACCAGACTTGCCCACGCGGATCCGAAATTACCATCGGTGATAGCAGTGTTGCTGGGTATTCTTTCCCACTCACCACTTACTTAAATTAGCTTTTAAATAATAAAGCTTTTGAACATCAGGAATAGATGAATTTTTTGCCGTAAGACTTTTTAAAAAGCTTTTAAATTCAGACCACAGTTGATATGAGCCTGAAGTTTTAATTCGACTACTGAAGCCTTAGTAGCCGCTGCTGAATTATTGAGAGTTTGGTTTAGTCCTTCGGTGGTCGCCAACTGGGACTTTAAATCCGATGAGTACATGTAGTACAACTCCTTCAAATTGTGAAACACTAAGGAGTCCATGTACTTCACCTTTGCCTCTTCTCCCGGAGCTGCAACATATTTCTTATGCAGTCCTCGATCTTCTTCAAAGGATTTTTCTAGATTGGACAAACGCGCCTCATTCGTAAAGAATGACTTACTAGCACTCCTAAGAGCTAAATATGCCTTGTGATCGTTCGCCAATTATAGCTTGATCGTTTACATAGCGTCACATAGATTTTTCAACTTTCCCTTACTCATTATGAAGGTCAACGCATACACAAGCCCGATATTTCAGATCAATTAAAACAATCGGATTTTTAACTTTGGAAGTCGTTTATTATGATTTAATTCATTATAATAATCAATGCCACACACCTGTTGTTAAGCGTTGCTCCCTCGTTGCACCAAGTTCCTTTGATGAAAACTGCTGCCGGGTCCAATCGTGTGGTTATGATCTTTCCACTTCACTGCACTCTGGTTTTTAATATTTTTAGTTTGAAATGTCACTGTCCTTAAGATCGGCTCGAAGAACCAAAAAGTTTCGCATCGGAAACAGCAAAAAAACTGTAAGGACGATTTTTAGTATGAATAAGCAGCAATCACTCTCGGTGTGCAGACAATGGTGTGATCTGCGGAGCGAACGTATATTACCAGCCGGTCAAATTACCAACAGAAAAAATAAAAACACCCACTTCGATTCTATGTTAAATTGAATTACTTTAATTTTATTTTTAATTAAATATAACGAACTGAACTGATCTCGACGACGAAGAATTTTCTGCGCACAATTATTCTCTGGTCAAGAAAAAACACACTTTGTCTCGTACCAAACAGTTTCAGATTGGGCTTGATTTCGGCCATTGACCTGCAATCCCTTTACAATGAATCTCCATCCCATATCTCTCTCAATGACCTAAATTCAAGTCCCCCTTTCTATTGGCTGTTGCTTGTCTAAGCTATGTGAATACTTTGGATCATAATTTCTCCATTTGCTTCAAACGTTCCTTCGGTCTCCGCCTTAGTTGACATTGCAAGTACTATGCAGGCGGCAGTTGGCTATTCGAAGGCGTGTTCTAAGGACATCGTCCAAGGGGAAGCATGATCGTAGTTTTATGTTATCACGTAATTAAACTTGAAATGCAATTTACGTGATACGCTTGGTAAATGATGATTTGCGTAATCATGTTGCACTTTGCAACAGTGTATGATCACCAAACTGTGCCTTCCATCGAGAAAAAATTTCCGAGGGTTTAACGCCTTCGTTTGTTAAAAATTTTATAATAATCCGTTGCACAACAGACGTTGCTCTTGCTCATGGGTGTACCGACTAAGCGTGCCCGCTAGCCAAAGCCGTTCCCATACTCTTCATAAACCAAACAACAGCCACGCACAAAATTATCTAGCTCGCAACTTGTTGCTAAGCAAAAAATTAAAATTCAGTTTATATTTGATTCACCTTCGTAGATATTGATAAATGGCTTTTACGTTCGTGTTAGAGAAATCGAGTCCTCTGATATTACAAAACAGTTTTTAAAAGTTCAGTGTTGGTAGTGTTTCCCATGAAAACGAATTGTTTAATGTTTGATTTGTTATTAAATTGTGCGCATGTTGATGCATCTGAGAGAGTTCTCTCAAAGGCCCGAAGAGGAGGATAACATGCACTCAGAATTCTTTATTTCAGAGGGTACCATTAAGCTATTTTCTAACATTTACCATTGAGAACCTGTGGGGAATCCTGGCAAGGGGTATTTATTACCAGGAAAAGCCAGAAATTCAAAACGTGGAATAACTCAAATAAAGAATTATTGAAGCATGGATTAATATACAGGGCAACACTAAGAAATAAAGGAATACCGTTCCATATATAATAAATTATTATGCAAAAAAGTAAAATATAAATGTCTTGGGTTTATAGTTTTTCACTGGCGGAATTTGGGTTTTTCCCAGAAAATTAATTACTATAACTGGTAAGAAAGCTATTGAAGAGTTTTCCCTGAGTTGGTGTCTATTTTTACTACTATTTATTGGCCTGTGGAACCCGAAAGTTCCGAAAGTTCATGACCTCGCCGACTCGACTCCGCCATTGTTCCCTGTCTCGTACACTCTCCTTCCATGTTAGATCATCCGATCCGATCTCCTCGAGGTCCAACCTAACATTGTCCTCCCATCTCCGTCGCGGCCGCCCTGTTGGTCTCTTTCCCGTTGGCTTACCCATTCGCGCCACGTGTCCGGCTCATCTTAATCTTCGCAACTTAATTACTCTCACTATTGTCGGTTTGCGGTATAACTATTCGAATTCGTGGTTGTGGAGTTTCCTCCATTGTCCTGCCTCCTCGTCATATTTGCCGCCAAAGATACCCATCAAAATTTTATTCTCGAATACGCGGAATTTGTTTTCTTCCCGTTTTGTGAGAGCCCATATTTCGCATCCGTATAGAGCAATCGGCATGATTATGGTTCTATAGACACGGAGCTTTATATTCCGTGATAGCAGTTTACTGACTGCGTGCCAACTAGCGTTGCCGGAGTGTAGTCTTTTGTTAATTTCCTTCGACACTTCGTTACTGGCTGTCAGTATCGTTCGCAGATTTTTAAATTGTTTGACATTTTCAAATATCTTGCCTCTGACGTTTATATGTGTTCCCTGAGGTCCACCTGCTCTCACCGTAATCATGTATTTTGTTTTGTCTTCATTTATTTCTAGGCCCACCTCTTTTACCGATTGCATGATGATTTCACAGTTTTTACTTACAGTTTCTAGGTTATCACCCAGAACGGCGATGTCATCCGCATATGCGAGGACTTGTGTGACCCCGCTCAGGGATGATCCGGCCATGTTGTCGTCTTGTACCTTTTTGATAACCTTCTCGAGCACTAGGTTAAAAAGACATGGTGAGAGGCCATTCTCCCGTTTTAGTCCGTCCCAGATTTCAAATTGTTCTGAAAGGTGATTTTCTATGCTAACTCGGCCTTTGTTTTCATTCATGCAAATTTGAATGAGGGCGGCATATTTTTTCGGGATTCCCAGCTCAACTAGAATATGGTAGAGTCTATGCCTTACGACAGAGTCGTAGGCTTTTTTGAAGTAAACGAACAGTTGGTGAACCGTCTCTCCGTATTCCACTTCTTCTCCAGCAGTTGTCTTATTGTGAACATTTGGTCGCTTGTTGACCGGTTCCTACGGAATCCGCATTGGTAGTGTCGCATCACGCTTCACAAATTAGCGTAGCCAACGTCAAAATTGTATTGACACCTTAACTGTCAAAAGTACGTCACATCATTCGTCCAGTTTCGTTCAGTTATCGTTCTGCAACGCATAGCCCCGCCTACTTCCGTCCACCAAAGGACTTTCGTTAAGATGGCGGCCATTACGGATTTCAATGGTGGGGATCCTTTCACAACTCGTTCACTTCTTCGTTCGTCGTACCAAAGCGCAGCAGTCGCTTCTCGTAATTTTATTCGTTCTAAAACAGCTTTAAAAGGCAATCGTTTGTTTTTTAGATTTTATCGGCATTTCCTCAATTATACAAATATAATCGTGTATTTTACATACAAAAACAAATAAAGTTTCATTTGTAATTATGATTTAAAACGAATCGTGCCCAAAACGGTAGTCTCCCAGTATTTCGTCTGCGTACGATGTGATTCTCGCCAGTATGACATTTGTTAGTCTTTTGTATGTGATTGGGAACAATGATATTCCTCTGTAGTTTTCGCAGTCAGATCTGTCGCCTTTTTTGAAAATGGGGACGACTATTGGGGTTTTTGTGGGGTGCAAGTAGGAATGCCAAGGCACGGGCACTGTTTCACTTGAATCCCCATCAAATTGTTCCGACGAAAATCTTGAAACTCCAGAACTCAAACACCAAAGGTAAAGATGAAGGAAATAAAAGCGCTGGTGGCCTTTTGTTGGTCAATGTTTTCTTTATTTAACATTCAATGATTCCGCATGCACAAATAATCTGATAAAATTTAACTGTTTTCTTGAGGATAATTAAACCGACTTTTCGTGGCAAATATAAACTTTACGCGTAAGATGAAATTTCCTGTGATTGAATCTCGACTGACTGTAGTAACGTGGGTGTACGCGACGAGGGATGATTTAACGACACGGTGCGGCGTGACCGTCACCGATGGTGGATGTGTAACGACTGATCCCAATTAGGGATGAAAATTTGGATTTTACATTCGCACGGCTATTAGCCAATCATCATCGCGCTCTCTCTATGTTTTTAGCCAATCATCATCGCGCTCTCTCATTAATCTATTCAGTTGGTGAATAATGCTTGCACTTCATTCGACAGTCACTGGGCATGCGAAGGATGAAAAGAACAAAAGAGAGAGCGCAATAACTTCGGGATTGACTTAGCTTGTGCGCTTGTATCAATGCAGCATCTGGGGATGACCTACTGCCCTAGTGCGATGGCTCTGGTGATCTCAGAGTGCATTGAACTGTAGTGAGACAGAATTGTGGAGGAGAGGAAAATGTAGCTGGTGCTATTCACCTGTGAAAAGAGATCATTGATCCCCAGCGAATCGGTGTCTGGGGAAAGTGAATAAGACGCCGACTTGGCTAGGGAAATCTGATCATGGGAACTAAATTAAATACTTTGATAATTTCCCAAAGGGTTGCATGATTATGCAACCGCGTCATTTGATCAAACTATGCCGTTGCTAACCGACACGATTCGATTTCCGATGGAAATCTCATGGGTTAGCGAAATAAAGTTGCCGTATGGCGAAAAGGTAGCCGAATTCAATTATGCATTAATTGCATAGAATAATGAATTCAGCTACGCGTCCGTTATTGAAATATGTTTTACAGGTGAAATAGCTTGTAAGGGGAATACGGGTACAAATGACGCGCTGAAAGCGGCCGAAATAAGGTATGGAATTGTGGGTTGGTTCTCCATGTGGTATATTCTTCCGGAGTGGCTTCCTTATCCCATATTGTTTTGATGAGTTGGTGGATCTTTCGAGCGGTTGCCTCTCCTCCATGCTTCACAAGCTCTGCCGGTATGCAGTCGACTCCGAGAGTCTTGTTGTTTTTCAATCGATTTATTGCGTCCACAACTTCATTGAAAGAGGGCTCTGGCATTTGAGGCTCGGCTGTATGTACGTCTATTCCGTTTGTTTGTGGTTGATGGGTGCGCACATTGAGCAGGTTTTCAAAGTACTGCTTCCATCTTATCACGATATTCTTTGTTTCTGTGACCAAACAACCGTTCGTGTCTCGAATTATTTTGGCTCTCCCTCGGTAGCCATTTCTAATTGCTCTAGCATTTTCTAGGATTTTTTCGATCCTAGTCTTCTCCCATTCGTGTTTTTTGCGTTTGAAAAGTCTCGTTGTCCCTTTCCGAATTGTCGCGTATCTCTCTGCGTCGACTTCATCCTAACCTTCTAAGTCGATCACTCTGAGGCGTTTATGTTGTCCGATCTTTGCCCTGCACTCACCGCCAAACCAAGGTTTAGACTTAATTGTTTTCTTAAGTCCTAATACCTTTTGGGCTGTTTGCTTGATTGTCTCTCTGATCGATGCCCATTTAGTGTCCACACTATTGGTTTCCTCTTCCTTACTACTTCCATTCTCTAGGATGCTAAATCGATTCGTTAGTTCGTCTTGATATTCAGCCCTTTTGCGTAGGTCTTTTAGTTTATCAATGTCGAACTTTTTGCTTGTCTCCCGTGATTGCCCATGTGGGTTTGCTGTGAGGCGACTCCTGATTTTGCCCATCACTAGAAGATGATCGGAGTCGCAATCTGCTCCTCTATATGATCTTACGTCAAGGATACTCGAATGATGTCTTTTGTCTATGAGGAAGTGGTCTATCTGGTTACGCGTTGCGCCGTCGAGTGATATCCATGTGGCTTTATGGATTAGCTTGTGCTTGAACATCGTGCTTTTCACTACCAGATCTTTTGACGCTACGAACGTGATAATTCGAATTCCATTATCATGTGAAACGTCTTGTAGGCTCTCTTTACCTATAATTGGTTGGAAGTTATCTTCCTTTCCAATTTTCGCATTGAGGTCCCCGAAGAGGATGTTAACATCGAATGATAAGATCCCATCAAATACTTCCTCTAGGGTCTCGTAGAATGTGTCCTTCGTTTCTTCGTCGGTACATTCTGTTGGGGCGTGTACGTTTATAAATACATAATTGTACCATGGGCCCTGTCTTTTTAGCACCGGCATTCGGTCATTAAAAAATTGCACATCTTTACATGGGGCGTAATATTCTTGCTTATGATGAAGCCAGTCCCGAGGTTAGGTGTATCCGTACCTCCACACGCCAGTGTAAACCCGTTGGTTTCGATTATTTGATGGGGGAGTCGGATTTCTTGCAGCGCGACAATGTCCATTTTATATTGTTTCGCGTTTTCTTCGACAGTCTGTATCGCGCCTTGTTTTTATAACGTTCGAACATTCCACGTTCCGACGCGTATATCCCGCTTTTTCCGTTTTTTTCCTATGTCTTCTTTTTGTTCCCTTATGGTAGTGTCGGCTCATCACACTTGCGCCTACCGGGTTTTTCGTGGGATTGTTTTTTGTATATTGATTATTCATTTTTGAACCCACGACTCTTAGGTCTGTTTACTGCTCTGATTCGACCCGGTGTCAAAGAGGCGCCGTTATAATACAGCCGGTATACCCGGTGGTGGTTGCTGGAAGACGACTGACTAATGAATGGAAAGAATCTATTCATCGCGTCGTGGCGGTTGAGTCATAGCTGAAATAAACTCATTGCCACTTACCAGGAATTTCGAGAAGAGTTGCTATGCCTGTATAGGGGATTGGGTTTCGGAGAATCGTTGCCGTATAGGCTGTGTTAAATTCCTCTGGCACTATGTATACGAGGAATTGGTATTGGGTAGGGTGGGAGCCGAAATGATTTTCGGGGAAAATTGGAATTGCTTGGTTGCAAGCAAGGAATATCATTTAGATAAGATATTAACCGAAGCAATTTCAGGGAAATGTATCTGGCACGGTATAGTTGATGGGGATGGTTAATGTTCCGTTGTAGGTTTGAATATGCGTTTTATTACAGCATATGAATTTCGGAGAAATTAAGATTCCTTGGTCGCAAGGAAGGAATATAACTTTAGTAAAGAATTGACCGAAGTAATTTTGGGAAAAATTATATATGGGGTGATGTAATTGAGGGAGATAATTAATACTCCGTTGTAAATTGGGATATGCATTTATTTCAGCTTGGGAAATGGGTTCTTGGTAAATTGGGGGGTGTATGCAATTGCGGATTGGGGACGGATGCTGTTGCATATTGGGGTAGATGCGCTTGCAGGTTTTGCATGGTTGCGAATGTGCGTATTTCAGGTTTGGGATGGGGAGTTGGGTTGAGGTGACGCGCTATTAGCGGTCAAGATTGGTTGGCATTGTGGGTTGGTTTTCCATGTGGTATAGAGAACCCCCTCAGCCCTACTGGAAGCATATGCTTCCGTCAGCATAGCTTGAGTGATTCATTGTAGTTTAAGCCCCCGCACCACGTCAATGTTTCTACCAAACGGAGGCTGAGTTGGTGTCGGTTGACAATATTTAGTCACTAAACTAGCCATAAAAGTTTATTACTCACTCCAAGAAAACTGAAAATGTACGTTTCATTCACTGGAAATGCGTTTTCTAGAAGGACGCGCTGATTAGGATGACTCCTCTATTGTTAACCAAGTCTTTATATTCATGCTCCAATAATGCCAGAGCAATTATTACAGCGTTCGTCGCCCATCTGTCGGCTTTATCTTGAACCTTGCTTTAATGCCCTTCAAAACCACACCTAAAGCATGTCTCCCGTTACCGATTCTACATAAACTACAATAAACTCAGTGAACATACAAGCGCAATATTAATTATCACCACGCCTGATTCAAAATTAAATAAACCAGAGCATATAGGATCGGCCAGAACAAGAGGAACAACCCAAAATGATTTCCTTTTATTTGCCTGATGCCTTTAATCCCTAGGCGCACACAGGAAGAACACAAGGGTCATGCAATATGCAAGAGTAATGCTTTTGAGCTCTGAAATCCTGTTTTGCCAAACGCGTTACACACACATGCACGCGAAACAGGGGCAAAGCACGACACAATCCCATCTCGAAGAAATACGCTCCCGGGTATTATTCCAGCTTTTAATCACACAAGTACTCAGCGCCCTTTATACCAGGACTGCCAAACAATCAGGAGCCTTTGTATACATAGTCCTGTTAAATGTTTTTTTTTTCTTTTTGTATTTTGTACTCTGTTGCATCCCGGTTACGTCCCGTTTGTATCACAAAGTGGTGTTTCCTTCCTTTTTACGGCGACACCCATCCATAGTGACACCATGGCTTACGAAAAGTAATATCCTTTTCATATTTATCTCGGGCAAGGACTCTTTACGCCCGTATAATATGTTGCTGTTTCTGCAACGGAACGGAAACACTTTCGAACAATATTTCCATTAAATTTTTCGGGCAACAACGTTCCGCATAGTTGCATGAATGCCCCGATGGCAGGAGCATTGTGCATACTTAAATAGACGTAAGGAGTAATGATGGCGAGATGTGGTGCTTCCTGTCCCGGCGGAGGTTGCATACAGAGCTTCGCAAAGAGCGGCAATCGCTTCATCCAGCATGTCCTGTTCCTCCTGAATTTGTTCATTGAAAATCTGGAAGTATATGCTCAGACGAACGCCTCGTGTGGGTGTTGTTTGCTCAAAATCCTGCCATATGAGAATTATATTCCACTTTTGTTTTTCCATGTCCTTAATGGTGGCAAATTCAGTTGATTCCGTGAGTATCTGGCGAGTGGGGTGATTGAAATTTCAAACTTGTACTTGTTGGTTACCCATGATGTTCATTCTAATTCATTGAAAGGAATTCCCAGAATTTTTTTTTTTTTTTATTGTTATTGTGTCGTGGTTGGCAGGGTGACAAAGGACCGGATTTTAAGTGTCTTACTTAAAAAGAATGTCATCGATTCACTGGTCCTAGTACAGTGTATGTTCAAAGTTTTATAGCATGTGAGTATTATGTTTTATATGAGAAAATCATTTGTAACAATTTGTATTTAGAAAACTTTACGAAGTTTGCATTCACTTAGAAATATTGAGCAGCAGTTTCGTGAGGCGATTTGTATTTTTGCAAATTTATATTGCTCCATCAGCACCTATTTTACGAAAGAACTAGCTTGTCGGCCTAAACAGCTGAATCATTCTGGAACACACACATTTGTTCCTGCACTGATTCTTTTTCCATAGTGTCCAGTATTTAATGACTATGGTGCCACATGAGACAAGTAGCTGGATTTTATGTTGCACTATGGGCGAAAGTGTAGAAAGCGCTGCTTAAGATTAGTGGCGAGAATGGTGTAGTAGGGGGTGCTTGAGAGTATGGGTAGAGAGGTCAAAGTCGAATAAGGTGGGGTTGGAGTTGACATTTCTCAGCATCTGCGAAAGGGTTTCATGGAACCATACGAGGTGCCGTGAGAGGGAATGTAAAGAAGGCGGGGCTACGCGTATTTCGAGGGTTTGTGTTCAGAGGAATTAAGTTAAGCGGGTAGGCGCAGCCGACCGAGCCGCAGAGGACCCGATGAATTAACACTATGTCAGGCAGGACCCCGCGCTCCTCAAGGGTTCTGAGGTTGATTAATTTGAGGCGGTTAATGTACGGGAGCAGGATTAGAGGGCATCACCATCCTAGCCCTCGGAGAGCGAACCGAAGTAAGCGACGTTGAATACTTTCGATTTTACGGATATGGGTCTAGTGATAAGGGGCTAGCATATTCTAGCAATGGACGGACGAAGGTAAGGTAAAGGGATCGAGTAACATACGCGTCGGACAATTCCTTAAACCATCGTTTCACGAACTCGAGAGCAGAGTTGTCTTTTCGAATCGTCTCGTCAATATGAGAGAAGAAGTTAAGCTGTGGGGTATTTTATTAGTGCGTCGGTACGAACGCAGATTCAATAAAAACACCACCCTACCATCGACGAATCCTTCACACGAACATAGAATAAAACAAGGTGTACACTGGGAAATACTAAGGTCCACGTTCTCTTTATTAATCTGAATTATAAACGTTAAGGAGGTCTCTTTATTAATTTGGTTCACACATAAAAATTAGTTCATCTCAGTTATCAGGATTACAAGTTTTGATTTTTTCATCTTTACTAACAGGATCACGAATATTAATTAGTTCCTTTCCGTTAACAGGATTACAAAGAAGGATTGATTCCTTTTTATTAACAGGATCACGAATATTAATTAATTCCTTTCCGTTAACAGGATTACAAAGAAGGATTGATTCATTTTTATTAACAGGATCACGAATATTAATTAATTCCTTACCGTTAACAGGATTACAAAGAAGGATTGATTCATTTTTATTAACAGGATCACGAATATTGATTAGTTCCTTTCCGTTAACAGGATTACAAAGAAGGATTGATCCATTTTTGGTGACAGGATCACGAATATTAATTAGTTCCTTATTACACTCATAACACATCCACGCACAGCGACTCAACAAAAGAGGGGAAAAGATATTACCCAATATCCGACCGTCTACAAACTCCACTCGTGGTGCTAGAGATGCTTGTGTGCACCTTGAAAAATTAGATTCGACTCCACTGGACCGTACTCTATTAAAAATGGTATCTGACTGCTTTCCCTTCGCCGCCATCAGTATGACATCGCAAAGATAAACCGTAAAAGGGGTGGAGCTACACGATCAACTGGTAGCAGTCAATCGTGATTGGACCGGGAAATACGGCATACATTTTGCATGTATGTGTAAGCGTCGCATACGATCGTCCGGTGAACGAGGATGGATGCGAGCGTCGTAATTGCATCTCCTGGTAATGGGTATGTAAACAATGCATGGGCCCGCGGCTGTGTACACAATTGATTGTGTAATACTTGTCGGCAACCGAACCGTCTGGTGAAAAAGGAAAACAAACCGAAGATCTGGTCACCCTAGGAGAGGCCATAAATCAACATTTGGTTGATGGACATGCAATTTCCCAGGTCCGCCGACGGTTGGCGGCCGTTAATAGGGAATTGGTATACCATAAACAATCCATGGTGTGAATGCGATGTTTAGGTATTGCAGCGAATATAGGGTGCAGCCATTGCCAGATGTTAAAAGTAAACACTTGATGGCCACATCCAATTCGTTGCTTGTTTGCGGTCCCTGATCGGTGGAGACCGATAATAGAAAACCAGCTATTGCTGGTAATTGGTGAATGTTTGCTCTGCGTCGGCCGAAACCTTGTCGACGGTGGCAAACTGATGAGACCTGGTAGCCGCATGCTTAGGGGTGCCATGGACAAACAAACAAAAAAAACGAATAAATTGAAACTCCGTGTTGATTTGTTTCCATGACATAAAGTAATGGGAAAGTGATGCACTGGGTGCCATACATGCCCGAGGGTGAAATTCTCGATGCCACGGCTAGGTGATAATCCTTGCCGTGGACTTAATGTTTTCAGGAATGGATCGTGGAAAAAAAAGGTGTTTGGAAAAACCCCCCAAAGAAAGGTAAGCTGCCTAAGGTATTTATGTCTGTTATCCTTCGGGGTAACTGAATTAATTCCAGCAATTTGGCTGGCGGTTAATGCCGTAGCAAGGTTGCGTAACCTTGCTGAAGGTTCGACTTCAAGGTAAGTCGCATCGCTGGGAATGGTGGGGATCGAGCGATGCATGGCTCTTCGGGCCCTGAAAAGCCCCACAAAGCTCCCTGTCGGAAACGATCCCTAGGTCTCGAATAGATTGGACAATGGTTAAGGGTTTGTTATGAAGGGAATATGGAGGCGAGAATGAGTGAATATGCTTTCGGGAAAAGGTTATAGATTGGCAATTGGCGATGTTAAGTTCAAAGCAAATTTTGTCACACCAAGTCAAGAGGTTGTCACGGTCTGATTGTAGCAGTGCAGAATCAAGTAGTGACTCGATGATCTTGTATATCATCAGCTTAGAGGGACAAGCAGCAATTCCCAATGACCTTATCAATGTCATTAGTGGCAAGTATAAATAGGAGAGGGTCAGGGTGGGTTCCTTGAGGGACCCCAGAGGTGGCAAGGAAGGGTTTGGATATTATGGACCTGAACCGAACCGAATAAACTTTATCCATTAGGTAGGAAGGAATTCATTTCAGCATTCCAGGTTCGAAGCCGAGGGCGGATAATCTGAAGAGGATTAGATTGTGGGAGATTTGGACGAATGCTATACTGAATTCGGTTGAAACCATTTCGACCCCGTTACCGTGCTCTAGTCCTGAGAGTGTAAAGGAAATACACTCAACAAGGTTGGTTATAGTTGATCGTCCATTGAGAAAACCATGCTGCCTTGGTGAAATAAAAGATTTGCAGCGAAATCGAAGAGATTCGTAAAGAATGATTTCGAGAATGTAAGTAAGTGGGACAGTTTGGGGGTGAGGTGGTAGTTCGCGGCATCGTTTTTGGGACCCTTCTTGTGGATGGGGTGTTGAAGGAAATATGGTATATGCGCCTTGAGAGCGGGAGAGATTGAAGACCAGTGAGAGGGGAGCAGAGAGAGTGGATGAGCATTTCTTGAGGAGGATTGCAGGGATACCATCGGGACTCGGTGTAAACTCGTCTTTGCGTTGCAGTATCTTAAATTCAATTAATGGTGGAACAAAGGAGTTGTAGAGAATGAGCCCGAGGGAAAATTTAGGTAGGTAGTCGAAGTATCGAATGTATCATTAAAGATTATAACCTTGAAAAACTATTCCCAAAAAAATAGATGTGCACGTAAAAAATGGTTCTTTTGCACTATAATAATAATATTACGCGATAAACTGACTTCATATATTTTTCTAAGTACCTATAAATGAATCCCCACAGATCAGAAAACAGAAATTATAACCACAGATCAGAAATCCGTTTACTAAAGGAATCCCATAGTAATATTTCGGATTTCATCCCGCTTAGTGGTAACTTAACGCCACAATTCTTCCCACATTCCCACAGGAATACGGAATGATATTGCTATCAGTGTTTGCCACAATAAGGTCCCTGTTTATTAAGTTGTATAACATTCTACACGCCTACATACACTGCTTGTTAACAACGTTTTATCACGTTATCTTTCGACCTTTAAAGTAGTTTTGATTAAGACTCGTCCTCAAGTCTTTCTGGAATCCTTGGGTCGGGCGCGTCGATGTCCAGATCTTTCTGTTTCGTCTGTTTCGCCCTCCGAAAGGTTATCGGCACCAAAAGGGCCACACCACCTTTTTATCTTGCCTGAAATTTCTATGGACTCGAATTTCTTTTGGGTCCGTTGCTTTCCTGAGGCATCTCTCAAAACATATCGGTCATTTCCCAACACCTTCGCCTCGATGTACAGTCCCCGATAAATTGGAGCTAGCTTTTGGGACTCACAGGTTGCTGCACGCTCCCGTTATACCAGTACCAAATCATATACCATATATGTGGTTGGTCGTCTGTAGGCCTTATCGAAGCGTTCCTTCTGCTTTTGTTGATCTACCATGATGTTGCGCAGGCCATCATCTCGCTTCTCTTTCATTTCGCCTTGATCACGGGATACTTCCTCTCCAAGTACCAACAATAATTTGTCTCCAACAGGTGCCCTTGGCGTATAGAAAAACATTACTTGTGGTTGCGCTCCTCGCCGTATTCAGACTCCATTGAATGTTCCTCAACTATTGCTCCCAATCCCTGCCGTCTACACGATCACACCTGAGCGCCGCTAGTACCGTGCGGTTGACCCTCTCTACTTGCCCATTGGCACGTGGTATTTTTGATGGTCGTCATAATATGTTGCTGTAGGTTTGGCAATATCTTGTAAATTCGCTGGCTGTGAATGCTGTATCTCTGTCGGTGATTATGCGCTTGTGCTCACTCCTTTTGTATTAGTTATTGTTGTGCGTCGGAGACTAGCAAAATAACTCGAAGGACCACAATTAGTTCCATTGACAACGAGAAGTTACACAATAGACTGTATATTTGGGACAAGGAGCACCATACAAATTTTACTAATTGACGACGAGCTCCGAAGACGTTCCGGTGGAATATTAACTCGCGATGAAATGAAAACGCCAAGTGTCAATATAATATCCTCTTTATTGACTTATTCAAAAACAAACTGCGTCACAAAAACACCACAGATTCGTCGTATCATTAAATCAACAATGTTGAAGCACCTCTCACGACTCACACAAGCGACCGTTGCTCAATTCGAATTCGGCGACGCTTGGGGGGCGTCCTCTTTCTTCAATAACGCGTAGTCAGCTGGGTGACAGTTGTCATGTGGCAGGCAGAAGGTGAACATACTAGATTCCTCCAGTACATTCAGTTGCAAATCTGCAAGAATGTGTGTCTCGAATGTTTTCGAATTTTCTATGAATTGTGTTGCATTTGGCAACAATTATCCATACGGCTTGCGAAACAGTCTATTTGGTTACGTTGTCCACCAGTGCAATCAACTGTTTAACTACTCCTCTTCCAGTGATAAAGGGTTGTAGATTATCCAAATGGACCGTATGGAAGGGTGTTGAATATATTTTTAACAAATATTTATTAAGGGTTATTAAGGGTATACTAAACTTACCCCTAACCAATTGATGTCCACTGCACTCCCTTCCTGTTCTTGCTCGGTGAAACTATTTCGGCTTCTGTTGCAGGTATATGGGGATATGCACTTCACTAATGAAAACTCCTTTGTTTCAATTTGTTAAACTATTTTATTTTCCTTTTCTTTTTTTTTCTTATTACTTTATATCTTTTTGTTTCAATTTGTGAAACTATTCTATTTTCTTTTTCTTTTTTTTTTCTTATTACTTTTTATATTTTCCAATTTATATTACGTTAACCGGCACACACGATTTCATTGTCAATCTTTTGAACGGCACAACACACAACCGCATACGCACACGGCACACGTTTTTGTTTTTTTAACCAAAATCTAATTTGAATATTTTATATTGCTCCGCAAAAATCGACTAGTCGCAATCACGACACTATCAAGAAGAAGGACAATCTCATGACTGTCGCCACATATCCTTTTTCGTTCCGCTTCCACGATAGTCATTTCGAGGAAGCAGTCGAAATGGCTAATAGGGGGCGACTATGGCTAATAGAAGGCAATTGACTATTGTAATGTGAGTGGGGTTTTAAATTGGGGTTTACTTTTATTTAAATTATATTCTATTGTAAAGGGGATATTCTATTGTAAAGAGAATAGGAAATTAGTAATTTGGAGGGAAGGGAAGGATATGTGCGTAAAGACACGAGATGTTAATAATTCAAAGGGGGAGTGATAATTAATTGACTTTAATTATATAACAAGGGTATGGGCACCCTCTTTGCACAGTGCAGCTCTCCCTCTGTCGCCCCACCCATTTTCTTTGTATACGCGCACTCCGCACACCCCTTGACATAACCCTTAGTAAAACGTCGCATCTTTGGAAACCAGTGCGCCCTTTTCAGCCGTTCAAGGGTTTTGTCGAAGCCCATGTGTGCCGCCTCATCGTGGCACACCCGGACTACTCGCAATCGAACTCGTTTCGGCACGGCCCACTTTATTTGGTTGCCGTGCGCATAAACAGTCTTCCCCCGTCTAGCTGGTATTACTTATGAAGGTTCCTTCCATTCGTACAGTTCGTAGCTCCTTTATGATGTCGCTTTTATGTTTATGATGTCGTCTAGTCTCCTGTTGCCATTGCATGGTGGCTAACCAATCTTCGTCGTCAATACATATGTTGAGTATATTGCCAGCTGCCTCCACAGTGTCTCGTTCTTTTTCTACTGGCCGACGGATCATAGCATACACTTATCCTACTTACCTCCCACGTTGATGAACCGCTGTAAACCCCAATTTGCTGGAGTTTGAGCCACCGACTTACGACAGGTGGTATCATCCTTGGTTAGTTCTGAGTTGCTACTATGGCTTCATAATCGGTGATGACCATGAATGGTTTTCTCAATAGATATATTCGGAGCCTGTGCAGGCTTCCCAGCATCGCCAAGACCTCCAATTCGTATCTGTGGTATTTTGCTTCCGTCTCTGTTACCTTTCTGCTAAAGTACGCCACCGGTCTCAGTGTGTCATTGCTCTTCCCACGCTGCATCAATATACCGATAAGTCCTAGTGCTGACGAATCCGCGTGGAGCTCGTGATTATAATCTCCATCGTACAATACCAGGAGAGGAGGGTTAATTGGTGCGAACTTGAGGTCTTTAAATGCCGCCTGATGCCTCTCCACCCAAGCGAAGGGAATTCCCTCTTTTAGCATATTAGTTCAGGGCGTTGCTATTGGGCGTACCTCGGTTCAAGCTTCCGAAAATAACCGGTAAGGCCCAGGAACTGCCTCACGTAATGCACATTTTCTAGTTCAGGAAACTGTTTAACGGCCGCTATCTTTCGCTCACCTGGTTTTATTCCGCTCCCGTCCAGTTAATGTTCGAGAAACTCAATACTGGTTTTCAGAAACGCACACTTTCTGATATTGAGGATCAGTGCCGACTCCTTCAGAACCACCAGAAATTGTCCGAGTTTCTGTCGACCTTCCGCTACTGAATCACTTCCAATGATCATGTCAACTAAATAAACCGTTATATCTCTGCGTTTCATGTGTGCTTTTATCTGACTCGTGCACATTTGGAAGTATGCTGGGACATTCATCAAGCTGAACGGGATACCAACGAATTCATAGAACCCGTTTTCCGTAGCATGTGTATCTGGTGATATCCGGACTTGCGGTCCAACGTTGTGAAGTACTTTTTCCCAGCTAACGTTGCAAGCGTCTCCTCCACAGTAGGCATCGAGCACATCTGCTTGACCGTCACTTTATCTTCATCATTTTTTTCTTTGTTAGGACTATTGGTGAACAAAAACTGGTGGTTGCCCGTTGGATAACTCCCCGATACAGCAGTTCATTGACTTTTTCTTCTATTATCTTCCGTTTGGAGACCGGTATGCGGAAAATTAAACGCACACTGGCTGTGTGGTGTTTAGTTCTATTGTGCATTCCCTCCATTTATACCGACTTAGCTCATTAGCACTTCGGGCGAAGCAATCTCGGTAAGCGTTTACTAATTCACTTAGTTTCTATTTCCCCTCTTTTCCGATTTCCCCCGTGTCCACCTCGTCACTCCTGCTGCCGGTCCCCTACTGGTTGGCCGATTCATCTGTGACGGCTCAAACTTTCGTTTCACTGCTCGCAGTACAATCGCTAAGTTTGAGTTCGTTGTGGCTCTTTTTGATTCGAACTTGAGGTTGATTTCGTAATCGCCCCCCAATGATAATTTTGTAAGGTTGGCTGTCATCCGGGACAACTATGACTTCGTACCAACTTCGTAGGGTGTCTACTTGAATGTCCGCCTATAATTTCACTATTGTTCGGCGCCCTCCTCCGCCGAATCCGATTCGTTTTCTGGTATCCACCTCGTAGAGAAAGTTGTAGGCGTTTGCGATTGACTCCTGCCTCTCGACTCAATCGCTTCCTAGGTCGATAAAAGCGTAGACCGCTTTCCCGTTCACATATACCGTCTTGTGGTACACACTGCCGTCTTCTCGCACCCACAGCTAGCTTGCTCTCTTCTCTTGGTAAGGTCCACTGGAGCTCTGACCTGTTGGGTACCCACTTACTATGGAGTTACCGGATATATGTCCGTCCTCATTGCACTTGAAGAACTTGATACTGGCTGTCATTGGTGTTCTGCGTCTTCCCTGTTCTGGTATTCATTAATGTGCTTGTAGTTGGTTCTCTACCCCGTCTGCTTGGTGGGCAACTTCGTTCAATGTGTCCAATCTGGTTACACCTAAAGCATCTGATCGCGGATAATGTTGGACTTCCTGAACTTGTCTCCGGCGTTCCGGTTGCGATCACAATGCGCCTTGCGGTTGATATCTGCCTTCTCTGCGGTGTTACACTTTCGTTCCACCGAATTTTCTGTAGGTGCTCCCGTATGCTGTCGGGCTGCGCTACTTTCAACATATCGCGACACTCCGTGTTCGTTATGCCTCGTACCGCGTATTTCACAAGAGTCCTCTCGTCCAGCTGAACTCTCGAGACGATCACTTTCATGGCGTATACAAATTCCTCTGTGTCCTCATTCGCCATTTGTTTTTTATTCCGCAAACGTTCGTACAGATCGGCTGCACCATCTTCCGTCAGGAAATTATTTAGTAAATCGCATAGGAACTCCTCTAATGATGAGTGAAGAACTCCCATGCCACAGAGTTTTGCTGCTCCTGCCAGTTTACTGATGGGTGCCATGACGAGCAGTCTTCCATCTAGTTGGTAAACATTTGTAATTTCCCGGACTCTGCTTACATATGCCGTGGAGGATAGTCCTGCTGTATACCTAGGGTCGAATACACAGAACATCTCGGCCACATCCTTCACCGTAAATCCCGTCCTTGATATCGTTTACTCCTCTGTGGCGCTTATTCTTTGCTCTGGCGCAGGCGTCTGCTCCCTCCGTTCATTTGCTCGGATGAGCTGGATTTTCCCCACTTTGTCTTCATGGCTTCAGTTT
The DNA here is from genome assembly GCA_963931805.1 of Microdon myrmicae. Classification (NCBI taxonomy): domain Eukaryota; kingdom Metazoa; phylum Arthropoda; class Insecta; order Diptera; family Syrphidae; genus Microdon; species Microdon myrmicae. Next base: position 222,994,072 of record OZ007497.1, read on the forward strand.
CTTCACTGTGTTTTGTTCGTCGTTATCCGCTGTCGTTTCGTCTTTGGTATAACCTACTTCCTTGCTGCTCTCACTTGGTTCGTTTCGCATAGTCCTTCGTGGACTACCAACTTATACAGGATCTGGGTCTTCTCTTTTTCTCCCCTTAAGCCACGCTTCTTCGACTCGTCCATGGCTTTTTTTATTCTATTGGCTTTGCTTGTGCGCTGGATCTGGGCTTCTTTGGGCTAAATCCCTCTTCTGAAGTTGTAAAAAGGGGGGGTGGGAACGACGATCCTTGTCCCTGTTCAATCCAAGTTGACATGCGGTCTCCACGTGACACCCCTAGATAGCTACTACGTCAAGTAGTGAACCAATGCATGCAGCGATATCCTGAGAAAGGTTGGCGCAAGACTAATAACCTTGCCCGGAAAAACGAATTATTATGGGCAAACTAACAACCCTCGGATGTGGACTGGATACAAGACGACGACCACAGAAACGAAAATGGCTAAACGATTTAAAAAATTTCTCATGAAACGTCCGCTCACTATACAGAGATCGAGCTGCACAGCAGCTAGCCGATGCCCTGTCCGAATATAAGGCAGACATAACAGCATTACAAGAAATAAGATGGACGGAGAGTGGTGTTATTAAAAGAAACGATTATGACATTTATTACATCATCATCACCATCGGCACTACATCCGGGAGCTGGTCTTGTCCCTATTTAGCGAGTCCCGAGGCATTTTAAATTTTCCATAATAATTTGTTTTTCCGGGCAAGGTTATTAGCCCTGCACCAATGACATTTATTACAGCTGCCATGCAAAACACCATGTGCTCGGGGTAGGCTTTCTAGTCGGTCAAAAACTGAAGCCTGCCGCCATCGGCATTAATGCAATAAACGAAAGACTATGCACTCTTCGCGTGCGAGGCAAGTTTAACAACATAAGCCTCATAAACGTTCACGGACCTACAGAAGAGTCTCCTGACGACGAAAAAGAAGAATACTACGAGAACGTCGAACGGGTCCTCAATGCCTGCCCAAAATACGATGTGAAAATCGTTCTTGGTGATTTGAATGCGAAAATAGGTCGGGAGCCGGTTTTCAGGCACTACGCAGGTTCCCATATTTTGCATGAGAACACTAACGATAATGGACTACAAGGCATCGAACTGGCAGAATCAAAAAACTTGGTGGTTGCAAGTACCAGGTTTCCGCGTAAAGATATCCACAAAGCCACCTGGGTATCACCTGATGGAGCCACTCGCAACCAAATTGACCCCGTATTGATAGATCGCCGCCACTCCTCGATCCTGATGGCGGTACCAACGTACCGGGGTGCCAACGTCGACTGGGATCACTACCTTGTTGGTACAGTTTTCCGAGCGCGAGTTGCCTTACGGAGACGTATTGCATCCGCGGATCAGGTTCGAATCAACACGGTTGTCTTACGCAATGAGAGTACGAGTAACGCCTTTGGCCATGCGCTAAGACTCGCCCTCGAAGAGACGGAAGGAGAGTAAGTCTTGGGGCCAGAATGCCGGGCGTAGAAGAGAAATGGACACGCCTTAAGAATACTGTCATTAGTACTGCCAACTCCATCTTAGGCAGTAGTCGTAGAGATCGGAACGACTGGTTTGATGATGAGTGCAAACTAGCGACTGAACGTAAGAGTGCTGCATACCGGGCAATGCAGCAGTCTCATAGGACGCGGGTACGCGAGGATAACTACAAAGAGCTCAGAAGATCTGAAAAAAGACTTCACAGACAAAAGAAAAGTGCCTGGGAAAAAAACCTTGTCTGCGAAATAGAGAAAAGTAGAGAGCGAGGTCCGCACCAGGCGCGGAAGTTCTACCAAATAATCCGCAGAATGACGCGGTACACACCACGCTGCACTTACTGCAAGGATAAAGAGGGTAATCTGATCACCGATCCTGAAGGCATTCTGGAGCGATGGGAAGTGCACTTCAATGAATTGCTAAATGGTCAGCTCACAGAAGAATTGGAGGCTCCACCAATGCAAGATCAAGACCAAATGCTGCCGCCACCGAGCATTGAGGAAACTTTAAAAGCCATTAGACAGCTTAAATCAAATAAAGCCCCTGGAGCTGATGGCATACCAACTGAGCTGATCAAACAAGGAGGGACAGCGTTACATCACGCAATTCATGAGATAGTGGTGCACGTATGGGAACAAGTGGAGCTGCCGGAAGATTGGCGTCATGGAGTAATTTGCCCCACACATAAGAAGAGAGATATCAGAGTGTGCAGCAACTATAGGGGTATAACATTGCTGAGTACATCCTATAAGATACTCTGCTCTTTCCCACAAGACCGAATAGCCCCATACGCTAAAGCCATCATTGGTCAATATCGGTGTGGCTCCATCCCTGGCAAATCAGCGATTGATCAAATATTCACCCATAGGGCAGGCGATGAAAAAATGTCTAGAATTTAAGATTCCATTATATCATATATTTATAGACTTCAAGGCCGCCTACGGCGGCATCGGCACGGTAGAACTATATAATGACATCAGAGAGTTCGGGATTCCAAACAAATTGATATGATTTTGTAGGTTAATCATGATTTGTAGGATAATCATGAATCCTTCACCCAGATCGAGCAGGCGGCACAAAACCTGGGACTGCACATTAATGAGGGAAAAACTAAGTACATGGTGGTAACTTCAGCGAAGAGAAGACCTAACGTTGACCACACTACCAGGGTAGTGGAGCACGAATTTGAAGTAGTAACTACCTAGGGTCAATAGTATCAGCTGGTAACAATATGGAGGAAGAAATACGCGAACGGCTGATCAAATCCAACAAAGCCTACTATGGTCTGTTAAGGCCCCTTAAATCCCAAAACTACTTTGTGCAACTTCTACTTGGTAGTAAAATAATAAAAATGGCGTTGGCGCCGGATAAAATAATAAAACGTCAACGGCGAAAAATAATTCAAATTGATTCGACGAAAACCTCCGAAGACGAGAAGTCAAGAAAAAGATAACGGAAGCAGCATCGACGTCAAACTAAAATCAAGTGTCGAAAGTGATTAAGCGAACCGAACTCAAACGAAAGTAACATCGGACATTCAATTGTTGACAACGCTGTAATCGACGTTAATTGTGAGAACGAGTACACATCCTGCCTTGACTTAGAATAGGACCTGATATCGCAGCCAAAGTTGGATTGAAGATGCTGCAAATGCCGGTAACCATAGCAACGCTAAAGTTCTAAGGAAAAGTGAAGGACAATCAAAGCAGTAAACCTGAACAACAAGCGGAACAGGGGATCAACAGCTCAAAGCCCCCTGCAACCTGACACCAAGCAACAGCATCAACAGCAACACTAAGTGACCGCTCCACGGCCACCCAAGCAAGTCTTTTCACTTACTCATTATTAAAGAATAAATAAAATACCTTAAAATATATTACCATCAAAAATTATATTACAGAATTATTACTAATATATTGTGAATATATCAAATTGTGTATACAACATATAACAATGGAAGGAGACACCGCGGCGGACCTTGTCTGCGATTCCACCGGCCTGAGACCCTGGAACACCTCATATAGGTATTCCAGCCATAAGCCACCATGGCCCAATTAAGCGGCAACTAAAGGCAATGCACGCCCCACTACGCCGCCACACTTATCATGTGCATCAACTACACTTCGGAGCGCGCATCCCTTACTCTAGAGACCCTGAGGTTGGACACAACCAACCCCACACCAACCCCACAGATCAGAAAACAGAAATTATAACCACAGATCAGAAATCCGTTTACTAAAGGAATCCCATAGTAATATTTCGGATTTCATCCCGCTTAGTGGTAACTTAACGCCACAATTCTTCCCACATTCCCACAGGAATACGGAATGATATTGCTATCAGTGTTTGCCACAATAAGGTCCCTGTTTATTAAGTTGTATAACATTCTACACGCCTACATACACTGCTTGTTAACAACGTTTTATCACGTTATCTTTCGACCTTTAAAGTAGTTTTGATTAAGACTCGTCCTCAAGTCTTTCTGGAATCCTTGGGTCGGGCGCGTCGATGTCCAGATCTTTCTGTTTCGTCTGTTTCGCCCTCCGAAAGGTTATCGGCACCAAAAGGGCCACACCACCTTTTTATCTTGCCTGAAATTTCTATGGACTCGAATTTCTTTTGGGTCCGTTGCTTTCCTGAGGCATCTCTCAAAACATATCGGTCATTTCCCAACACCTTCGCCTCGATGTACAGTCCCCGATAAATTGGAGCTAGCTTTTGGGACTCACAGGTTGCTGCACGCTCCCGTTATACCAGTACCAAATCATATACCATATATGTGGTTGGTCGTCTGTAGGCCTTATCGAAGCGTTCCTTCTGCTTTTGTTGATCTACCATGATGTTGCGCAGGCCATCATCTCGCTTCTCTTTCATTTCGCCTTGATCACGGGATACTTCCTCTCCAAGTACCAACAATAATTTGTCTCCAACAGGTGCCCTTGGCGTATAGAAAAACATTACTTGTGGTTGCGCTCCTCGCCGTATTCAGACTCCATTGAATGTTCCTCAACTATTGCTCCCAATCCCTGCCGTCTACACGATCACACCTGAGCGCCGCTAGTACCGTGCGGTTGACCCTCTCTACTTGCCCATTGGCACGTGGTATTTTTGATGGTCGTCATAATATGTTGCTGTAGGTTTGGCAATATCTTGTAAATTCGCTGGCTGTGAATGCTGTATCTCTGTCGGTGATTATGCGCTTGTGCTCACTCCTTTTGTATTAGTTATTGTTGTGCGTCGGAGACTAGCAAAATAACTCGAAGGACCACAATTAGTTCCATTGACAACGAGAAGTTACACAATAGACTGTATATTTGGGACAAGGAGCACCATACAAATTTTACTAATTGACGACGAGCTCCGAAGACGTTCCGGTGGAATATTAACTCGCGATGAAATGAAAACGCCAAGTGTCAATATAATATCCTCTTTATTGACTTATTCAAAAACAAACTGCGTCACAAAAACACCACAGATTCGTCGTATCATTAAATCAACAATGTTGAAGCACCTCTCACGACTCACACAAGCGACCGTTGCTCAATTCGAATTCGGCGACGCTTGGGGGGCGTCCTCTTTCTTCAATAACGCGTAGTCAGCTGGGTGACAGTTGTCATGTGGCAGGCAGAAGGTGAACATACTAGATTCCTCCAGTACATTCAGTTGCAAATCTGCAAGAATGTGTGTCTCGAATGTTTTCGAATTTTCTATGAATTGTGTTGCATTTGGCAACAATTATCCATACGGCTTGCGAAACAGTCTATTTGGTTACGTTGTCCACCAGTGCAATCAACTGTTTAACTACTCCTCTTCCAGTGATAAAGGGTTGTAGATTATCCAAATGGACCGTATGGAAGGGTGTTGAATATATTTTTAACAAATATTTATTAAGGGTTATTAAGGGTATACTAAACTTACCCCTAACCAATTGATGTCCACTGCACTCCCTTCCTGTTCTTGCTCGGTGAAACTATTTCGGCTTCTGTTGCAGGTATATGGGGATATGCACTTCACTAATGAAAACTCCTTTGTTTCAATTTGTTAAACTATTTTATTTTCCTTTTCTTTTTTTTTCTTATTACTTTATATCTTTTTGTTTCAATTTGTGAAACTATTCTATTTTCTTTTTCTTTTTTTTTTCTTATTACTTTTTATATTTTCCAATTTATATTACGTTAACCGGCACACACGATTTCATTGTCAATCTTTTGAACGGCACAACACACAACCGCATACGCACACGGCACACGTTTTTGTTTTTTTAACCAAAATCTAATTTGAATATTTTATATTGCTCCGCAAAAATCGACTAGTCGCAATCACGACACTATCAAGAAGAAGGACAATCTCATGACTGTCGCCACATATCCTTTTTCGTTCCGCTTCCACGATAGTCATTTCGAGGAAGCAGTCGAAATGGCTAATAGGGGGCGACTATGGCTAATAGAAGGCAATTGACTATTGTAATGTGAGTGGGGTTTTAAATTGGGGTTTACTTTTATTTAAATTATATTCTATTGTAAAGGGGATATTCTATTGTAAAGAGAATAGGAAATTAGTAATTTGGAGGGAAGGGAAGGATATGTGCGTAAAGACACGAGATGTTAATAATTCAAAGGGGGAGTGATAATTAATTGACTTTAATTATATAACAAGGGTATGGGCACCCTCTTTGCACAGTGCAGCTCTCCCTCTGTCGCCCCACCCATTTTCTTTGTATACGCGCACTCCGCACACCCCTTGACATAACCCTTAGTAAAACGTCGCATCTTTGGAAACCAGTGCGCCCTTTTCAGCCGTTCAAGGGTTTTGTCGAAGCCCATGTGTGCCGCCTCATCGTGGCACACCCGGACTACTCGCAATCGAACTCGTTTCGGCACGGCCCACTTTATTTGGTTGCCGTGCGCATAAACAGTCTTCCCCCGTCTAGCTGGTATTACTTATGAAGGTTCCTTCCATTCGTACAGTTCGTAGCTCCTTTATGATGTCGCTTTTATGTTTATGATGTCGTCTAGTCTCCTGTTGCCATTGCATGGTGGCTAACCAATCTTCGTCGTCAATACATATGTTGAGTATATTGCCAGCTGCCTCCACAGTGTCTCGTTCTTTTTCTACTGGCCGACGGATCATAGCATACACTTATCCTACTTACCTCCCACGTTGATGAACCGCTGTAAACCCCAATTTGCTGGAGTTTGAGCCACCGACTTACGACAGGTGGTATCATCCTTGGTTAGTTCTGAGTTGCTACTATGGCTTCATAATCGGTGATGACCATGAATGGTTTTCTCAATAGATATATTCGGAGCCTGTGCAGGCTTCCCAGCATCGCCAAGACCTCCAATTCGTATCTGTGGTATTTTGCTTCCGTCTCTGTTACCTTTCTGCTAAAGTACGCCACCGGTCTCAGTGTGTCATTGCTCTTCCCACGCTGCATCAATATACCGATAAGTCCTAGTGCTGACGAATCCGCGTGGAGCTCGTGATTATAATCTCCATCGTACAATACCAGGAGAGGAGGGTTAATTGGTGCGAACTTGAGGTCTTTAAATGCCGCCTGATGCCTCTCCACCCAAGCGAAGGGAATTCCCTCTTTTAGCATATTAGTTCAGGGCGTTGCTATTGGGCGTACCTCGGTTCAAGCTTCCGAAAATAACCGGTAAGGCCCAGGAACTGCCTCACGTAATGCACATTTTCTAGTTCAGGAAACTGTTTAACGGCCGCTATCTTTCGCTCACCTGGTTTTATTCCGCTCCCGTCCAGTTAATGTTCGAGAAACTCAATACTGGTTTTCAGAAACGCACACTTTCTGATATTGAGGATCAGTGCCGACTCCTTCAGAACCACCAGAAATTGTCCGAGTTTCTGTCGACCTTCCGCTACTGAATCACTTCCAATGATCATGTCAACTAAATAAACCGTTATATCTCTGCGTTTCATGTGTGCTTTTATCTGACTCGTGCACATTTGGAAGTATGCTGGGACATTCATCAAGCTGAACGGGATACCAACGAATTCATAGAACCCGTTTTCCGTAGCATGTGTATCTGGTGATATCCGGACTTGCGGTCCAACGTTGTGAAGTACTTTTTCCCAGCTAACGTTGCAAGCGTCTCCTCCACAGTAGGCATCGAGCACATCTGCTTGACCGTCACTTTATCTTCATCATTTTTTTCTTTGTTAGGACTATTGGTGAACAAAAACTGGTGGTTGCCCGTTGGATAACTCCCCGATACAGCAGTTCATTGACTTTTTCTTCTATTATCTTCCGTTTGGAGACCGGTATGCGGAAAATTAAACGCACACTGGCTGTGTGGTGTTTAGTTCTATTGTGCATTCCCTCCATTTATACCGACTTAGCTTATTAGCACTTCGGGCGAAGCAATCTCGGTAAGCGTTTACTAATTCACTTAGTTTCTATTTCCCCTCTTTTCCGATTTCCCCCGTGTCCACCTCGTCACTCCTGCTGCCGGTCCCCTACTGGTTGGCCGATTCATCTGTGACGGCTCAAACTTTCGTTTCACTGCTCGCAGTACAATCGCTAAGTTTGAGTTCGTTGTGGCTCTTTTTGATTCGAACTTGAGGTTGATTTCGTAATCGCCCCCCAATGATAATTTTGTAAGGTTGGCTGTCATCCGGGACAACTATGACTTCGTACCAACTTCGTAGGGTGTCTACTTGAATGTCCGCCTATAATTTCACTATTGTTCGGCGCCCTCCTCCGCCGAATCCGATTCGTTTTCTGGTATCCACCTCGTAGAGAAAGTTGTAGGCGTTTGCGATTGACTCCTGCCTCTCGACTCAATCGCTTCCTAGGTCGATAAAAGCGTAGACCGCTTTCCCGTTCACATATACCGTCTTGTGGTACACACTGCCGTCTTCTCGCACCCACAGCTAGCTTGCTCTCTTCTCTTGGTAAGGTCCACTGGAGCTCTGACCTGTTGGGTACCCACTTACTATGGAGTTACCGGATATATGTCCGTCCTCATTGCACTTGAAGAACTTGATACTGGCTGTCATTGGTGTTCTGCGTCTTCCCTGTTCTGGTATTCATTAATGTGCTTGTAGTTGGTTCTCTACCCCGTCTGCTTGGTGGGCAACTTCGTTCAATGTGTCCAATCTGGTTACACCTAAAGCATCTGATCGCGGATAATGTTGGACTTCCTGAACTTGTCTCCGGCGTTCCGGTTGCGATCACAATGCGCCTTGCGGTTGATATCTGCCTTCTCTGCGGTGTTACACTTTCGTTCCACCGAATTTTCTGTAGGTGCTCCCGTATGCTGTCGGGCTGCGCTACTTTCAACATATCGCGACACTCCGTGTTCGTTATGCCTCGTACCGCGTATTTCACAAGAGTCCTCTCGTCCAGCTGAACTCTCGAGACGATCACTTTCATGGCGTATACAAATTCCTCTGTGTCCTCATTCGCCATTTGTTTTTTATTCCGCAAACGTTCGTACAGATCGGCTGCACCATCTTCCGTCAGGAAATTATTTAGTAAATCGCATAGGAACTCCTCTAATGATGAGTGAAGAACTCCCATGCCACAGAGTTTTGCTGCTCCTGCCAGTTTACTGATGGGTGCCATGACGAGCAGTCTTCCATCTAGTTGGTAAACATTTGTAATTTCCCGGACTCTGCTTACATATGCCGTGGAGGATAGTCCTGCTGTATACCTAGGGTCGAATACACAGAACATCTCGGCCACATCCTTCACCGTAAATCCCGTCCTTGATATCGTTTACTCCTCTGTGGCGCTTATTCTTTGCTCTGGCGCAGGCGTCTGCTCCCTCCGTTCATTTGCTCGGATGAGCTGGATTTTCCCCACTTTGTCTTCATGGCTTCAGTTTCTTCACTGTGTTTTGTTCGTCGTTATCCGCTGTCGTTTCGTCTTTGGTATAACCTACTTCCTTGCTGCTCTCACTTGGTTCGTTTCGCATAGTCCTTCGTGGACTACCAACTTATACAGGATCTGGGTCTTCTCTTTTTCTCCCCTTAATCCACGCTTCTTCGACTCGTCCATGGCTTTTTTTATTCTATTGGCTTTGCTTGTGCGCTGGATCTGGGCTTCTTTGGGCTAAATCCCTCTTCTGAAGTTGTAAAAAGGGGGGGTGGGAACGACGATCCTTGTCCCTGTTCAATCCAAGTTGACATGCGGTCTCCACGTGACACCCCTAGATAGCTACTACGTCAAGTAGTGAACCAATGCATGCAGCGATATCCTGAGAAAGGTTGGCGCAAGACTAATAACCTTGCCCGGAAAAACGAATTATTATGGGCAAACTAACAACCCTCGGATGTGGACTGGATACAAGACGACGACCACAGAAACGAAAATGGCTAAACGATTTAAAAAATTTCTCATGAAACGTCCGCTCACTATACAGAGATCGAGCTGCACAGCAGCTAGCCGATGCCCTGTCCGAATATAAGGCAGACATAACAGCATTACAAGAAATAAGATGGACGGAGAGTGGTGTTATTAAAAGAAACGATTATGACATTTATTACATCATCATCACCATCGGCACTACATCCGGGAGCTGGTCTTGTCCCTATTTAGCGAGTCCCGAGGCATTTTAAATTTTCCATAATAATTTGTTTTTCCGGGCAAGGTTATTAGCCCTGCACCAATGACATTTATTACAGCTGCCATGCAAAACACCATGTGCTCGGGGTAGGCTTTCTAGTCGGTCAAAAACTGAAGCCTGCCGCCATCGGCATTAATGCAATAAACGAAAGACTATGCACTCTTCGCGTGCGAGGCAAGTTTAACAACATAAGCCTCATAAACGTTCACGGACCTACAGAAGAGTCTCCTGACGACGAAAAAGAAGAATACTACGAGAACGTCGAACGGGTCCTCAATGCCTGCCCAAAATACGATGTGAAAATCGTTCTTGGTGATTTGAATGCGAAAATAGGTCGGGAGCCGGTTTTCAGGCACTACGCAGGTTCCCATATTTTGCATGAGAACACTAACGATAATGGACTACAAGGCATCGAACTGGCAGAATCAAAAAACTTGGTGGTTGCAAGTACCAGGTTTCCGCGTAAAGATATCCACAAAGCCACCTGGGTATCACCTGATGGAGCCACTCGCAACCAAATTGACCCCGTATTGATAGATCGCCGCCACTCCTCGATCCTGATGGCGGTACCAACGTACCGGGGTGCCAACGTCGACTGGGATCACTACCTTGTTGGTACAGTTTTCCGAGCGCGAGTTGCCTTACGGAGACGTATTGCATCCGCGGATCAGGTTCGAATCAACACGGTTGTCTTACGCAATGAGAGTACGAGTAACGCCTTTGGCCATGCGCTAAGACTCGCCCTCGAAGAGACGGAAGGAGAGTAAGTCTTGGGGCCAGAATGCCGGGCGTAGAAGAGAAATGGACACGCCTTAAGAATACTGTCATTAGTACTGCCAACTCCATCTTAGGCAGTAGTCGTAGAGATCGGAACGACTGGTTTGATGATGAGTGCAAACTAGCGACTGAACGTAAGAGTGCTGCATACCGGGCAATGCAGCAGTCTCATAGGACGCGGGTACGCGAGGATAACTACAAAGAGCTCAGAAGATCTGAAAAAAGACTTCACAGACAAAAGAAAAGTGCCTGGGAAAAAAACCTTGTCTGCGAAATAGAGAAAAGTAGAGAGCGAGGTCCGCACCAGGCGCGGAAGTTCTACCAAATAATCCGCAGAATGACGCGGTACACACCACGCTGCACTTACTGCAAGGATAAAGAGGGTAATCTGATCACCGATCCTGAAGGCATTCTGGAGCGATGGGAAGTGCACTTCAATGAATTGCTAAATGGTCAGCTCACAGAAGAATTGGAGGCTCCACCAATGCAAGATCAAGACCAAATGCTGCCGCCACCGAGCATTGAGGAAACTTTAAAAGCCATTAGACAGCTTAAATCAAATAAAGCCCCTGGAGCTGATGGCATACCAACTGAGCTGATCAAACAAGGAGGGACAGCGTTACATCACGCAATTCATGAGATAGTGGTGCACGTATGGGAACAAGTGGAGCTGCCGGAAGATTGGCGTCATGGAGTAATTTGCCCCACACATAAGAAGAGAGATATCAGAGTGTGCAGCAACTATAGGGGTATAACATTGCTGAGTACATCCTATAAGATACTCTGCTCTTTCCCACAAGACCGAATAGCCCCATACGCTAAAGCCATCATTGGTCAATATCGGTGTGGCTCCATCCCTGGCAAATCAGCGATTGATCAAATATTCACCCATAGGGCAGGCGATGAAAAAATGTCTAGAATTTAAGATTCCATTATATCATATATTTATAGACTTCAAGGCCGCCTACGGCGGCATCGGCACGGTAGAACTATATAATGACATCAGAGAGTTCGGGATTCCAAACAAATTGATATGATTTTGTAGGTTAATCATGATTTGTAGGATAATCATGAATCCTTCACCCAGATCGAGCAGGCGGCACAAAACCTGGGACTGCACATTAATGAGGGAAAAACTAAGTACATGGTGGTAACTTCAGCGAAGAGAAGACCTAACGTTGACCACACTACCAGGGTAGTGGAGCACGAATTTGAAGTAGTAACTACCTAGGGTCAATAGTATCAGCTGGTAACAATATGGAGGAAGAAATACGCGAACGGCTGATCAAATCCAACAAAGCCTACTATGGTCTGTTAAGGCCCCTTAAATCCCAAAACTACTTTGTGCAACTTCTACTTGGTAGTAAAATAATAAAAATGGCGTTGGCGCCGGATAAAATAATAAAACGTCAACGGCGAAAAATAATTCAAATTGATTCGACGAAAACCTCCGAAGACGAGAAGTCAAGAAAAAGATAACGGAAGCAGCATCGACGTCAAACTAAAATCAAGTGTCGAAAGTGATTAAGCGAACCGAACTCAAACGAAAGTAACATCGGACATTCAATTGTTGACAACGCTGTAATCGACGTTAATTGTGAGAACGAGTACACATCCTGCCTTGACTTAGAATAGGACCTGATATCGCAGCCAAAGTTGGATTGAAGATGCTGCAAATGCCGGTAACCATAGCAACGCTAAAGTTCTAAGGAAAAGTGAAGGACAATCAAAGCAGTAAACCTGAACAACAAGCGGAACAGGGGATCAACAGCTCAAAGCCCCCTGCAACCTGACACCAAGCAACAGCATCAACAGCAACACTAAGTGACCGCTCCACGGCCACCCAAGCAAGTCTTTTCACTTACTCATTATTAAAGAATAAATAAAATACCTTAAAATATATTACCATCAAAAATTATATTACAGAATTATTACTAATATATTGTGAATATATCAAATTGTGTATACAACATATAACAATGGAAGGAGACACCGCGGCGGACCTTGTCTGCGATTCCACCGGCCTGAGACCCTGGAACACCTCATATAGGTATTCCAGCCATAAGCCACCATGGCCCAATTAAGCGGCAACTAAAGGCAATGCACGCCCCACTACGCCGCCACACTTATCATGTGCATCAACTACACTTCGGAGCGCGCATCCCTTACTCTAGAGACCCTGAGGTTGGACACAACCAACCCCACACCAGGAGCGCCCTTAAACCAGTCTTCCAACTTCAGCCAAGCGCGACCGGCCGGAACCTCACCTCAAGTTGCCGTTCGGTAGAGATCGCAGCTACCGCTACATTGGCACCAATGTACCGGTCCTCCCTCGATCGGTAAGCCGCGCAACTGGGTGCCCGCCCCCTTCACCAGTCCCAGCGGTAAGCAATTCGCCATACAAACGTATGGACGAAAGACACCGACTCTGGACTCGGGTCTCCTCTTCATCTCACACACGGCAACCTGTCGCTTCGGATGAGACTAATCCTGGGACAACCCCCCCCCCCCCCCCCACACACGCCACTTCGCCACTGCGGATGTGGGCGTATTTCCGATGGGCTCCGACCTATTCGGACGATAAACCTGTTGGTCCAAGCGACCGACAACAGGCCAATGGACCACGCCGCACAGCCTTGCCCTTGACGGCATCAACGTGGTAACGACCGAGTCCACACTAGTATCGACCCAGGCCCTTACTATGACCCAGGATCTCGTCACACGAGTTCCCCCAACATTATGCAAGGGCACCTTGTTTTCCAAGCGTACGTCCATCCTCTCATTACCGCACTACCCATTCGAGCATCCCTTCGGCCCTACCTTTTATTCGTGACTACCTCACTGGGGGGGGGGGGGGGGGGGGGGGGTATAGTTGCGGCGCCGCCAAACCCCACGGCTCACTCACCTGAAAAACCCCCATAACTTTCATCAAATCTCATAACTACACTAATGCAATCGCATTAGCACCTTAAATGCAATGCTTCACGCATTAAAGAGATCAAATCTTTAATATAAAAGTCCCTGGAAAAGAAAACTTACCTTTCATGCATCTCTTCGCACACAATACCCTGTAAGATTTCTTTTCTACCTTTTCAGCAATCCCAAAACCTATTTGGTATCTTCGGTTGGCAGGCAAATTCCAACTTTCCCACACCTGCATAAACATTTCCTACTACAAGGACATTAATGCTTTCAACGCATTACATGAAAATTCCTGAAAGATTCTGTTCGTGTCCACACATGTATTATAAGTAGGAAAACTATTCCGACACCATTGTTTGCCAAGCAAATTTGTTCCTCATTTGCACCCTTATCTTCCCACATGCACGTATCTTGCAGACCCTTTTTCCAAGGGACAAAAGCAATGCGCGCATCTAGCGTCTAGTGCCATAAAACCGAATTCCTACGCATGTAAACATGTATAATATCCAACCAATGATTTGTTTTCCCACTATCAAACAATCTCCAATTCCTTTATCTGCCGCAACGAATTTCCCTGCATATACAAATGCAAGCAAGGGATTCGTTTTGACCACCGACCCAAAATACGATATACAATTCTCATTGTATAAAGTATTGTAATACATTAGCACCTCTTTCGAATGGCGATTCGTATATTTACACAAGGGCATCACTCATCTAAGACTTTTATGATGCCCTCGTCTCATCTTTTCTCTTACCACATTTCTTCGAAGCATTTCTATTTATTTAGACGCGATGCTCTTCATAGACAACGATCTTCTCGATCCCTTTATCCGCCTGCCTGCTTCGTTTTGTCATTGCCTTCGCCACACCACAAACTCACCCCAAACGAAGGTTGTATCGCTGAGTCAAATTACATCCACAGACCAGCACGGTCGTTGTCGCTCCCGCTTTCCGTCGCGCAGCGGAGAAGGGTATATACACAGAAATCGGGTCGTGAAAGAAGTGTTTCACCGTGTTTAAAATTTGTAAAGATCAATTGAATGTGAAATAATAAGTTCTAAGTGAAGTATAAAAACACCAACATATGTAATAACGGCTAACAACAAAGATAATCACGTCGGAAATAAACTAAAAATTCATTAAGAACCACGAGTGTTTAATTTTTGATTCTTTTTGGGTGAACAGTGTTCGGTAGCGGAACAATTAGTGAACAATTGATTTGGCACCAGTTTTGATTTTCTTCCGGCGGAACAGCGGACCTTTGTGACAGTGAAAGTGGTGGGTTGGTAGTAGAACTCGCGTCCACGACTACCTACCCCACAGGCCAAGACCGGATCCCGGTTGTAGTGCCTATGATGATGATGAAGTTGTAAAAGGTTAGTTTTCTTTATTTATTCTAATAATGGTAACAAAGGGTCTTATGCTTATATTAATAACCCTGACGCTCACCACTGGAAAAAGAGAGACCGAGTGCCCCACATGTCCCACATACTGCATACTCAACGAACAGTGAAGTTAGCGTTCGTTCAGTGCCCGAGAACACACGTAGACGTCAGTCGCGCCAGAGTCGGGGTTACACTGGACAAAATTGTTCTTCACTATTTAAAATTACGGCTAGTGGTGGGAAATGTGCATTACATGTTTACATTTCTCAACCTTTCGTTTCCCCGTGCGCACACTCATGTAAAAGGAAATTGTTCACATGCGAACCCTTTGGGTCGGGGCTAAATTCGAATTCTTAATCTAATTCGTGCGTTTGTTGGCATGAATTATATTAACAGAAGACATTTCAATGAACTTCGAATTAAATAATAAATAATTTGCGTTTATTTGGCTTAAATCAGTAAAGTTGTAAACAAATATGCACAGAATCTCTTGCATGAATGTCACATCGTCTTCAAAAACCTATCAAATGTCATTTGTCAAAATGGCCATAATTTAGCACATACCTGATGGAAATAATTTCACGGGCATTCACCAGCGAATTCGTAGAAAATTTGTTTTAGCGCTTTTGGAATGAAATTTCAGCCACCTTTGTCTACTTGTTTTATTGCACTTCATTTCTTTTTGGAACTCAAATGTTTTTAACGGAAGAATTTTAACCCAAACAATACGAGCTGTCATCCACTGGTACATCAGCTGATGACTGTCAACATAAAGATCTCTGTTTAGTTTGAATTGTATTCCGTGAAACTGAAATTTGTTTATTCTCAGTTAAAGAAGGCATTTGTCTATGTTAATTCGCAATGGTCCAATCTGATAAGCTGCAGGTTCAGTGTGAAGAAGAATCTGATACATTTCCTCATTGTGCACATGGTCCCATGCTGTTCTTTTATAAGAAGTCTGCTCCAAAAGAAGGATACTTTGCCTGTTCAGCTCTCCGGGATAGACATGCGTGCTTGCGTCGATATACCATAAGTGACCTATCCAAGGGTGTTAAAGCGCGACGAGCAACTGTTGATATTAATGGGTACAAGAAGTTGAGACGGATGGTGAGAGTCAAACAAGGAATGACAATTATAAAAGTTTTGTAATAGTTTCTGCATTTTGTTTTAGATTCTAAGCGCTCCAGAATCGGATCGCCGCTATTGCCACACTTGTAGCAAACCTTATCTTCGACAGGACAACAATCAACATATTGACCATGAAATTGAAAGGAAGTTAAGTGATGATTTAATGGTCAATCCAACGTATTTTTTAAATCCGATGAATAACGACAAAGCTGAGGCCCAGTACTTCTTCGATGACAATTCCCTTAAATTATTTGCAACCTGCCTGGAAACTTGCAATATCAGGTAAGATCTCCTGTTATTATAGTCTTGTAATGGTTGCCTCTCTTAGTGGGTGAAGGAGTTAGGGAGATTGCAACGACTGTGCATCAGTTCAACTGAAGATTCTGCTATCGTTGCATTTGGGCAACAAACTTAATATTTATTTCCGTACATGCGGCAAGGGGATTTAATTGTGAAGGAATTTAGTTCTTATATTATATTCCATTTCTTTTTTGATTCTTACTCTGATGATGCGTTAGAGAATGTGTGGGGCTTTTCAGGGCCCGAAGAGCCATGCATCGCTCGATCCCCACCATTCCCAGCGATGCGACTTACCTTGAAGTCGAATTTTCAGCAAGATTATGCAACCTTGCTACGGCATTAACCGCCAACCAATTCGCTGGAATTAATTCGGTTATCCCCAAGGATAACCGACATAAATATATATTAGGCAGCTTACCTTTTTTGGGGGTTTTTCCAAACCTCTTCCCCACGGTCATTCCTAAAAGCATAATTCACGGCAAGATTATCATCTTGCCATGACATCAATTCATCAACCGAGCTTCCGCGACCGAACAATGGATGGCACATATCCACCAACACACGCTAATCTTTCCGTGTGTTATTTTCGTACCCATTCATTGCCCTAGCATTATTTCGGGTTGCTTGCACACCTGCAAGCCAGATTTCCAACGACATGTCTACGATCTATATTTCCTAAAGTAAAGAAGATCAAATCAAACATTGGCCTTTCAGGCGCGCGTATTTGCTTGGATCTTAGCATGACCGATTTTATGATCCGTTGCCGTTTCTTGGAACGATCACCAGCATCGGTCATGGCCACCAATTTTAGTTTACACAAAGTAAACATTCAAGCGGATACTTTCGCCTGACAGTGCTTTCAACGGGATTAACATATCCCTAAGATAACATGCATCGAATCATACGACCGAAATTTGTTTATTCTAGATGATCTAACAACGGCCATGCCCAATGTTCGTTTCATTTTTCCAAGATAGATTTCTGCCTTCGGCAAGGGTTTTATTGACTCACGTCAATCAAAGAATCTATCCCTTGCGTATGGCGGCAGTTTATCTTGCCCAAACATGTAGCAGCGGATTCGATCTGCTACATGAGTTTTTCCCTTTTCCTTTTGTGTGGACCTTCGCCATTGGCGGCGAATCCTTTAGGTTCGTTTTCGTTGGATGTCGGTAAAGAGACATCCAATAACCAGTCAGATTTTTACCACACAACGGGACACACGTGCTCAACTATTGCGTCACTCAAAGTCGTGAGTCGAAGTGCAAATTCAAATAACATATTCAAAAAAAATCCGTTTGTTACCTGTTCTCGCGAAATTGGCGTTAAGGCGGAGTATAGCTTTGTGTGACTTTTTGTGTTTGTTTTCTTGTTGGCTGTATAAGATTGGATACGAAAAAAATCAATAATATTCAAAGCTGTGAAGAATGACTAGTTAACCAACTAGTTCTCATTATTTAGAATAAATTGTTATGCAGCAAAGTGTTACATTCTTAAGCAAGGTCAATAAAAGAACGTTCGATTCAATAGACCCAAACAGTGCCTTTTATTTACTCCTGGTGATCGATGTGTTGCGGTTTTTGTTTCTTTTTCACGGATCAAGTTCATCAGTGAATTTTTATTTTACTCTCTTTTGGATTCCGGGATATTTGGTGGGTCGTGCTCGTCGGAATAACTTTTAGAGGACGGAAGCAGTGACAATCAGTGGTGTTGTTAGTGAAACAGCACCGTACGCCGGTGCACCCTACTAATAAACAATCCACAAATGAACAGTGAAACCTCTGAATAACAAGTTTGATTTTACTTGGCATGCGGACGTTTATTCCTCACAAAGTAAGGAGTATCGACCCAAGTTGCGATATCCAGGTATTAAAGACCAATGTACATTGATAACTCCGTTCCTTATTCTCTACCCCTTCTTATGCTTGCGCTGTGCTCTCCCTATTCCCCTTTTGTATGTGCGCTAAAAAAAGTCGAAAGTGACCCAATTCCAGGTGGAGGAAGGGAATCAAGACTAAAGAGTTAAACTTCCAGCTATATACTAAGAATCATACAGAGGGGGACCGAAGGAGAATCACTAGGGTGTGAAGTGCAAGCCGCATATTCAACGCATAAAGTTCTTACACGACCGAAAAGTAACACAAAAATACTTCACTTTTCTTCTAAATACATTTCTCGAAAATTGTGACGGACATCAATATCTCCATCTCCTCATTCATTCTTACGCCTAAAGCTATAATAACTTCTATTCTGTTGAAGATCACCTTGGCATTGATTAATTGTCAATTTTTGAAATACCATAAAATCAATCTTTCTTACTGGACGCCAAAATCTGTTTCATGGAACAACTGGAGGCCTTGTGATCATCACCATCATCATCATCATCATCGGCACTACAACCGGCCTCCGGTCTTGCCCTTATCCGGTGCAAATCCGAGACCTGTTAAATTGTCCACAATAATTCATTTTTTCGCGCAAGGTTATCTTGTCTTTATTTAAGATACCCAAAACGGATTGCACACAGTGCGGGAAAACTCACTGTTTTCCTTTTTTTTCGCACCTCTGTCTGCGTCCCTCAGGCATCGATACTCTCGATTGATTAATAATCTGTGGAGAGTTTTTCATTGTCTTCTTTAAGTATTTTCTATGAAAAAAATTGGAAAAAAAATGGTCGTAAGTGAGAATAGTCGTAAGTCGAACGGTCGTAAGTCGGGGACTACCTGTACATATATTTCCGATTTTAATCTACCAGGATATAACTTAGTGCCACTGTTCTTTTCACATCGCTCTGTTCTAACCCAGAATTTAATTTCTCTTGGTTAAAACTACACGTTCGTAAGCATATCATTCATTACTGCTTTCTTTACAGAAGCCCAAACTTTGATAGAAACGCATCCTTTAACGAATTTGATGCTCTGTCTGATTCTATCGATAGAATCTTGACCCTATATCCGCACACTGAAATCGTTATTGCGGGTGATTTTAATCTGCATAACTCTGTGGCTTCGTCACTCCGGAACAACACCCGAAGGTCAATCATCATCATCATCGGCACCACAAGCGGGAACCGGTCTTGGCCCGAAGTTCAATATGCCCAGCTTTTTGCTGATTCAAATAGCTTAACTCAACTTGTCAATGAGACAACACGGGTACCAGATATATATGGTCATTTCGCCAACACACTGGACCTGTTTCTCACCTCCCACCCAAACAAATACCCAATTGAAGTTTCTTCTCCCTTGGGCACTTCAGACCACTGTGTCGTGTCAGCTAAATTTCCTAACCAACAGCAACGCTAATGATAAAGCTCCCAAAAGAACAGTATGGTTCTGCGAGAAAGGCAACTGGGAAGGTCTGAACGACTTTTTTGAGAGGTTCAATTGGTAGTTATTTTGTGGGGAGGAAGTATTGCGACATTGGCACTGGTTAACTTCCTCCTCCATCATATATATGTTCCTCGTGTACCAAAAGAAATTGAATTCACCGCAATCTGTTCACCAACACAAGGAGTTAAACTCTGCCACAAGACAGTTAAATGAAAAACACTCGAGTTAGTTTGTTAATTAAATGATTACTTTTATTCACTGGTGATGACGTAAGCACGAACATATTATTATAAAACGGACGCACCAGAACTAAAATTACTTTCAAATTAAATCCGCGCGCTTACTCCACTCGACTTAGTATTTCTGCGTCCCCGAGCGCAAAACGAGGACGGGAGATCACATGACCATTGCGGTCAGAGGTTGGAATTTGACTCAGCGATCGTCATCTCATGCAGAGATGATTTCGCTAAGGAAAAAAAGGAAGAGAGAGAAAAACTCTTCTCTTAAGGGTGTGAATATATCCTTGCCAAGGATATGTTTTATCTCCCACAAGTGTAACGTAGAGTCTCTCTTATGGGAACAAGAAAACCAGATCTCGTAATAAAGGTCATGGTGGTATGTGTGGGATCGTTCAGATAGATGCGATTCACACGTGCAGTGGAACGACGAAACAGGCAGGCGGCAAAGACAATAGGGAAAAATGACCAAATGCGCCGTTGGTAATGCGGGTCATTGTTTACACGATGCCTCGTCGCTATTTTCGACGTTAGGAGAAAAAGGTGCTAAAAGCAAATTGGATGTTTATGGCATCTCTGGCTGCAGTAGAAACCGGGTTCAAATTTGCATTAGGAAATGCTGGAGAATTTGGTTTCAGCGTCTATTGCACTAATTATATGCAGCTGCTTGGGTTGTTTATTGATGGGGTAAAAAGGTCGCCAACCAATGTGTATGAAAGGGATTTATTGTACACATGAATGAAGCTGGATATAGGCGACGCAATATTTATGGTCTCTGTCATGACGGTTACATTGTATGCAAACCGAATCATCTTGTTTACAGGAATTTGTCTGGTACCGAATTGGTTTAGAATACCAGATAAGCAAAGAAAGATGGGATGCATGAAAAGGTAAGTTTTCTTTGTAGGGATTTTTTATTATCATAGATTTGATCTATATGATGCGTGAAGCATTTTCAGATGCTAATGCTGTTGCATTAGCGAAATCAGGATTTTTGCTGAATGTTATGGGGGTTTTACGGTAAGTAGACAGTGGGGATTGGCGGACTGCCACAATTTTTCCTCCATAACGATGTCGACTCTATAGCGGACACATTGACAGACACGATTCTACTTGGCATACGGACCTTTATTCCACACAGAGTAAAGAGTATCATACCCAAGAGCAATTTGTGGTTCGATTCTGGGTGCAGAGAAGCCATTAAGCCCAAAGAGTTAGCTTCCGGTTGTATAAATCAAACAATACTGAGTAAAACCGGAAAAGATTTAAAAGACCTAGGAATGACTGCAATGCGTACATTCAACGCGCCAAGTTCTTGCGTGACCAGAGAGTGAGACAAAAAATACTACACTCTCCCATAGGTAGTAGAAACTTCTGGGCATTTGTGAAAAACATTCAAAACTCAGTTTCTTCATTCATTCCATCGCTTATGGTCGATGACAAACCAGTCACCAGTGCAATAGAGAAGACGGATCTACTTGCTGCACATTTTGCAACCAACTCAACGCTGCCTGATACCACATCAGTTTCACCTCAACTTGAGTATAAGCAGCACACCATGAGCCAGATTCGCTTCCGAACGGGTACTGTTGTCCGCGCACTCAAAGAGCTAAACGCACACAAATCCGCTTGTCCGGATGGCATCCCCCCAATCTTCTTGAAGAGATGTTCCTCTTCACTCACCAAACCACTGCGGAAACTCTTCCATTTGTCCTATCCTACTGGTCGTTTCCCAAATAGATGGAAGTCAGCGAACATTCAGGCAGTTCCCAGAAAGGGTGACAAATAATCCCTTTCTTCTTATAGACCCATAGTACTAACTTCTATTCTCTCCAAGGTAATGGAATCTCTTATCAACCGTCAACATTCGAAATATCTGGAATCAAATGATCTCCTCAATTACCGCCAATATGGCTTTCGTAGCAACGGGTCCACAGGAGATCTGTTGGCGTACCTTACCGAAAAGTGGAGCCATTCCATCCACTACCTCGGGGAAAGCAAGGTAGTCGCATTGGATATTTCAAAAGCCTTCGACAGAGTTTGGCATCCAGCCCTTTTGTCAAAATTGCATTCATATGGAGTGGACAATTCCCTGATCCAATGGATAAGAGACTATCTTTCTGGTCGTTCAATCCAAGCGGTTCTTGATGGTGTCAAATCTGTCTACCATCAAATTAATGCAGGTGTTCCCCATGGTTCGGTACTCTCACCCACTATCTTCCTCATCTTTATAAATGATCTCTTGTCAATTACTCACAACCCAATTCACTCGTTTGCTGATGATAGCACGTTGAGTTTCTCATACTCATACGAACATTCCCGGCCAAACTCTTCGAACGCCAATACCAGCCAGCAACTTATGCTTAATACATTGAATTCAGACCTCAACAAGATATATCAGTGGGGATTATCTAACCGAGTAGAATTCAATGCCCTAAAAACTCAGTGCTGCCTCTTGTCGTCAAAGGTGAACCCCAAAGTAAATATACTGTCGATGAACGGCACTTGCATCGACGAAGCCAAGGAATTATCAATCCTAGGCACTCGAATTAATTCGACTCTTAACTGGAATGACCACATATTTGAAGCTGCGAAAAGTGCAGCCAAATGTATGGGATTCCTTAAGAGATGCAAAAGATACCTCACTCCATCCAACCTGGCCACTATTTACAAGGCGTATATTCGTCCCAAAATGGAGAGGCGCATCCAAACTCCACTACACGTGCTCGACAGGATGCAAAAGCGAGCAGTGAAACTTATTGGGGACCCAGCCGTAAGTCAATCAATTCCGCCCTTAGAACACAGGCGCAACGTATCATGCCTATCTATTTTCTTTAGGTATTACCGTGGTCGTTGCTCAACTGAACTTGCTGAATGTGTTCCGCCCCTTCAGACATTTTCCCGCGATACCCGTCAATCTGTTAATGCGCATCACTTCACGTTGAAAGTGGACTTTAGGCGCACAAATAAACATAGAGTTATTCTTTAGCCGAACCACACGAATGTTTTTGATGAATTTAAAGTTAAACAAATCTACATGAGCAAATAATAAGAATATTTCCAAACTGACACAATATTGTTATTGTGACGCATATGACAATCAGTACTAGAATATTCTAGAAAGTACTGGAACACTGGAGACCATGAGCTAGAATTCGAGGCAGTGGAACGGACGGAAACGAAACGCCGGATCAGAATGAGGAAACGGCATAAATACGTCGCACGCAGATCGGGAAGAAGTAAAAAGTAGGAAGTAAGCAGTCAAAGACGCGATAAGTACGGAAGCGATGTCAAGAAATCGTAAAGTGTACGGTAAAAGTAACGGTTGTTATTAACGGACTAATAAAGTGTTGCATTAATTCAAAATCGATTTAACGGCTCTTATTTATTAAAAATAATTAATCCAGCGAACCCTAAGCTCGCAACAATTGGTGTCAGAAGTGGGATTAAGTATTGGTGAAGTAAATAAGTCTGTGAAAGTGTGTTGTGACGATGTCAGATCGACATTTGGAGGATCTTCACGTTCCTGAGTTGAAGAAGGAACTTCAGGGACGGAATCTGGATAGCATAGGACAGAAGCAAATTCTTTGGCAGCGTCTGCAAGCAGCAATGGAGGAAGAGGGTATTGATGTCGACACATATGTTTTTACGATTGGGCCAGACTGTCCGGATGGAGAAGAAACAGCGAGTCAAGATGGTGCCAATGTAACGGACAAGAGTTGGACATTTCGGAAATGTTCAGGATGATGATGAAAAAATTGGTCGCGCAAGCTACAGACATTAACACAAAATTGGACGCACAAGCTGCAGATGCTAATGCGAAGTTGGATGCCCAAAATTCAAAATTCGACGCACAAGCTGCAGATCTGAATGCAAAATTGGATGCCCAAACGCAGTGGATGAAATGTAATTTTCAACACTTTAAGGAAGAAATTCAGTCAAAAATTCGAAACGAAGTAGAAAATCTGGATCAAAAAGTCATCGACGAAATAACGCGAATCGAAAAGAGACTTGAATGCGTTGAGAGAAATAAGACATCGCCTAGCAATCAACATGACTACAAAGATACAAGGATACAACCGCCAACCTTCGATGGAACGGGACCCTTCTCCGTATTTATACGTCAGTTAGACGCCGCGGCCAATTATAATAAGTGGTCGGATGAGCAAAAGTCAACATCACTAATCTTGTCACTCCGCGGGGCGGCTGCAGAATTGTTACAAACCATACCAGCAGAGAAGGAAACAGATTTCCAAGCGATAAGAGACGGCCTTGAACCTAGGTATGGAAACAACCACATGCAGTAAGTCTACCGCATGCAACTGCGGAGCAGAACGCAGAAACCTGGAGAAAATCTTCAACAGTTGCAGGCAGATATTGAACGATTGGCAAACTTGTCTTATTTAAATATGACTAAGGAATTTCTGAACGAGGTAGCAATGGATGCATTTATAAACGCACTCCAAGAACGTGACTTGCAACAGGCCGTTCGTTTGGCGGGAAAGAAGACGACTAATGAAGTACTGGCGTTCGCATTGGCATATGAATCTGCTAAACTGGCTACCAGGAGTACATATAGAGTCCGAGAAATGTCTGTCGAAGAATGTTCCTGCCAAAGAATCGGGCATGTACAACGGAGAATCCCGAGGCCTGATATGAAGTGTTGGACATGCGGCGAAGTCGGCCACATCGTTGTTGACTGTAGGAAACGTCGACGAATGAATGAAACATCAAGTGACAGAATTGTTGTTCATGCGCTAATCATAAGTGGAGACTATCAACGGACCAACCTGAGGCTAATAGCTCGGGAAACTTGTAAGGGCAGACTTTGCGGGGCGAAAGTCGCCTAGTGGAATATGTAGCCCCAGCATCGTAAATGTATCACAACTCCAACGGGATAACCAAAGTTTGGTTATAACTACGATTGTTAATGCAAGGATAACAACAGTGACAATCGACACTGGAGCAACGAGATCCATAATTCGGCCGGATGTCGTCGGCAAAATAGCCCTTAATAAAAATAGAAGATACGCTTTGAAGACTGCCACAGGAGAATGTTCTACAGTCTACGGAGAAGTGGAGAGCATAATAGTGATGGGCAATATTTCCATCTCCCACAATTTTAGGTTGCCGATATTACGGACGAATGCATTCTTGGAATGGATTTTATGAAGGAGCATCAAGTTGTTCTAGATATCGGTCAAAGAACACTACGAATTGGTAACTTGGACGAACAATTGCGAAGACTGAAATGTTATGTGCGTGAGGAGGATGAGATCGCAGCTCGTTCAGACTCGGTAATTTGGACCAGTCTCGAGAGTGATCCCGGTGACAATCGATTTTACATCACCGAAGCTCTACAAAATCAGACCGAGGGGCCGGTCGCAGTAAGAAAAGGAGAGGTAATCGCAGAATGTGCACCCGTATCAATGATAAGCTCAATTCAGACAAGGGGAGAGGACCATTCAATTCAACAGCCCGCTGGTGCATCCTCTATAGTTAATAAGTTGATGTCCCAGAAAATGGAATTAACAGGCCGAGGAAAGGCAAGCGTTAAATCACTCCTGAACGATTTTTCTGATATTTTTGTGACAGGAAATGATGAATTCGGACCCACCGGTATAGTTAAACATCGCATTGACACGGGTGAATCGAGACCTATAAGACAGCCACCTCGTCGACTACCATTGGCCAAACAATCAGAAGTAGGCAACATGATTCGAGAGATGGAAGGAGTCATCGAAAAATCATCGGATGGGGCAACTAGATTTTGTGTCGACTACCGCCGATTAAACGACGTTACGAAAAAAGACAGTTACCCACTTCCTCGAATCGGCGACACACTAGATATCTTTTCTGAAGCTCAGTGGTTTTCAACATTGGACCTAAAAAGCGGTTACTGGCAAGTGGAAGTGAAGGAGGAGGACAAGGAGAAGACAGCGTTTATTACCGGAAACAGACTTTATCAATTCAACGTGATGCCTTTTGGATTGTGTACTGCTCCAAGAACGTTTGAACGATTAATGGAAAGTATTCTACGGGGACTTACATGGAAGACATGTCTTGTGTACTTGGATGATATCATCGTTGTTGGAAGGAATTTACCAGACCACATCAATAATCTGCGCTCCGTCTTCGAACGACTAAAACAGGCCAACTTAAAGCTTAATTCGAAGAAAAGTGAACTGTTCCAAAGAAGAGTAAAATTCCTGGGACACATCGTTTCATCTGCAGGAGTTCAAACGGAACCTGATAAGATAGCAGCCGTCCGAGAGTGGCCTACTCTAGAAGACAAGCAACAGCTGAGAAGCTTTATGGGATTAGCCACATATTACCGACGGTTTGTTAAAGGTTTCGCCAATGTGGCTAAAACCCTACACGAACTAACGGGTAAAGACAAGAAATTCAATTGGACAGAAAAGTGTGAGGCAGCATTCAACACATTGAAGGCCGAGTTATGTAAGACTCCGACATTGGCATTCCCAACTTCGGACCGCCGATTTATATTGGATACTGATGGAAGTAACACAGGAATCGGAGCAGTGTTGTCACAGGAAGTCGATGGTAAAGAGAGAGTTGTCGCATATTATAGTCGAGTTCTATCTAAGCCAGAGAGAAACTACTGCGTAACATGAAAGGAACTGCTGGCTGTCCTAGAAGCCGTTAAGAATTTCCATAAGTACCTCTACGGACGTCGATTCCACCTTCGGACGGATCATCCTGCCCTGAAATGGTTGTTAAATTTTAAGAATCCGGAAGGACAAATAACTCGATGGATCGAACGACTTTAAGGGTACATTCTCATTAGTTGGGTAAAACCACATACCAACCAGTAAACTTTTTCGATTTTTTGTTTCAGATAAATATTATGACCTGTAGGACAGCCGCCATCGAGGTCTTTTATTTCGCAGCGGTCTACGGCGCAACGTGCTCCTCCCTCGGGGTTATCATGAAATTAATTGAAAATTTTTTAAAAGTTACTTAAAAGTACAATAAATATACCTGGAAAATCGCGTGTCTAGATTTATTACTTTCCTAAAAAAAAAAACATGAAAATAGCCTATTTTTTGGCCTTACTGATGAGAATGTACCCTTAAACGTACGATTTCCAAATTTCCCACCGTCAAGGGAAGGTGCATAATAACGCTGATGCTCTATCAAGAAGACCATGTAAGCCAGATTGTAAACATTGTCATAGAACGGAAGAGAAAGAAGAGGCGTACGACTTGCGAAATGTACAAGTAGAAGTAAATTAAAAATTATGATCTCGCTTCTACCGGCTTCACATGGGAGATGACGTCGAGTCTTGGTGTAGGAAGTGCACAACTTCCACTGCGACCAAAGGACCAACAGCAAAACCAAGGAGCACTATGAAGCAGTACAACGTGGGTGCCCCTTTCGAGCGAATTGCGATTGATATCTCAGGACCATTCCCAAAAACCAACGACAACAACAAGTACATGTTGGTCATCATGGATTACTTCAGCAAGTGGGTGGAAGTCCTTCCAATTCCAAACCAAGAAGCAACAACCGTCATTGAGCAGCTTATCGATAATTGGATCAGCAGATATGGAGTTCTCTGTGAGCTTCATTCCGATCAAGGCCGACACTTCGAATCACAGATATTTCAAGGCATCTGTGCGGCACTGGGCGTAAGGAAAACCAGGACCACACCCTTACATGCGTAGTCAGACGGAATGGTTGAAAGGTTCAACCGAACAATAAAAGAGCATTTATCGAAGGTCGTTAGTGATCACCAACGAGATTGGGACAAATACGTACAAACCTTTCTCATGAGTTATAGATCGGCTAATCACTATACGACAGGCCATTCTCCAGCAAGAATTATATTTGGACGAGAGATACGATTACCAGCCGATCTGCGATTCGGAATACCTCCAGAAGTCATAGATAAGACCGAAGACTACATAGCCGAATGGGGAAATTGCCTCGATGAGATTCATCATTTGGTTCGAAAGCAAATCGAGGTATCCAGTGACAGGATGAAAACAAGGTACGACATTCGAGCCAACGCATCCGGATTTAACGCAGGCGATAACGTGTGGCTTTATAACCCTCATCAGCAAAGAGGAAGATCCCCGAAGTTGCAGCAACATTGGGAAGAACCGTATAAGGTTCTCACAAGAATTAAAGACGTTTTCTGTAGGATTCAGCGAAGACCGAATGTTACGACCACAACCACCCATCCCATAAAAATTACCCTTTTGGAGCTAGTCTCCACCACTAACGGCGATACACGCCAAAAACATCCACTTAAAGGATGTGACATAATGCTAAATTAAAGCATTACCCCATACACCTCGTCCCGCATAAATTGATAGCAAGCAAATCGAACTAAACGTTCGATTTGCACTAATCAATTATACTCCAAGCAAATTGAACTAAACGTTCAATTTGCTCATATAAAAAACTTGGAAATGTAATCATTGAACCAAGGGTTCACCACAACAACCCCTAAGAGCCAAATGTGCAGGCCAGATGCTGTCCTTCAAACAAAACCATTGAGTATCATAAAAATTGAGCGCCAGCACAATGGTTATCTAAAACCATTAAAACCACCAGCGCCAGTTTCCGTTTTAACAAAACTAAGTTAAAACAAACAACAGGCAATAACACATAATGAACGTTCGCCTGGGCGCTAGTGATCTTTTCTTTCAATCGATTTCCCATGGAAAAATCTTTGCCCATTCGGTTAAAGATAACAACAGGCGCAATAAACACACTATTGATTTTTCTTTGTGTTTAATACCGAAAAAAGGTTCAGGCGGGAAAAAGGAAGTATCCTTTGATCTGGCGGAAGGAACCAGATTTCGAAAAAAGAAATGAAAAAGGAGAAAAAACTAGACACGGTGGTTTTTCCAGTTCTTGGCGGAGACGGCCATTAAGGGAGTTGGTTTTTGAAATTTGACGGGAACGGTCCGTGACATGTGTGCGAGCCTAAATAAATTAAGTTAAAGTTGGTGTATAAAGTTAAAGTATTATAAATAATAACAGAAGTGTAACTGAGAGAAGAGTTAAGCCATCGTCACAAAATAAATTAAGTTTAATTAAAGACAAAAGAGTGTTTTACTTAAAGTGAGGGATTCCAACGTGAGTGTGGTGTTTAAAGTGAATGACAAATAGATCATTACACGAACGCCAAGATGAAAGTGGTACATCGTGACCGACTGGCGACTTTTTGTTAACCCAGGAGATCAGTGAACTTAGTTCGGGACGAACTAATCTAGGCGAAGGGTAGTGTGACGCATATGACAATCAGTACTAGAATATTCTAGAAAGTCCGAAACAAAGTACTAGAATATTCTAGAAAGTACTGGAAAACTGGAGACTGTGAACAGTAGAAAATTCGAGGCTATGGAACGGACGGAAACGAAACACCAAATCAGAAGGAGGAAACACGGTATAAATACGTCGCACGCAGATCGGGAAGAAGTAAAAAGTAAGAAGTAAGCAGTCAAAGACGCGATAAGTCGAGAAATCGTTAAGTGTACGGTAAAAGTAGCGGTTGTTATTAATGGACTAATAAAGTGTTTCATTAATTCAAAACCGATTTAACGGCTCTTATTTATTAAAAATAATTAATCCATCGAACCCTAAGCGCGCTACATTATGATGAGATCCTTTCTGGTGAGCATATCAAAAACTTGAGAAACCTCCGATATACACAACCCAAGCAATATGCCACTCACTTCTTTCTATATTTCGGTTAGTTTTTTCTAGCCTCCGCCTCATCAATATTGTTTTTCCACCTACATGCTTGCCTCGATCTTAGCACATTCCATAAAAAAAAAAATTGAAAAAAAAAACTATCAATTAAACCTACGTACATACAGTTGCAAGCTCCCTATCACTTTAGAGAAGACTTTCTAACTGACAAGCCAGTATAATTCAATTTGTTGTGTTGTGAGTTGCACCCAGTTCACCTTTCTCCTTATAAATAGAAAACTCCTTTACCATACGTCACCGCAAACCACAAATTCTTTCAGAAAACTCATCTGTATTGGTGCCCCGCGTCTTCATGGATTTTTAAAAGTCAGCGCTCAAGTGGATTCATTTTTGTTGGACTTCGACCAGAGATATTTCTTCTTCTATGATGACGACCAGTTCGCTTGGTACAATATGTGCAATAATCATTTCTTTGATGACCTTCAAAAGACATCATTCGAAAGATTCCTACAAATGCCCGATTCAGACAACTTGGCTATATTCACAGACCCTCCATTCGGATGCCGTACCGAAGTTATTGCCAATACCATGAAACAACTTACATTCGCTTACCGTTCTATCAACCACCACATGAGGGTTCCAGCAATATTCTGGGTGTTTCCCTACTTCAGCGAGAGATATACGCAAGAGATGATGCCCGAGATGGAGATGTCCGACTATAAAGTTAACTACACCAATCACAACGCTTACAGCAATGGATTAAAAGGTCGCAAGCTTGGCAGTCCTGCCAGATTGTACACAAACGTTCCCTTGGACAAAGTGGTTCTGCCTCCAAACGAAGGCTATAAATATTGTCAGCCATGTCATCGTTGGACTGCCCAAGAAAATGTGCACTGCCATCATTGCAAAATTTGCCCTTCGAAAAACGGCGATACTTACCGACACTGCCCACTTTGTCGAACATGCGTGAAACCCAATTACATACATTGTGGTTCCTGTCAAAGATGCAGCCAAAAAGAAGGACATGATTGCGTCACATATCAACAGTGGATTCGTTGTTGGAACTGTCGAAAGCTTGGACATAATGAAAGTACTTGCCCAATAAAACCCCAACGGGCTAAGTTCAATAAAATGCTTCCTCGTCGCAGTCACTCTTCTAAATCTAACGATGTCAACAGTAGATGTAAATAGCTTTTTACTCATCCCTTGCCAATTAGATAATACAAACTCAATTCAAAGAAACAATAAACTGTAAATAATCTGGTGATTTTATTATACAAGTAACTTTAATAACCAGGTCGAGACTCTTCCTCTGCTCTAAAGCAGTTACTAGGCAATTAAGTAAGGTGACACTGTCTGAATTCCATCATAGTGCGCACTTAGGATTCCAATTAAACACTGTTAAGCCTTCGTTTCATATCCTTTTTGGTTGGACCGTTGGACAACTCTGGTCAGCTGGAGGTTTTTTCAGAGGATTTAAAGTCGCCGGTCGTGTATTCGGTTTCCATGTCGCGTACTTCGATTTTGTGATCCTCCATTGCTTTCTGAAAATAGATGAAGGTCAGCACAATCCATATATTATATCATATCTAGCCTGTTTTCTATCACCTTAACACATTCTTGGTACACTTTAAACATTTGTGAGCACATTGAGTCGTCAGTGTCGCCATGGAGAAATCGTCCCGAGAACCATGCGTTGAAGCAAGCATCGTACTGTTTCTTCAACTCGTTGCAATCTGAGCTCAGACTGTTCATCGTATTTACACAAGGATAATTATCTCAGCAATTCTGTCTGCATCAAAACTCAAATATTATAACAAAGTTGCAATGCTTTTCTGTGAAGTTGAACCTCAATCCTTTCACATAACTCAGCTGTGAATTTTCGTTCGTTTCCCATCTGTCAATTCCAGCTGTCAGTTGTTGTGTTAACATTCAGATGACGTTCAGGTATTTAGTGATGTTAAATTCTGATGCAATTCCGGTGAAGTTATGCTGTAGTCTTTTAGTTGATTTCGGAATTTATTCGTCAATGAATAAAATGACAGAAACAATTCAAGATATATGAAAAACAATGAAAACAATATAAGCACGTGAATGATGTGACAATAGTTTAGAAATGTTCTCTTATTTCTACAAACCGATTCAAGGGATTGCAATATTTGGTGAAGCGCAATGGAACCCCGAAATAAACAGTTGCTTTCATATACCATTTCCATTTATTTATTTATTTGGTTTTGTATTATTTAATATCAACATTGTAAATTTTTTTCCTAAGGTTATTAGACATATAACGGGCCAGCTAACTATATATAAATAAATAAACAAATTGTAAACACAAAAATATCACTTGTTGCTTCAGGGTGACAAAAAAAGTTTTCACTTACTGTTTTCGATTTCATTTTACCCGCTTTTGTCTATTTATTGGGTCATTAATCTGGTTTATTAAGAAGCTAGTGTTAGTTAAAAAATTTAATAAAGTAATCTACGTAGAAACCATTTTTGTGATTGTTAAAAATTTGGATATTGAGTAGGTGTCGTGATGCTAGGTTTAAAGACATTTTAATTAAATAGCAACTTTAGCAATAATATTTGGCTGTTTTTTTTTCAATTACGTTGATTTTATTGCTCGCAGCTTTTAATTGCACTGTCAGTTGCAGGTTGTAACGTTCCGGGAACATTCGCGTGGGAAGGGAGTTCCACAGTTCCCCGCTCTGTAACGGAACGAGTTCTGATGCAGGGATGTTCGCGTCGTCGGGAGATGAAACACAAACGGGTGCGATCCGTCGGATTGTCTTGTGGAGCGCATATAAGCCGAATTACATGGAACAATACCAAGAATCTCGGAAGAACAGTACCCATGATAATATCTGTAAAACAGACAGAGGTCGGCTACGCGCCTTCGATGTGATAGCGACTGTAGTCCCGACGTCAGCGCCGAGTCCTCGATCAGGCGGATCGCTCGTCCCTGTATGCTCTCAAGTAGGTCGAGGGTATGTTTAGGAACCGAGCTCCAAACATGAGAGCAATATTCGAGCGCGGGTCTAATTTGGGATTTATATGGGAGAAGAAATTGGGCCGGATTAAAATATTTCTTGGCTCTAACAAGATAGCTCAGTTTTCCTGAGACTGACCTGGCGATACTCGACATGTGTTTATGCCATGATACGTTCCCACAGACCGTGACGCCGAGAAATTTCA
This sequence comes from Microdon myrmicae, assembly GCA_963931805.1. Taxonomy (NCBI): domain Eukaryota; kingdom Metazoa; phylum Arthropoda; class Insecta; order Diptera; family Syrphidae; genus Microdon; species Microdon myrmicae. The sequence continues at coordinate 223,027,166 of OZ007497.1, forward strand.
AGCTTTCCCCAGCCTCGACGGCCGGCCATTCAACATCAGCGGTGGAACCGATGATCCACTTTTCTTTGTGAATGTTGTATATTGTGCCTTCGCTGCATTGAAGTCGACGAGATTGGCCCTTCCCCTTTGGAGGACCCTATCCAGATCCCGATTCAGAGTCGATCTGGCTACATCTCAGCTGGTGAGACGTTGATGTACTAATCGCTCGATTACGCGAAAAAGAGGAAACAAACGTACTATCATCCGCGAAACTGAAGACTCTGCTATCTGTCGACTCCAACAAATCATTTATGTGAAACAAAAACAAGGTTGGAGCCAAAATAGAACCTTGGGGCACCCCCGAATTAACAGGATATGGATCCGAACGATCGCCGTCCACAACAACCCGGATCGATCGATTCTCGAGGAAGCTCCTCGTGCAGTCGCAAAGTTGCAGGAAAATTCCACATGGACGAAGTTTGCTCAGCAATGCCCCGTGCCAGACGCGGTCAAAAGCCTTGGAGATATCCAATACGACCGCCCTTGACTCACCATGCCGCACAATCGCAGATGTCCATATATCGGTTATAAGTGTCAAAAGGTCTGCCGTGGACCGCCTGCCACGGAATCTATATTGACGATCATTCAGAAGTCCGTTGCACTCCAAATACTTACCTAACTCAGTATTGATGATTTTTCCATTACCTTATATAAAATAGACAGTAATGCTATCGGACGGTAATTTTGTGGGAGACACTTTTTTCCCGTCTTTGGGATTGGCTGAACTCGAGCGATTTTCCAGCATGCAGGAAAGGTCCTCCGTGCATAAGATAAGCGGAAGAGTCTGCCAAGAACCGGCGATAGTTCTGGAGCACAGTTCTTAAGGACTATTGCTGGTATTCCGTCCGGGCCGGTTGCCTCCCTACAATCCAGTTCACGTAGAATGCGTTGAATAGTGCGCGGACGAAATCTCACATCCCGCATCGAACACCGTACCGTCAAGATCACAGGTGGCTCCAAAAAGCCGGGATCGAGGTTTGAATTTGCGGAAAATAAATTCGCGAACACTACCTTTATCCTTTGAATTCGTGACTAACGTTCCGCTGTCTGTCACCGACGGAGGGAAAGAGGAGGATGTGAAGGTACCGCTGACAGCTTTTGCCATTGACCAGAAGGAGCGTGAACCAGTTGGGCACTGAAGGAGCTTATTGATCACCCTGTCGTTGTGAGCCTTCTTCGCGGTATCAATCGCCTGGTTGCACGCGTTTCTGATTCTAACAAAATTCGTTCTGTTAACATCGGCGGGATTGGAGCGCCAATGCTTAAAAGCTCTATTTTTGCCGCTGTACTCAGCTCGCAATTTTTATCAAACCAAGGTTTATCAGACGAACTTCGTTTGAAGGAACGTGGAATATACATCTCCATCCCCAGGAAGAATAATCTCTGATACCGACTCCGCGCATGCGTTAACATCGGAGTTTCCGAAGCACACATCGGACCATGGAAAGGATGCGAAGAAATCTCGCAAATCGTCCCAGTTAGGACCCCTATATTTCCATACATGGGGAAGCTGCATAGACCGGGTATTCGGTTGATATACAAATGCTTGCGCGACAGATACCAAGCAGTGATCTGAGTTTCCCAGTGGCCCAGAAACCTCTACAGTATAAATACTCGGTTCGGATATCAAAAACGGATCCAGGGTGTTCGCATAATCGCCTCCTACATCCCACACTCGCGTTGGTTTCTCCACGAGTTGAGTCAAGTTGTGGCTAACAGCAAACATCTCCTCCAGCCTCCCAGCCTCGTCGGTTCAATTAGAATGTACCAACCAGCCGGAATTGTGCACATTAAAACCGCCAAGGACAACAATTTCAGAAACTTGATCTGTACCCAGTGGACGGTATGTGAAAGATGTTCGAAAAATGTCGCCGGTCGATGGTCATTCGGGGAGTGGTAAAGATAACAAAGAAATTTAACAGAATTCCTTAGCACGAGCCTCAACCATATGATGTCCATGTTATTGGGTTCCAACGCCTCCATCCTCTGGTAAGCCAGATCGGACCGCCCGAAGACGCAGACTCCGCCCTAAAAACGGAATCTCGAATGTAAGTCGTATCCTGAGCAACAAAGATATGTCGAATCAGTTGACGAATCGACCTGGGTCTCAGTTAGGGCAAAGATATCAGGTTTCGTTGTTTGCAAATATTGGTGGACGGCGTTTACATTCGTATTGATTCCTATTGTTTCATCGTTATCGTTCCCCAGTTGATAATTTCGAAATCACACCGATTGATTTCAATAATATAAATGATTTTAATAGATTTCTTCAAGAAAAAAAAAAAAAAAAAAAAAAAAAAAAAAAAGTGGCGAGAGGTCGAGAGAGACAAGGATAAATATGCCGCTCATCTTGTCTCTGGGTTCTGGTCATCTTGAGACAACGGGGATCACCCACATCCACGACGATGCTTGTTTGGAACTCAGCCTGTATTCTATTACTCCTGCCGGACTAACTGAACGTCTCGTATGTCTCTCCAAAATCGTTCGTGCGGTCTCAAATCTCACTCTTTTTTGCCTTTACAGTACAAGCAGTATGGGTGATTAACATACTTGTGCAAGTATTGCCCAAAGCATCCATGTCTTGACATCGGTCAAGTGGTAGTTCAGCTCGCCATGTTTTCTTTACATCAGGTATCATGGTGTGAGTCCATCTTCCTTTAGTGAAAGAATCCCACCTTCGACGCCATTCTCTTAGGGTTGAGAGCTTTTATTGTGCCCGCATTCGCCAGCAATTCATTCGCGAGACCTCATGCAACGCAGCGTTTTCCTTACTTGGAATGTCAAGTGGTTTCCTTCCGATCAAAACAATTATGACATATTCGGATGCCGATTGGAATTCGCAGCATGCTTTTAATGATGCCAGCCCATGTGCTGAGTTTACTCCCCTCATGTACGACTTGTACTGTACGGATCCCGCCCATTTGTGACCTGCATACATTGTAATGGAGGCGTTGATACTGGTTATCTGTGGGGTCGGGGTCCACCAACATTGGATAGCAGCCTCGCCAAAACTTTGCATGCTCTTGCTGTTTTTTCACTCGATTTCCTCAGGCGTTCCTTGAAGGTCAACCTGTTGTCGAGTATAGCACCAAGGTATTTAATATAGGGACTGGATTTGATTGTTTGTCCTTCTACTTTCAAATCAAGGTGTTCAACTTTCTTGCAGCTGGTTATTAAAACTGCCTCCGTCTTATGTCAGAATAGTTTCAGTCCGGCCATATCTAGCCAGCAGTTAATTCTCTGGATTGCTTGGGAGCAAATATTCTCCAGGTCATCTAGATGTTTAGCTATGGCCACTATCGCCGAATCATCGGCGTACACAATAATTCTAACCCCTTCTGTGACATTGACCCTGAGCACATCATTATACATGATATTCCATAACAGCGGACCTAATACAGATCCCAGAGGTACACCCGTTGTTATTTTATATTCCGGTGTTCCATCATCTCTGTCATATAACAGTCTTTTATCCAAGAGATAGTTTACTAATATACGCACCAAGTAGTGAGACTTGAAGATTGCCCAACGCTTCTAGAATCCGATTCCAGTTCACCGAGTTAAATGCATTTTTAACATCTAGTGTTACCGCGGCGCAATATTTTTTCGTATCTCCTAGCCATCGCGAGCGATGCCGCTTGCCGGTTGATCTACCTTTCCGGAACCCATACAGCCATTCAGGGAGCCCCGCTGTCCCCTCAGTGAATTGTTCCAGGCGAGTGGCAATTACTCCCTCAAGCAGTTTCTCTGTTTTGTCCAGCATACACAACGGTCGGTAATGATGACGGCCCTTCTGGATTCTTAACTCTTTTGGTATAAGCACAAGTCCCTGTTTTTCCAGTGTTTAGAAAATGTTCCTGTTTGGAGGCAGGTCGTGAAGAGACTGCTGAAGACATCCGGCTTTTTTATTAAGGCAGTCTTCTCTACAGCGTTAGGGATACCACCCAGTGTTATTCGTATATTTGACAATTAAGTATTAATAAATTAGTATTGTTACACCTCGCTTTACAGCCCCTCTCAAACAATTCATATTCCATCATCCTTGCATCCAATAATCATCAAACAATCCTCAAAGTATTTTGCACACAATGCAATACACGCCTTTCCCACAGGCAATTGAAATTCGCATACGATCATTCATCCATTCAGAAGCAAGGCCTTCTCCATGGTCAATTAATTCATATCGCATACGTTGCGATAATTACCCATTCATGTCCACCTTCCAAAGCCAAAACAAATATCATATATCAATCAAACACTTGACCCACTCCCCAAGGCCACTGCATTCTGCTTCATATTTCAAAAATCAAGCGAGCACCTGTCCGCGGACCTACACGATCTCATATTTTTCCGGGAAACAAGTGTGATACAAGATATATGACACGAGCGGCATTGTGAACGGCCACCGACTACGAAGTAATTGAGCGTCGGAAAAGTGCTGAGTTCGACGAAGTAGCGAACACAGCAGTGAGGCGAAATTAATCGTACGATTTGCACACACGGGCAATGCCCTATAATTGGTTCTTCGTATGAAACCAATTAAGTAATTGCTCAATTCATTGCCGCTGCATTTTCAGCAGGGCAAATTAAACGATTATTGAATATTGCGAATGGCTTATGACAGGCAAATAACCTCAGAATAGGTTACACGTTCTAGGTGAGGAAAGTGCATCATCTGCACTTCCTCACCAATAAATTGGTATAAAAAGGGTGCTGCAAAATGAGTGCCGTGCAGTGCAGTGTAATAATATAACAAGTAGACTGCAGCCTCGCATAAGTACGGCGGGCCTTCTTGTTTCTAACTAGAACAAGTAACTGTAAAGTTGATTACTAACAACGTATAACTAAAAGTTAAGCAAAAGTGCTAAAATAAAGCGTAAAACCAAAGTAACAGCGTACTCGTATCCTTTAACGAGCAAGAGGACACCCCTCACAGGAGGCGCCAGAAGAGTTCCAGCACGCCGTAAGTAACGAAAAATCCTCCAAAAACATAAATACAACATTTTGGCGCCCAACGTGGGGCATAATAAAAGAAATTATAAATAACATCACATTCCCGATAAATAAATAGTAAATGTTAGCATCTGGGGTTACACTCAGATGTTACATTTTGACGCCCGAACAGGGACAATAATAAAATATTAATAACAACGATAATACAATAATTTGGCCATTAGCTGCCCGATAACTGAATATTAAATGATAATATCAGAGGTTTTACAGTAGAAATATTTTTAACAATATTTCACTGTAATTTAAACAAGTATTGGGCCAAGCCTGATGGGAAAGCCTGACTTTAGAGATATGAATAATGTTTTAATAAAGTCGATAGACTTACGAACTGTGTGACGTTGGATCGCTTCTTATTAATGTCACACGCGATGAGGACAAAGTTCAGTTTATTAACGTTCATCATTCGCGGCGAATATAATGTTCCGTTTATTAACGTTCGTGTCGGGGCCGGTGGCGATTTTCTCTAGACTGAAAACTGTTGGCCCTGTCTCTTTTACTTTTTTGCATTTGACTACTCTTGTTGTGTAGTCTTTTCATGACTATCCTGTAGGCGCTACCCCATAGGTTGTTATTTAATTCATCCCTTAGGGAGCAGAACGTGTTATATTTACTCCTGCGGATTACATTCCTCAACTCCTTCCGTTTGTTGGCGAATTCCGCATGGACTGTGGGCAAGTGTTACGGTTTCCTGCTCTTTGTTGCAAACGTCGTAACCTGTTGCACTCCGATTGCACATGGGAGATTTCTGGGTTCTATCAATACACTGGTTTGATAGCCCCTTCTTGTTGTCTTTATCGTGGCATAGAAGCATCTCATACAGTAGTTAGCCATTTCATGAGTTTTCCAGCCTACCTGTTCGCATCGGCCTCTGCGTCAAACTGTTCGATTTGGTCTTCCAGTATATAATCGAGCAGTTCCGCATCGGGGTCTTTCTCTCTCCATCTATTTTTCTGGGCTTTCTTCGCCAATTTGCGAGGACCCACAAGAGCTTTTGGCGGAAGTATTTATGGTTTCGTAGGCATATGTCAGAGTAAATATTCTCGTAAGTTTCTCCTATACAAAGGTTATTCATTTGTGCAGTGCACACTATTCAAATAGTTATTTTTTTTTGTTTTCAGTTAACACTATTCACAGAGTTATCGATTTGTTCAGTTTACCACATTTAATTTTAGGCACGTATGCCTAATTTAATTTTTGGATAAGCCTATTGTTTCTGGTTCTGCGACACTTTGCTAAACCTCACGTTCTTCGGCACTGGATGTTATCTTAAGCGACAAGAAATTCGCGACTTCGCTTTCACAACGTAAGACTCCGGGACTTTCGATATTTTCGCCACCATACGTAAATTATCACCGCTCCGATTAGATCTTCAATGTCGACTCCTCTCGTACTCTATTGAACGGATGCTCGATATAGACTCCTTACGATCGACTGTTCGATAAAGCCTTTTTGGTTCGACCTTCCGGTGCGACTCTTTCCTTCAGACTCCTCGATATAGACTAATTGTCCCTATCCGAAAAATAACCCCTTCTAAGTAACTCCCTCACCGCTGCAAAAGAAAATCTTTCATCCTGTCTGCTAACAGATTTTCCCATTGTATCTGTTAGCAGCATAAAATTTCCCTTTACATCTCAAAAGGAGAATTTCCTATCGGATCTGAAAAAGGAGAAATCCTCCTCGTGATCATTATCATTACATTCGTTGCTGGTGGTCGGTATCTTTTTTTTGCTTTTATTTACAGATCGGATGCCGCCGCTTATTCTCCGATCTTTCGCTGGTTTTGTTTATCCAACACCTCTGGCATAAAGACAAGGGCCCCATGCAATTCGGATGGGATAGAAACCATGGAATGTAATGCTTTTGTTTGCCTTTCACTCATAAACATCTATCTGGGATAGTGTTTAGAGTTTGTGGCTCTATGGCTGCTAATCAGCGGGGCCACGAATCGTTTGTTTGCGCCTTAGCATTAGATCATGCAAGGGATATAGGTGCTAATTGCATTTAGCTACCCGAGAATGTATCCCTTGTTCGGTTACCGACATGGTATTTCATGGAAACACCGTGCAGATGTTCAGGATTGAAGATTGTGCATTGCTGGGAGGCGATGCATTTCTGCCTTATCAATTGTTTTTGCATATGATGGATGAATGCGTTGCAATCCTCACATAACCTTTGTTTCAGGTATGATGTATGAAACGTTGAACTCGATATTGGAAGCTTTTGGAACGTTAAGCTCCTTGCTTTTTGGCATCGGGTTCAACGTTGTAGCTTGTTTCAGGAATGGCCATGACTCTTGGGACACGTGTCTGTGGGCACGTGTAATGAATAAAGGTAAGTATGTTCCTTGGTGTAAAAGACATCTCAACCTATAGTTGGTTGTGCGGTTCGTAGAACCGCTACAAGGTAATGAAGGGGTGGACCTACCGAAATTAAAGGGGCTGCCTCGAGTCACGGAGGACCTGAACGAGAATGGAGTCTTTGCCGGCCGTCATCTATGAGGTACAGGTGGTTCAAGTATGGCCACAGCCATCGAAGGGAGGACCAGCCGGAAGTGAGGGTTTTTAGCGACTTCGTGAGACTGGAGGCAGACATGCGTGGTGATTTCGCCCCAACCGAAGTATCTTGGGCTGGCGCAAGACTAATGACCTTACCCGGAAAAAACAAATCATTATGGAAAATTTAACAAGCCTCAGGACTTTCTAAATAAGGCCAAGACCGGCTCCCGGTTGTAGTGCCGATGATGATGATGATGATGATGAAGTATCTTGGGATCCGAGGGGAGGCTACCATCAACATGCATCCTCCCAAGGAGGGCTCGACTCGGGAAGGAGAGCAATCCATGCCGTTTGAGGAAGTGTGGCACCTAGGAACGGAAGCAACGGTTCTGGAGAAGAAGGCAAGGCTTTGCTTTAAATGCCTTCGCTCCAAACATCGAAGATCTGATTGCAAGGCACATCCGTGTGAAAAATACGGAAAAGGGCACCACGCCATCCTCCACCCATCCGAATTTTCGCCGAGGATGGCACCAAAAAGATTCCTTCTCTTCCTGGTCACGCCATGACCCCTCTCCATCGAACAACGAACCCGAGCTAACCAGAGGAGAGGTCGTTACTGCCATGTGCACCGTCAGTAGCACCAAGTCATACCTAAAGATGGTTCCAGTGGATCTCTACGGACCCAAGGGATCGACCCGTGTATTGGATCTCCTTTATGGGGGATCCACCATTTCGTTGCTGGATTCGTCATTCTCCGAAAAGATCGATGCGAAAGGCAGACAGGAAGCGCCCGCTCTGGAGACAGTCGGTGGACTGGGCATTAGAACGAACGACTCGGAAAGTGTCCAAGGTCGAATCAAGGGAGCTCATAGCCGAACCGGAAGTTTGATCGAGGTAAGAAGCATCCACAATTTTAAACTCTCGGAGGAGGAGGTGCGGGAAGAGACCATTGAAGGATGCAAGCACCTACGAGACCTCGAAGACCAGTTTACCTACACCCAACAAGAGCCTAAATTACTTATCGGTCAGAACAACTGGAACCTGGTAGTTACAAGGGGGCTGTGGAAAGGGAGAATCACCCAGCCAGTTGCTGGGAGCGCACCAGAATTAATTAACTACACGTTAATTTATTTTAAAACTGTATTTAATTTAATTAAAAAATATATTTATTTTAATTAATAATAAAACATTACTATACTATTATACTGCTTAAAAGCGTGTTGACAACACGAGAGTCACAGATGAAAGAGGAAGTAGAATCCTTCGATAATTATTATCTAACTTTCGATTCGTTAAGATTATCTGAGGCGACATCTAGCAGTTTGGATGGTGATGTATTTTCGTCATGCTGTATGTGACTTGAAGATTATGTTGTATTCCAGAATACTACCCTTATTAAATTTAACACTGAATCTCCTAACACATCCTTAAAAACTTCACTTAACATATATTACATTCTCACTTAATACATACCATTCATAAACATTCACAATATTACCAGTTACAGCACACTTAATAACCTGCACCTTTTTATTTATTGAAAACATAGCAACTTGGATTTTCGTCCGAATTGAATGTGAAAAGTCAGGGAGAAAAAAATAGAAAAAAAAAGTTCAGTTGATATTTGTCAGCCGTAAAGAAAGGTTGAGAATGATTTGTTATGGAGCAGCTAGCGTCGCAATAACATATTAAGTTTATTAATTATTAACTTTAAATAATTGTTTGTTATTGTTGTTTAAATAATAATTAGCGCTAAAGCAGATTTCGGCTTGATTGACTTTGTAAATAAACAGAATAGTCGCAATTGGGAAATCTTAAAAGCCAGTTGTACGTGAATTATAAGTGAGATGATTTTGGAAAATCATAACAGTCAATCAAAAAAATAATAAGTCCACGCTCTTCCCTCATACCGAGGAAGCACGGCGTCCGGACATACAACACTGGTGGCAGCGGTGGGATACAACCAAAGGATCCCAAATAAAAAGAAGAAAATAAGAAGAAAAAAAAAAACAAGAAAAAAAAATTTTTTAAACAAAACAAAATTTAAAACAACAAAAAAAAATGTTTATAAGAAGAAGAAAAAAGTAAACATAAAACAACGAAAAACAAAGTAAACAAAAATTTAAAACAACAAAAAAAAATTGCTTATAAGAAGAAAAGTGAACACAAGAGAAATAACCAAATAAGAAGAAGAAAAAAAATTTTTCAAGAAGAAAAGAGAGAAAAAAAACAGGAGAAATAACCAAACCAAAATAAGAAGAAAAAAAAAAAAAACCTCGACATAAAACAACGAAATAAAAAGAAAAAAAAAGGAAAGCAGCAAAGACCAGGATGAGCAATCAACTTTAGGACGTGAAGTCTGCCTGGCGTCAAAGAAAAAAAAAAAATCTAAAAAGAAAAAGAACCACACAAAGGAAACAACCAAGGAAAACTGAAGAAAAAAAAAACAAAACAGCAACACTCAAGACTGCTATCAACAGTACAACGACAACATTTAGTAGAGTAAGAATTTTTTTTAGCGACTTTTCTCTCTATTTTTTTTAGGAATATTTTCTACTTGGAAGCTCTCCTTATCCCAATAGAATATTTTTTGGATAGAAATTTCTATCTAAATTATTTGCAAATTCTCATTTCAGTATTTCGAAGACATTTCCGTTTTTTTTCTTTCTTTCTCGTCCAATTTTCTTTCTTTTCAGTTTTGGGACCAATTTATTTTTCTTTCCTATATATATATATATATTGAATAACCAAAAGAAAGGCCAATTTTTCCATAACCATATTTTTAAGTTAACCATATTTTAAGAATTGAATTTTCGCCATACATTATTTTAAACTTTCACTATTACGAGTCCATATTACACGAGACAGGCGGCTAGGCAGGGGGAAGAACAAATCCACTATCAACCGATACACATTAAACCCCCTGAAATGGCTCTTTCTGTCGGAATTTCTGATGTTTTCAGAATCGTCCCTACCTTTGACGGGAAACCCTGCGACTTAGGTAAATTTATTTCCGGGGGAGACGTTTTATTTAGATCCATAAAGAAGGCAGACCCGGATATATACGAGACGTTTTTAGAGCTAGTCAAAAATAGACTAGAGGGTCATGCTTACGATCTGATTAGGTATAGCCAAATCGCTAAGTGGGAGGATTTAAAAGATAAACTCGAATCGGAATATAAAGAGGAGCAATCTCGGTCGACGGCACACAATGAGTTGATTTCTCTGAAACAACGCTACAGAGAAACCGTCCGGGAATACGGCGATAGAGTCGCGAATGCTCTAAGGACTCTAAACTCTGCCACGTGTGAAATAACAGCAGACGCGGTGGTTAGGGAATTCTTAATGGAAGAAAACAAAAAATTGGCCGTACAAACATTTGAAGATGGACTAATGAACGAACAGCTAAAGATACTAGCTAAAGTCCATGGGGGAAATAATTTAAAACAGTCGATTGCACATGTAGTATCACATGGTGCTCGAATGGACAACTCTCCCAGGTCATATCAATATAACGAAAAACCTACATTCAATAGTATAGTCTGCCAAACCTGTGGTAAGCCAGGGCATACACAGGACACATGTTATCGGAACATGCAATCCAACTTTTTTCCGAATAGACAACCCATAAAAAGGGAATATAACATTGTATGTAATTTCTGTGGACGGAATAATCACACAGAGAATGAGTGTAGATACAAGATATCTAGGAATGGATCGGCTTCAACAAATTACCAACAAGGTACAACAACGCGTAACCCATTCCGAAATAATCCTACAAACTCTGAAAATCGTTTTGGTGAAAATTCTAGGAGCACCAATAGACAAAACGATAGACAAAATGTTCACTTTTCTCGGGTGCAAGAGTCGGAAAACGAGGCCTGACGCCAACCAAAATTTATGGAAGACAGACCAAAGTTTTCTATTTACAGCATTAGATCTTTGGAAATAGATAACGACCATTTTAATGAAGCTCCTAGCCAAATTTACCCTGAGCCCACATACTCCTATAAACCAAGCCATATAAACGAAGATAACCCTGTCCCTAATATAAAGACTCCGATTCATACTCCCATTCTGGAAAACAATTCAGCAACACAGACTGAAAATCCGAAATTTTCAGCAGTATTAAAGACTGAAATCGCTAATATCTCAGATATCCCTATTGACAATGCAGACACTTCAGCAACCAAGACTGAAAACTCAGCAGTATTAAAGATCCTGCACAAAATATACAAACAGAAACCCCTAATATTCCGGCTATCCCAATAGACAACCACGGCACTTCAGCAACAAAGACTGAAAATTCAGCAGTGTTAAAGACTGAAAACCCAATAGTTGCAATAAAAGTCGAAACCCAAGTCAGTTCAGCAGCTAATACTGATGAACAAATCTTTTCTGCAGCAAAGATTGAAGGATTGAATGTTTCTACAGCAGATATAACTGAAGAAATAGTTCAAACAGCAAATAGTACTGGGAACCAAGATGTTCTAACAGCTAATAAGTCTGAAGAACTATTCGAATCAGTAAATGAGACTGAGAAACTAAACGATTCATCAGCAGTGAGTAAGACTGAAAAGGTAAACGTTCCGACAGAAGTTAAAGCTATAGAAAATGATGACATTGAGCCGAAGACACTAAACATTTTAAATAACGATACTGAACAGCAACACGAAGTAATGAAAATTGAAAATAATAATTCAATTAAAGAAGTTAAAGCTATAGAAAATGATGACAATGAGCCGAAAACACAAAAAATTTTAAACAACGAAAACAAACACAGACACTTACTCAAACACGATATAATAAATAATGAAAATAATAATTTAACTAAAATAGGTACGGAAAAGGAAAACCATATAAGTACATTACAAATTCTTTTTTTCAACAATAAACATTTATTCAAACACAAAATACAAAAAAATAAAAAGTTACACAATCATTTAGGACATTTGAAATCAGTTCTTAAGAAGATTTTTGGTATTATGCATTTCTATACAATAATCATAGTAATAGGCCCAAAAAGGTTTTGGAAAATTTTCCATAAATTTAAGGAAAAAATAAACACATAACAAATGGCCTTTGTTTTTTTATTCAATATATATGAACTAATCAAACAATTTTAAAGAGGGAGAATAACAAAAGAAAATTTTAGAGGTAATGTATATATTGGAAATTTTGGAATTAATATATATTCGAACGGAAAAGGAAAGAAAGGAAATTTTAGAGGTAATATATGTATTGGAAATTTTGGAATTAATATATATATATTCGAACGGAAATGAGAATTTTGAATATTAATATTATGTAATTAATATAATAAGTAATAATAACTTTTGGATAAGAAAACAAAAGGTTCCAAGCAGAAATATTTAAATTTAGTTAGTTAACATGTAATGTAAATAGACTATTTGTACTATTTTTCTAGTGTTAAGACCTTTTTGATTATTGGAAAAATTTAGTTAATATATAATGTAAATAGATTATTTTTCTAGTATTAAGAACTTTTTGATTATTGTAACCTTTGATGAAAGATTAATTTTGAAAACCATTGTAATGTAATTGAACGAAAATCCAAGTCTTTAATTAATCTTAATTTAATATATAGTTACTAGAAAATTATTCTCTTCAAGGATAATTTTCTTTCTCGAAGAAGGGTGGGATGTTGTATTCCAGAATACTACCCTTATTAAATTTAACACTGAATCTCCTAACACATCCTTAAAAACTTCACTTAACATATATTACATTCTCACTTAATACATACCATTCATAAACATTCACAATATTACCAGTTACAGCACACTTAATAACCTGCACCTTTTTATTTATTGAAAACATAGCAACTTGGATTTTCGTCCGAATTGAATGTGAAAAGTCAGGGAGAAAAAAATAGAAAAAAAAAGTTCAGTTGATATTTGTCAGCCGTAAAGAAAGGTTGAGAATGATTTGTTATGGAGCAGCTAGCGTCGCAATAACATATTAAGTTTATTAATTATTAACTTTAAATAATTGTTTGTTATTGTTGTTTAAATAATAATTAGCGCTAAAGCAGATTTCGGCTTGATTGACTTTGTAAATAAACAGAATAGTCGCAATTGGGAAATCTTAAAAGCCAGTTGTACGTGAATTATAAGTGAGATGATTTTGGAAAATCATAACAGTCAATCAAAAAAATAATAAGTCCACGCTCTTCCCTCATACCGAGGAAGCACGGCGTTCGGACCTCAACACGATTTCGGCTTGATTGACTTTGTAAATAAACAGAATAGTCGCAATTGGGAAATCTTAAAAGCCAAGTGTACGTGAATTATAAGTGAGTTGTTTTTGGAAAATCATAACAGTCAATCAAAAAAATAATAAGTCCACGCTCTTCCCTCATACCGAGGAAGCACGGCGTCCGGACATACAACAATTATACTTGTTTGAGATTAGACGATTCATCTTCTGGTTGGTATATGATGATGGTATCTTATCTATGGTGATGGGACTTGGTGTCTTAACTCCAGCGAGATTTGTCAACTACGGCGGGACAAAGGAAGACGAGACGGAATTGCCCGTTAAACGTCACTTCGACATCGAAGCTATAAGAAGTGAACCCAAACCCAAACCGCCAAAAGAACGAAATCCAGGTAGAACCGAAAGGAGAAGAAAAAGGAAAGAATTGACAACTCCGCGTACAGTACATTTCACCGGAACATCAAATTGGCAAAACAAATCTGAAAATGTATCCTACATCAGTGAGGGAGTAGCTATTTACATCGATCCAATAACTCAGCACAAATGCAAGTGGTGTGATGTCGAAGAAAAGTGGCTCCCTTGGCAAGAACATGGCGGTCAATCCGATGGCAGTGCCAATTAACTGATGAGTCTCTACGAAAACAAGCACTATCGCTGGTGCACGAAAACAAATCAAAGGTTTCCTAAAGCTCTTGAAACGAATACAATTCGAAACTGAATAATATCGTTGGGATGTTAGCAAGAATCGGTGGATACCAAAGAATCAGATATCTGTGAATGGGACTACGTATGGTTTTGAAAATGGTGTACGAATGTACACAGACAATGGTGGAACTATATTCCCTTGGGACATCGAGAAGAAAGCATGGTTTCCGAAAATCGATGATGACTTTATGGCTAGGAATCAAATGAGTTATGCCTTTATTGACAACACAATACCAACGGCGGGATAGCAGACAGAGAAACAAACAAAACTGTCAGCTAAGGTGGTAAAGGGAATGGTCAAAACGAGTGCAGCTGTAGAGACTGTAGTTGGCAAAAGAAAGGAGCGAACTGGAGAACAGCGCAGCGGCTGACGGAGCATCTCTGGAGAAGACGGATTGAAAAATACCTGCGAACCCTGATGCCAAGAAGGATCTCCGGACGAGATACCACCGACCCACATGTTAGAGATGTAGTTCTGGTGGTGTATTCTTCACTGCCCCACAGTACCTGGCCCCACGGAGAAGTACAAGCGGTGTATCCCGGACTAGACGGAAGGATTAGTGTCCAGAGCTAAGAAGATCTGAAAAAAGGCTTCACAGACAAAAGAAAAGTGCCTGGGAAAAAACCATGTCTGTGAAATAGAGAAAAGTAGAGAGAGGTCTGCACCAGGCGCGGAAGTTCTACCAAATAATCCGCAGTATGACGCGGTACACACCACCCTGCACTTACTGCTAGGTTAAATAGGGTAATCTGATCACCGATCCTGAAGGCATTTTGGAGCGATGGGAAGTGCACTTCGATGAATTGCTAAATGGTCAGCTTGTGGCGTTTCTAACAGATACACAAACAATACACAAGCAAATAGTGAAGAGCACCGAACGAAAATCGAATAAGAAGATGCATCAGGGCCGTATACCATAGCGATAACATAACAATTCCACATAAGTTGAGTGTACTTGAGTTTAGAAATCGAATTCGTACAGCTCAAATCAAATAAAGCCCCCAGAGCTGATGGCATACCAGCTAAGCTGACCAAACAAGGGGGGCAGCGTTACAACACGCAATTCATGAGATCGTGGTGTACGTATGGGAGTAGGAGGAGATGCCGGAAGATCGGCGTCGTGGTATAATTTGCCCCAAACATAAGAAGGGCGATATAATACTGTGCAGCAACTATAGGGGTATAACATTGCTGAGTACCGCCTATAAGATACTCTCCACTATCCTACAAGATTGGATAGCCCCATACGCTAAAGCCGTCATTGGTCAATATCAGTGTGTTTCATCCCAGGCAAATCAGCGATTGCTCAGATATTCACCCTTAGGCAGGCTATGGAAAAATGTCTGGAATTCAAGATTCCATTATATTATCTATTCAAAGACTTTAAAGCCGCCTACGACAGCATAGCCAGGGTAGAACTGTATAATGCCATGAGAGAGTTCGGCATTCCAAACAAATTGATACGACTTTGTAGGTTGACCATGACCAACGTAACTAGTCAAGTAAAAATAGCGGGATTGCTATCCAAACCAATAAACATATTTAATGGACTCGGATAAGGGGACGGTCTGGCCTGCCTCCTCTTCGACGTGGCGTTGGAGAAAGCAACCCGTGACTTTGGCGTTACAACTAGAGGGACTATTGTCACCAAGTCCGGCCTGATACTTGCCTACGCAGATGACATCGACATCATCGGTAGAACCGTATAGGCGGGACAGGAATCCTTCACCCAGATCGAGCAGGCGGCCCAAAAACTGGGACTGCACATTAATGAGGGAAAAACTAAGTACATGGTGGTAACTTCTGCGACGAGACGACCTAACGTTGGTCAAACTATCAAGGTGGTGGAGCACGAATTTGAAGTAGTGCAATTCTTTTTTGGCGATTTTTTATGTTGTTCAAGTGTTCCGCCGAACACTGCTTGCCGCCGAGAAAACATACACCAGAGCGAATGCGGTTAAAAAGGAAACATCAAGAAAATTGTTTTGAACTTTATTTTATTGTTGTCGCTTATTATAAGTTTCGCGGTTTCCTTCTGCAATAAATGACGCGTAATTCGTCGTATCTGAAGGTTCTTATTTTAACTATCAAAACACACACAAAACTTCCGACACACTCGCAACGTAGTCCTACTCGCTTCTACTTTATTACCGCATCTTGTCGACCTCCTCGATGGAGTTCTCTATCGTTCTCCTCTCTGGACGGACATTCGAACTATACTTCTCGTCCCGGTGACGATCGAAATCTGACTGACTGTCTGCCCACATAGATACCCAGATTCAAACTGGTATCTGTATCTATCCGGAAAAATGTCCCTATTTGCTCTGCTAACAGAACTTCCGAATTTCTGTTAGCAGCATGTTATCAAATCCCCCGGGAAATTTTGTAGTTTCCTGAAAGGGGAAAGTCATCTTTGCATACATCATTATTATAGCTGATAGAATTTCATTTCCACGGCCTTCTGTTTGCACAGAACATCTGGCGCCCAGACCAGAGATATTCGGCGATTGTTTTGACGTGCAGTCCGTGGGTCTTATTTGAACTTGGTACCCGGAATCGAAATCCATTAGATCTTTATAATGGTGCGAAATTCTAGCGTGGCCGTGGGACCGGAGTATTGCCTCTGTTGGCTTAACTCCTCATAAATTATCGGATATCTCGTTGAGATATATTCGATTGCGATAGGTCGTGGCTGCCTTCTGTTGTTCAACGGATTTGGGCGGTCCTTGCATTAGATTACCCGCACGTGCATCCGTTGATTGGCTCATTCTTTGATGATAGCAATTCTTTTGTTGAATTTTTGAATTTCGGAATTGCCGGTTCGATGAGATGTTCCTGGGCGCAGGCAGCATGTATGTCATTTTGGGAATTGTTTTTTTTAGGAATAGAACGCATGGATGTTTATACCTTTGTTTCAGGCATGATGAATTATAATTGTTGAGCTTGACCTAAAAAGCTTTGGGGACGTTCAGTTCCTTGCTTTTTGGTGTCGGTCTCAACGTTGGCTGCTAGTTGCAGGCCCTATGGTGGGACTTTGGGGCACGCGTCTGTGGGCGCGTGCAACGCTCTCAGGTAAGTAAGTTCTTTGAAGGTAGGAACCTTAGCTGTGCGGAATTGTGCGTTCGTAGAACGCTACACTTTAACTACCTTGAGTCAATAGTATCAGCCGATAACAATATGGAAGAAGAAATACACGAACGGCTGATCAAATCCAACAAATCCTATTATGATCTATCAAGGCTCTTTAAATCCCGAAATTTATCCAGAACATCCAAGCTACTACTGTACAAGACCATGGTCTTACCAGTACTCATGTATGGATCCGAGGCCTGGGTGCTCAATAAAAGTCACTCTTAACTCTTAGCCGCGTTCGAGAGGAACGTCTTAAGGAGAATTGTTGGCCCCGTATGTGAGGAAGGACGATTCCAGAGACGCTACAACCATGAGTTGTACGCGATCTACCTTGAAGTTAATGTTCTAAGTAAAATTAAGCTCGGTAGACTTCGGTGGGCGGGACACCTAGCTCGAATGAGCGAAGAGGGGCCTGCCCGGAAAGTCCTTTCTGGCAGGATGTATGGAAGGCGACAGCACGACAGACCTTGTCTGGGATGGAGGGATGGCGTGGACTAGGACATCCAGAGCCTGGGAGTCCCAAACTCGTTGCATGAGTAAACGATCACACACATACATCACCGGAATTTAGCCAGCAAGGTTACCCCATAGCGAGACATTTTTACTCTCTTCTCTTTGGTTCTGAAAACTCACCACGAATTGAGGGTGAACCAAGAGTCAAATTCCAACCCTCGAGGAGTCTTATTCCAACCACCGATCGCGACGGTCGGTATTTCTCCCGCTCCCCGTTGCGGGCCGGGGATGCGTACATCCGAGAGTCGAGGTCATTGAGTTGTAAGAGTCGTGAGTTTCCACCCCGGAGTGTAGATCACCGGCGAAGATATTGTATACAGCATATATTCAATTAACGATTAAAGTGTAGTGCGCATATCACGAACCATTTTTTTCTGGAATTAGACGCGAATGGTGTACATCTATCAAATTTGTGTTGGGCGAGGAGAAAGCTCAATAACTCAATTAATAAAATATGTTCGAGGTGTTTCGCAGAATTTACATAATAATATCAAGGATCCGATTTGGCCGGAATTGTGAACCTTCCATACACCTCAGGAAGTTTAAATTTAAAGGCTAGCAATAAACATTGTATAAATGCCCTTAACTGTTTTGAGTGTCATAATTAGCATTAATTAAATCCAAGAGTGTTTACTGTGCTGCTGACCAATAAAATTAAAGAACTAATTTCGAACAACATTCACTAGTGTTTTATTTGTCCAGGTGATTGGTTTTCTGCACACGGCTTTCGACGGAATACTCTGTGAACGGTGAGTGTTATCGAACGGTTAGTGGCGTCGAAGTAGAACCCAGCGGCCGTGCCGGCGCAACGGCTTCGCCCCCCACAGGACACCTATTACAAGGATATTTGTAGTGGTTGCTTATCTGTCGCTGGTTCCGACTTCCATTCTTTTCTGAGGCGGTATTGGATTTCTGTGTCAGGACATTTCAATCGAACGCGAATTTCACGTTGATTTTTGTAACATTGGCGGCCTAAGATGTAATTTGTCCTCTGAGTTTGTCCACGTCTGCAACCAGAAACCAGCAATCTCTTCATTAGCGAGACCCAGGTACTAAGTGATACAGATATTTCTGATTTTACTGCGCCCGCTTATAACTTAGTGCCTCTCTTCTTTCCACATCGTGGTCTAGCTACTTACATACGGTGATATTGCGTATCAGCTTCTGCCACAATATGGGCTCTGTTCCAATCCAGAATTTAATTCTCGTGGCTAAAACTTCACGTTCGTAGGCATATCATACATTACTGCTTTCTTTACAGGAGTCCAAACTTGGATAGAAACGCATCCTTTAACGAATTTGATCCTCTATCTGGTTCTACCGATTTCGACCCTATATCAATACACTGAAATCATTATTGGCACTGATTTCAATGTGCATAACTCTCAGTGGCTTCGCCACTCCGGACACACAGCACACCTGAAGGTCAATATGTACAGCCCGTTGCTGATTTAAATAGCTTAACACAACTCGTCAATGAGCCAACATGTACCAGATGGTAAATGCGTCAATACATTGGATCTGTTTCTCCCCTTCCACCAGAACAAAAACACAATGACATTTTTTTCGCCCTTAGGCACTTCAGGCCACTGTGTCATGTCAGCTAAATTTCCTCTAACTAACAGCAACGTTAACGAGAAATCTCCCAAAAGAACAGTATGGTTCTACGAGAGCAACCCAAGTGGGAAGGCCTGAACGACCTTCTTGGGAACTTAAATTGATCATTATTTTTCTTCAATAACGATGTTGACTCTATAGCGGACACTTTGACAGACTTGATTCTATTTGGCATTGTTATATAAATTCCACACAGGGTAAAAAGTATCTGTTGCGGATTCGTACTGGATGCAACCAGCGAGTTCCAATTGAATGCAGCCATTCACAATCAAAAATAACAAATGTCAGCAAACAGCTGACAGGCGAATTTGGTTTGGTTGTCAAGCAATTCTTTGGATTGTTTCTCTTTCTCATTAGCTGTTGGCGACCACGGTTAACAATTTAATAATCAATGAACATCTAAATAATCAACGTGAATAAAACGAATATTTAAGTACAATTAAAAAGGAGAGTTATTATTGGAGTCAGCTGAATTATTCTTGGGGTCCTACTGACATCATTTCTCTGGCACGCAGGTACTCATTTCAATTAAATACCATTAAAAACAATTGTTTCAGTCGGCGGCAACCACCATCGTTGCCCACCACGAGAGCAGAGCAGTGTTCCTGACGCCAGTTCTTTGGCCCACCACCACGATACCTTGGCTGGTGGACAATTGTTAAAAGCAAAGATTTTGGTCCGAAGAAGTGCTGTCAAATCATCCCCGACGCCCCCATCTGGTCGTCGGAGCTCAAACTACGCGTTGGCCGCTCGATTGCCAACATATTTTGGGCCTTCGAGCCGGATCCAGTCTGTGGATCCAATCCACTGCTGCCAGCTCGCAGCGTAATAAAGACTTGCTCAAAGTGCAGCTATCATACCGCCGCCTAGTTCGCGGTGCAAACAATCGCAATTACTAGCAGAAATAAATAGCAGTTCAACACGGCTTTGCAAAATCATATTTATATCAAAAGGGACGAACGAGTTGCAGATACTTAAGTCACGTAAGTTGAGTAATTAAGTTCAACTTGTACAACACCTCATTTCCCCACTTCGAGATTGAAAAGATATATCTCAATTTATAAAACAATTCATTAGAATTATTCAACAACTACACATTTATAATGTAAAGGACGATAATATGTTACCATTGTCGAAATAATCAAGGAATCCTTATAAAGCTCCATTTTATAAACGAAAACTGAAACTGAATTGACGAGAATTGCACTCAAACAACAACTTAGACTAACTGCGAGTTTTATAGAGACAATGGAACACACAACATTTGTCACGAAGTGCTGCTAATCATCTCAGTCTTCGTTCGACCGTAGGAGCTTTCGAACATTATAGTGGATCAGTGGCAACTGCTGTGCAGACCGTCGCAAAGTTCGTAGCACTGCAAGGCATCCATCTGTGGATCAGACGCAACCGCTGTGCATAAACGGCACCAAATCAGTGGCGCATCAACGAACTGGCCCCAGTGCAGCTACCCTAATGCTGACATAGTAGCTCAAATACTGCCGCCAGGTTCGTGGCGCAGTAACCAAAGCTGCCCCAACTACAGCTACAAGATACCGCTGCACAGATCGCAGACCCAAGGTCCAGCCTAAGGACCGGCCGCCGCGAAGTTCGTGGCGCAACAAGAAGCTGCCCCCAGCGCAGCTACATTATCGCCACACCGCGACCAGTTCGCGGCGCACGCAATCGAAGATCCAGATCTGTGGATCGCACACCGCGACCCGTTCGCGGCGCACGTAATCGAGGATCCAGATCTGTGTATCGGCTACCACCGCCCAGTTCGCGGTGCAGTCCGGGATCCAATAGTCCTGCCATACCGTCGCCAAGTTCGCGGCGCCCCATGCAAAGGATCTAGACGTAAGGATCAACCGCTGCCAAGTTCGTGGCAATCGCCGGATCCAGACGTAAGGATCAACCGCCGCCAAGTTCGCGGCATATTAGAAGGTTCAGCCTAAGGACCGACCGACGTCAAGATCGCGGGACACACCAGAGTCCAGACGCAAAGACCAACTGTCGCCAAGTTCGCGGCATCCAAATAAGAAGGAGATGCCGGCACCAATGTCAGCGAAGTCAAACATGACAAAGGCTACCTTGGCGGAAAACTCATCAGCGCCCAGTTCGCCTCCCAGGAGCGGATGTCCTGTGCTTTTCTCAACCTCGAGAAGAGAGGGCCGCCAACGTTATTCGCGGTGAACATACGCCAACACAATCTCCAGATCACATGGGAAGACATCCGACTGAGCCACGAGGAGATAAAACTCCTGGCCACTCCAGAGATGACCAGCGGCTACCGCTACTTCGTGGACAGATTCATCGGTCAAGCCGAGAAGATCTCTCTGGACGAGGTCACCAAGTTTATAGAGGCAAGGAACGCCCTCACCGCCGACCGTCCGACCGCATCCATGAATACGACGGACATCGCCATTCAATCAACAAATCGTTTGCCGCCAATGATGTCACAACCACCTTGGCGGCCGGGAATCCCTTCAACACCTCACATGCGAATGCCACCTGGCAACCCATCAAGATTACCATCACGAATGATGCCCCTGGGAGAACACACCCCCTACGGACAACAAAGGCGTGACAACAGACACTGAAAAGCCAGCCAAAGCAGGTGCTGCCGAAAGCAAGACAGCCAAAGGAGGAACAGTCGAGAAGAAAACCGATCCAAAACTTACAACTAACGCCGCCAAGGACATCAAGAAGGTTTCAGAGGCAGTGAAAGAAGTGAAAACTGTAGCAAAGGCTGATTTCAGCAGGAAGGCACCAGCAGCTTCCAGTGCACTAGGACCAGCCTAGAAAGATACAAAAAAATCCGATGCACCGAAAGAAGGAAAAAAGCCTGCTGTAGAGAAACCCGCCGAGTAAGGCAATGATGACCACCTACCGACGCTGCTCGAGGCCCAGTTCGCGCTCTACCCAGACTCCCCAATTAGGGCAAACAGCGCCGACCAAGGCACAGATGCCAATTACCGAGACTGCTCGAGGCCCAGTTCACGCTCGATACAGCCTACCCCACTAAGGCAAACAGCGCCGATCAAGGCAGCAATGCCAAACCAACGACACTGCTCGAGGCCCAGTTTGCGCTCGATCCAGTCTCCCCGAAGCTCAACCCGGCCCATGTCCCGATGCTCGGACCAACGCCGTAGCGCCAACAGAAACAGACGCCGCGCATGTGTTGTGGGGCACAACATCACCTGGCCGTTCCTCGTGGGTTGCAAACTTACAACTCGGGCCCAGAGAAACTGCCCCACCCTGAACGCAATTCAACGACCAGTAACAGCGTATACAAAACGCTTCAAAAGCAAGCAGTAGCTATGACAAATACAGGATCCGTGCCAGATCTAACGTCAGTGCATTCCAGGAGTACGCCATCAACTGTCCAAGCAACAGTAGTACCCAACAATGTCCGCAGTGACCGTGGCCAAAAACAGAGTCTGGTTAATAACCAGTTTTATTAACAACTACACGGGCAGCAGCAGCAACATTCACAAGAAAATGGGTTTTCTTTTTTTTTTTTTAGTTTTTAAACCACATTTATTTTCCTAATTCTTTTTACATGTATAATATTAGGGGTAAGTGTTAAACCCTTTTCTACAATCCTTAAATTAACTTACTGGCTCTATGCGAGCTCTCTAAATTACACATTACAACTTGATTTTTATATATGCCTTTCGGCGTACATCTTTTTTTTTTGTTTCTTATATATATATATTTGTTTCATATATATATATATATATATATATATGAAATAAGTCATATATTAGAGGGACTCCTCGTTTACATCTATATTATTATTACAGTTTTTTTTTTTTTTTTTTAATTATAACAAACAAAAACTTCAAAACGAAACGAATAAAACATAAAATAAGAAATAAAAAATAAAATAAAAATAAAAGCAATGGGGAAAGGAGGACAGGGGGGGGGGGGCAAGAGGAAGGAGAGCGTTGCTCTTGAGAGGCATACTATATCTAAAGAAGTGAAGTCCTCTCCTCGTTGAGAAGCCACCACCATTTGGGAGATGTTCGATCTTTGGCTGATTTATCTCTTTCACTGATCGCCGTGCTAAAACGCATGCGGTCTGGGGCATTGGAGATATCACTATCATGGAGAATTCGTTTGTCCCTGGCACCACGGAGAGCGTGGTAAATAATCGGGACTCCATGCACGTCTTGGATAAGGCCTTTTTGATCCAAGAAGGGGAACGCTTCTGGGGGAATAAACCCATTCTGGAGGTTATTTTTCAGATACATATCATTGGGATAGAATGCTCCCGCGATAAGATTATTGTCACTGCACATTGCCCTTGATGTGTGACCACGAATCATTTTAATTATGAAATTGTCTATCCTATTTAACCCTGATTTGTTATACAGGATTTTGTTGGGATAAAATTTTTTGTATTGCGACTCTGGTGTTCTATAAAGTCCGAGGCAGGAACGCAAACACTGCCGTTCGAACACACGAAACTTCTCCATATAAAGTGGAGATATATTATACCATACTGGACAGCCATAAATCAAAACTGGTTGGATGAATGCCGAGTACGAAATTATTTTGACTCTGGGGTCAAGAAGACTACTCCGGAATAGACTCCTCCTGTTCTGTACACCACTATGTCATCGGCGTACGCAATGGCGTTTTCGAGAGAACTCACTAGATCACTAGTGTAAATATTGAATAGAATGGGAGAATTCACAGCTCCCTGCTGTAAGCCATTTTTAATTTGGAAGGTCTTGTTGGAGAGTATGTCCCCGCATTTCACCACAAAATGTTTGTCCATTATCATATCATAAATAATGTATAGCAGATATTGCGGCATACCCAGGTTTGTTAACTTATAGACAAGTCCTTCTAACCATACGGTGTCGAAAGCCTTTTCAAAGTCAACCAAGCAGGCGCCTGTACATTGTCGCTTTGCCTTGTTCCACTGTATATCGGAAACAAGTTTCGTCGCTGCATGAACTGTATCATGTCGCGCTCGAAAGCCAAACTGGTTGTTGGGGATGATATCGTTTTCATCACACCAACCTATCAGTGCTTTGTTTATAATTTTTTCGAATACCTTGCTGATGTTGGGAAGCAGGCTGATCGAGCGTAGATTAGCTGGATTGCTCTTCTCCTTAGCCTTTTTGGGGATAGGGTGGACTACTGCAGTCTTCCAATGGGTTGGATAGTGTGCATTGTTTAGAGCGTTGTTAAACAAAGTAGTGTATATGTTCACTACTTCGCGAGGCAAATGCCTTAGAACCACATTTGGAATGCTATCTATTCCAGATGATTTCTTATTTTTTATTGAGCTAAGTATGTTTCTAAGTTCATCCTTGCGCACAAACATATTTGTATTTTCATTTCTGACGGGAGAATCCGCCCTATTATTTTCGCCGAATGTGATGAAACTATGGTTTTCGGATCGCCAGTTGTGAAATTGATTGCGCAGCGAGCAATGTCTTTGACGGGCATTGCTTTCAATTTCAGTGTTAGCATGAACTGATTCGTTAACTCTGTACACTGCTTCGAAACAGGCTCCAATTGCATTCGCTTTCTTTTGTGGATCTTCGACTACTATTACTTCATCATTGGAGTTGATGTGCTCTAAGGTGAGTCCTATGTTCAGCATTATCTGACAATTCTCGGGAGTCCGTGGAATTCGGAGACAGGGAATGTCATTGTGATCTTTTCTTCGACATATTTTCTTGATTTGTGAAAACATGTTCGGTCCGTTTGCTTGGATAGCTCGAATTCTGTTGCTCCACTCCTCATTTATTACTGCTAGGTAATTATCCCGGATCAGTTTTTGAAGATTTTTAATCAAGGACTTGATTGTTTTGATTTCATTGCTATTTGGGTCACTGAACTGCCTATAGCACAATTTCAGCTTTGAGAGCAGGGTGCTCTTTTGCCTATACAAAGCATCGATAGTTGCATTTCTGTATCGGTGGGTATAACCATCGATATGAGCTACTTTGGGGATGGAACGATTCATTGTGTTAGTAACAATATCGTTCATAGTTAGGAGGTAATGATCGATTTCATCATTACGGAGGTTTCTATTAGTCGGTGGGTCTATGCCAATGTTGCGTATTTCTCTTTTTACTATGCGATCGAAACGCGACCAATGTGCTTTTAGGAAATCGAAAGAGTGTACCGGGTCGTACTGCTCAAGTAGATGGTACTCGTTTGGCACGTTACGGCTCCAAGTCCGTAATGATCGCTATCGTACTCAATTGTGCGAAGACAATTTCGAGTAGTTACCTGGTAACTGAATTCGATCATCTGTCATAAGTAAATCCAGGAAGGAGTTACCTCTTGGATAAGACGGTGTACTTGTAGCGTACAATTCTAGTTTATGCTCGATCGCATTTGTTTGCCACCAATCAAACAAGGCATTGCCTCTGGTGTTCGAGGTCAGATTGCCCCAGGCACTGTGCTTGGCGTTAAAATCACCTGCCATTAAAAAGTAATTGTTTTCCAAATCTATCTTGAGACTTCGGAAAATCGTATCGATTTCACTGATAAATTGGGTACCTTGAACAGATTCAGGAGCGTAAGCAGCGACTATATATAGATGCCTTTGACTTAGCGGAATGTCTATAATGCATGCCTCTAGCACCTGGAATTTGTGTACTTCCGTGCTGTAAACGACCTTATGGTGAAGACCTTTCTTAACTAAGATAGCGACCCCACCCCCTCGAGTAGAGTGTGGTCGATCTCGTCTAATTATGTTATAATTTTTGTAGCCCATTTTGTGCCTTTGGTTTAGCTTAGTTTCGCTAGCCAAGAGCACATCTGGGCATTCGACGTGGAGCAGATTGCCTAAATTATCCCTTCTTTCGATGTGGATTAGTGAATTTACATTCACAGCTATAATTTTTAGGTTAAGTTCAGACGGAGGGTTGAAGATTTTGATGTGGAGAGATATTTGAGAACAGGGTTGAATAGAGAGTATCTATTCGTGCTCTTTGTTCAGTCAGTGTTCTTTGAAATTCGGCAAATTGTCCTTGCATGGTTAATAACATTGTTATTATTTCTGAATGTGCCTCTGGTGCGGGTATTTTCCCATTACTATATGTATGTTCCATGAATGCTGGTTGCTTAGGAGCACCGGCCATTTGTGCATATGACACACAAGGGGCCACGAAATTGTTGTAAGAACGAGTTTTCATTTTTTTCTCTTCTTCAACTTGTTTCTTTTTGGATTCCAATTTTAATTTCATTTGTTGAAATTTAGGACATCCTCTAAAATTAGCAGTGTGACCTGTATTTTTACAGAGGACACAGGACAGTGTTTTCCTATCTGGAAGCTGTTCCTTGCCCAAGGGGCATTCACCAATGATATGGTCGGAGAGGCACTTTACGCACCTGAATTGCATGTGGCAGTTTGATGCCGCGTGCCCGAAGCGTTGACAACGCATACACTGCAATACGCGATCGATTTTTCTAATTTTTTCCCAACTTATTGTTTGGTGGTTGAGGTGTTTGATGTATCGGAGAGCATCAACTTTACTGTTGGGACTCAGTGATACAATAAAGAAAGGCAATTTGCAATTGCGTTTTCTGGAGTTAGCGGTAGAGAAGGGTTTCACACCTGTAAATTTTAAATTGTCGGTTTCGACATTTTTTAATTCCTCTAATACCTCCTCAGGGGAAAAACATGGATCAACGCCTTTTAGGAGCATGGAGATTATTTTCTCCGATTTCGGGGTGTACGTGTAGTACTCGCTTTTTGTCCTACCCAAAGCAGTCATTACTTTGCGATAACCTTCAATATCATCGCACATTAATTTTATTTTAGAATTATTAATTTTTTTTGTTTTGAAATTTTTGCAAGTTAACTCACCTAATTTTATAACGTCCTTTGTTTCCATGGACGTAAGTATTATAGGCGGCGCCTTTTCCTTTTTGTTGGTTACGATGTGCTGGTTTGTTTGCTGCTTCTGCATCTCCTTTGTTTGCTGCCTTTTGTTTACTTCCTGATGTTGTTCCTGATTTTTCCGTTGTGCTGTTGTATTTTCTTGGCTTTGTTGTTGCTGCACCAGGTCTTTTAATTTGAGGATTGCGTCTCTTTGTTTATTGAGTTCCTCTTTCTTTTTGGGTCAATATCCGCAAGGAGTTTTTCTAATTCCGCCGGATCTGTTGCAGTACCTGTGATATTGTTTTCTTCCTCAGCAGGTAATTCGATTTCACTTGGGTCAAGGTCAACCAATTCGTTGAATTGGTTGCCTGCGCCTGTGTATTCGTTTTTCTTTCCTTTTGCATTTTTTTCCCCGTCTGAATTTGGATTGTGCCGCTTTGTTATAATACTCGGCTGTCGCTCGAGTCGGCTCCGTGTGATCGCTTTCAGGTCTGCCTGGCCCCTTTTCATGAAAGGCGACGAGCTCTTTAACACTTTGTTTGTTTCCATAATTTTTTATTTTTTTATTCTTTTTTTTAGTTTTTAAACAACCGCTCTCAGTGGCGGCCACACTGTAATCCACACTTGTTTACTTACACTCGCGCGGCGAATTTATTTATTTTTTTGTTTTCTTTTCTTTTGCTTTCTCCTGTTGTCAGGTATACGTCTTATCTCTTTGACGTGTTGGTAACGACTGTGACACAAGAAATTGGCCTAGGGGCAGGCCAAACACATTTTTCAGTCACCAATCTATCGGTGATGTCGAACAACATACCAGCTAATTGTATTCGCTGCAAAACTCGGATGGAAATCTTCCACCAATCGGTGTCTCTCAACAACAGTCAGTAGTACAGGCAACCGAACAGAGACACCCTATGGCCAATCTCCGGCCAATGACAGGGATCTTCAAGGACGACCGCTACCACATGTAGCCTCCCCAATAGGGATAGGAGAGCGCAATGCCCCGTTTGGCGGGCGGCGCCCCCCAACATCCAGGGATCAATCGCATCCCAGCCAACAACCACGCCCCTCAGTAATCCAGGAGAGACCGTCCTTCACTCAGCCCAGTAGGCACTGGGTCCGCGGCTGCCATTCCGCCAGGACCCGCGGACGGTGCTATGGAAGATATCGCACCAAACTTAACGTTGTGGCCTCACATGCCAAAGGTCGCATCTCGCCGGCAGCTACCATCAGACGGGCGCCAATAGCCGCAGCAATTCTCACCACTGGTGGTCTCAACGCAGTACTTATAACCACCAGCCATTACGCCAGTTCTTTGGCACGATACCTGTGCTAGTGGACAATTGTTAAAAGCAAAGATTTTGGTCCGAAGAAGTGCTGTCAAATCATCCCCGACGCCCCCATCTGGTCGTCGGAGCTCAAACTACATGTTGGCCGCTCGATTGCTAACAGTATCAAACCCAAGAAAAATATATGGTTCGATTCCGGGCACAGAGAAGCCATTAAGGCTAAGGAATTGACCTTCCGGTTGTATAAATCAAACAATACTGAGGACAACAGTGAACGATTTAAGGGAGCTAAAAATGACTGAAATGGGAATATTCAACGCGCAAAGTTCTTCCAAGACCAGAGAGTGAGACAAAAAATACTACACTCTCCCTCAGGTAGTAGAAACTTCTGGGAATTCGTCACAAACATCTGAAGCTCGGTCTCCTCATCCATTCCTCCGGTAATAGTCGAGACATATCTGTCACCAGTGCAATAGAAAAGGCGAATCTACTTGCTGCATATTTTGTATCTAACTCAACACTGTCTGATAATACATCAGTTTTACCTCGATTTGAGAATATGCAGCACACCATGAGCCAGATTCACTTCCGAACACGTACTGTTGTCCGCGGACTCAGTTGTGAAATTCGTTTTGCAAATCTTAAATAACTATAAGATACCCAATTGCAAGAGCCAGAATCACTTGCGAGCGCGTGCTGCTGCCTGCGCACTCTAGGAACTAAACGCAAACAAATCCGCTGGTCCGGATGGAATTCCCCCAATTCAATTCAATTGAAGAAGTGTTCCTTTTCACTCGCTCTCCCAAATAGATGGAAGTCAGCGAACATTCAACCAATTCCCAAAATGGGTGACAAATCGTCCCTCTCTTCTTATTGACCCATAGTACTAATTTCTATTCTCTGGAAGGTAATAGAATCACTGATTAATCCTGAACCTTCGAAATATCTGGAACCAAATGACCTCAACGACCGCCAATATGACTTTTGTATCAACAGGTCCACAGGAGATTTGATGGCGTACCTTACCGAAAAGTGGAGTCATTCCATCCACTACTTTGGAGAGAGCAAGGTAGTCGCATTGGATATATCAAAGTTCTTAACAGAGTTTGGCGCCCAGCTCTTTTGTCAAAATCATATTCCTATGGAGTGGACAATTTCCTGATCCAATGGATAAGACTATCTGACCGTTCAATCCAAGTGGTTCTTGAAGGTGTCAAATCTGCCACCCATGAAATTAATGGGGATGTTTCCCAAGGTTCTGTACTCTCGTGATTTTAGTAGAACAACACTAGCATTTGAGAGCGTGCCATTATCTGCAAATTTCAGAGGAGGGATGTTACATAAAGGTCCTTTTTTTATTCGAAAACAAAGTTGCCAGGTAATCAATGTTAAGTATCATATTCACAGTTCTTAAACTACCTTGTTGATACCACAAAGTGCGGAGTGGTATCATACATAAAACAAGCAGTTTGCTGGATTTGATGGAGCTTTTCCAAGCAACAAGATTCACACGAATCAGAACTATGATAATGTAAACGACTCGGGAACTAACTTGACTGGTCGTAAAAGGTGATGAACCAACAAAGAAACTGCAGTAAATGCAGTTGTAAACTGAGGATATCAGATGTAGTTTTGCATAGCGAGACGCATATATATTCAGATGAGCCGTCCGTGAGATCAATATATTGCACACGGCCACCCAGTTGCATACCTTCATAACATGAATTTGTAGTAGTGGATTTATGAATGTTCATCTTTTTGAGTGCTTGGGAAATGGTGCAAATTTGAAAGTGATATATTTTTCAGCAAATCTGTCAAGAGCAATGTATGCGTTTACCCCCAAGCACGACTTCCGCTACTACTAAACACACGTTACATTAAAAAATTGTTTTAAATCAGTTGGTATTATTAATTTTGTGGCTTTGTTATCAGTGTGGCTCCACAATGTCGTCAAGTTAGTTACAACTATTCATAATTTTATAGACATGTGAAATAAGTGGTGGCGCAAGACTAATGACCTTGCCCGGAAAAAACAAATCATTATGGAAAATTTAACAAGCCTCAGGACTTGCTAAATAAGGCCAAGACCGGTTGTTGCAACCGCAACAGCACAATAGAAAGCCGCATCAAATTGAATCGAGAAGAATCAATTTGAGTCATTTTAGTCGATTAAATCCACACTCAGCGCGCTTGAAAGTATGCTATGATACCAGCAAACAAGCAGATTAATTCATTTTGAATCAATGTCGACAGCGCCCGAAGGTATGCTCGGTTGTAACTGTCCATAACCCTCGATACATTGCGAGGTGCTGATTTAAGAGAATTTAGCCAGATGCCAACAACTCGTGCTAGAATTGCTGAATCGAAAAGGGAGCAATATTTGAATAGCGGATGAGATTTTGGTGGCAATGGCCTCTAAAATGAGGAAGAAAAAGATAACTGGCGGCTACCGAAAGGTATGCAGTTTTTTACGGTGTGATCTAGGGATCACCAGTAAATTGTTTGAAGTAATACGGCTTTTAAAATTTGAATTTTTGTATTGACTAAAAAATGAATTGAGAAGAAGATTAGTCAACCAACTGAAATTGTAACTAAAAGATTAATGGAATTTGCTGGATAAGAGCAAGCACCGGCTAACCAAGATACAGTCCTGCAACTAACAGCTGAATTGCAACACATTCTACATGGTCCTTTGAGCCGGATATATACGATCCGGAGACTTAAAGGGAAAGGATTTACGATCCGAGAAACCAAGGGATTCACGATCCAAGAGAACTATTGCCGGAGTGGAACAACTGCGAACAATCAACCAGAAAAACTCCTTCATAAGATCTAGTGGCGGATTGCTGGCAGTAGCTGTGGGCAGTGGTTGTTTCATCGACGGAACAGAGTGCTGGATAGACAAGTGGACATCGACTTCATCATAACGAGGTGGGTGGCAATTATTTTCTCAATTCTAACTTTAGTGATAAGATCAAGGGCAGTGGTTGTGTGTGATTGCAAAGTGGTGAATTGGTGGTTCTTTTAAAGTGTTGGAAGGTCATAGGAAGTTGTTGTGGTGTTAACTAGCGAAGGAAAAGTAATTGAGCTGAGGTCTCCAACGAGACTATAGCAGAATAAAAGACTTTGTCAGCATACAGAGAAAGGCTTTTAACTGAAAGGGTCGGTGACTTGAAATAGTGTTCGCAATCTGCAAGATTAAGCAAGGGTTAAGCGCAGTTCACACGGTACGTTGCGGATTCGATTGGGTGATTGTTCAGCGGTGACTGCCCGGTGGTATTGAGGTGCTGGGTGGTGTTCTCTGTATTTAGTGGCTGCAACGTTGGATTGTGTGATTGACTTGATTCATTCGTTCGGGTTGATTGAGCGGGGTGATTGTGCGGTGTTGACAACACAGTCGAGTCGGAGTGATTCTTTAGATTTGTTGGGCGTGTATTCCTGCGGCCGTTTGGCTGTGACATCGGATTGCGTGAATCAGTTCGGGCAACCTTTTGGTGTGAAGAAGCGAGGTAGCGTAACGAACGCTTGTGAGCAAAACAATTTGCGTGTCTAATAGACAGCTCAAAGGAAGGATTGGTTGTTTATATCCTGACATCCCAACAAAATGAGTAAGACAAAGATGTCTAACCTTATTGACAGCTTGCAGAACATAGCAAGCGAATTAACAGCCGATTATAAGGCATATTCGGAATTGAGTCAAACATACAAATCAGTGCACATGAATGAGGCACGTTTAAGAAATTTGGAGCACTACTTTGAGGAAGCAAAGGGATTGCATCAAAAAATTATAGCGGCTCCCAGTGATGATACAAAATTAAGATACATGGAAGAACTCCATTTCCATAAGCTGAAGGAACTGTATTACAGTTATTCTTCAGAACTTAAGTCGCAATTAGAACAAGTCGACACTCATCCGCTGGGACATAATTCATTTAATAGTTCGATGGGAACAACAAGGGCGCCAACAGTAGAATTCAAATTACCCCCCATTAAGATACCGACGTTTAGCGGTTCTTACCAGACTTGGCCGGAATTTAAGGCTCTATTTGAGAACCTTATCATTAGAAACACGTCTCTATCTGATGTCCAACGGCTGCACTATCTCAAGGCAAACCTAGAAGGTGAAGCAGAGCGTCTATTGCGGAACACTGCCATAGTTGAGGGTAACTTTGAATCGGCCTGGGCAACACTGGTGAAGCGTTACCAGAATTTGAGATTGTTGAAGGACAATCAATTCGGGATATTATTTGGTCAGGCGTCATTGGGCCACGAGTCGGCCGATGGAATTAGGTCTCTGATGGATACCACAGGTGAGGCCAAACAAGCACTACAAAATTTAGGAATTCCTGTCACATCGTGGGAAGATGTATTGATTTTCCACACAGTACAGAAGCTTCCCCTTAAGACGCGAGGTTTGTGGGAATCTCACATTTCGTCATACGTGGATTACCCAACATATGATGTCTTGGAGGAATTTTTATTCACAAGGATCCGAACACTAGAAGTCATGGGACAGACAACGTCCAAGAGGTCTTACGGAGCTCCCAGAGCCAAACATCATGACGTACGTGCCCATAATTCAACTACATTCACTTGCATAATGTGTTCGGGCCCACATCTAATACGCAACTGTCCTCAATTCAATGGTCAGACATGGCATACATAACCCTTTACTATATGTACTTTACGATATGTTAAAGGACAGGAGGTTCGTGGTCAAAAGTGGTAATGTGACCTCTAATAAAACGTATAATATCAAGAATGGCTTGCAACAGGGCGCGGTACTCTCTCCGATTCTTTTTAACATTTATATTAGCGACTTATTAGAAGCACTTCCGCAGGCTATTGCGTACGCAGACGATCTCATAATTTACAGAACAGCTCCGAAAGTTGAGATCATAAATAGGTTAATACAGCGAGACTTCAACAAAGTGCAGCGCTATTGCGATGACTGGAAACTTAAGATCAACTTCCAGAAATGTGAAGCCATCCTATTTAGAACTCCATTATATAAAGCCACGAACGACACAAGGAAAAACTGGCGAAAGCTAGTTATCGTGGGATCGCATGGAGATAAACTGGAAACCAAGAGTTTAGTTAAATACCTGGGCATCTGGCTAGACCAATATCTGTATTTCAACAGACATGTAGAGGCTGCTTTGCTCAAAGCGAGGAAAACGTTTGCTATGACAAGGAGGCTATTTCACAGTAGCCAACTTGACAGCAGGGTAAAAGTCATATGCTACATGACGCTAATCAGGCCAATGCTCATATATGGTTGCCCAGTATGGTTCAACATAGGTCCAAATTTGATGGAAAAGATTCGGGTGTTCGAAAGAAAGTGTCTCAGAAGTTGTCTCAGATTATATCGGACACCAGAATCGGACTATAAAAAGTATTACTCAAATGAGACTTTATATAATGAAGCGTACATAAATAGGGTGGACAATTTTATGATTAAATTAATCAGAGGACATATTGCGAGAGCAATAAGCTCGTCCAATGACCTAATTTTCGGGGCCTATTATCCAAACACCTTGTACTATGAGAGCGTGCGTCGCAACGGCTTTGTTCCACCAGAGGCGTTCCTTGACTTGGATATGAAAGGGCTTATACAGGATAGATCCGGAATTCCGCTGATCTATCATGTAAGTAGATCATCTGTAGACGGGCGATTGTGCTACGACCGGGAAATAACGCGCACCGAAGAAGA
The DNA here is from genome assembly GCA_963931805.1 of Microdon myrmicae. Lineage (NCBI taxonomy): Eukaryota > Metazoa > Arthropoda > Insecta > Diptera > Syrphidae > Microdon > Microdon myrmicae. Next base: position 223,061,778 of record OZ007497.1, read on the forward strand.
GCTCCTGCGGTTCAGTAGGGCTATCTCCCACAGAGACCGGGACGATAGTATTAGACAGCGTCAACAGTTCTGGTGGTTGAATGGCATACAAAGACCTGGATACCAAAGTCGGTATAGAATCATAGTATCATCAGCTAGCTTACATAGACTTAGCTTTTCTAGAATTAGGGTAGTATAAGATTTAAGTTAAGTTAGGTTAAGTGCTTTTACATTAAAAAAAAAAAAAAAAAAAAAAAAAAATTTATATTAGGTAAGTTAAGTAAGTTAAATTTTAAGAAAAAAAAACAAAAAAATTGACAAAGTTTTTCAAATTTTTCTTTGTATTTCAACTAATTATCCGTACTGCCACAAAGTTCTGTCGCCGAAAGGCAAATTATACAAATGTTAAGTAATGTTTAGCTTAGAGCGTCTGCGAAGGACCAGTAAGTTATTATATAAGATAATTAAGCTAGAATTTAAGCATTTTTTGTCTAGCCTTTAATTTAGAAATTAAGAATATAAAAAGAAAAATAAAAAATGTTTTAAAAATGAAAAATGAATGTCCTCAATTCAAGGCTCTAAGTCGAAAAGGTCGATGGGATATTGTGAATAAGCGCCAGTTGTGTATCAATTGCCTCTCAAAATTCCACAAACGTCAGGAATGCACAAGCGAGTTCACGTGCACCTATTGCAAAAGAAGACATCACTCATTGCTACATATGGACAGGGAGAAACGTCCAATCCAAGGACAGGGGAGCGCTTCACCGGAGGGCATCCCGATTTCTAAGTCATCGGATGCCACGAGCATTCAACCGTCAGGCACAGGAAAGAAGGCTAATCCTACCACAAACCAAACATGCAATACCTACATGGCCGGCACTGGCCACACTAAGACGGTTCTCTTGGCCACAGCACTGGTCAAGGTTTTCACGGCGGGAGGACAACCATTGGTACTTCGAGCTCTGTTGGATCCTGGGTCAGAGGCGTCGTTTATTACTGAAGCAGTCGCACAGCAATTGAGGCTCAAAAGAGAACGAAGTTATATAAACGTCCTTGGAATTGGATCGGATAACAATAGTATTGCGAAAACAAGGGTCGCGCTTACGATACATTCGTTAGTACAGGAAGAGTTCAAGTTGGAACTCATGGCATTAGTATTGCCGAAGATAACAACAAACCTCCCAAAACATCAAATTCCTTGTGCTGAATGGTCACGCATTCATCATTTACAGCTGGCTGATCCAACATACAACCAACCGGGCAAAATTGATATTTTACTTGGTAGTGACGTATATCCATTAATATTATTGGAGGGTCTGATTAAGAGCGGACCAGGTGCTCCTATGGCACAGCGGACCGAGTTTGGATGGGTACTGTCTGACAGTATAAATTCCAGTAACCAGACCACAATTAAGGTTCACCACACCACCAGTAGTAGCCCCGAATTGAATACGATCATACAAAGGTTTTGGGAACTGGAGGAGGTGAAAGAGAGGAAATCGTTATCACAGGAAGAGGAGCAATGTGAAACTCATTTCAGTAGAACACATCAACGACAGTTGGATGGCAGGTATATGGTCCATTTACCCTTTAAGGAAGGGAGGCGCCCAAGGTTGGGTTTATCGCGCAATTCAGCGCTTGTTCGATTTTTCCAGTTGGAAAAAAGATTTCAAACCGATCGTTTATTCCAGGAAGAATATAAAAGAGTTTTTAAGGAGTATGAGGACTTGGGACACATGTCTGAAATCGACCCTCTCTCAAATAATAATTGCCATTATTTCATGCCGCACCATGCGGTGATTAAGGAGTCTAGCTCAACAACGAGGTTACGAATCGTTTTCGATGCTTCCTGCAGAACATCAGATGGTACGTCACTCAACGATCATTTGCTGAATGGTCCTCGGCTCCAGGATGACATCTTTGATCATATTCTGAGATTTCGAAGACACAGAATAGTCTTCGTAGCGGACATACCCAAGATGTATCGACAAATTTGGGTACCACAGGAGGACGCATCCTACCAACTCGTGTTGTGGAGAAATGTGGAAGGAGATAACATCAAGACCTACCGATTAAACACTGTCACGTTTGGTACCACCGCTGCGCCGTACCTAGCAGTGCGCACGCTACAACAACTAGCATTGGATGAACGGGCTGACTATCCATTAGCATCGCAAATAGTCTGTAAAAATTTCTATGTCGATGATGTCATGCATGGAGCAGACTCAGAGGATGAGGCCATGGAACTACGTGACCAACTCGTAGCGATGTTGCGGCGTGGAGGGTTTCCACTCAGGAAATGGGCCAGCAACAGTGAAAAAATGATGCTTTCGGTTCCGGAGGAGGATAGAGAGGTTCAGGTGCCATTATCGCTTGACAAGGGTAACACCGTAAAGACCTTGGGGATCCAATGGCATCCTGGACGAGACACATTTTCGTTCAAGGTCTGTTTCCAGGAATCGAAGGGAGCAACGAAAAGAACAATCTTGTCAGAGATTGCGCGCCTATACGACCCGATGGGCTGGATATCGCCTTGTGTTGTCATTGGCAAGATGATCATGCAGGAGATTTGGAAGCAGGATCTAAATTGGGACAGCGAGCTTCCATCAAAAATTGTCTCAGCATGGTCTAAGTTAAGAACTGAGCTAAATGCCCTCAACAACATAGAAATTCCGCGTTGGGTCAAGGTCACCAAGCGATCAACACTCGAAGTGCATGGATTCTGCGACGCCTCCGAAAGGGCATATGCTGCTGTGGTCTACCTTCGTACGGTCACCGAGGGAGTGACTTCAATAGAGCTGCTCGTATCAAGAACAAGAGTAGCACCACTCAAGAATAAATCGCTAGCACGATTGGAGTTGTGTGGAGCTCACCTGCTTACACATTTGCTGGTACAAACCGTCAAAAGGATGGATCTTCAATGCGCGAAGATGTGGGCCTGGTCGGATTCGCAAATTGCACTTGCCTGGATTAAGGGGCCGCCACACATACGAACTACTTTCGTCGCAAACAGAGTGGCGGAAATACAGGAACACATAGATCCCGATTGCTGGAGACATGTTTCATCGAAAGAGAATCCTGCGGATATCGCGTCCAGAGGACTATCTCCAATGGAAATTCTCAGAAAAAGGCAATGGTGGTATGGACCCGAATTTTTGCAGACGTATGACAACACTTATGTACACCCACTGAAAATACCCTCCACTGATCTGGAGTTGAAGACCATAAACCCTACAAGAATGAAAAATAGCTTCATAGCATCTGGGTACCCTATTAAGAATGTGTTCCACCTCTGCCTGCACGTCATGTCATTTGATAGCACTACATTGTTTGCTCGGTTCTCTTCGCTGTCGCGTCTCCTTCGAGCCACGGCATATTGGCTTCGTTTTTTTTCCAACCTACGATTGAAAGCCACTGGGTTGCCATTGTATGAGACTGGGCCGCTGTCACCAGATGAGATCTCGTCAGCACATATACGATTGATTGGGATTGTGCAGCAGGAGTTCTTTGGTGACGAAATTGTAAGCATCACTAGGGGAGAAACAATTATCAAAGGAAGTAAGATTGCACGACTTTCCCCTATATTGGACGATAAGGGAATTCTGCGAGTAGGAGGTCGACTAGAAAATGCAGATTTGCCATATTCGCAGCGTCACCCGATAATATTGCCCGCAAATACTTTTTTTACGTCGTTGATCATCCACCATATTCACTTAAAAACGTTGCACGGTGGTCAACAGCTGATGATGGCCACACTTCGAGCTGAATACTGGATACTAAATCTTAAATCCAGCGTCAAGGCATGTATACACAAATGTTTGAAGTGCTATCGACATAAATCAAAGCAAATCCAACAAAGAATGGGTGATCTTCCTTCACCTCGGGTCAACCAGGCACGCCCCTTTCAAACTACTGGGGTGGACTATGCCGGCCCAGTACAACTTAAAGCATGGAAGGGAAGATGCACCAGAATCACCAAGGCGTACATTGCTATTTTCGTATGCTTTTGTACGAAGGCCGTCCATCTCGAACTTGTAAGTGAATATAGCACAGCGGCCTTTCTGGCAGCGTTTAAACGCTTCACGGCGCGTCGTGGGATTTGTGCACACATCTACAGCGATTGCGGAACCAACTTCGAGGGAGCTGCTAAGACAATACAAAAAGAGCAGACATGTGCATCAAGACATTGGACCGAAGATATAGTTAGGCAGGTGCAGAATAATGGAACTTCATGGCATTTTAATCCTCCTGCAGCGCCTCATTTCGGCGGGTTATGGGAAGCAGGGGTGAAGTCCATGAAACATCATCTTAAACGAGTGATAGGACACTACACGCTTACCTATGAAGAATACGTTACTGTCTTGGCCCAGGTGGAAGCGTGCCTGAACTCACGTCCTCTGTGCCCAATATCAGAGGATTTGAACGATATGTCCGTTCTTACACCGGGACATTTCCTGATCGGCGCTGCACTCAATACCGCACCAGAAAGAGATTTGACTCAAACCACACCCAACCACCTGGACAGATGGCAATTAATGCAAAGATTACAACAGAACATCTGGAAGAAATGGAAGACAGAATATCTCTCTCGTCTGCAACAGCGGCCAAAATGGCTCACACCAGGTCCAAATTTGAAAATAGGTAGCATGGTGCTTCTACCTGAGGAGCATGCACCCCCAACCCTATGGCGATTGGGTAGAGTCATAGCAACACATCCAGGATCCGATGCAATGATCCGTGTTGTTACAGTCAAAACAGCCACCACCACACTGAAGCGCCCAGTAGCGAAACTTTGTCTTCTGCCCATGCTTAATTGAAGCACACACCACACACACATGAATTTAATGATCTCTGTTATCACCTAGAACACACCACACAGACATGAATTTAATGACCTCTGTCATCACCTAGAATACATGCACACACACACAAAAACAGATAATTGAAACCACACAAGCCATTATCCAAGTCAAAATTAATTGATAGTCCACATCCACTAATGGAATCAATGTCAACCAATTGCCACCCTGCCGTTGCACCGTACCAATTCACACTGCGGTCAATTGCAACCTCCTGTGGATAACTATACCCTAAACTATCATTGGCTAATCTATTTAGGAAGAGAAACCCCACTGGGTTACCGTCGCCGGCCCGGGAAGATGTTGCAACCGCAACAGCACAATAGAAGGCCGCATCAAATTGAATCGAGAAGAATCAATTTGAGTCATTTTAGTCGATTAAATCCACACTCAGCGCGCTTGAAAGTATGCTATGATACCAGCAAACAAGCAGATTAATTCATTTTGAATCAATGTCGACAGCGCCCGAAGGTATGCTCGGTTGTAACTGTCCATAACCCTCGATACATTGCGAGGTGCTGATTTAAGAGAATTTAGCCAGATGCCAACAACTCGTGCTAGAATTGCTGAATCGAAAAGGGAGCAATATTTGAATAGCGGATGAGATTTTGGTGGCAATGGCCTCTAAAATGAGGAAGAAAAAGATAACTGGCGGCTACCGAAAGGTATGCAGTTTTTTACGGTGTGATCTAGGGATCACCAGTAAATTGTTTGAAGTAATACGGGTTTTAAAATTTGAATTTTTGTATTGACTAAAAAATGAATTGAGAAGAAGATTAGTCAACCAACTGAAATTGTAACTAAAAGATTAATGGAATTTGCTGGATAAGAGCAAGCACCGGCTAACCAAGATACAGTCCTGCAACTAACAGCTGAATTGCAACACATTCTACACCGGTTCCCGGTTGTAGTGCCGATGATGATGATGAAATAAGTGGATTCGTCCGTATAGTATCGAAATCGGTCGTAAATTTTTTCCTGTAAATCTAGCTAGTGCATAAACAGGTGAAACAACGCGAATATTAGATAAAGCAGTTATAATATGCAAACCTAAGAATGCACTTATCTCTAACCCCTTAAACATCAACTTCCACAATGATTTAATCAGAAAACATTTTATTGTTTTTCTGAATCGCCCCTTCTCGGCAAAATCCATACTAGCACATCCCCTCATTGAACATCGCAGACCTGATTGCGTTCTTGAGTCAACAAAAACTCAATCATAAACCAAGTACGCTATTTGTCATGCCCGAGGCATTCCCTTTGGTTCCTTCAATATAAGGCAATAATATCGAACTTGGATTCCAATAACCTTCCGCGCCACAAAGTCGCATAATCGATATCTGTTGTTCTCGTATGTTATCAGCAAATTTATACGCCAAATAACAAACCGACTAGTGCATGTTTGTAAGTCTGGTTCTGTTTATTGACCCAATTTCCGAGGAACTCGCTGTTCGGTTTACGAATATGAATTCGTCCTATTGTCTGCTTCATCAGCAGTCTATTGCCTCCCCAATCTGTCTATCAGTATTTTGCTGAAGTGCGTTGTCATCACGCTTGCCAATGCGAGTCTTTATTATCACAGTGTGTCTCCTTATATCCTTACGTTTGAATTGGGATCAAGAGTCGGCTGTCTTGCTTCGCAAATCGATTCCAACAATTGAACCCTTAATCTCATCGTATCACGATGCCAAAAGTTACCCAAGAAAGTGCTTTTCTCTTAATCCCATCGGCGATTTATGCCGTTGTTGTAAATTAAAGTTTTTTGACTATCGAAAAAAGGTTAATGAGTCATTAAGTTGAGAGGTTGGCTAGAAAAAAAGGAAGCACATAGTTCAATGGGGCCTTTTCAATCCGATTAAGATTATGTCGGTGTCAAGAGCGGGAAATAAGTAAAGATGAACAACAGAAAAGCAACTTGAAATAAAATTAAACAGCCAACAATCTAGGAAGAGCAATTTTTCTTCATTACTCCCCGAATGAACATTAAGAAAAATGTCGGGATGGAGCGATTAAATATGTATGCCTCTCCTCTCGTTCATAATGGAGCTCAAGGATGTTTTCTATTTAATGAACCATTGGGAAATTGGCTAGGTTCGAGATTTTGGGCCATCCTATTAATTTTGGGATTCGTTGGTTTAGTGGGGGGTCTATTGGTGGTTACGTCGGGATGACGAGTTCGATTCTCGACATAGATATAAACGTCAGAAAACAGTATAAAACGTGTTGCCGGTAGGATAGCGTGTAAAATGCCACCCAAAAGTTTTCTGTCAATTTATTCCTGGTTAATATTTGAGTGGAAAACTTGAAGACGAGAAAAATAACGACAAATAGAATAATACAAATTAGTTGAAAGGTAAATAGGGATTCGGATAATATTTATTTATTCCTGATCTTCAATTAAGAAGCTGGCGTGATATCGCATTGGGGTTTTAACTTGACTCTGGTATCCCTTAAAAAAGTTGTGTTGTCGTTCGAGCCTGCTTCTGGTTCTCCGCGGGGCAAATAAAAGTCACTTATTATTTACATCGTTTCTATAAGTGCACCAACATTTTTTTTCGATGGCTAAAGTGGTTGTTAATATTAAATACTATTTAAAACGGTGCAAAAACAACTGTTCCAAAATAATTTCAGGTTATTGTATTTAATAGCATTTCAGAGTGTCACGTACGCCGGCCACCACCATCATTTGATAATTTGCATTTAATACAATGTTGTTTTAAGATAGTATGATGGTAAGGTGGTGGAGGAATTGCACGATCCAGACGTGAGTTTTTGAACACGCCCCGATTCGGGAGTGGATCGTGCAGTTCTTCGAGTTCGAATTCGGTTTTCGAAGTGGACGTGAATGGAGAGCGAAATGAGAGAGACAGGAGAATGTTAAAATTCGGTTTGTTATGGTTCCGTTGTTGACGGTTGTCGATGAGAGAACGTTGGTTAACGGAGAAGCAGGAAGGAACAGAGAAATTGTCCCGTGTTAATTTTTGGTTTTGTCGGATCAGCATCGTGTTAATTTTTGGAAAAGAAAAAGTCTTAAATTAATAAACAAATTGAAAACCTTTATGTTGAAAGTACTAAGATGTGTTAACTCTTTGTCGGACTGTAAATTGTTTCATGTAAAGATCATTCTTAATAAATTGAAATACGTTGGAAGTGTTATCTCTATTTACTGTTCCTGCTGAGTTACCCAAGCATTGGAGCCGCAAGCTGATGAATCTTGGCCCGGCAGCAGTTTTACCCGGCAGATGCAGACAAGGCAACGTCAGAGAGATGTCCGAGAGGGCACCCCTGCCCGGGCACGACCCGAGGCATTTCCCGAGCCGCCGGTTGACGAGGTGGATCCGGAGGCGTTCCATGATTCGAGGGACGAATTTGTGGACGACCGATCGCCAGCGCGCCCCCCTCCCACCGTCGGTAAACAGCCTGTCGGGAGCATGGAGGACACGCCGATGCCTTCGTATTTTAAACTGGGCCCACAACCATGTCCTGTACGGACCATGCTGGGCACAGATAGGGTTTTCGACCTTGTGTCGAAGGCGGTCCCCATGTTTTCGGGACAGGAAGGCCCGGATACGGCCGAGAGACTCTCTTCGTTTCTCAAGGGCTGTAGAAGGACCTTGGGTGGGCCGGCGGTGGAGGAGGAACATACCTTCCTCCGGTGGCTGCCCTCTAGGCTGAGCGGCGAGGCCTATCGGATGTTCGAGGAGAGACCACCCACGACATTCCTTGAAGCGGAACAGCGTCTTAGAGAGGCCTACGAACCCCGGGTGTCGTATGAGGAGTTGTGTGCGCAACTTTCCAAAATGCGACAACTTCCTTCCGAGGATGCCACAGGTTTCGTTTCCCGAGTGAAGCGGGCCGTGGTACGGTGTGCCTCCTCACAGTGTGAGGTGGCAGCTGAGCGCTTTTATGGTCGCCAAGGTAGGTCCATCTTCGCAAGCCAGCTTGAGGGCATGGCCAAGCCGGTGTTGGTAAGGGGTCTGAGGGAGGAAGGACTAAAGCACTTCCTCCTCACGTTGGGTAATGTCCCTTTTCGAAGCCTGGTGGACCACCTAACCGGATTTGAGCGAGCTCGTAGGGAAATGTTGAGGCAGGACGACCTGTTTGTGGATGCGCGGCCCGGAATCGCCGGGCGAGCGTCGGAGACATTAGATGTAAGACCGGGAAGTTGCTCGACCCTTTTAGAAAACCCATCCTCCACTTTTAGGGATTGCACCGCGGCGCCGGCGCCGGTTTTATAGAATTTTAATCCCCGGGCGGTGTCATTCGTGTTGCCGGCCGAAGAATCTGATAGTCGTCGACGGGAAGAGGATAGTTTCGTTCGGGAGCGGTCGTACGGACCTCTCAATTATCGACGGGATGCTGGTGCCTATGCTCCGGCCTCCTCTGGCGAGGGAGCGTGGTTAAATACCGTGCCTTCCTTGAGCCGGAGTGGAGAGTCACAGAGCTTGGCTCAGGGGACGTATGCGCCTCATGATCGATCGGGTCGCGACAATCCGTTCAGGGATCCAGTTGGTCGATCGGCGCACCCCCTGGAATCCAAGACCACATGCAATTTTTGCCATCTGAGGGGTCACGTATACGACGAGTGTCTGCAAAGACGGAACACTCCCTTCTGTCGCGAGTGTTGGCGGTATGGCCACGACATAGTGGACTGCCCGGATCGTCCGACGAGGACGCGCGGTCCCCAGACTACATACAGGGGTAGAGGCCAGCAGGGCAGATTCGCACGGCAAGAACCGCCTTATCAGCGACCGCAGTTTCAAAGGGGAGCCCTGCCGGAGCCGCAGCCCCCGTCCGCGGGCGGCGGGCCGGCGACATCAGGCCCCAGAGTATTCAGCGTCCGGTGCTGTTGCGAGTTTTGTGGCCGACAAGGTCACAGCTTGCGCGGGTGCGAATATAGGCAAAGGTGGGAACAACAACAGGGTTCCCAGGGTTCTACCCACAAGCGGTACGCCGGAACAGCACCTGTTGCGAGCCGAGAGCAGGACACCCGTGTGGAGACTGGGGCAAGTGCGAGAAATAGGCGCAGAGGGCGTCGGAGGCAGCGTCGGCGAAATCGGAAAGCCGGTAATAGTCGCGCGGAGAGTATGGATTACCGGAAAGTAGGTGGAGATGATGGGCGACGGTCCTCCGTGTCGAGCGGTGGCGGTAAGCGAACCGACTCCATGGACTCGAAATCCCCAAAAACGGATGCGAGGCATGACGCCGCATCAGGCAGCGCGGGGAGCCGGGAATGGCAGCCCCGGCGCATTGGGCCCAAAGTGGGCAGAAAGAATAGCTTCAGTTCCGCTAGTTCGGAGTCCAGTGGGACTCCCGAGCGGAATATTCGTGAACGGGGGAGCGGAACATTGTGCGAGTTTTGCGGTCGACACACTCACAAGGCGGCAGAGTGTCGACATAAGGCAAAATGGGAGAGTTCGGGAAACTCCCCAAGGTCGGGTCGGCAAGATCCTACCCGACCGCACTAAAAACGAAACCCAGCTCCAGCTGTTCTCAGTTTTCGCCGACTCAGGTCCCGATTGTCGCTCTCCCTTTAGACATTGGCCGTAGGAACCCTACGCGCCTAATCGGCGCTGAGATCAGCCTGTTGAAGCTGAAGGCACTCCATCCTAGATATGGCATGGATGTGCATAAATCTACAACGCTCCAGGCGCTGTTTGTCAAAGGCAAGTCGAGGGGATGCTGCACTGGGAATTTCAAGTTGCACCACGAGATTCGCTGCAGTTTCCAAATAGTAGACTCCTTGCCGGGTTTGGAGGAAGACGGATTGTCACATTTGATACTTTGTATTTAATATAATTTTGTTTTAAGCTAGTATGATGGTAAGGTGGTGGAGGAATTGTACGATCCAGACGTGAGTTTTTGAACACGCCCCGATTCGGGAGTGGATCGTGCAGTTCTTCGAGTTCGAATTCGGTTTTCGAAGTGGACGTGAATGGAGAGCGAAATGAGAGAGACAGGAGGATGTTAAAATTCGGTTTGTTATGGTTCCGTTGTTGACGGTTGTCGATGAGAGAACGTTGGTTAACGGAGAAGCAGGAAGGAACAGAGAAATTGTCCCGTGTTAATTTTTGGTTTTGTCGGATCAGCATCGTGTTAATTTTTGGAAAAGAAAAAGTCTTAAATTAATAAACAAATTGAAAACCTTTATGTTGAAAGTACTAAGATGTGTTAACTCTTTGTCGGACTGTAAATTGTTTCATGTAAAGATCATTCTTAATAAATTGAAATACGTTGGAAGTGTTATCTCTATTTACTGTTCCTGCTGAGTTACCCAAGCATTGGAGCCGCAAGCTGATGAATCTTGGCCCGGCAGCAGTTTTACCAGGCGATGCAGCTGTACCCAGGTAAACGGTGAATATCTAACGTTCCAATCACAGGAAATAAAGGGCTACTCGGTGACTGTTGGGTGCTGATTGGCGGCCGTTAAGAAAGAACGTCGGCTCGACGCCACTACGGTGCCTCGCAACAACGTTACAAGTGATTGACAACCGGTTACCGGAATATTTTCACGAGCTAAGGGACTATAGAAGTCCCCAAATTCGATCTTCTACACGGTTAAATATGAGTTGAGTACAGAAACTGGCGAATGCAAGAACCCAACAGGCATTGTTTCCGAGATTGCGATGTTGAATGCTGATAGATGTCCCGACGGATTATGAAGAAAGTGAGTCTTAATTCAAACTAGTAATTACCCACACACAAAAAAAAAACACAAATACAACAAGAGCCTTCACCCAGCGTTATGGGTTCGCTTTTCCTGAAAGGAGTAAATAGCAGTATAAATTGGCTTGTACCACATGAAATGTCCGATTTTTGCTCAGCCGGAAATAAGAAGTTCTCGCGTGAACGTATAGCATTTGGAATGGTAGTGAAGAACGTGTGATTCGAACTGACGCTATGACAGTTAGAATCACCAAAAATTGAACCTAAGCGTAACACATCAGGCTACTGGCCGTGTTTAGAATTCGATTTTTAAACTCAAGTATATTCCACTGATGTGAATTGTTTTGTTATCGCTATGGTATACGGCTCTGATGCATTATCTTATTCGATTTTCGTTCGGTCTTCTTCACTATTTGCTTGTGTGTTGTGTGTGTATCTGTTACAGACGCCACACAACTCCCTCCTCAGTAATTTCGTTACGATCGGCTTCATTTGCGAACGACGGAGAGAACGAGAAAGTGTGTGCTATGTGTACAGATCACGTCGGGGTCACCAATTATACCCCTTGGAATGATAGTGAAAAACGTGTGATTCGAACTGACCCTATGACAGTTAGAATCACCAACAATTGAACCAAAGCGCAACACATCAGGCTGCTGGCCGTGCTTGGTGTTCGATTTTTAAACTCAAGTATATTCCACTGATGTAAATTGTTATTTTATCGCTATGGAATACTGCTCTGATGCATTATCTTATTCGATTTTCGTTCGGTGTTCTTCACTAATTGCTTGTGTATTGTGTGTGTATCTGTTAGAGACGCCACGCTACTCCCTCCTCAGTAACTTCGTTACCATCAGCTTCGTTTGCGAACGACGGACCGAACGAGAGAACGTCGTAGCAGGCGAGTGTGCCGGTGCTCTATGCGGAAGTCATGATCGTGTGTGAAGTTCTGTTTACTACGGGAAAGTGTGTGCTATGTGTACAGATCACATCGGGGTCACCAATTATACCGTTTGGAATGATAGTGAAAAACGTGTGATTAGAACTGACGCTATGACAGTTAGAATCACCAACAATTGAACCAAAGCTCAACACAGGCTACTGGCCGTGCTTGGTGTTCGATTTTTAAACTCAAGTATATTCCACTGATGTGAATTGTTTTGTTATCGCTATAGTATACTGCTCTGATGTATTTTCTTATTCGATTTTCGTTCGGTGTTCTTCACTAATTGCTTGTGTATTGTGTGTGTATCTGTTAGAGACGCCACACTACTCCCTCCTCAGTAACTTCGTTACGATCAGCTTCATTTGCGAACGACAGAGCGAACGAGAGAACGTCGGAGCAGGCGAGTGTGCTGGTGCTCTATGCGGAAGTCATGATGGTGTGTGAAAATCTGTGTACTACGGGAAAGTGCGTGCTGTGTGTACAGACCACGTCGTAGTCACCACTTATAGCGTTTGGGATTGATAGTGAAGAACGTGTGACTAGTTACGTTGGTCGTGGTCAACCTACAAAGTCGTATCAATTTGTTTGGAATGCCGAACTCTCTCATGGCATTATATAGTTCTACCCTGGCTATGCTGTCGTAGGCGGCTTTAAAGTCTATAAATAGATGATATAATGGAATCTTAAATTCCAGACTTTTTACCATCGCCTGCCTAAAGGTGAATATTTGATCAATCGCTGATTTGCCTGGGATGAAGCACACTGATATTGACCAATGATGGCTTTAGCGTATGGGGCTATCTGATCTTGTAGGATAGTGGAGAGTATATTATAGGCGGTACTCAGCAATGTTATACCCATAAAGTCGCTGCACAGTCTGATATCTCTCTTCTTATGTATGGGGCAAATTAAACCACGACGCCAATCTTCCGGCATCTCCTCTTGCTCCCATACGTGCACCACGATCTCATGAATTGCGTGATGTAACGCTGTTCCTCCTTGTTTGATTAGCTTAGCTGGTATGCCATCAGCTCCAGGGGCTTTATTTGATTTGAGCTGTCTTATGGCTTTTACGGTTTCCTCAATGCTTGGTGACGGCAACAGTTGGTCTTGATTTTGCATTGGTAGAGTCTCCAATTCTTCTGTGAGCTTATAGCGTTTGCGATGATAGTGAAGAACTGTGTGATTCGAACTGACGCTATGACAGTTAGAATCACCAAAAATTGAACCTAAGCGTAACACATCAGGCTACTGGCCGTGTTTAGAATTCGATTTTTAAACTCAAGTGTATTCCACTTATATGAATTGTTTTGTTATTGCTATGGTATACGGCTCTGATGCATTATCTTATTCGATTTTCGTTCGGTGTTCTTCACTATTTGCTTGTGTGTATTGTGTGTGTATCTGTTAGAGACGCCACAAACGTCCGTGCGAGAACGTTCAATTTGCTTTTTTTTTATAAAGTAATATAAATATAAAGTGTGCTTGACGTGTGAGAATTTTAGGGTTCATTGCAAGTACAGTTTTTTTAGTGTAGGAATTGTTTACCATGTTGTAATTGGAACCCTCTTCCTTTATGAATTTAAAATAGGACATAATGCATCATTGGCAATCAAAAACATTAATGACGCATTTGAGGATGTAGCGGTAAACGAATGCTATATACAAAGTTGGTTTGGAAAGTTCCGTTCGGGAGATTTCAGCCTCGAAAATGAATAACGTGGGAAGCCGGAAACATTAGTGAACGATGATGTTTTAAGAGCAACGGTGGATGCGGATCCAAAGAAATCGGTGCGGGAGATTGCAAAAAGCATGGTAGTATGGTGGCGGTTCCGGCAAACTTGACGGTCCACTTGCCTAAGAAAAATACCCATAACTTCTATCCAATCACATAATTTCGCTAATGCAATCGCATTAGCACTTTACATGCTTTACGCATCTAGGATTATCTAAGGTATAATCTAAAAAGCTTCAGTAAAAGAATTCTCACCTTTTCATGCATCCCTTCGCATACAAATTCCCTGTAAGAATTTCTTTCTACCTTTTTAAGAACCCCAGGCAAATTTCAACTTTCAAACACCTGCACCGCAATCTCCACCCAGCATACCTGAAACATTTCCTTGTACAAGGACATTCATGTTTTCAACGCATTACAGGAAATTGCCTAAAAGGGTTCTCAGGCATTCATAATTCAATGCATCATATTCGCTTTCCTAGAAGAATTCCTTAAAGAACAAACTTCATATCCCTGATAGAAAACATATCGGTCACAGTACCATGTAATGTAATGATCATTGAGTCGGCTATTCCCCGCCTCACCATGTGTACAGCAATGTTCCCCACATACACATTGGCTGGCGAGTCTTTTGTCCAACGACAAAGCAACCCCTAGCAGCCTATTGAAACAGCTGCATCCAATTAGCGCAATAGCCGGTTAAACCAAATTCTTTAGCACATATCGTGTGCAAACAAAAGAATTCTGTTCTACCGTAGGCATTCTGGCGATACGATAAACAATTAAAATTGTTTGACGCATCCCAAATTCATTTCCCATTTAATGAGTTGCAGCTTATTTATTTAGCCGACGCTCATTACAGGCCGATGCCTTAGGTCGCTTCTCCCTTTGTTCTTTTTTTTTCTCCTTTCAGGTTTCGTTAATCCTTTGCTAAACGCAACGATAAACACGGTAATAGGTACGATCACACACATACCACCATGATCTGCATTACGAGATCTGGTTCTCTGTTCCCACAAGAGAGATTTTACGTTTCTCTGGTGGTAGGTAAATTTTTTCCCTAGTGGAGGGAAATACTTCCTCTCTCAGGGAAAATGCACCTAAAAATTTCCCTCGTAGCGAATCAGATCTGCACGAGATGATTATCGCGGAGTCGTTTTCCATTCGCTGACCACGCTGGTCACATGCCGCTCCCGATTTCCGGTGCGCACGGAGACGCGTATACACAGTCGAGTCGCAGTGTCGTGTGACATTATTTTCTAAAGTCCTCATTCGTGTGAATTTAAATCGATTCGCGAAATTTCCCTTGTAAATCAAAACAAAATTAACTGCCCGTAGACACGTAGTTTAAGTGATTTCTGTAAACACTAACATATTTTACAATGGCAGAGAATTAAAGTGAA
The DNA here is from genome assembly GCA_963931805.1 of Microdon myrmicae. Lineage (NCBI taxonomy): Eukaryota > Metazoa > Arthropoda > Insecta > Diptera > Syrphidae > Microdon > Microdon myrmicae. Next base: position 223,077,369 of record OZ007497.1, read on the forward strand.
AATTGTTTAAAAAAAACGAACAAACAAAAAGTGAAATAAAAATAAAAAGAACCATTGAATTAGTAAACAAATCGTTTGTTTCAATTTTCCGACAGCAGTTCCTGGGTGCCTTGATTTCTTTTGCTTGCGTTTTATTTTTCTTGCTGGGTGGACAGTGTCGACAGATCAGGTTCGGCAGCGGAACTTTCTTTTAGTGACGGTGGGACGAAGTAGAACCCCGTGTCGTACGCCGGCACAACGGCTTCGTACCCCACAGTATCCCCAATGACAATAAGTCGACACCTTTCTCTCATAGCGAAGGTAAAGAAACTCGATAAGTGGGTACCCCATAAATTCAACGAGTCTCAAAAACGACGGTGCCTGGAAATCTGCGCTTCGCATAGATTAAAAAACCAAACTGAACTGTTTTTGCACCAGATAGTCACCTGTGATGAAAAGTGGGTTCTGTATGATAAGCGCAAAAGACCTGGGCAGTGGTTGCATGCAGGCAAAAAACCAAAAGAAAAACCCAAGCCCGATCTTCACCCAGAAAAGGGTATTGTGACAATTTGGTGGACATCGAAAGGTCAAATCCACTTTTCATTTCTTCAACCAAGAGAAACGATAAACGTTATCCAGTATTGTGATGAAATCGACATAAAAACTGTTGTACTTGGGATTTGAAATTCTTCCGCATCCACCGTACTATCCTGATATTTCCCCAACGGACTACCAGCTTTTTCCGCAATCTGCATTCATTTTGCCGACAGGTCTTCCGGAAACGAGCATAAAAGTCTTTGAAGATTTCATTGCCTCAAAAAGTCTGCGCTTCTACGAAAAAGGTATATTACTTCTTCTATAAAAGGTATACGTTGGAAAAATGTCACAGATGACAACGGATCCTATTTTGATTGAATAAAAATTTACGGAAAAATAAATTTTTTAAATTTTCACTATAAAATCGGACATTTCATGTGATACAACCCAATATGTCAAACCCTTTACAGGCAAACGGTGCAATGCATGAAAGTAATTGCAAAAACAAACTAAGGACATATTCGGGTATCTTTTATCGGTCGTATGTTTTCAAATTCTTGTCACCACAATTTTAAAGGTCAATGAAAACACATTGACCAGCCGCAGTAGAGTGAGTCAGATGTGTCCGTCATTAATATAATTAAAATTTGAAGTAGGGTGACAGCATCACAGTAGAACATAAATAATATAGAGTGGCGCAAAATTAATCACCCTAGCGGACGATGTTATAATTTTTGCAAATGGCGTCATACGTCAATCATATTTGACACTTGTGAACTAGTCAGCTGCAATATACAACAGACAGCCAATGGAGCGCTATACTCCGCAAGAGCGTGGAATAATTGTCAATTTTTTTTAGGACGATTTTGTGTCGTAAATCATCATGAGCGACGAGGCGCATTTCCACTTAAGCGTTTAGGTCAATAAGCACTGGGACACTGAAAATCCGCGTGTGATGCACGAAGAGCCATTACATCCACTCAAGCCCTCTGTGTGGTGCGACGTTCACGCGGGAGGAGTGATTGGGCCGTCTTTTTTTGAGGACGCCATCAGTAATACGGTCACTGTTATTGGCGAACGCCACAGGGTCATGATAAACGACTTCTTACTACCGGAATCGGATGAGCGGGGCTTGGTAAACATGCGGTTTCAACCACACACAGGACGAACCACAATGGATATTGTGAGGGAAGCGTTTCCTGGTCGCGTAATCTCACGTTTTGGCGATTTGGCATGGCCAGCAAGATCGTCCGATTTAACCACCTCATACTTCTTTCTTTGGGGCTACTTGAAGTCGCGGGCTTATGCCAACAAGCCCCAGACAATCGCAACGCTTAAGGCGAATATTCGACAGGAATGCTAACAGTTATCATCAGAAATCTTGCGGAAAGCCAAGGAAAATGCAATAAAAAGGTACAAATGTGTGTCAACACTGGCGGCAGCCGCTTGACGGATATCATCTTTTTAAGTTAACAGGAAAAATTGTAAAGGTCAAAATAAAGATTTCCATTACTCAAAATCATTTTTTTTATTTAGTAAAAATGTAATTCAAAAACGAAATTGGATGATTAATTTTGCGCCACATTGTATAACAGTAAATATCATAATAATCATTACTACAAGAGGTATGTATTTTGCATGTGTTCTGCTGTGTTGATAGTGGACCTAGAATCAACAAATACAAAAGATCGATGGTGTTACGCACAACCCCCCACCCCTGAATACCTACCTCTTTGGAGCAAAGCTCCGTCATTAATCGCGCATACAGTAAATATAGCGATATCAATTCAATATCAAACAAATGGAACTACCCATTCAATTTGCCCATATTGAATTTAATTTGAATCCAAGAGGTGAAATAACGAACCATATGTTCAACACGCAGAATCCCCTGGATCCAAATCTGTAGACCAGATGACCAACTTTCAAGTAAAGTTGTTGAGAATCATAAATTGCACATCTGCAATTTTATGATACTTCAAAGGTTTGTTTACCCAAACCATTTCCCATAAGGAACATCCTTGCCAATCGCCTAGAACAAACGACTTGCGCCATAAAACGAATCGCACGTTCGTCTTAGCGCCCAACTACATAGAGGATCATAAATGTGCATTAGCGCGATCCTCTGTTGATTTTTCCTTTGTGTTTCCTCAAGATTTCCCACAGAAGACATCCTTGCCCATTCGCCTCGAACAAATAACTTGCGCCATAAATCGAATCACACGTTCGTTTTGGCACATAACAACATAGAGGATCACAAATGTACATTAGCACGATCTGTTGATTTTTCCTTTGTGTTTCCTCTTTTGATCCCAAGCCGGGAAAGATAAAGAAAGGAAATAGCGGCTGGCAAAGGAGGACATATCTGCACGATGGAAGAAAAAATAGTCTTCTTTAAAGGAGTTGGTTCTAGACGATTCGCTGAGATGGCGAAGGAGTTGATATTCAGTGGATGACTGAGACGGTCGTCCGCGAGTGGAGTTGGTTTGATCATTTTGAAGGAGTCCGTCGTAAAATGGTATGGAACGTGCGTGAAGGTGAAAAGTGCGAATTAAGTATATGTGGACCTAACGTCCAAGTTAGGTGACTTATCATGTGTGCTTGATGACTTATGTGGAAACAGCGGCAAAAATAAGTGATGATTATTATGTGTGTTTGTTAGGAATAAAGACTAGAAGTTTAATAGAAACAAATGAGTGTTTTATTTAAAGTGTGTGTGGTGTGCAAAGCGGGTGGTGAACTAAAGTTATTGACAATGGTGTACTGTTTTGTATTTCAGTTTATATTTATTCAGTTTTTTTATTTGTACTTATCTTTTTGTGTAGTGTCGGGTAGTTCCTTTGTTTTACACTTATCTCCTCTATTTTTCTTGTGTCGTTACTTTTATCTGATTAACTCCAGTTACTGTTCTTCCTTTCGATATCGGCGATATGTGTAAATATTTCTTTGTTAATTTATTTTGTACTGTGTTGTTGATTTCTTTTATGTTGTCGTCTCGAAATTCTTTATTCGCATTGCTTTTTTTTTATTTATACTTACATCCTCTTATCTTATCGATCAAGATCAGTAAGTTAATACTGTTCTCTTGATCTGTCCTCTTTTCTTGGGTCACAACAAAACGTAGTAGAACTAAATTGTTTTCAGTGTTATATAAAAATATATTTATAACAAATATATTGTTGTCATCTCGAGTTGGCGCCGTAACAAGTCCTTTGTTTCTCAAAAGTGAAAAGTAATATTTTATTCCTTATCTGGTCACGAGTTACAGAATAATTAATGCAGAGGTATGTGATCTGGCGCATCAAAAAAAAAAAACCAACCAGTAAAAATCAAAGGAGACCCAAACTGTAGTTGTTCAAATATGGAAAACATATGGAATCCTGTGTTGCGGATGCGGGAATTCAATGGAGAAATTTAGTACATTCGCATTTGCCAGCTGACAACACGTCAGTGACAGAGAAAAATATATCTAAGCGTCACAAGATTTTTGACTGTACAACGGCTGTTTTACACTTCTATGCGGCAGCAGTTCTAATTCTATTGAAGAGCAGTTCTAATTATATTCGGCAGCACTTCTAATTCTATTCGTGAGCAGTTCTAATTCTATTCGTGATCAGTTCTACTTCTATTCGGCAGCAGTTCTAATTCTATTAGAGAGCAGTTCTAATGTTATTCGTGAGCAGTTCTAATTATATTCGGCAGCAGTTCTGTTTCTATTCGTGAGCAGTTCTAACACTATTCGTGATCAGTTCTACTACTATTCGGTAGCAGTCCTACTTCTATTCGGCAGCAGTTCTAATTCTATACGAGAGCAGTTCTAATTTCATTCGTGAGCAGTTCTACTACTATTCGGTAGCAGTCCTACTTCTATTCGGCAGCAGTTCTAATTTTATACGAGAGCAGTTCTAATTTTATTCGTGAGCCGTTCTAACACTATTCGTGATCAGTTCTACTACTATTCGGTAGCAGTCGTACTTCTATTCGACAGCAGTTCTAATTCTATTCGAGAGCAGTTCTAGTTCTATTCGTGAGCAGTCCTAATTCTATTCGGCATCAGTTCTAAATCTATTTCTGAGCAGTTCTAATTCTATTCGTGAGCTGTTCTAATTCTATTCGTGAGCACTTCTAATTCTATTCGTGAGCAGTTCTAATTCTATTCATGAACAGTTCTAATTCTTTTCGTGACCAGTTCTAATGCTTTTCGTGAGCGGTTCTAATTTTATTCGGTAGCAGTTCTGTTTCTATTGATCTGCAGTTCTAATTCTATTCGGCAGCAGTTCTAAATCTATTTGTGAGCAGTTCTAATTCTATTCGTGAGTAGTTCTAATTCTATTCGAGAGTAGTTCTAAATATATTTGTGAGCAGTTCTAATTGTATTCGTGAACAGTTCCAATTCTATTCGTCAGGAGTACTAATTGTATTCTGCAATAGTACTAATTATATTCGGCAGCAGTTCGAATTCTATTCGGGAGCATTTCTAATTCTATTCGTGAGCGGTTCTAATTCTATTCATGAGCAGTTCTACTTTTAATTGCCAGCACTTCTTCTTTTCGGTTTCGTTACACCCTGTCTGTCGATTTCCTTTAAGTATTATCACGTCTACTTGCAAGTTAGTTTGTTGATTAACGAGTTTTATTTGTAAATATTTCGCCGCGATATCTCCCATTCGGATAGATTAGTTCACTTCAAAAATTAACATGATGACCGTAGGGACAGTGTGTTCAAGCGAGTGCTTCGTGAAACACTCTTCCTGATCATGCATTTGCTCGTCGTTCCGGTCTTCAGATATTCAGAATAATTAAGCATACATATTTTTTTCCCTTTACATTCTTTCTTTTTTCGCCCTGTGTTGTGCTTGCCGCACTGGCGAATATTTTAAAAATCACGGATATCTTGATCCAATCTTGCATCCAAGAAACCATATATGTCGCCACATCCTCTCGGGCAACGGTATATTCTGTTCCTTTTTAGGAGTATCTTCTAACTTCCGCTTCCCAACAGCCATTCTTTTTTATGTTCAACTGACACCATGGCCCTAAACACCTCATTCCCATGCCGACATCTTTGATTCTACAAAGTGATAGCGTGCAAACTATTCACCTTTAAGGAAGAAAACCCGTAATCACCACCAGCTGTATGGAGCCCGGAACAATTTTGTCAAGTTGTGTGGGGCACGATCAACAGCAGCAGAATAATCATGTTTACCTTGTCTTCGGTTTGAGGGTAATAAACATTCATAAGCCCATCATCTGCTGGCATCCAGTGATTAGCACGTACACCAAACAGACAATTGACCAACGAATGTCCATCAACGACCCATTTTGTCCTACATAAACAGCCATAAACCATTTCTAAAAGTGTATGTTCCCCAAATTACTAGAATATCCTCGTGTACGACTAGGCTACCACCGTAAAAAGCTCCTTAGCCTTCGTAAATATTTAAATACACATAAACGAGTCCATCATCAAACTGAAATCTGTTTAGTATTAGGCTACGTGTTACAACCACAGTATAAGTGGTCGGGGATGACTTTATCCCACGTATCCTTGTTGCTTTTGGTCCAGCAGCGGTTTCAAAAAGACGAAGAGGGAGGAAAATGAATGAGAGACAAAATCTATTAACTTTAGCTTGGAGACAGAAAGTCATCACATATAGAGGCGGAGAGAGCTAAATCCAAAGAGTATTACTAAACTGTGAAACGCAAAAAGGATAATACGTCCACTGATAAAATATATGAAAAATGCAGGACTCCCAACTACTGAAGAAGGGATAGGCAAGGTGTCTGTTATTTTCTTTGTCCGATTTGCCAGTACAGGGACTACCATTGATAAGAATGATGATGATGACGACCATGATTATGATGATGTGGCGTGCTGGATTACATCAGGATTATGGTAAGGATTTTTCAGCTCATTTATCATCGTTAGCCAACTGAAGTCGACGGACGGGACGGTAGTGCTTTCCGCATCTTATTAATTTTGCAAATGAGGTTTGAAGTTTGTTGTGAAAATATGATTTTGCGACATTCCTGAGTGTTGAGTTAGTTCATGACATTCTCGGGACAGATAAATATATTTCGAAGACTTGTCAACTGCGGCTAGCGTGAGAGTTCAGCTCACAATTTGTCATCCGTGGTCACTGAGAGGCGTACATTTGTCATCGCATTCGTATGCCATTTATCAGGTTACCGTAATCCAAATATTATTAGTACTTGAAGCGAACATGCTTAGTTGATAAATTGACATCCAATTGAGTTGTGGGAAAGTGGGTGTACACATTTTAGAGGTTATTGCGAAACATTGAGCGATCGCGGTGAAAGATATTTGCAGTATTGCATTGCACAGTAGAAGAGTTCGATGGACGAACATGACATTTTCACCATTAGCCACATAGGAAATGTAGTTTATCATTAGAGCATGTAGTAAGTTATCACCGATATGTCATGTTGGGTTCAACTGCAATGCAGTTTAGTGAATGAACCGTACTCATTGTCGTTGAACCCTCTTTTCTATTTTATTTCGGCCACCCAACCATGTATAACTATTAATAACACTCATTTGTGTGAGCCATTTAGTGTAATTTGTTTGTTCAATGATAGTGATAATTCAATGACATCGAACGATATAACTGCATTGTTCGATGAAAAAAATATACCTCTTCAAATAGAGCCTTCATTGAAGGAGAGACGTTATGATGATTAAACGATTTGTATTGTTTTTGTTGATTAAGTCCCTGTTATAATTTGTCAGAATGTACATAGAACTGCATCAATGAGTTTGGCTTTGAATGAAGTAGTTAAAACAATGAATTTTGGGCCGTGGGGTTTGACTTCAGTCTTATTCTTCTTTTTATTTACTTACTTACCAGTTGCACCGGTATGACTCTAAAAAGTAAAAAAAAACATTTTACTCGAAGTATTGGCCATTGTTTTCTACACATTTCGACCGCCTTTCTGGCAATTTGTGGATACCACGACAATAAAACCGGTCGTCTTTTGAGGCAAACCATTCGGAGACCCAATTTTCGACTTCTTCGTAGGAATTGAAATGTTGCTCAGCCAATGCGTGTCCCACCGATGAAAACAAATGGTAGTCGGAAGGAGCCAAGTCTGGTGAATATGGCGGGTGGGGTAACACTTCCCAGCCGAGAGCTTTTATTGTTTCTTTGACGGGTTTTGCTGTATGACTCGGAGCATTATCATGCAACAAAATAACCTTTCCGTGTCTTGTGGCCCATTCTGGTCGTTTTTCGATCAATACATGGTTCAAATTGATCATTTGTTGTCGGTAGCGTTGTGCATCAACGGCTTTTAGAAGTTCATGATGCACCACCCTCTTCTGGTCCCACCAAACACAGAGCATTGTCTTTTTTCCGAACCGATCGGGCTTTGCAGTCGATGTTGGCACTTCTCCTGGATGTACCCATGATTTTTTGCGTTTAGGATTTTTAAAATAAATCCATTTTACATCACCATTCACAATTCGATGCAATACTGACTTCTTTTCGTGTCGTAGAAGCAACGTTTCACATGTGGTGTTTCGCTTTTCCATCTGCCTGTCATTCAATTCATGTGGCACCCAGTTTTCACACTTTTGGATTTTTCCCATAGCTTTTAAACGGTCAGAAATTGTTTGTTGTGCAACATTTAACATTTGTGCCATTTGTTTTTGACTTAAAGTGTCATCTTGATCCAATATTGCTTGTAATTCGGCGTCTTCAAACTTTTTTGGTGGTCTTCCACGTTTCGCACATCATAATAATTATGTCTGAACCGCTTAAACCGTCTTTTGCATGTTGCTTCCGGTAGAGCATGATCACCATAAGCCTCCACAAGCATTCGATGCGACTCTGTAGCAGTTTTCTTCAAATGAAAACAAAAAATTAATGCGTTCCGCAAATCATCATTTTCTGGTACCAAATTCGACATTTTTAACAGGATTAAAAAAAAAGATGTTGTTTGTACAATCACTTGATGCATACTAAATATGTTTGACAGATGTTATAGCAACCAAATAAAAAAATATATCAGGGCTTGTTCACAACAAATGTTGTGATGTTATTTGTCACACAAATTTAGGTAGTTAAAATAGGTTACCTGGTTAGTGCAGCGTGGAGTCCGGCTCTTCCTCTGGTTCGTCCTCTGAATTTGCGGCTCTTCCTCTTTGCTCTATCAGGTCTGCCACCGCCTAATGGTGATTTTGTGGAGAAGCCAAAGTGTTCCTGTTTGCCCAATAGCACCACAAACGATGGAATGTTTCCCTCCTGCTTCCGTCTTCGACGGATCAAAACACGGGCTTTTTTATTTCGGGTCTTTTTTCTTCCCAAACTTTATTTTCACAACTTTTAGACTTTTGATTTTACTTTTTTCTCCTTTTCAACAAAAACAAAGGCACGGGCTTTTCCCTTTTTCTCCTCCTTTCCAGAAAATAATTTCTTCAAAAAAAAGAGATCAACTCCACGGAAAAACCAATAAAAAGACAGTTTTTTACTGCTTAAAATTCGACTGCCAAAATTTCTTTTTTTTTTTTGTTCTTTTTCTTTTTTTTGTTCACCACAACGTATTTTTTATCTTCTTTTTTAACCGTCACCAACGGAACCATGACAAAACCGAACTTTCTTTACCACCTCCTGTCTCTCTCATTTCGCTCTCCACTCACGTCCACTTCGAAAAACAAATTCGAACTCGAAGAACTGCACGATCCACACCCGAATCAGGGTGGGTTCAGAAACTCACTTCAGGATCGTACAATTCTTCCACCACCTTACCATCATACTATGTTAAAACAAAAGTATTAAATTCAATTATTATTATATTTACTAAATGCAAATTATTAAATGATGGTGGTGGCCGACGTACGTAACACACCTCCCCCCCGCACAAGACTGCGTGCCATTCTTAGGAGAGGAATGTCACGCCGGAGAGTGGACGGCGGAGAGCAAACAAACAAACAATTAACAAACCAATCAACAAATAAATAAATAACTAAATAAATAAATTAGTCTACATGCTTAGAGGTTAATGTTAGTACGTTTTAGGCTACCTATATACTAGGGTTAGTAAAGATAAATAAATAAATAAATAAATTAACTAGTAGGTATTAATGTAAGAGGGGGAACAATAGACAAGCACTCCACAAAACCAAGGACAACACAAACGTCCGCGGCGGGTCCGACACCCAATCCGATGGTCCGACCAAAAGCTCGACCGCCCACACGATCCGGTTAGGACTCCCCCGCCAAGGCGAGGTGATCCCCTCTCGTTCAACCATTCCAAAATGTCACCCGGCCGGCGCAAAACGTCCCGCTCTTATATATTTACTTTAATCCTCTTTTGGACTCGGTACTTGCCCCGGTCCATGGGTTGGTAGATCGGGGGGGTTTCCCGTTTCGGCGGCAAAACCTACCATCACCCGACATTATAGTGCGCTTTCGCACTTTCATATATGTGATCCAACCCCTAGCACTGGGGTTTGCCTCTGCAGTCTGCGCTGGGACTGCGCCTGCAGCATTAGGCCTGGCCTTAAAGACTTTTCGTCAGACTCTCAAGTTGGTATCCCTCGACGAAGGTCCTTTACAAGGACGAAGATTCCGGAGGGTAACCAGAGTCTGGCCAGCTAGGATCAGGGGCTCCAAGTTATAGGAAGGCTTATCCTTCCCTTATTTGTTCTTTTATTAGAGGTGTTGTCTAATAACTATATTACCAACGTCCGCTGTTCGGGGTTCATCCGGATGACCCCGTGGGTAGCACGTGGTTGAACAGCTTTTCGCAGCCCTCCCCTGTATGGGTAGGGTCTCCGGGCGAGTACCTGCCGCAGTATCGACCTTAACAGGTCCCTTTGGCACGTCTCCCCGTTTGGCTGCCACACGCTCAACCCTTCCCGTCCCATTGCTGATAAATTGAATGGAGAATGGCACGGGATTTACGGTCGTTCGGGGAAAAACCAAACAACTACCCGGCCCGTCTACCTTACAATTCCGAGACAGGAAGTCGTACCCCAACAATCCGTCTTCCTCCAAACCCGGCAAGGAGTCTACTATTTGGAAACTGCAGGGAATCTCATGGTGCAACTTGAAATTCCCAGTGCAGCATCCCCTCGACTTGCCTTTGACAAACAGCGCTTGGAGCGTTGTAGATTTATCCACATCCATGCCATATCTAGGATGGAGTGCCTTCAGCTTCAACAGGCTGATCTCAGCGCCGGTGTCCACGATTAGGCGCGTAGGGTTCCTACGGCCAATGTCTAGAGGGAGAGCGACAATCGGGACACGAGTCGGCGAAAACTGAGAACAGCTGGAGCTGGGTTTCGTTTTTAGTGCGGTCGGGTAGGATCTTGCCGACCCGACCTTGGGGAGTTTCCCGAACTCTCCCATTTTGCTTTATGTCGACACTCTGCCGCCTTGTGAGTGTGTCGACCGCAAAACTCGCACAATGTTCCGCTCCTCCGTTCAGGAATATTCCGCTCGGGAGTCCCACTGGACTCCGAACTAGCGGAACTGGAGCTATTCTTTCTGTCCACTTTGGGCCCAATGCGCCGGGGCTGCCATTCCCGGCTCCCCGCGCTGCCCGATGCGGCATCATGTCTCGCATCCGTCCTTGAAGACTTCGAGTCCATGGAGTCGGGTCGCTTACCGCCACCGCTCGACACGGACGATCGTCGCCCATCATCTCCATCCACCTTCCGAGAATCCCTACTTTCCGCGCTATCATTACCGGCGCTTCGATTTCGCCGACGCCGCCTCCGACGCCCTCTGCGCCTATTTCTCGCGCTTGCCCCAGTCTCCACACGGATGTCTTGTTCTCGGCTCGCAACAGGTGCTGTTCCGGCGTGCCGCTTATGGGGAGAACCCTGGGAATGCTGTTGTTTTTCCCACCTTTGCCTGTATTCGCACCCGCGCAAGCTATGACCCTGTCGGCCACAAAACTCGCAACAGCACCGGACGCTGAATACTCTGGGGCCTGATGTCGCCGGCCCGCCGCCCGTAGACGGGGGCTGCGGCTCTGGTAGGGCTCTCCGCTGAAACTGTGGTCGCTGATAAGGCGGTTCCTGTCGTGCGAATCCGCCCTGCTGACCTCTACCCCTGTATGTGGTCTGGGGTCCGCGCGTCCTCGTCGGGCGATCCGGGCAGTCCACTATATCGTGGCCATACCGCCAACACTCGCGACAGAAGGGAGTGTTTCGTCTTTGTAGACACTCGTCGTACACGTGACCCCTCAGATTGCAAAAATTGCATATTGTCTGGGATTCCAGGGGGTGCGCCGATCGGCCAACCGGATCCCTGAACGGATTGTCCCGACCCGATCGATCTCCAGGCACATACGCCCCTTGAGCCAAACCCTGCGACCCTTCACTCCGACTCGAGGAAGACACGGTATTTGACCACGCTCCCTCGCCAGAGGAGGCCGGAGCATAGGCACCAGAATCCCGTCTATAATTGAGAGGCCCGCACGACTGCTCCCGAACGAAACCATCCTCCCCCCGTCGACGACTATCAGGCTCTTCGGCCGGCAACACGAATGACACCGCCCGGGGATCTAAATTCGACAACACCGGCGCCGGCGCCGCGGCGTAATCCCTAGAAGTGGAGGATGTGTTTTCAAAAAGGGTCGAGCAACTTCCCGGTCCCGACTCCAATGTTTCCGACGCTCGTTCGGCGATTCCGTGCCGCGCATCCACAAACAGGTCGTCCTGCCTCAGCATTTCCCTTCGAGCTCGCTCGAATCCGGTTAGGTGGTCCACCAGGCTACGAAAAGGGACATTACCCAACGTGAGGAGGAAGTGGGCTCAGTTTAAAATACGAGGGCATCGGCGTGTCCTCCATGCTCCCGACAGGCTGTTTACCGACGGTGGGAGGGGGGCGCGCCGGCGATCGGTCCTCCACAAACTCGTCCCTCGAATCGTGGAATGCCTCCGGATCCACCTCGTCAACCGGCGGCTCGGGAAATGCCTCGGGTCGTGCCCGGGCAGGGGTGCCCTCTCGGACATCTCTTTGACGTTGCCTTGTCTGCATCTGCCGGCCGTCTAACTAAATCTCAAGGTCACCTACACCAAAGTCAATCCCGGATACCCCGCGGAGAAAAGAAAAAACAACCTCGTCGCCGACAGTATCCACCAACAGAAAGGGTGCGAAAAACAAAAACAAGCACGCTCCCAAGATACAACAGGACACCGCCCGACGAGCCTTCCCCTCTCGCAAATACCAAATGGGCCTAATACACAACAAGGAGACCCGGAACAACAGAGAAGATCAGCCCGCAAACAACAGTTCGAAAACAAAACGACAGTCGAAAACCCCAAACACACAATTCACCAACATTCAGCGGGAACACAGGATGGGCTGCCAACGGATTCACACAATCACAAAAGCACCAAACAAATACTCTCAAAGGGGACGAGAAGGAAAAATAAGGGAAAAATACACACCGCACCTGTCAGTCTAAACGAAAAACCACAATTCAACTAACAATCGCTGTCCCCAGTGGGCGAGAAATGGAGAGAGAGAATCGAGCAAAGTTCGATTAATCAAACGCAAATCCAAACTAAATCGCAACACAAGTTCCACGACACGAGACCAAACCAACGTTTGAAGATAATTCCGAAAACTTGACAGTCTGAAATTACATTAATACAACAATAAACGAAATTTTTAGAAAGGAAAAGAAAAACTGAAAGCGCACTAAAATTTCGAATGGAATTCTAAAAAAAAACTTAATAGTAAAAAATTGCCTTAATAAATTAATAAGAAAAGGAAAATACAAAAATTTGAAATTTACAAAAAAAAAAACAATCCGGACGGAGATCTGAGGAAACTCAATAGTCCTCAGTTACAATAAAAATTACATAAAATTAAAACATGCAATCACAATAAATATTCTTTAACCACAATTACTTCCAACCAAAACTCTCGCCAAAACAGTCTGCTCTCTCCCAATGTAGCTTCAGCGATATTTTCCAGCCTCGGTCCACTCAACTCTTCAACTCGAAGTTGCACTTTGCCATTATCGCTCGTCGGCAAGATAAATTGAATCATCAAACCTGAGGTTCCATCGGAAGGTTTGTCCGCAGCGCCAGCTGTGACGTTATTTGTCACACAATTTTAGGTAGTTAAAATAGGTTACCTGGTTAGTGCAGCGTGGAGTCCGGCTCTTCCTCTGGTTCGTCCTCTGAATTTGCGGCTCTTCCTCTTTGCTCTATCAGGTCTGCCACCGCCTAATGGTGATTTTGTGGAGAAGCCAAAGTGTTCCTGTTTGCCCAATAGCACCACAAACGATGGAATGTTTCCCTCCTGCTTCCGTCTTCGACGGATCAAAACACGGGCTTTTTTATTTCGGGTCTTTTTTCTTCCCAAACTTTATTTTCACAACTTTTAGACTTTTGATTTTACTTTTTTCTCCTTTTCAACAAAAACAAAGGCACGGGCTTTTCCCTTTTTCTCCTCCTTTCCAGAAAATAATTTCTTCAAAAAAAAGAGATCAACTCCACGGAAAAACCAATAAAAAGACAGTTTTTTACTGCTTAAAATTCGACTGCCAAAATTTCTTTTTTTTTTTGTTCTTTTTCTTTTTTTTGTTCACCACAACGTATTTTTTATCTTCTTTTTTAACCGTCACCAACGGAACCATGACAAAACCGAACTTTCTTTACCACCTCCTGTCTCTCTCATTTCGCTCTCCACTCACGTCCACTTCGAAAAACAAATTCGAACTCGAAGAACTGCACGATCCACACCCGAATCAGGGTGGGTTCAGAAACTCACTTCAGGATCGTACAATTCTTCCACCACCTTACCATCATACTATGTTAAAACAAAAGTATTAAATTCAATTATTATTATATTTACTAAATGCAAATTATTAAATGATGGTGGTGGCCGACGTACGTAACAATGTTCCCTATCGATACATTTGTATCTTGACGCTCACTTCACACCGGTACACCGGTAAGTGCTGCAATAATTCATGAGGCATCAGCAATGCTCCAGATTTAGTTCCGTTTTGCACATGTCAGGTCAGTTCTGTGAATCACATAATATATCCTAGGCCGATGCAGTGTTAGTTTTCCGTTCGAAAATGTTGCAATAATACGAGAGTTTTGTGTCGACCAGTGCAATACACATGACCTGCTCAACAACATACCATCATTTATTCCACTAAGTGAAACATAAGCGAATGGCAACTTCATCATCATCATCATCATCATCGGCACTACAACCGGGATCCGGTCTTGGCCTTATTTAACAAGTATGAGGCTTGTTAAATTTTCCATAATAATTTGCTTTTCTGGGCAAGATTATTAGCCTTGCGCCAAAGAATGGCAACTTGCCTGAGTATTGTTTAGTCTGGGATTGTCATCATATCGTAAGGGCGGTGGGAGCGAATATACAGGGCCAAGTCTCTGCTTTCAACCAGGCGAAGCCCAGGACAATCCTTGTCCCTGTTCAATTCAAGTTGAGATGCGGTCTCCACGTGACACCCCTGGATAGCTACTTTGGCGCCCGCCAAGTAGTGAACCAATGCATGCAGGGACATCCTGAGAGAGGCTCGCGCAAGGCTAATATCATCACCCGCAAAAACGAATTATTATGGTCAATTTAACAAGTCTCGGATATGGACTGGATACCGGTGGAGAGGCTTGCTAAATAAGGCCAAGACCAGATCCCAGTTGTAGTGCCGATGATGATGATGTCATCACATCGTCGCACAACCATCTATAATAGAAATTTATTGCTGAATAGCTACATACAGTCAATACCAGTCTGCGTAAAACTTTCATATTCATCCTTCTTTTTCTGTCCGCGCTATAGGTTGACATTTAAGGATGTCAAACAATCCTTTTTGTTATGGAAAAAAACACTGGAAGTTATTGCATATAGGTTCTCGCAGATTAATGAGGAGAACATTCGGGATCAAAGCCCTTAACGAGAACGGTCTTCCCTATGAACGGTACTAGGCCTGTTAGTTAAACAGACAACTGGCTTTGAGAGCACTATCAAATTTTCGATAGTATAGTGTACTGTAATGAAATGGTTTTAGTTTAATTTAGGCGCTAGCCTGCCAAAGGATGCTTGAAAAAAAAATTTACTTTGTTTGCCTCGACGCACTGGTCCTTGTCGTTTGTTAGTTATGCGGAGGTCTCTAACTATAAAGGTGGAGGGTTAATAAGAAGGCGGCTTATCTTGGTTAATATATGCAAATTATGTCTTTGGTTTTTGAAAACCATTGTTTTTTGTCGGAGTATATTAATGAAATCTCTGCCTCGAGCAGAGGGTGCGCTGACTCAAGTGTTTGGACTCGGAGGATAGCACCGTTTCAATGTACTGGGCTACCGTGACAATTCGCATGCGTTATACTGACTTACCGTTCCTTACCACGAGTTAGGAGAACCGAGGTCACTGATATCTACTTATAGTCTTTGTAGGATTGCTCGTTACTAGTGAGTGGGATGAGAGTTGTTAAAAAAAAAGAAAAAAAAAAGACTTTTGCTTCGCGGACCTTATTTTTGCTTACAGGCGCTACACAAACATTTTTCTAATCCTAACTCACTATGAGATCAATAGCTGCAAGGCCAAGGATTCGTTTCCGGGCAACTTTTGGTTTTACACTAACGCACAAAAGGGGATTTTGGAGTACCCTTAAGTGTCAGAGCACAGTGCGACCGGACGATGAGGATGTGGATATGTTTAGTGGGGCTACCACCCCGCGCGACGAATTTTTTTTTCTTTTCTTTTGCTTTCTCCTGTTGCCAGATATACGTCTTTTCTCTTTGACGTGCCGGTGACGAATGCTAATATAATAAGACAGATCAAAGAGTTTCCGCAGTGGTTTCGTATGTGAAGGAGAACATCTCTTCTAGAGAATTGGGGGAATGCCATCTGGGCCAGCGGATTTGTTTTCATTCAGCTCCTTGAGTGCGGGCTTGAAGGTGAATCTGGCTCATGGTGTGCTGCTTGAGGTGGAATTGATGTGGCCTCACGCAACGTCGAGTTGATTCGCTTTCTCTATTGCGCTGGTGACTGGTCTGTCATCTACTATAACCGAGGGAATGGATCAGGAGACTGAGTTTTGAATGATTTCACGAATGCCCAGAAGTTTATACTAACTGTGGGTGAGTGTAGTATTTCATGTCTCACTCTCTGGCCATGCAAGAATTTTCCGCGTTGAATATTCCCACTGCAGTCATTTTTAGCTCTTCTGAATCTTTTCCGATTTTCCTCAGTATTGTTTGATTTATACAACCGGAAGCTCAACTCTTTAACATTAATGGCTTCTCTTCACCCGGAATGGGTTTGATACTCTTTACCCTGTGTGAAATAAAGGTTCGCATGGTAGTAAAATCATGTCTGTCAATGTGACCGCTTTAGGGTCAACATCGTTATTGAGGAGAAATCATAACCAATTTAACTTCCCAAGAAAGTCGTTTAAACCTTTCCAGTTGACTTTCTCGCAGAACCATACTGTTATTTTGGGAGCTTTCTCATTAACGTTACTGTTCGTTAGAGCAAATTTAGCTGACACGACACAGTGGTCTGAAGTGCCAAAGGCCGAAGAAACTTCAATTGTGTATTTGTTTGGGTGGGCGGTGAGACACCGGTTCAGAGTGTTGGCGGAATTATCATCGGGTACCCGTGTTTGCTCATTGACGAGTTGAGTTAAACTATTTGAAACAGCAAAGAGCTAGACATACTGACCTTCAGGTGTAGTGTGTTCGGAGTGGCGAAACAACTGGGAGTTATGCACATTGAAATCATCACCAATAACGATTTCAGTGTGCGGAGATAGGGTCAAGATCCTATCGATAGAACCAGATAGAGGATCAAATTCGTTAAAGGAGGCGTTTCTATGCAAGTTTGGACATCTGTAAAGAAAATAATGCATTATATGCTCACGAACGTGAAGTTTCGGTCTCGAGAAGTTAAATTCTGGATTGGCGCAGAGCGAATATTGTGGCAGAAGCCACAATAAACAATATCACGTCGTATGTATGTGGCTAGACTACGATGTGGAAAGAACAGAGGCACTAAGTTGTGACCAGGTAGGCTGAAATCGGAAATATCTGTATTAGTTATTACCTGAGTTTCGTTAACTGCAAGGATAGTTGGTTTCTGGTTAGAACTATGGGCAGACACAGACGAGAAATTACATCTTGGCCGCGAATGTTGAAAAAATCCCGTCCCATTGAAATTGCCCGACACAAAAACCCCGTACCGCCTTAGAATAGGATGCAAGTCGGGACCAGCATTAGATGAGCGAAAGCAACCACTACAGTTATGAACTTGTTGGTGCCCCACTAGATCCGTGCCGAAATCCAGGTCACATTCCTTCCAAAAATTCTCCAAAGATTATAAATGAATCGAGAGTATGAATGCTTGAGGGACGGAACGGAGGTGAAGGAACGAGGAAAAGCAGACACAAGGAAAGGAACGGATATGAGATTTCCCGCACTGTACACTCCACACAATTTTCGCACTACGGTGCGAATCCCATAGGTAACTGCACTACCGTTTATTGCGTGGAGGCATTCTAGATGACATCGTTCAGCCCTTTGATTGAACTGGCATAATCGCTGAAGGTGATTAGTTGTGCAAGCATTCTGCCGAGTATGGCATTTGTTGTGATACGTTTGTTGGCGTATCTGTTCGTCAATATGCTCCGAGGCAGTTCGTAGTTGACTCCTGTAGACGACAAACGCCGTATTAATTGCTCCGCTTGTTTTATGAAACTAGGCTTTAGGTGACGCATCCTCTCGGTATTCGGCAGCTTCTTATTGGATACTACTTAAGTGAACATCTCGACCTTGAACAGTTTTGGACATGTTTAGATAATATAAGTTACTTGAACTTGAGAGAGTAAAAAGAGAAGATATCATCAACCGAAGTTTGGTTAGGTATCCCCGTACCTCCTCCTCTAGGTTGTAGTACACTGCAATACCGCAGCATTCACGCACGGGATCAGGAGATTTCTCCCATATTCTGTCATGCATAGCTTATGATCATCATCATCGGCAATACAACCGGGAGCAGGTCTTGGCCATATTTAACAAATCCTGAGGCTTGTTAAATTTTCCATAATGATTTGTTTTTTCCGGGCAAGGTCATTAGTCTTCCGCCAGAGGCTCCCCGACGGGGAATCGAACCCCGGTCTGCCGCGTGACAGGCGGGTACACTAACCACTATACTATCGAGGAGCCATGCATAGCTTATACGTCTCCCTAATATTGCTCGAAATGCTTCTCTTTTACTTGGCTGAACTGATTCGTTTCATTTACATCCAGGATAAATTCTGCTTGGTTCTTCACTGGCAGTTCTTTGTTTCCATATCAGATTGACGACTATCTCGGACACATTTTGTTCCTCGTCCTCATAATGGGGGAGGCATTTTTCTGTCCCTTCCACCGCCATTGGTTCGATTTCGTTGTGTTTTATGGTGATATCTTCTGCTTTTTTGCGTATTTATACATCGCAAAGTACGGATAAGACAGATCCCGCTCGTAGCTTCCACGGATGATGCGGTTGGTTCCATCTAACTGTGCCCACAGTCGTTCGAGGTACTTTAGCCTTTTATTAAGGGTTTCTCTTGATCCAGCTAGTGACACAGCGATGATTCGTTCAACTCCTTCTTGCTTTTTTTTGTTTTTGTTTGTCCTACTGGTTGTTGCCTTGTCGATGAGAGCTTATTCTGCAAGAAAGTTTATAATGCAAGGGCAATAGCCTTTTCACCGATATTGCTCCGAGGTCGTGGATCTGGACAGCCGTGTTATAAAGAGATAGAGAAAGAAAGAAAGAAAGAGAGAGGGGGAGAGAGAGAGAGAGAGTGTGTGGCGGAGAACGTGATTTAATTACGTAGGGGTCACTAAAGTCTAATCAAGTGAGTTTGTGGGGAGGAAGTATTGTGCCTGGCACGGACACTCCGTTCACTTCCTGCTCCATCAGGAATTGTTCGCCGCGTAAAACACTGAACCCGAAAGAACGATCACCAGGGGAACAACAATAGAAAAATGAAACGCACTGATTTAGTTAATGTTAATTCTTTATTCGTTACGTTATATACTTTCACTTAGATTTATTCTTTAGTTTTGAATGTATATCAAAATCGAACAACACATAAAATGATAGATTTTAGTCAATACTTTCACCAACTTTTTACACGATCGCCAACACGTCTGCGGGTGTTATACGTTCACAACTTTACGAAAATACTTTAAAAACGATTACCCCACACGACTCAGGATATTTTCTCGTCTCCGTGCACTTGAATTCCATCCTCGGTTAGGGTTAAGGAACGGAAGAGAGAGAGACAATTTTTCTCTTAAGGGTGTGGCCACCAAGGAAACGCGATCTTTTGGTGCAGTGGTGTGTATGTGTGAATGTAAACATCACCGTGTTTATCGATGCATTCCAGCAAGGATAAACAAAATTTACAGCGAGGGAAAAAGAACAAAGGAGAAGCGACCTAATGCATCGGTCTGTGATTAGGGTCAGCTAAATAAATAAGCTGGAACTCATTAAATGGGAATTGCATTTGGGATACCACAAACGATGTGGATTGTTTATGGTATCGCCAGAAAAGCTTTGAAGGACAGCGTTCTTTTGTTTGTACATTGCGTGCTAAGGAAATTAGTTTTAGCGTCTATTGCGCTAATTATATGCAGCTGCTTGGGTTGTTGATTGTTGGGAGAAAAGGTCGCCAGCCAATGAAAAGGGATTTTTTGTACACATGAATGAAGCTGGGAATAGGCGACGCAATGATCATTATCCCTGGTTGGAATGGTTACATGATATGTGAACCGATAAGTTTTCTTTTCAGGGATAAATGTTTGGAACAGAATTCTTAAGAGGAATTTTGAATTCAAATAAATGAATGCAGGTAAGAATTCTCTTACAGGTACTTTTAGGTTATATAATTGGATCTATTTGATGCGTGAAGCATTTAAGGTGCTAATGCGATGGCATTAGAGAAAGCTTATGTAGACTTGGTTGTAAGGATGGGGGTTCTTTAGGTAAGCGGTCAGTGGGGTTTGGCGGAACCGCCATAGGTTGCCCGTTGATTCTCACAGGAACTTGGCAATGTTGATGGAATACGTAAAATTGAGAAGAGGATTCGGTATCATTTGGCTGAATGGGTTCATACACTGGGGTCATCAAATCATCTGCTCAAGGTAAAATTTCCCATATCGTTAGGCTTTGTTTTTAAGGTTCCGTTAAAAAATGTATAATCTCCTATAGGTATGCATTCATGTTCATGAAATGTACAGTATGTGATAACCCTGTCCTCACGTACTTAAAGACATCTCCTAACTCTTTTCCCATGGGGCTGAAGTTTTCTTGTTGGAAATGATTGGCTTGCTAGGCTGGTCTCCTATTGCTTTTTGCGACTTCTCTTTTTATTCTCTCGAGTTCAAGTAACTTACCATATTTTGCACTCGTGTTACTAGAGTATAGATTTGGGCCAACAACCTTCTGACATTGAAGGAGGACTAAGCCCTTCTCGAGACGTAGTTGTGCGGAGTTTCTGCACCCATGATCGAATAAAAATAATACTTGCTTCATCACTCAATTGCTGAATACTGAGCCGGGAACAAAATTGTCAATAAGTGACAACGTAAGTTTCATTGCCTCTAAAAAAATGTGTCGATAACGAACACGTGATGCTGTCCTGACCTTTGCGACATCGTGACTGAAAAACCCGCACTATCCAGGAATTGAGTGATGTCATTCCTTTCCTGCAACATCTATTACTTTTTGAAAAAATTGTATTTAAAAACAGAAGTCTGCTGTTAGACACACTGTGTGCGGGATGCTAAGATAATGGGGTATCTTGCGGTTTATTATTTTCCTTTGGCAGAAGTAGTAGGTTAGGTGCTGGACTTTCCGTGGATCGGGAAATATTCCGCCTTGTAAGCCTCTCTGCATCAGTTGGAATATTTCTGGTTTCATTCTAAGTGCAGCGGGAATTTTTTTTTGTCGTGTATTATTTTGCATATACCCTGCATCTCTTCTAACGACAGCGCTGGGTTTGCCTCGGTGCCAGAACTTGCCACTACGTTCCACTTCATGTCCGGCTTTCGAGGAAAGAGGTACACTACTATCGAGCATTTCATATAAGGACAAGTTATGTATAGGGTTTTATGTGGCTTTAGTCTGACCATGACCCTTTTCTTAGCCATACCACAACGATTTATGTACACAGTGCTACTGTGTTCTGGTATGCACGGGGCATTATCTTCATTGACTATTTGGACAAGGGACTGACGATAACTGGACAGTATTATGTGTCATTATTAGTTCAGCTAGATGAGAAAATAAAAGAAAATCTTCCTCATTTTCTAAACACTTATTGACCTACCCTCGAATATTAAAGCTTCTCGCTTTGACATTTTTAAATTATTCGATGGAAATCAACACTTCTAGACAGTGATGTCAAGTTCTTTAATGGAACACTGGCTCTTAATTAACACAATAACCTTGATGTAGCCCTTTAAAGTATTTAAGGAATTCAATTCAGCATTTTATTAAGCTCACAATTTGTGTTCAACACTTGCTGGGCATACTGTACATTTTTTTGTACTTCGCCTAGAAATCCTTTTCATATTAAACCTTCTACTGAAGCGAAGTTCCTGGATCCTTATGCCGTAAGCCTTGTACATATGTATGGGTCGCAATTTATAATTTATGTTTTAATTGAATTAAAAATTAATTGTGTCAACATGTCGAGAGAAAGTGTACGAATTCATTTCTATACAGTTCCATTGAGAGAAATGAATCACATCCTTCTTTATCCCTGATAAAGGATAGCCAGCTTCGATATTTAAAGAAGTGTTTGCCCTTGTCATTAACAATGAAAGAGCATCTGGTGTTGGCTGCAACGTAAATGCTCTGAACTCAAAGGATACGTCCAATAGGGAAACGATCTTTGTTATTTCAAAACGAAAGGATATGTCCCTTTTCTCGGTTGTGTTATGTTATTTATTGCAAAATTAAAGTTTTTAATTTGCTGAAAAGAAAACATACGCTTTTGTCGTAAACATCAAAGTGAGAGAAAGAGAGCAATGGCGCCCACTACAGAAGGGACCAATGAGTGCAAATAAAACCAACGGAAACCCCAAAAGGATAACGATATCAAAGCGAATATACTTATGAAAGCGCACTTTTACAATCATTACGCTCTAAATGGTCGCCGCCAAGGAAATTTAAAATGAAACAGGAGAAAAAACTCCCTTCGGATGACTTTACAGTCGTTTTTGTTGTAGCCTTACTTAACTTGCAAGGATGTCGGCTTTGATTCTAGGTTCGGCTTTGGCATGGTTTCCGGTTAAATGTTACCGCCTTTACGTTTTAGTGTTTTTTTTCATTTTGAAGTGTGGCTAAGAAAAAAATATCATCAAAAAGGCCAGCGCGCGCTTTTGAATTGAAAGGAGACGGTGGTGACTGTAAAGGATTTTCCCCATATACCCTTTAGATGGGAACACAATTTTTTGGTCCCAAGTTTTTTTTATTTATTTGTTTTGTTTGAAAGGAGTCAAAGAACAGACTTCGGTCAAATAACATAGTGGCAGATGATGGCAGATTTTTTTATTTGTTTTGTTTCTTTTTTTGTAGCTATTTTGAAGATTATATTTACAATGACAGATTAGTCTACTCAAAGTTAATCTATCAGAATTTTCTATGCGAATTTTGTTTGGAACGATGGCGGAGTCGACTCGGTGAGGTCATGAACTTCCGGGTCCTACAGGCCAATAAATAATAATATTTTTTTTTTGCGAAGTGGGGGATACTCTAGGGCAGGATCTCGAACATCGGTATTAGAGGTGTTGAACCGGACATTAACTCATTTGACTTTTTTGTCAATTTCAGCCAGTTATTTTGCAAAGCATGCCAATCCACTTAAAAGCCTTGTACCATATAGGTGTATCTCACAGAAATTCAGCGGCGCGGTTAATAGATAACATATGTATGATCAACTGACAAGTGTGTGCTATTCACATTGTTGGGCTATTGGGGTTGTTGGTTGCTGGCCACACAAGCGCGAAAAGCCTCCAAAGCCTTCGCTTAATAAAAGGTGCCCTACCCTACATGTTCCATGCCCCACAGTTACCTCGTGGACAATATCCCTCCATATAACGACTGCACGGCTACCTGCTGACACATGGTTGTGAAACCAACACTGTAAGGCGATCAAATTGCTGGTAAACAAATTGGACAAGAGCAGCATCGCCAATACATGTAGCCTCCAAAACCTGAGGCGAAAATATCAAATTGCAAGAGGTATCATAATTTTGTGATCGTTTCTGAACCAGCATCGACTGGGCTTTTCTTCACGGAAATCTTGCCAATAGTAACAGAATTAAAAAACCGTTAAAGAACGCTGCTCCTATGTTGTGGCACAATCCACAAAACACATCTTTCTACAAATTTCCGAAAGATTGACTAAACAAACCACCGCTGTGTCCAAAGAGAATTATCATACCGTACAAGGAAAAATGATGGGGATGATCATGTCTGTGTGGAATGCACCCGAACCTGCTAGTCGCTACAAATTAGTGCATGTGATTTTTAAGTACATAGATGGGGGGATGGTAAGAATGAAATCGGTACATCCAAATGACGGTTGAGACGATTTGTTGCGAGTTTAGAGCTTGTAATGATGTGAACACAAGGACATCGTCCGCATAGCATATTTGCTTTACTCTCCCATCCATAGGGGAGTGAATATCTGACACTGAATAGGATTGGGACAAAAAAGTAGGTCTGTGTTACATCCGAACTTGGAAGGTTTTCTTAATTGATAAATGAATTGGTAGCAGATTTTACAGAGCATTCTACTGAGACCAGTGCTCAACAGTTTAAAAAAGACCTTTGATTCACGTCGTGTCAAACTCGTTTTCAATATCCAAGCTGCCCACGGTGGTGGCTACTTTATTATGAAGACGCACGCTCATGTGGTTTTGAAATACATTAAGAGCCATAGTGGTATTGTGCGCTCTTCTAAATTCAAATCCGGGATTAAGTTCCTGGCACTGATGAGATTGTTTAACTTTCCATATTAAAACTTTTCATATACTATATTTCGCCGATGCAAGTGAGAGTAATTATACGGGGTGGCGTATTGGTTTGTCAATTTTAGCTGTTGGACAAACAATGGCATGGGGGCAAAGTTCCTCACATTGTGGGATGGCTGAATAATATGGACATCTCTGTAAAGGAGAAGTCTGAAAACCTTTGCAATGAGTGGTATGACGGCTTATCAATCACCAATCATCGGCATAGAGACACAAGGGAATGCTTGATGACCGTATCAACATCTTTTATGGTTGGTATAAAAAGTGGATGACCTAAGTGCGTGCCTTGAGGGACTCCAGAGGTTATCAGGAAAGGATTAGGCATAGTGGATTTGAAACTTGCACTGTAGAGTCTATCTTTCAGGTAAGAAGAAATCCATTTTAATAGAATGGGCTCAAAGGTGAGGGTGGATAATTAGATAAGTATGAGTTTATGAGAAATCTTGTGGAAAGGATTGCTAAGATCGGTTGAAACCGAGTCGACATTCTTGCCACTCTCTAAGGCAGACCGAATGGAAGATGTAAATTCGACGAGGGTCTTGTTGTTGACCTACCTGCAAGAATTCCGTGGTTTCTAGAAGAAATGGATAATTTGTAGCCAAAGCTGAAAATGGGGACAATTTGCGGCGAATAAAAATACTGCTTTCGGCTAATGCATTCAGGATCGGTCGATTTATGTGGCCCACTGGAATGTGCACATTTGATGACTTCATTCGATTTGCAGTCAGATGTTTTGTGATTCCCAGAGCAGATAGCACAGAAGCTATTTATATGACAATGCATCGAGCCGTGGTCTTAAAGCCGGCAATTATGACATTGTGTGACTTTACCTGTATGATGTTTTTTGTAGTCCCATCGAACGATGGTTTTGAACAGTGTAGGAAAATTGCGCTTGAGTTCATTTAATTTTATAGTATCGCGTTAAATGTAAACCATGTATAAGTAGGGTTTGTGCCGGGCTTTAGTTGTTCAGTTAATGGTGTAGGGTTATATTTTTTAATTGCGGTTACTGCTTACCTGGGTGGAGTGGCTTCCCTCCAAATCTCCTGGCAGGGTGTCCGAAATGAAAAAGCGTTTTGTTCCCTTTTTTCTTGTTTTGAGTTCTGGTTTTTTTTTTTTTTTTTTTTTTATTAGACTTCTCTCGGGAGAGGCGAACCTATAGCGTCGAGTGGGCGCCCCGAGATGCCATCAAATAACTGTTGCAGTTCTTTTTGAACAGTTGCAGGTTGTAACTCTCCGGGAACACTCGCGTGGGAAGGCAGTTCCACAGCTTCCCCGCTCTGTAACGGAACGAGTTCTGATACAGGGATGTTCGCGCCGTCGGGAGATGAACTTTTTGTGACCGTTGCCTCGGCCTCCGGATTCGAACTGATCACGAATCCAAAATGTGCCGCCCTTTTCTACTCTGTGGCGACAGAGATTCATTATAAATTTTACTTAAAAATTCCATGAAGCACAAACAAGAACTAGTGTGTGCTTCAATTGGAATGGGATTCTAGGAAGTGGATGGAAGGATCGCACACAACGATACACACTGACCGAGTGCGGACGTGTTTTAAATTCGCCGATCGAGATAAATGTAAAAGTTACTTTTATGAGTCGCGAGTGAAATTTGAAATAATAAAACTATTATAAATAAATCAATTCTAGTGACAAGAACAGCCAAAACAAAGTTATTATACATAAATATAAACTAATAAAAGAGAACGAAGCCACGTGGTTTGACAGTCAAAACAAACACCGTTTAATACTAATTAACTGTGAGAGTGTATGTGAGCACATGTTTAGCGAAAAAAAAAAAAATTGAAGTAAGAGAAAAACAAAACAAAAACAATAAATATAAATAAAAAAAAACAAAAGGAACTAAAATATACAGTGAAATTGCAAAGTGAAGCCAACCTAAGAACTGCTTTCAAACAAAGACTGGCCTGCTATCTTGGATGCAACAAGCTCGGTGTATGGACCCTCAGCATGCAGAATGGCAGACAAAAAACAAAATATTAAAAAATTAAAACCGAAGTCCGCGTTAATAAAACGCCCGGCGAGCTCCCCACTAACACGAGCTGCAACAAAAATAAACAAGCCAAACGAGGCAATAGCAGGCTTGCTCGAAAAGGCGCACACAATGGAAGAGGACAATCTATTCCCCCCGGTTCCATATAATGACGGCCATCTCACCAATAACATGTTTGCATGTTTAGCGACTACCGACACTGAGGACGAAGAAGATGAAATCAGCGATCTTGAAACAAGGCTAGCCCGAGCAAGAGCGCAATTAGCAGAGAAGCGTCGCAGGAAAAAGGAATTTGCTGAAAAGGAGCAGCTAATAGCGAAACAACAGCAGAATCAGCAACAATGTGCACAACAGAAGCCAAGCCAACAAAAAGAATGTCCACCACAACAGATGACGCAACAACAACCACAACAAGAGCAACAGGCAGCAAAAAGGAAAGCGAAGATGCCACCTATCAACATTACAGATATGTACTGTAACGAACTGGTAAGTCTATGTAAGCTTTCTATTGGGGAAGATTTTTCAATTAAAAGACTGACAGGGAACAGGTTGGCCATACAGACAAATTCGGTTAGGGATTTCGAAAAAATGAAAAATGTGCTAAAACGGGCCACCGCGGAATTTTACACGTACACCCCGAAAGAAATAAAGAATATAACGGTTCTACTAAAAGGCGTTGACCCTGAAACAGAACCAGAAGTTCTATTACAAACGCTGCGAGAGCTTAACTGTAATGATATTGAGTTTATCGCAGTAAAACCTTTCAATACAGCTAGGGCTAGACGGGAGAATAGAAAATTACCATTCTTCCTGGTGCAGCTGGGCCCTGGGAGCAAAATTGGTGGACTTAGGAAAATCACTATCCTGAACCATCAAATTGTCACATGGGACAAATTGAAAAAAAGCAGATATATAATCCAATGTCTTCACTGCCAAAGGTTCGGGCACTCCGCAGCAAACTGCGAAATGCAGTATCGATGCGTAAGATGCGGACAGGACCACAGCGCAGAACAATGCACGTTAGGTAAAGAAAGGGTAGACGACAGATCTCTTCTAAAGTGTGCAGTTTGTAAGAGTGAGGGACACCCCGCTAATTATCGAGGCTGTCCTAAGTTCCGCGAACTACAGGAAAAAAAGTTTTCACAGCAACGAAAATTAGAACGCCCGATAGTTCAAGGCCGACCAGCACTAAATGTAACACCCCAGTTCTCGTATGCTCAAGTAACAGCTGGCAGGAGAAACACGCCACAACCCACCACACGGGTACCGCCGCAACATACTGTGCCTCCAGAAACAGTAACACTAGCAGATGTGCTCACAACCTTGCTCGCTATTCAGACGCAGATGACACAAATGCAAAAACAAATAAAAGAACAGGACACTAGACTAGACTGGGTCTATTCGCAGTTGTCTAGCCAGCTGTCAATATAAACCCCCCAACAGAAAGCACAATTAAGGCTTTAGTCGTGAATGTAAATTCACTTATCAGAATCGAGAGAAGAGCCGCTCTCTTTAAACTGTTGCAAGACGAAAGTCCTGACGTGCTTCTGGCTAGCGAAACTAAGCTGAATCAGAGGCATAAACTATGTCACACAAACTACGACATTATACGAAGAGACCGACCCAACTCCACACAAGGAGGAGGGGTGGCAATCTTTATTAAAAAACAACTTCAACATAAGGTAATATATAGTGGTGAGATTCGCAGATTTCAGGTGCTTGAAGCGTGCATTATCCGCATACCCCTCCGACATGTATAGGGGGATGTATGTGATATCTGCCTACGCACCAGAAGCACATCAACAAAATCAATTTATAGTGGAGCTAGAGACTCTTTTCCAATGCTTACAACTTTACTCGGAAGGGAACTATTACATCGTGGGTGGCGATTTGAATGCTAAACACCCAAATTGGGGAAATAGCATATCAAACACGAGAGGAAATCAACTAGCTAGTTGGCTAGATCAACATCACATTGAATATAAAGTTGACCTGCTAGCTACAGAATATCCTTCTTTCCCCAGAGGGGGCTCGTTCCTCGATATTATGCTTATTGACACACGCCTTAAACATACACATACTAACAGACAAAATATAAACTGCCTACGCACAATTGAGTATGACAGCGACCATTGTGCATTATCAATATTGATAAAAACACCAAGCGAAGTTGTGGAACTCGGTGAATGTATGATACCGCAACCCTATAACTATTGGGGTATGCGATGGACGCGTTTCACGAGAACCTTAACAAGAGAAATTCGCTTAAAAGACATTAACCCTCCTACCAACAGAAACATACCCAACGATGACATCGACAAATACATACAAAAAATGGACGAAACCACAAAACAAACTATGGACAAAACAATACCAAAAACCACACCTACGGACAACATGAACATGTACCGAAACGCCACAATCAACGCACTCCACAGAAAAAAAAGTAGACTTCTGTCGCAACTAAAACTACGGTACAGACGATTTATTGATAGGCACGACCAGGAGATAATATCACTGAAGTCCAGATTAAAAAATCTCCAACAGCTGATAAAAGCCAACTATAGGCTATCAGCAAATTTGTATTGGAACAACAAAGTTCGGGCGGTAAAATCCAACAACCCTAGTATGTTTCCGCAAATTAATAAAATATTTAGACGGAGTAATGAAAACGAGATTCAGTGTCTCCAAATACCACGAACTGACGAAAACCAACGAATGCTGGCAAATATAGGCATAGACACAAACAACGCCATCCTAAATGACGAAGTTTTTGTGTTTGAAGATCCCTTGGAAAAAGTGAATGTAGTAGGGGCCGTCTTTCAAGAACTGTACAAGGCAAATGAAGTAATTCGTCGCAACCATGGCTTGGAAGATAGAGTTTTACTGAATTATGGTCATCTTCGAAATGATATTTCACAGTGGCGATCAGAAAACCATGGTTTTAACGAATTCAGTAATGAAAATACGGCAAACGCCGAGATTGCTGTCGAAAGCGCCAACAGTCTTTTGATCACTAGTGAAGACATCCATGGCGTCTTTGCATCATTAAGAAACAAAAAATCAGTTGGAATCGATGGAGTACCCAATATCGTACTAAAACATCTTCCTCCAATCGCAATGGACATATATGCAGTATTGTTTAACAACGCTCTGAACAACGCACACTATCCAGTACGTTGGAAAACGGCCATCATCCAACCGTTACCAAAAAAAGGGAAAGACAGAACAAACCCTAAAAATCTACGATCGATCAGTTTGTTACCGAGTATCAGTAAAGTATTCGAAAAGGTTCTAAACAAGGCTCTACTTAAATGGGTTGAGGACAATAATATTATTCCAAATAACCAGTTTGGTTTTAAAGCTGGTCATGAAACCACACATGCCGCAGCTAAACTGGTTTCAGACATTCAGTGGAATAAAAATCTGAAACAGTGTACAGGTGCCTGTTTGATTGACTTGGAGAGGGCCTTCGACACCGTTTGGTTAGATTGGGTTATATTACAAGCTAATGAGACTAGGCATTCATAGACCACTACTGTATATACTATACGACATGTTGAATGAAAGGAAATTCATCGTCAAAAGTGGCAATGTGACCTCTAACATTACTTACAATATAGAAAACGGTCTGCAACAGGGAGCGGTGTTATCTCCGATCCTTTTTAATATTTACACTAGCGACCTGGTAAGGTCTCTTCATCAGGCTATTGCGTATGCAGACGATCTGATAATATATAGAACAGCACCAAAAATTGAAATCATTAACGGATTATTACAAGGGGATTTCAATGATGTTCAGCGATACTGCAACAACTGGAAACTCAAAATCAATATCCAGAAGTGTGAAACCATCCTCTTTAGAACACCACTGGCTCAAGCTATCAGAGACACCAGGATAAACTGGCGAAAGCTAGCTATTATGGGACCACACCAACGGAAACCAAAACCGTAGTCAAATACTTAGGCATCTGGCTGGATCAGTATCTATATTTTAACAAACATGTGGAAGCTGCCCTAGCCAGGGCAAAGAAAGCTTACGCTATGACAAGAAGACTGTTTCATAGTAGTCAACTTGACAGCAGAGTTAAAGTTATATGCTACATGGCTCTCATCAGACCGATGATCATATATGGATGCCCAGTGTGGTTTAATGTGGGACCTAGCTTAATGGAAAAGATTCGGATTTTTGAGAGGCAATGCCTCAGGACGTGCCTTAAGTTACATCGGACTCCTGAATCCGATCACAAAAAATATTATCCCAATGAAGCGTTGTACAGTGGGGCCAATATAAACAGAGTGGATAACTTTATGATCAAGCTGATCCGAGGGCATATTGCGAGATCAATGACCTCACAGAACGATTTGATTTTTGGTGCATATTACCCAAACAATATGTATTGTGAGGTGGTACGTCGCAATGGCTTTATTCCACCAGAAGCATTCCTTAGTCTTGACATGAACGGCCTCATACAAAATGAATCCGCTATACCGTTGATTTATCACGTGCGTCGGTCGGGTATAGATAAACGAATATGTTTTAATCGAG
Organism: Microdon myrmicae; assembly: GCA_963931805.1. Taxonomy (NCBI): domain Eukaryota; kingdom Metazoa; phylum Arthropoda; class Insecta; order Diptera; family Syrphidae; genus Microdon; species Microdon myrmicae. The sequence goes on from OZ007497.1 coordinate 223,108,502, forward strand.
AGGTTGCGCACACTAATGAAGAGAGCCTGCAGTTCAGTACGGCAGTAGCACAGAGAGACCGAAAAGACGCGAATAAGCAACACCAGAGATTTTGGTGGCTGAGTGGCAAATAAAACCCTGTTTCCTTATAAAACTAAAGAAATAATAATAATAATAATTAAAAAAAAAAAAAAAAAAAAAAAAAACCCCGACAAACAACGGAAAGCTTACATAGATTTAGCATTTCGAAAATTTAGTTTTGATGTTAGGTTTAGAATAGAGTTAAGTTAAAAAAAAAAAAAAAAGAAATCTATAGATAGTTTAGTATTTAAGTTAGATATAAGGTAAAAGCAATAACAAGAACAAAGTTTTTTCTTTTCTTCATTTTCTTTGTATACAATTAAGTTCCCTAAAAATGCATGTAAACAAAATAACCATAATGTCGAAAGACAAATTTTCATGCTTTAAGCGTATGCATGTAACTTAGAGAGTCCGCAAGGGACCAGTAAGTTAAGAAATAAGATAACATAAGCTAGAGTTTAATCATTTTTGTCTAGCAAGTAAGTAAATTATAATAATAGGAAGAAATAAAAAATGATATCTATAAAAAAAAAAAAAAAATAAAAAAAAAACCCCGACAAACAACGGAAAGCTTACATAGATTTAGCATTTCGAAAATTTAGTTTTGATGTTAGGTTTAGAATAGAGTTAAGTTAAAGAAAAAAAAAAAAAAGAAGATAAAAAAAATTCTATAGATAGTTTAGTATATAAGTTAGATATAAGGTAAAAACAATAACAAGAACAAAGTTTTTTCTTTTCTTCATTTTCTTTGTATCCAATTAAGTTCCCTAAAAATGCATGTAAACAAAATAACCATAATGTCGAAAGACAAATTTTCATGCTTTAAGCGTATGCATGTAACTTAGAGAGTCCGCAAGGGACCAGTAAGTTAAGAAATAAGATAACATAAGCTAGAGTTTAATCATTTTTGTATAGCAAGTAAGTAAATTATAACAATAGGAAGAAATAAAAAATGATATCTATATAAAAAAAAAAAAAAAAAAAAGTGGATGGAAGGAAAAATTATGAAATGCCCTTCATAATTTTAGGGTTATTGGGAATTGAATCAATGTACGACAAATGGACTTTCGGTTAAATTTATCGTGCATATGGTCCACTTGGGGAACATGATTGGGATTATGGATAAATGGTAGGGCAATTGGGAATTGAATCAAAGTGCGACAAATTAACTTTTGGTTTAATTTGCCGCTCGTATGATTAACTATGGGAACAGGATTGGGATTATACGTAATAATGGTGATTGGCTCGGAGTAGTGATTTGGGATCACTACAATGGTAATGGTTTTTACATCTAAGCACTTTATCCCGAGTGTAATAAGTTAATTTTTGATTATATCATTACTAATTAAGTCTAATCCTGATAACATTAGCTTTAGTGGGCGATTTTCCTTACGCGAGTGGGTAAAGAACTCACATTTTAACTGCAGGAGTTCAGTTTTAATTTTGTTTTAAATGTCCATTGTTGGAGAACATATTTTTTGTTCAAGGGATATGTATTTATTAGATAATTTTCAATTTTGATATAGTTCAAGATGCTACGCACGTTACCCGCTTGGTGACGGCAACATTTGGTCTTGATTTTTGATTGGTGGAGCCTCCAATTCTTTTGTGAGCGGGCCATTTAGCAATTCAATGAAGGGCACTTCCCATCGCCCCAGAATGCCTTCAGGATCGGTGATCAGATTACCCCCTTTATCCCTGCAGTAAGTGCAGGGTGGTGTGTACCACGTCATACTGCGGATTATTTGGTGGAACTTCCGCACCTGGTGCGGACATCGTTCTCTACTTTTCTCTAATTCACAGACAATGTTTTTTTGCCAGGCACTTTTCTTTTGTCTGTGAAGTATTTTTTTAGATATTCTCCTCGTATACCCGCGGCCTATGAGACTGCTGCATTGCCCGGTATGCAGCATCCTTACGTTCAGTCGCTAGTTTGCACTCATCATCAGACCAGTCCTCTCGATCTCTGCGACTACTGCCTAAGATGGAGTTGGCAGTACTAATGACAGTATTCTTAAGGCGTGTCCATATCTCTTCTACGCCCGGCATTCTGGACCCAAGACTTACACTTCCTCCGTTGAGCTCTTCGAGGGCGAGTCTTAGCGCATGACCAGAGGCGTTACCGGTATTCTCATTGCGTAAGGTAACCGTGTTGATTCGAACCTGATCCGCGGATGCAATACGTCAGCGTAAGGCAATCCGGGTCGGAAAACTGTACCAACAAGATAGTGATGCGAGTCGACGTTGGCACCTCGGTACGTCAGTACCGTCATTAGGGTCGAGGAGTGGCGGCGATCTATCAACACGTGGTCAATTTGGCTGCAAGTGGCCTGATCTGTTGATACCCAGGTGGCTTTGTGGATTTCTTTACTTGGAAACCTGGTACTTGCAACAACCAAGTTTTTTTGATGCTGCCAGTTCGATGACTCATAGTCCATTGTCATTAGAGTTCTCATGCAAACTATGGGAACCTGCGTAGTGCCTGAAAACCGGCTCCCGATCTATTTTCGCATTAAAATCACCAAGAACGATTTTCACATTGTATCTTGGGTAGACATTGAGGGCCCGTTCGACGTTCTCGTAGTACTCTTCGTTTTCGTCGTCAGGGGACTCATCTGTAGGTCCATGAACGTTTATGAGGCTATATATATATTATATGCTCTTAAACTTGCCTCGCACGCGAAGAGTGGATGGCCTTTCGTCTATTGCTTTAAAGTTGATAATGGCAGTTTAAGTTTTTGGCTGACTAGAAAATCTACCCCGAGCATATGGTGTACTGCATGACAGCTGTAATAAATGTCATACTCGTTTCTTTGAATAACACTACTCCCCGTCCATCTTATTTCTTGTAATGCTGTTATGTCAGCCTTATATTCGGACAGGGCATCGGGTAGCTGCTGTGCAGCTCGAGCTCTGTATCGTGAGCGGACGTTTCATGAGAAAATTCTTAAATCGTTTAGCCATTTTCGTTTCCGTGGTCGTCGTCGTGTATCCGGTCCATATCCGAGGCTTGCTAGTTTGTCCATCATAATTTGTTTTTCCGGGCAAGGTTATTAGCCTTGCTCCTACTTTCCTCAGGATGTCGCTGCATGCATTTGTTCACTACTTGGCAGGTGCCGAAGTAGCTATCCAGGGGTGTCCCGTGGAGACTGCATGTCAAGTTGGATTGAAAAGAGACAAGGATCGTCCTGGTCTTCGCCGGGTTGAAAGCAATCAGAGATTTTGCCCTGTATGTTCGCCCCCCCCTACATTGAAATCCCCACTTTTAAATTGGCGAAACTATGTTTCACATGTTCTAATTGATGGAGCGTGTTCACCATATGTTTCTACCGGCAAACGATGACTTTCAACAGCCTTTTTCTTTTGATTAAATAAGAAAAGCAATGCGTGCCGAAAATGTTCTTTTTCATGCACAAAACTCGACATGATCACTGAACGATAAAACAAAGACGCTAAATTTTGGCGGACTCAACTTGTGTGAGTTTGTAGTTAAATCTCAAACGAACAAAATGACGTATGTGTCAAATTAAGACGCCATCACTTAGTCAAACCGGAAAGAACTTATGCATACACCAGTTAATTCGTTGAATTTCGGCTTTCACTGAACGAAATGTTAACGAATTTTAACGGTTTGTTAAAGAACGTTCGCACTACATGAATAAATCATCAGACGAGAAATGGTGGCAACGGTTCCCTCTGCAGAAAGCGATTCTGGTTTACTTTGGGACAGGAGAAGTATGTATAATTAGTAATGATGTAACGATGTTTTAGTTATTATATTAACATAACATTTTTAAGAAAGTATTAAGGTCACTGTTCGAATAACTCAGTCTCGGCTATAATTTGTCAGAATGTGTTTTTAGATTTATACTAGTAGTACAACTTTTTATCGTATTTAATTTCCCTGCATTTGACATCGAACCACATAATTAGTTTGAAACTCTATACACCAAGTGGAGTTACACCAGTTATGCGTCAATTAAAGCGTTACCAACGATGATGACCACTTTAAATTGTTGAGAATTCGTTTGAATTTGCGGCCCCTTCTGTAATGCCAATAAAGCGTGGCCCAAATTTTACGCAAGAAGTAACTTTGATATAATTAAACCTTTGGGAGCACCCCTTAGTTAGGTTACAATTCGTGGGCAAATAAAAAAAAAAAAAAAAAAAAAACCTTCCTACTGCTCTGAAGAATGTTTAAAGTTCCTAACGCCCAACAAACACATTTCGCTACTATAAAATCACAAATATGACTTTGCTGACAGATGCAGAATTTTGTGATTGCATTTCCACATTAAGAATTACAAGAATAATTACAGAGACGGGCATTGCAACAACTTGCTAGCAATTGACCCATGGCTTCTACCCCATATGTAAACCGTAAAACGTTGAAATAGTAAATACCAGCGAAAAATAAAACCTCTGATCCCTGGCTAGCATATTTGATACATTCGGAGTCTGTGTGAGAGCTGTATACTCACCAATTAAAACGCGAAAACTGAAAGCAAAAAAGAAACAAATTAATTCGCTGCACCGCGTCAGTCCAAATTACATTTTTCAAGTACAAAATTAATTACATGTCGTCGGGTTACGGTGCTCAAAAACACACATCACATCCTCTAGCCCATTAAGTCAAATCCTTTAACTAAACAAAATTAAAATGTTGCCATGTTTTTAATATACTAAGAGAAGTCAGGGATGTTTCTGAACCGCTGAACCGCTGAACCGCTAACCCGCCTAGTCTCTGCACCAGGACAACACGACACAAGTGCACATGTCCTCGTGGTCGCACCGCTTGCATTCGTAATCATCTGACAATTAAAGAAAACACCGCGTCACATATGCAGGCGAGGACTGCAATTGCTTCTCGGTCCTCAAGGATAAATTAAGATAATGTGTCTGACTCGGCAACAACTCAAACGGGATTCGAAGGATCTAAAGTGAGATTGAAGTCGGCTGAACGCCCCGCGACACTTTGATGCGACACATGAACCTGAAAAGCACTTAACCTTTACGAGTGCTATTTCTTTCATTCATTAAACATTCAAGCAACGGGATAGAAAGGATTTAAATATTGCAAAGCATATCCTGGTGTATCCCTTTGATAATAATTTCAATTAATGCAAATTTTAGGTAACGCCCCGGCGCCACGCTCCCTCTCATAACAATGCTCACATATTCACCGGAGCGGCAGGATCCCAAGGGTGTTTGCTGGTCCGCCTTCGTGGGCTTCATACCTTGGCGGCACATTTGGCTTTATTAATATCGCATAAAATGTTAATAGTCTTAGAGTGGGGCAAAGGCTATTCTTCTAGCCAGTTGGTTGTTCTCGTGTTCACCCTTATCAAGCGCCGTCGTCAAAGTTTCGGGGTTGAAAATGTTGAGATGCTTTTTGGATATTCATTTTCATGCAGATTAATCCTTTAGGCGAAATGTCTAGCCCACTCTGGCGTTAGAAAGTTGTGCTTTCATTTCTGGCCTGGCATTCCTTGGTTGGCAGGCAGGGAAGCGTACAACATGACCTCCAGTCATTCTCCTTTCGGTTGGAATGGTAGTTGCTCTGTCGTCATAATTGCAAAAGGAATATACCGTTGGGAGCAGCAGGTTTCAGTGGTACAGCTGCCACTGGTGGTTATGGTGCTTCATGTACACAAGGTTATTATTAAATATTTTTATAGAACGTTGGGGTACAGTATGATCGACAGAATGAGAACTTACAGTAGTTTCTTCTTTTTTTTTTTTAGTTTTATAGTAGAATTATTCTTCCCATGTAGTATGAAAAGATATAGTCTACAGTACTAAGGGGAAGATATATTGAAAAAGGAATACGTAAAGAAACGAATAGAAAAAAGGAAGTAAGTGTCCAAATGGTTCTGCATGGTTTTACTTGGAAAAAATGATGATGGACTATATATTATGGCAAGAAATAGCCCCATATGACGACTAAGAAAAACGAAGGAATTCTAGGACTTTGTGGAAGTCTTAAATGGTCTCGTGGTTTCCGAATTGTACCTAACGATTTTTTCCACTGTAAGCTGTCGCTCGCCAATTTATTTGTGATCATTTTGGTCTAACGTCCTGTGGGGAGGAAGCATTGTGCCAAACACGGACACTCCGTTCAACTTCCTCCTCCATCATAAATTGTTCTCCGCGTAAAACACCGAACCAAAAGAACGATTAGGTAAACACATCTAGGAACGCCGAAGGCACTGCAACACGGAAAATTAAACACACGAATTGAAAGGTGATCACCGACTTTTTATTGCTTTACTTTGAACTTAATATTAAATTGACTTGATTTTTTATAATTGTAAACAAGGTGAAAACACTACTTCCTAACACGACTTCGAGTATTATGGCCTCCTCGTCACGAGGAGCGGGAGCTCGCGACGGCCGTGGCGGTCGGCGGATGGAAAAGGACTCAGCGATAATCATCTCGTGCAGCGCTGCTGATTCGCTTAGCAAGGGAAATTTTTGGGTGCAATTCCCTTTCACTAGGGAAAAGAATTTTTGGGGGGCGATATCGCGACGCCGAACGGGCGCGAGTTCTACCTCGTCCCCACAATTCACTTAATGAAAGTTCCGCCAGATACCGAAAGAAATTTCTTCAACAGAATTGTTCTCAAACGGAATCAGCAAAACTCCGTCACGAACCGATTATGCAAAGTAAGGAAACACCAACACAAGAAGTACGACACACGGTTATTGTTTTATTAATATTGGTTTTTATTTAACTTTATTTACTTTTTAATGCCCGGTAGAGCTTAATTTATTTTCGCTCAAGGGTATTTCACTCGCGGTTCTAAAGCTTGGGGTTGTTGTTATTAATTACCTGCTAACATTTGCGCGATTGACTCACACGACTCGTGGGTTGAAAATCTGTGACTGTGGGGATGTACGCCTCCCCGACGGTACGGGGACCGGAAGACGCACCGACCAGATCGGTGGTTGGAATACGACTCCTCGAGGATAGAACTCTGACTTAAATCCCATCCTCAATTAAGGGTCAGATATTGAGGAGAAAGAGAAACTTTCCCTTAAGGGTGTGGCCGCCACAGAGATGCACTCTTTCAGTGCAGTGGTGTGTGTGCCTAGAACAAAGAAAGGGGCATACAGTGCATTCCTAGGATACGATTTCGGTAAAGCAAATAAAACCGAAATCGTCGGAGGGTAATGGGATATTTGTTGGAACATGTGCGGCTAAACAAAAAGACGACGGTGCGATGTGAAAATGTGCTAATTGGTTGGTGGACGAAACAAATCCCTTGCTTGCATTTGTATATGCAGGGAAATTCGTTTGTGGCGAACGGATTCTATATTTGCATTGTTTATGCTTTGAATTCAATTGATGCCAAGAGACGCGGAATGCGTATTTGCTTTGGTTTGCATATTGTGCGAGTCAGAGAATTTTATTGCTGGGAGAAAAAGGTCGCCGGCCAACGTGTACATAAAGAAATTTATCGTGCACATGGCGAAGTTGGAAAATAGACTGCGCAATATTTATGATCCCTGGTGAAGGTTACAAAGTATGTATTCAAATCCTTTTGTTTTCAGGAATTCGTTTAGGGAGATTTGCTTGGTAACGTAGATGCCGAAATTGGTTTCGAATTCCTGATAAGCCAATAAAGAAATCTTACAGAGGATTGGTATGCGAATAGAATGCATGAAAGGTAAGTTTTCTTTACAGGGACTTAAACATCATACATTTGATCTCTTTAATGCGTGAAGCATTTTCAGGCACCTAATGCGGTTGCATTGCCGAAAACTTATGCAGACTGGGTTGTGGTTATGGGGGTTTTTAAGGTAAGTGTACCCTGGGGTTTGGCGGCACCGCCACAAATTTCCTACCACAAGAGAAAAGTAAAGTCTCTCTTGGTAGAACAGACAACTAGATCTCGTAATGGAGATCACTGTGGTATGTGAGAGATCGCTCAGATCTGATGTTGTTTACACGTGCTCGAAGGCAATGGAACATCGAAGCAGGCAGGCGGCAAAGGCAAAGGAGGAACGACCAAATGCATCGTTCGGTAATGCGGGTCATTGTTTACGCGGTGCATCGTCGCTATTATCAACGTTAGGAAAGAGGTGCTAATAGAATTGGTGGCCAAAACGAATCCCTTGCATGCATTTGTATATGCGGGGTAATTCGTTTGTGGCGACGTACGAAATGGATGATTGTTTGGCTATTGAACAACGAATCGCTGGTCGGCTTGTTGCAGCTGTAAAAACAAGCCGCCCGACATTGCATTTCAAATGATGACAATGGGGCCGAATGCTTTGTATTTATGGTGCATATGCACATTAAGGAACTATTTTAAGAATTTTAGATAATGCGCTGTATGCATTAAATGTCCTTGAAAAAGGAAAATGTCTTCAGGTGCCAATGCAAATGCATTGGCGGAAAACAATGGGAGTTGGGTTGTAATAATGGGGGTTCTGCCTGATAAGTTAAGAAAGAAATCTTACCGAGAATTGTATGCGAAGAGATGCATGAAGGGTAAGTTTTCTTTTCCAGGGGCTTTTTAGATTACAGATTTTATCTCTTTAATGCGTGAAGTATTTAAGTTGCTAATGCGATTGCATTAGTGTAGTTATGAGATTTGCTGAAAGTTATGGGGGTTTTTCAGGTAAGTGAACCGTGGGGTTTTTGGCTCCTCGATAGTATAGCGGTTAGTATACCCGCCTGTCACGCGGGAGACCGGGGTTCGATTCCCCGTCGGGGAGCCTCTGGCGCTAGACTAAATGACCTTGCCCGGAAAAAACAAATCATTATGGCAAATTTAACAAGCCTCAGGACTTGCTAAATAAGGCCAAGACCGGTCCCCGGTTGTAGTGCCGATGATGATGATGATGAACCGTGGGGTTTGGCGGAGCCGCCACAGTCATATTTCACTTCATCTTGATTCCAATTTTAAAACTTCTAAACTAGGCTCTTGATTCCATTCGTGCACAGAAGATGCAATGGAGATTTCCTGTGTACTGTATCGATCTGATTCAGTCAGTATTTCTGCAAAATATACTTTTTAAATTTTAACCTTCGCAGTAACCACACAAACGCGGAATTGTACGCCCTAACCGCGTCACCTATGTGTATATAGAAGCACAATTCTTCTTAGCAGTGTGTCACTGACAAGTAACATTGAGCACATACGTAGGTGGGGTGAAAAGTTTCCGGCCTGATAGAGAAAAACAACTTTTTTTTCGATTTTTTTTTCGCTTTATTTTTCAACATAGTCGCCGTCAAGATTAATACATTTTTCATAACGGTGGTCTAATGCAATGATACCGTTTATATAGTGCGATTCATCAATATTCGTTTACGCGATTTTTTAAGGTTGGGAAACAGATGATAGTCATTGGGGCTAAATCTGTTGAATATGGTGGTTGGAGGAACAATTCAAACTTCAAACGACATATGAATGGACACGTGCGTTCTAGTAACCAAGCACATCTCCTTGTCCTTAAAAAGAACGAAGGTCTCTTTGATAGACCGCTCCTGAGAAGGCTCGTTGCGGTCCAATTCGTGGTTGTGGAGTTTCCCAAATTGTCCTGCCTCTTCGTCATATTTACCGCCAAAGATACTCGTTAAAACTTTATTCTCGAATACGCGGAATTTGTTTACTCCCCGTTTTGTGAGAGCCCATGTTTCTCATCCGTATAAAACAATCGGCATGATTATGGTTCTATAAACACGGAGCTTTATATTACTTGATAGCAGTTTGGATTTCAGCAGTTTACTGACTACGTGCCAACTAGCGTTGCCGGGATGCTAAGATTATGTTGCAATTTCATATATTGATAATATTATTAACAGTGTTTTTTTTTTGTATTAATGTATTTAATGGGGGGGGGGGGGGGGGGGGGGGGGGGGGGGGATGGGACCGAGCACACAGGGCAATTTTTTGCTTTCAACCCGGCGAAGGCCAGAACGATCCTTGTCCCTGTTCAATCCAAGTTGACATGCAGTCTCCACGTGACACCCCTGGATACCTACTTTGGTACCCGCCAAGTAGTGAACCAATGCATGCAGCGACATCCTGAGAAAGGTTGGCGCAGGCCTAATAACCTTGCCTGTAAAAAGAAATTATTATGGCAAATTTAACAAGCCTCGGATATGAACCGAATACACGATGACGACCACGGCAACGAAAATGGCTAAACGATTTAAGAATTTTCTCATGAAACGTCCGCTCACTATACAGAGCTCGAGCTGCACAGCAGCTACCCGATGTCCTGTCAGAATATACGGCTGCCATAACAGCATTACAAGAAATAAGATGGTCGGGGAGTGGTGTAATTCAAAGAAACGAGTATGACGTTTATTACAGCTTTCATGCAAAACGCCATGTGCTCGGGGTAGGGTTTCTTTCCAAAAACTGAAGTCTGCCCTTATCGACTTTAATGCAATAGATGAAAGGCTATGCACTCTTCGCATGCGCAGGAGACCTTCTGACTTTTCAAACTGAGATCTGGACATCTGTAATTGAAAAACATGGCGAATTAAGGACAGTTACATAGCTTCCCTGTGAGTAGGGCGTTAGAATATACTCACAGCTAGACCGGCTTGTCGTAAGGGGCGACTAAAGGCCGAGTGGTGGGGGCTATATCAGAGAGACATCATGCAGATATTTTGATAAATAACCAAACTTTAAGAAATTCGTCATCGCATAATAGCGCTCCTTCTCGAGGCTATGTCGACGTTCGACGGATAACGGGACTTTGTAACATCAGCGGCATCGGTTTCCCCGATACGAATATTTGGAAACAGCAAAACCCGATATCCTTGCCTTAACTGAGACCCACAAATCTTTCATATCTTTCACGTACCCTCGACTGGATACATCAACCACCCAGCTTCTGAAATTGTCGTCCTTGGCGATTTTAATGTTCACAATTCCGGCTTGTTGGTAGATTCTAACCACTCCTGAGAGAAGTCTAATAAAAAAAAACGGTTTTGACATCCGAGCCGAACATTTATACCGCGGAGGTTGCTGCACCACTAGGAAACTCGGATCACTGCTTGATATCTGTTGCGCAACTACTTGCATTTCAAGCGAATAACGAAGCTAAACAGCTTCGTCACGTATGGTGGTATAGGGCTGCTAACTGGCACGATTTGCGAGATTTCTTAGCATGGTCGGAGATGTGCTTTGTAGACTCCAATGTTAACGCATGCCCGTGGTCGGGACACAGAGATTATTCTTCTCGGGATGGAGATCTACATTCCGCATTCTATCAAACGAAGTTCATCTGATTAACCTTGGTTTGATAAAAAATGCGAGCACACTACAGGTGCAAAAAGTAGACGTTTTAAACAATGGCGCTCTAATCCCATGAAGCTGAACAGAACGAATTTTGTTAGAATCAGAAACGCGTGCAACCAGACTATTGACACCGCGAAGAAGGCTTACAACGACAGAGTTACCAATAAACTCCTTGCATGCGCTACTGTTTGCGTTACTTCTGGTTAATGGCAAGGGCTATCAGGAGTAACTTCACTTCTTCCTCTTTTCCTGCGTTAGTGAGGGACAGCCGGACGTTAGTCACAAATTCAAAAGATAAAGCTAATGTGTTCCCTAATTTATTTTCCGCGAATTCAAACATCGACGCCGGTCCTTTGGAGCCAACTGTTATGGCGCCAGTACGGTCTTCGATGCCGAATGTGTGCTTCCGCCCGTGTACTATTCAACGCTTTCTACGTGGGCTGGACTGTAGGAAGATAACCGACCCAGACAGAATACCAGCAATAGTCCTTAAGAACTTTGCTACAGAACTATAGCCGATTCTTGGCAGACTCTTTCGTTTATCTTATCCACGGAGGACATTCCCTACCTGCTGGATAGGTCGTTCGTGTTCAGCCAATCCCAAAAAGGGGGAAAAAGTGTTCCCCACAAAATTACCGACCGATAGCATTGCTGTCTATGTTGTCTAAGGTGATGGAAAAGGTCATCAACACCGAGTTAATTCAGTATTTGGAGTGTTACGGACATCTGAGTGATCGTCTGCACTGAGCGGTTCACGGGAGACCTTTAGACCCTTATAACTGATATATGGTCATCTCCCATTGAGGTGTATGGTCAGCTACGAGCGGTCGCATTTGATATCTCCAAGGATTTTGACGGCGTTTCGCATGGGGCATTGCTGAGCAAACTTCGTTCATATGGACTTTCCCAGCAGCGTTGCGACTGGACGAAGAGGTTCCCTGGGGGGTCTATCGATGCGGGTTATTGTGGACGGCGAGTGTTCGGATCTGTATCCTGTTAATTCCGGGGTGGCTCAAGGTTCTATTTTGGCTCCAACCTTCTTTTTGCTTCACATAAATGATTTGTTGGAGTCAACGGATAACAAAATGGTCAGTTTCGCGGATGATAGTACGCTTGCTTCCTCTTTTTCGAATGATGGACTGATTAGTCCATCAATGTGATATTAGCTGAGATGAAGCCACACCGACCCTTAGTATCGGGATCTGGATAAGGTCCTTTAGTGGGGAAGGGCCGATTTCGTTGACTTCAATGGAGCGAAGACACTGTATACAACATTTTCAAAGAAATGTGGACCGTCGGTCCCACAGCTGATGATGAATGGCCGGCCCCTCAAGGCTGGGCAAAGTTTGAAATTGTGTCGGTGTCACGATCTGTGGGAACGTATCGGGGCATAAACACGTATTCAACATCGCCAGATGCGTCTCAGGAAAACTGAGTTATCTCAGAAATATTTTATTCCGGCTCAACTTCTTCTCCTGTATAAATCCCAAATTAGACCCGCCCTCGAATATTTTTCTCATGTTTGGAGCTCTGCTCCTAAACATACTCTCGACCTACTTGAGAGCATACAGAGACGAGTGATCCGCCTGATTGGGTACCCGGCGCTGACATCGGGACTACAGTCGTTTTCACATCGAAGGCGCGTAGCCGATATCTGTCTGTTTTACAGATATTGTCACGGGTACTGTTCTTCGGAGATTCGTGGTATTGTTGCGCGCAATTTGATTTATATGCGCTCCACGAAACAATCTGACGAATCGCATCAATTTGCGGTTCATCTGCCGACGGCGCGAACACCCCTGCATCAGAACTCGTTCCGTTACCGAGCGGGAAGGCTGTAGAACCTTCTGATTTGAAGGCAGGCGACGTTGAGCGTAGTTTTTTCGCCTGTGAACAACTGCTCTAGGGCCAAAAAAGGTATGGTTTTCTTCATGGCATCATGACGAGTAATGAAAAATGGATTGGTTACAGCAACCCAAAGAAAAGAAAGTTATGGGGACTGCGCGGCCATGCTTCGACGTCGTCGGCTCGGCCGAATATTCACACTGTAGTTCTCCAAGAAACCCTACCATTTTCCTCCCACATACATTTCTAACCACCTACCATATCATGCATCCATATCCCCAAACTAACAATCCAACGTTCAAATATCAAATCCTTCCTAAAAACCAAACACCACAATGCATGTCTTCATATGTAACAAACCCATATTAAAAGATATCCATTTCGTTCCCATAGACAAAATTCTAAAATCCTTATCTCCATCTGGATTGCAGTCAGATGTGTACATTCTAAAAATAGATATCCCATTCCTTTTCTCCAGTTTCTCACATACAAATCTCAATGCAGATTTGTATAAAAGGGCGATGAATTTTTTATTCGAGGAACCAGGAAAAACAAAACTACCAATCTATATAATTCCCATTAAATCTTAAGCACATATAAAAAAGAATTGTTTGAAAAATGTTAACAAATAACATGTAAACACTTATTATGTAACAAATCTATTATAAGTTAGCTGTATTACTTATTGTAACACTTAATTTTTGGTCAAATAAATGCAGTAAATTAAAAAAAAAATTATTCGAGGATCAGTCTCGATTGGCGTCCAATGGTTGTGGACGCCAATAAACTAAATGTATATTAATAAATTTAAATTTAAACAGAATACTTGCATTTTTAATGAGCTTGGCCGATTCCCAGACCCATATTCAACAATCGGTCGTCACTCTTCCCTCAGGTCTGAGGAAGCACGATCGCGTCCGCAAAGTAATCTCTGATGCCGACTCCGCGCAAGCGTTAACATCGGCGTTTCCGAAGCACACCTCGGACCATCGAAAGGATGCGAAGAATGATTTACTATAATCAATAGGTATCAAAATATTTAGTATTTACGTCACGTATTTCCTCATTTTCGAAATGTTAGGCCGATTAACACATCAACGATGTACCAAATGGGATGTAGTCACATCGAGTATGAATCGAGATCTGGATAAAATCCCACAGTGGGGAAAGGTAAATTTCGTCGACTTCAATGGAACGAGGGCACAATATACAGCACTCAAAAAGAAAAGCGGATTATCGGTTCCACAGCTGATGATAAATGGCCAGAATTTTAATAGATACAGAAACTCAACCATTGATGCCCTGTATAGACAAAACAGCGCTCTGCTCTGCCAGCTCAAACTGCTCTACAGACAGTTCAGTGATCCTTATAGCCAAGAAATAAAGACAATTAAGTCATTGATTAAAAATGTTCAAAAGCTGATCCGTGACAACTACAGGTCAGTAATTAATGAAGAATGGAAACGTAAAATTCTCTCCATTAAAACCAGTGGTGGGAATATGTTTCCGCAAATAAATAAAGTATTTAGAAGAAAAGATCATAATGACATTCCCTGCCTTCGAGTCCCGAGGACTCCCGAGAATTGTCAAATATTGCTGAACGCAGGACTCATCCCGTAACACATCAACTCCAACGAAGAACTAATAGTAGTCGAGGATCCGCAATAGAAAGCGAACTCCATTGGCGCCTGTTTCGAGGCAGTACACAAAGTGAATGAATCCATTCATTCTAACCTCAGTATCGAAAACAGAGCTATTCAAAACCATATTTCGCTGCACAATGAACGGCAAAGTTGACATTCCGAAAACAAAAGTTTCACCATCTTCAGTGAAAACAATAGAGCGGATGCGCCGCTTAGAAATTTGCACACAAATATATTTGTGAATAAGAATGAACTCATGGACATCCTTATATCCATTAAAAACAAGAAATCCTCTGGAACAGATGGTATTCCGAATACTGTTCTTAAACATCTGCCTCCGGAAGCGGTGAAAATTTACACTACCTTGTTCAATAACGCTCTAAATAATGCATACTTTCCAAGACGTTGGAAAATAGAATTAGTACATCCCATTCCCAAAAAGGGCATATATTCGAGAAAATCATAAATAAGGTATTGATAAACCGGTGTGATCAAAACGGCATCATTCCGAACAACCAGTTTGGTTTTAGAGCGGGGCACGACACAGTTCATGCAACTACAAAACTTGTTTCCGATACGAGGATTGCCTCTTATGTTTTGGGATTTGGCAACCCTAGTGTTGCAATCCGGCAATTGACAGCTCTGTCGTAAAGTTTGATATTTTTGAGGTTATACGTTTTGACATACGAGCGCTATTTGTGTTGTTTACAGTAACTTAAAAGATTCATCTCGGCCCAAAAATTGAATTAAATCGTCAACATTTTCGTGCGATTACATTTTACAACTTTCGGCGTGGATTAACTCAGCAACAGTGCATGGATGAACTTAATTTAACTTTTGGTGATGAAGCTCCATCAAGGACCAGTGTTTATCGATGGTATGGTGAATTCAATCGTGGTCGTAGTTCACTCCAAGATGAATTTCGTGAAGGTCGTCCAAAATCAGTTGTTGTTCCGAAAACCATTGATGCTGTGCGCGAACTGATATTGGAAGATCGTCATGTGACCTATCGTGAGATTGAGACAACCTTAGGCGTTAGTGGGACCAGCATACATTCAATATTGCATAAACATTTGACTGTCAAAAAAATTTGTTCGCGTTGGATCCCACCCAATTTGTCAATCGCCCAAAAAAAGGCTCGTGTCAATTGGTCGAAAGAAATGCTGAAAAAATACGGTCGCGGTGCTTCGAAACACATCTATGACATCGTGACAGGTGATTAATCGTGGATTTACGCGTATGAGCCCGAAAGTAAACAGCAGTCGACTGTCTGGGTGTTGCAAGATGAGCCAAATCCAACAAAAGTTGTTCGCGCACAAAGCACTTCCAAGCAAATGGTCGCCTGTTTTTTCGGAAAAACTGGACATGTCGCAACCGTACCACTACAACAACGCAGAACAGTCAATTCTGAGTGGTACACAACCATTTGTTTGCCAGTTGTCTTCCAAGAAATCAGGAAAACCAACCGCCGAAGACGGATCACTCTTCACCACGACAATGCGAGCTCTCACACATCGGCTGCGACAACTGCATTTTTGAGCACCCAAAACATCGATTTGATGGGTCATCCGCCGTATAGTCCTGACTTGACACCGAATAACTTCTTTTTATTCCCGTACGTAAAAAACAAACTGAGAGGTCAACGTTTTTCGACACCTGAGAAGCGGTTGCTGCATTCAGAATGCATGTGTTGGAGATACCTCAATCAGAGTGGCAAAAGTGCTTCGACAATTGTTTCAAACGCATGCAAAAGTGTATAGATCTTCATGGGGAATATTTTGAAAAACAATAAAGTGATTGTCGATGATCAATATTTGTTTTTGTTCTCTAATCCCGAAATATAAAAGGCAACCCTCGTATTGCATATGCCGACGATATTGTGGTGTACAGATCAGAAAAAAAATCGATGCCATTAACAGACTTCTTGAAGACGACTTCAATAAAATCAAACGCTTTTGTGACGATTGGAAATTGAAAATCAACTTCCAAAAAACAGAAACTATCCTTTTCAGAACACCTCTTTCTACAGCTTTAAGAGATACAAGTCATAATTGGAAAAACGTTTCCATTGTAGGAAGCAATAATCTCCCGCTGCAAATGAAAACTGTTGTCAGGTACTTTGGTATCTGGATGGACCAATACCTATACTTTGATAAGCACATAGCAGCTGCCCTCTCAGCAGCTAAAAGTGCATATGCAATGACAAGAAGTCTGTTCCGAAATAGCCTCCTAGATCACAAAGTTAAGATAATTTCGTACTCAGCATTTATCCGTCCAATATTAGTGTATGCTTGCCCGGTATGGTTTAACGCTTCCCCATCCTACATGGAAAAGTTTCGCATGTTCGAGAGGCAGTGCTTGCGTTCCTGCCTCGGATTACATAGAACACCTGAGTCTCAATACAGGAAATTCTCTCCTAATAAAACACTGCACGACAAATCAGTATTGAATAGGATAGACAATTTCATTATCAAAGTTATTCGTAGTCACACTGCAAGGGCAATTTGCAGCGAGAATAATCTTATCTCGGGAGCATACTACCCCAATGACAGGTACTTGGAGAATACACTCCAAAATGGGTTTATCCCGCCTGAAGCGTTCCCTCTCTTGGATTGAAAAGGTCTTATCCAAAACAAGCACGGTGTCCCTATTATTTACCACGTTTTTCGTGGCGCCAGGGACAAACGGATTCTTTATAACAGTGATATATCACATGCTGTAGTTCACTTGCGCTTTAGCATGGCAAGAGGCGATCGAGATAAATCTATAAATGACCGATCCCATCCCAACTGGTGGTGGATTGACAATGAAGAAAGGATTTAATATCCCCAAATTTAGTAAGATCTTCAGACGCTGCGCCTTCCCTTCCCATTCCTCATTTCCCTTTTCATATTTATTTATTCTTCCTTTTCGTTTCAATTTTTCATTTAGATTCCTTTTCGTTTTAAAATCTCTTTATGTTAACATTTTTGTTAATATATTTTTTTTTTTGTAAACTTTTTTTTTAACTTATATTATTATTAATTAAAAAAAAAAACAATACAGAGAGAAAACTTCTTCCTAAAATATTCGGTTAACAGGAAATATATAAAAATATAAAAATATAAAAATATTATTGTACGCCGAAAGGCATTACACAAAATTGTATCGTGTGATTTAGAGTGCTCGTGTAGAATAAGAAAAGATTGTAAAATAGGATTTAACATTTTAGTCCTAAGTAAACATTTGTTAAATTATTGTACAATAAATGCGTTATTCAATCAATCAATCAAATAGAGGAAGCACGGAGGCGATCGTATTGAGCAACTTGGGAGGGTTCTATCAAAGAGACTTTCGAACTTTTAAGGACAAGGAGATTCTCTCCCAAAGATTGCTACAACATTTTATTTATTTAAGAAGACATAATTCTTTATGAATGAGCCATAGAGTTGTCACAAGTGCACATCATAAATGCTGTCAACCACTGCTCAGCTAAACCACGTGGTTATATGTTAATCTTCTGATATGGTCCTAAGTACGTGCAATAATATTTTTTCACCTACACTCTCCCTCTCCATCCGTACCCTTTTTTTTTTTATTTTTTTTTTACATTTCTGTATTTATTGACCATAAATAATTTTTACAATAAGCAATACAGATATCTTATGATACTTTAGCTATAATTGTTTACATATACTTACTAGTACATTTTTCAATCAATATGATAAAAGTTATATATTGGTTATGGATTAATATTTTAGTGGGTAGAGCTTCCTGGAAAAGGTCAGAAAACCAGGATATAGTTATTTACTTAACCTATGCTAAATTGCTTAACTTAACTTAACTTATCTTAACTTAGTCTAGTTACCTAATTATAATTGAATTAAGTTAGTGTGGCGTGGAAGGGGGAAGCATAGTGATCAATAGGTAGGTTATGGGTTAGTGAGGATATTGTCAGTCAGGGATGTGGGTTGGGGAACTACTTTCCGTTTGTTCGTTGAAACGCAAAATATTGGAGAAGGGTTGAATATTACTATATTTAAATTGGTGAGGTGAAAGCTCTGTATTGTGGTATACAATCTCATTAGAGTTATTAACCAACCTGCCAGAGGTGAAGAACGTTCTGATGTGGAGACAGTTCGGGTAGGCAGTTCGGTTATCTGACGGAGTCGATGTGAGCGCATTTATTATCGGGTTGGGATTATTGGGAAGATTTTCGATAAATTTGATGGACAGCTCGAGGAAGCGTCGATCTATACGTTCAATATTAGCGGCATAGTAGACCGAACTACTGTTGTAATATTTGTGGGAGTTGGGATGTCGGTTGAGGCCAGTGATAAGTCTGAAGCATTTCCTTTCGAAGATGCGTAGCTTCTCCATTTGGGCGGGTGTGATATGGTACCATATCGGGCATGCATATGTGAGAGTGGGTCTGATTATCTGTTTGTAGATAAGTGATTTAACTTTGGGAGAGAGACCATTTGGCTTGTACATAACTTTTCTGCAGAGATTAAGTTGAATTGCGGCATTGCGAATCGAGTTTTTGGTGTGGGCGGAGAAGGACAGATTGTTGGTGAAGGTTATTCCCAGGTACTTTAAGGTTTTGGAGGGTTTAATTATATTGTTATTTAACTTGATTCTGATTTTGTTATGGCAGCGTTGTTGTTAGTACAATTCGCATTTCTGTCTTTAAACACTATGAGTTGAGTTTTGGCTGGGTTGAGTCGGATTTTCCACTTAGTAAAATATGCAGAGAGATTCGGGAGATAGCTGTTAATACAGTTTCTTGCCTCCTTGACAAACTTGTTGCTTGAATAAATTAAAGTGTTATCGGCATAGTTCAGCATTACTGTATTAGGTGACAGTGGCTCCGGTGTGTCTGAAGTATAAAGGAGGTATAATAATGGTCCGAGAATAGAACCTTGAAAAACACCCGCGGTTATACTGTATGGTGTCGAAAGAGTTGAATTTATTTTCACCATGAACTTTCTATCAGAAAGGTAGGAAGCGAGGAGTTTTATGGTGTGGGTGTTTAATCCGAACATTGAATGTAGCTTGTATAGCAGTCCTGCAATCCAAACGCAATCGAATGCTTTTGCTATGTCGAGAGAGACGCATACTGTTGGGGATTGGTTTTGGAGATTCATTGTCACATCATGTGTCAGTTTTAGCAGAGCATGACAGGTTGAGTGTTGTGGACGAAAGCCAAATTGAGAATTTGGGATAAGGGAGTTGTCTCTAGCAAATGAGAGAAGATTTTTGTATATCTTACATTCCAAAACCTTACTAAGCGAATTTAGCTGTGATATGGGACGGAAGTTAGCCGGGTTGTTGGAAGAACCGGATTTACTAATAGGGACTATCACCGCTGTTTTCCAACATTTTGGGAAATGTGAAGCGTTTATTATGTGGTTGAGAAGTAATCAATTCAGATAATTCTGTAAAGCTTAGGAATGTGTCGGCTCCCATGGGATGTGACGCTTTATTGGTTTCGTTGAATTCAGTAATGAATGGTGGGAAGGATGGCTCCAGTGTGAGTGAGATGAATTCGTTCACGGTGTCGTGGAAATTAGTGACTGGGAGGGAACCGTTTTGTTTATGAGTTTTACAGAAGTGTCCAGCGAGACAGTTTGCTATATCAGTGTCCGATTGGCCGATGTTACTGTCAGTTGGTTGGATGAGATAGTCTATTCGAGGCTTGAATTTACGACCAGTTAGTCGATTTATGCTTTTAAATAGGTCACGGTTTGGTTTGATACTCTTTAGAGTAGACATGTAGGTCTGATCGGTGAAATTTTTAAGTTGTCCATTTATCAGGGTGGTCAAAAGCTGTATCTGTTGTTTAATAAAGGGTGAGTAGCTAATATGCAATTTACGTCGGAGTTGTTTTTTTATGCGCAATAATTTTGTTAGGAGTTGGGTAACGGTTTTCCTAAGTGGTTATGAGGGACTGTCGTAGGGGTATGGCTGAAGAGAGCATTTCCCAGTATTTGCTCTATTTTTACAGCTGTCTGGTCAATTTCAGTAGGGAATAGGTTTGAAGATTCCGGTAAAGAATAATTTGAAAAACTGGCAGCAATATCGTTATTGACTTTTTTCCAGTTTGTTTTGGAAAAATTTGGGATAGGATTCACTGTGTAGAGTGGTTCGAGCGAAGGGATTTGAACCGTGGAGTGGACGGACCCATGATCGGATGGGAATGTAAAGGACACTGTAGGGGGATTAGATGAATAGATATCTGTGGATTTTAGGAAGAAATCGATTGTTGATTTGGTTGTACTACAAATTCGAGTAGGTTGCAATGGACAGTCTGCGTAAACATATGGATGAAGTGGGAGGAGATCTAGGAGTTGGTAGCCGTATTTGTTGCACTTGATGTCATTAAATGATGTATGTCGAGCATTCCAGTCTCCCCCTATGATGAAAGGTGGCGGAAGAGACTGCTGGATTATTTGAGAAATGTCTGCACTAGGGAAGTTAGGTTCACGAGAAGGGTGAATGTATATAGACGACAAAACCAGTACATTATTACTTCTGCAGAAGAGTTTAACTGCCGTGTATTCGACATTAGTTATGTTAGTGACCCTAATTTCAGTAAATTGGAATTTCTTGTGTATTCGAATTCCAGTGCCACCATGAGGGCCAGTGGTTCGCGGGTTGGACACAAATGTGTAATTAGGAATGTATACTCGAGAGTTTGATTTAAGCCAAGTTTCTGAGAGAAGAAGAACATCTGGGGAGAACTTTTCAACAAACAAACGCAGGTGTTGTCTACGAGTGTGGGAATATATGGATTCTGTGTTGAGGGAGACTAGGGTTAAACTATTCATTAAGGGAATGAATGTGGGAAGTTATTAAATCTAAGATCTGACCTTTTTTTTTCTATTTCCGAGCTGTGTTTCAGGGTGGGTAGCAGCGTATGCAGGCTTCTAATATAACCCATGATGTCCAGGTTGAGAGCGTTGGAATTGGGCTGATGAGGTTTAGTCCAGTTTCGGGAATCTTTCGTAACTTCTGCATGGGATATTCCTGATCCCGCGAGATGAGATGGTCGTGGTGATGAGGGTTTAGTTGCAGTTGCTTTGGTTGGTGCTGGTTTATTTGTTGTCGTGTGTGCCGATCGTCTCTCGAGGATTCGTAGCTTTTCGGGACATTGGGAAAAGTTCGCTGGATGTGGACCTCCGCAGTTACAGCACGTTACTGTAATTTTATTTGTGGTTGTTGATCCATCAGCATTCGTTTTTTGAATTGTTGTTGGTTCAGTTCCAGGCGGGTTTACCTTGCATTCGCCAGGTGTATGCTGTTCGGCACATTTCCCGCATCGTGCACTTAAATGGCACGCAGCTGCTAAGTGACCTGAACCTTGACATCTTTTGCAATGGAGAACGTCCTGTTTGTGTGGTTCTTCAATCGCAATTTTATGCGTAAACAAATATTTTATTTGTTTAAGTCGGCTAACATTTTCGTTCGGTGGAATCTGTACGATTCGTAAACTCCGAATATTGTTTTCTCTCATATGAGGAGTTTGGAAGTAGTCCAATCTATGTATACACAGTTCCGGGCAGATCCTCGATATTCCGAGTAAGAGTTCCTCATTCGTCCATGCTGGGTCAATGTGCCTTATGATGAATGTCTTTGGTTTACTCTGGGCATGTTGAAAAGTGAAGAACTCGTAGTTTTTTTCTGTGAGTTTTTTTACTGCCGTGTCGTGGTCCGTCAAAGTTGTTGTCATGATCGAGATCGAGGAGGCTTTGGAATTTGTGGTAAAGTTTCGATGTCCTAGGGCATTCTCGAGCATCTTGATTACTTCCTTGATGCTAGTTGCATTTTTGATGTAAATTGGTGGTGGCCTCACCTTATTTGTAATTTTGTGTCCAACTGTTTGCCGCTGGTCCTCTATTTTGTTGGTATATTGGGACGTTGACGATTTATGTGATGACGATGGTTTGATGTTGGTTGTTAAGGAGATGTCTGATCTTTGGGGATGAACTTCCTTCATGCAGACATCGTCGGAGGTTTTGGTCGGTGATTGAAGATAGCGTATTTTGTCGTGCAGTTGGTTCATTTGGGCTGTAAGCAGCCTTATTTGTTCCATGGCGTCATTGTACTTCTTCTGCTAGTCGATGGTTGGTTGAGAAGTCATTGTAGCGATTTTCTTCGGGGCGTTTAAGCTACTGTGGATGGTTTTTTTTCCGTTTTATAGTTAATCGTTGGGCAGCACTGGGACCGTTGCCCGGCATCTGCGAACGCAAAGTCCGGATACGGTTGTTTTTTTTTTGTTTAGGTTTACCAATTTTGTGATAATTTTCATAAGGTATCACAGAGATTTAACACATTTTCACTATCACTTTACACAAAGAACAATGTTCTGTCACAGACCGTTCTTAATGACGGTACCACATTTATAGTTCACACGCGCACAGGTGTTTTTTGTTGTTGTTGTTGTTTTTTTTTCTTTTCTTTCTGTCAAGCAGTAGCAGTGGCAAAATTCGTCTACACACTAAGACGATCAGAGTGGGAATGCCATCCGTACCCATTACATCAAATCATATAGGGGTGTCAAATTCGTTAGTGTGTATGTAGATATAGGAAATAATCGGTTGTACTTAGTCCGTTCTGTAATATTAGTCCGTTCTGTGATATTGGATGTACAAAGTTTTGAGGGTTTTTTTTTTGTAATCTTAAAACTTTACTCAAGGAAATTGGTACAATGTATTTTATTCAAAGTATTTTCCACCGAGTCATGGACTGGAGCAAGCGGTATTCGCAAAGAGCAATGTTTGGTGAATACGGCGGGTGGGGTACGACATTCCGTGTAGCAGTTTTTCGCACATGAAAAAACGTCTTTCGTTTGACTTCATTGGCGTTGTCTTGAGTTCATACGGAACCCAATTTCTTTGTTTTTGCACCATCCCATGGGCCTTAAGAGAGCTTGAAATCACTTGTTGAGTCACTCCTAAGGTTTCAGCGAGATACTTTTGAGTTGGCATGAATCCTGGTCCAATTACGCATCCAACTCAGTGTTTTAAGATTTTACTGGCCTCCTTTCGCGTTCTTTGTCACTGGTGTCAAAATCGCCACTTTAAAACACCAGAACCAGTTTATATCTATATATATATATATATATATATATATATATGCTTCACACAGCATGTGTGGCCATCAAGTGTATATTTCTTCAAATTGAAACAAAAAAGCAGCGCTTCCCGCAAATTGTGTTTTATTGGCCATTGGATGTTTTGTTGGCAGAACTAAGAAGCAAGAACGTTGTTTATATTTAAGCGAAATGAATTACAAGATGATCCGATACGATATAATCCTAGCTGCACTATCTTTTATAGAGCCCTCAACATTTATTGTACACCCGAAATTGTAAGCCAATCCTTAGCGATGGTGTTTTTCCGAAGGCAATGTTAGTTAATTGCCATTTCCATAATTTAAAGTGAAGAATTAATTATTGCCAATCTACCGACAGTGTGTTTACGTTCAAATATTTGAAAATGCATTGATGATGATAAAACAATATTTGCCAGCGCAAAAAGCATACAACACATGTGGTCGGCTTTCCTAATGCAAGCAGCACCCACCGGTGACCAAATCAATGAAATGTACTTGTGATTTTCCATCCGAACGCAATGTTTAGAAACCAAACATCGATGCAACGTTAGACACTCCCACAATTCCTAAATGTCATGTTTAACATAACAAATGGCTGCCAGGACGTGGCTGGGTTGGGGCTGATTACTTATTTGTTTGAACTGTGTCCGGATGCAGGCAGTTAAAAACTTGACAACTTCTAATTTACGTTTCTATTGATGGTGGCAGTCATATTGGTATATAATGATGTCTACATTCCACAGCGTGGGCTGACAAACTGCAGGACATAATAGCCTATTTTCAGCGGTCAGGCTGTGATGTGCATTCTTAATAAGCGTGTAATAATTGCATTAATTAAAACAGGGTAACCTTCGGGGATTATCTGCGTTTTAAACCCCTTAATGTTGCCCATCAATTTACACGGTAAACATGTGTGCACATTCTGAAAGTCATATTTAAAATTGATTTGGTCCTTCTTGCACATGATTGAAACAAGTCAATTGAACGTCGATTGACCCTCAAATTTTAGGCGTTTACCGTCATGTTCTGTGTTAATTTGGAGGGCGTTGATTTTCCGTTCACCTCCCCGATTTGGGTTTGTTGTGAGTCGCGCACTTCATAAAACATTAATGAACTTCTATTGTCTAGATAAATTAGTGGAGCAAGGTAGAATGTCAAATACGAAAATAATTCGATGGATTGCATAATACATCAAGTTCATAAGAAAGGAAAAACTAACGACTTCGTCGTTCTCGTGCAGCAATCAGGCGTAATTTTGCTTTATTCGAAAACTTCGACAAGCCCATCTAAATAAAATATTTACACAACACATGCGAGTTCAACCAAATTGTGGGAAGTTCTGTGGTTGAGAAAAATCGTAGGACCATCTGTTCGCCTAGCTTATTATGGTTGCGACATGACCACCGTACATATTACTTATCTACCCAGAATCTTAAAAAGAATAAGAGATTTAACTATCTGTGTATGTGAAGACTGTAAGGCAAATTATTTGAAGTTGGGAAAGTATTCGTAAATAACTGAACTAACACAATGTATCTTTGGTTAACGGAAACTTCCCTAGCAAACAGGAGGGCAAAAACTTTCCTAGGCACTGCATAAAAATGTCGACTAAAAGTTGTCAGGAAAGTGATCATCGTCTTCATCAACGAAAGACATCCCTTAGGGTAGGACCTTGGTAACCTTCTAACATACCAGAACGCTCTGCAAAAAAGATTTATTGTGAGTCTGTTTGAGGGGAGGGGAACGAATACTAGATACATTGGTACATTTGTCCCGTATACGACTATAAACGAATCGTTTATGTCCTTGTCGTACAGAACTTGTGTTGTCTATTCGCTTTGGTGTTTTTCATCTTATTTTTATTCTCTTCAACAAAAGTATCCATGTCCGCCTTCAGAACTGTGAGCACACGAAATGTGTGTGCAACTTTAGACAACATAAGTCATAAGGAAGACAGTGCACATAGAAAAGTTTTGCCGTTAGCTGTCTTATTAGATATTTTATAGTTTTGGTGGTACGGCAGAGTATCTCTCGTTTCACCTCAAATTCTTCACTCTTATTCGTTTGTTTTTGATGTGGTATGAAATAGTAGATGGGACCAGTGAAAAGTTTTAAGATAGTGTTGCTATTAGTTCAGGCAGCTTTAAGAGTTTTCATCGCATTTACTCGTGCCGTCGAGTTGTTATTCCCATAAAAACTAAAGCCATAGAATACATATCTCATCACCTACTAATATTAATACTGGGATAGGACAGTCGGTGTCTAGACGAAAATAAATAATGGGCTTTCTATTGAGTTTCAAGATTTCACAAAGAGATTCATTCATCTGTCTGTTACTAAATGTTGGTGGATGTAATCTCAGAATGTTCGATTGCTTGTACTCTTCCCTTATCGATTAATAGATCAACGTATTTGATGATTTTGAAAATTCACAGGATACCAAACTTTCCACTAGTTGCGAACCTGGACGTTGGGTGAATTGTTTCAGGCGAGAAACAACTAGTCGCTATGCAGTTTCGATGTTGTGTCCAGCATGCATAGCAGGCGATAGGAAGACGAGTCTTCTGGTTCCTTAGCTCCTTGAGGTATTGTGGTGTATAAAGAACCACAAATATTTTGATTTAAATACAAATGGGGTTACCTTTTCTTAAGTCTGAATTAGGCCAGGTCCGGTTTCAATCCAATATACATATAATACTGTTATATCCAATAACTCCAACCAATATACTTTGATCAAAACTGAGGATGAATTTTCGAACGTCATACAACAGGACAACTTTATTTACGTGTTTATTGATCACCACTTTACTTTACTTCCATTTACAATTATTTCTTTATCAATCTTTAAATCAACAAGTTACTTTTTACAATCTTTCTTTCTTTCACTATGCGGAACAACTCTTCTCTGATCTGCGCTTTTTCCTCTTTTTTTTGCTTTTTTTTTTAACTGTCGTTAACGAACTCTCAACTCGAGAAAAAATCTTCCAACTGTATTCTTAAAAACAGTCAACAACGGAATCCAAAAAACCGAATTTAAACATCCTCCTGTCTCTCTCTCGCTCATCGACATCCACTTCGAAAACCGAATTCGAACTCGCCCACGATCCACACTCGAATCGGGGCGTGTTCGAACACTCACTTGCGGATCGCGCAATTCTTCCACCACCTTATAATTAATTGATGGGGTGGCGGAAACCGCACGTAACATACCCCCCCCCCCCCCCCCCCACAAGACTGCGTGGCATTCTTAGGAGAGGAATGTCACGCCGGAGAGTGGACGGCGGGGAGCAAACAAACAAACAATCAACGAAATCAACGAAATCAATAAATAAATAAATAAATAAATAAATTAACAATTCTGTTTTTACTAAATAAGGGGAGCACAGACAATCATTCCCCGGAGACAACGACAAAATAAGCAACACAGACTTGTATCCATCGCGGCGGGCCCGACACTTAAAACGATGGTCCGACCGAAAGCTCGACCGCCCACACGATCCGGTTAGGACCCCCTCGCTAAGGCGAGGCGATCCCCTCTCGTCTAACTTCCAAAATGTCACCCGGCCGGCGAAATCGTCCCGCCCCTACATATTTACTTTAATTTTCCGGACTCCTTACCTGCCCCGGTCCATGGGTTGGCAGATCGAGGGTTGCCCCGTTCCGGTGGCAAAACCTACCATCACCCGACATTATAGTACGCTTTCGCACTTCATATTTATGATCCAACCCCCAGCACTGGGGTTTGCCTTTGCAGTCTACGCTGGGAATGCGCCTGCAGCATTAGGCCTAGCCTTAAAGACTTTTCGTCAGACTCTCAAGTTGGTGTCCCTCGACGAAGGTCTTTTACAAGGACGAAGATTCCGGAGGGAAACCGGAGTCTGGCCAGCTGGGATCAGGGTCTCCAAGTTACAGGAAGGCTTAACCTTTCCTTAATTGTTTTTTATAAAAGGTGTCGGGATTAGAGAACAAAAACAAATATTGATCATCGAAAATCACTTTATTGTTTTTCAAAATATTCCCCATGAAGTTCTATACACTTTTGCATGCGTTTGAACCAATTGTCGAAGCACTTTTGCCACTCTGATTGAAGTATCTCCAACACATGCATTCTGAATGCAGCAACCGCTTCTTCAGGTGTCGAAAAACGTTGACCTCTCAGTTTGTTTTTTACGTACTGGAATAAAAAGAAGTCATTCGGTGCCAAGTCAGGACTATACGGCGGATGACCCATCAAATCGATGTTTTGGGTGCTCAAAAATGCAGTTGTCGCAGCCGATGTGTGAGAGCTCGCATTGTCGTGGTGAAGAGTGATCCGTCTTCGGCGGATGGTTTTCCTGATTTCTTGGAAGAAAACTGGCAAACAAATGGTTGTGTACCACTCAGAATTGACTGTTCTGCGTTGTTCTAGTGGTACGGTTGCGACATGTCCAGTTTTTCCAAAAAAACAGGCGACCATTTGCTTGGAAGTGCTTCGTGCGCGAACAACTTTTGTTGGATTTGGCTCATCTTGAAACACCCAGACAGTCGACTGCTGTTTACTTTCGGGCTCATACGCGTAAATCCACGATTCATCACCTGCCACGATGTCATAGACGTGTTTCGAAGTACAGCGACCGTATTTTTTGAGCATTTCTTTCGACCAATTAACACGAGCCTTTTTTTGGGCGATTGACAAATTGTGTGGGATCCATCGCGAACAAATTTTTTTGACAGTCAAATGTTAATGCAATATTGAATGTATCAACGTCCGCTGTTCGGGGTTCATCCAGATGACCTCGTTGGTAGCACGTGGTTGAACAGCTTTTCGCAGCCCTCCCCTGCATGGGTAGGGTCTCCGGGCGAGTACCTGCCGCAGTATCGACCTTGACAGGTCCCCTTGGCACGTCTCCCCGTTCGGCTGCCACGTGTTCAACCCTTCCTGTCCCATAGTTGACAAATTGAATGGAGAATGGCACGGGATTTACGGTCGTTCGGGGAAAAACCAAACGACCGCCCGGCCTTTCTACCTTACAATTCCGAGACAGGAAGTCGTACCCCAACAATCCGTCTTCCTCCAAACCCGGCAAGGAGTCCACTATTTGGAAACTGCAGGGAATCTCATGGTGCAACTTGAAATTCCCAGTGCAGCATCCCCTCGACTTGCCTTTAACGAACAGCGCTTGGAGCGTTGTAGATCTATGCACATCCATGCCATATATAGGATGGAGTGCCTTCAGCTTCAACAGGCTGATCTCAGCGCCCGTGTCCACGATTAGGCGCGTAGAGTTCCTACGGCCAATGCTTAAAGGGAGAGTGACAATCGGGACCTGAGTCGGCGAAAACTTAGAACAGCTGGAGCTGGGTTGCGCTTCTAGTGCGGTCGGGCTGGATCTTGCCGACCCGACCTTTGGGAGTTTCCCGAACTCTCCCATTTTGCCTTATATCGACACTCTGCCGCCTTGTGAGTGTGTCGACCGCAAAACTCGCACAGTGATCCGCTCCTCCGTTCAGGAATGTTCCGCTCGGGAGTCCCACTGGACTCCGAACTAGCGGAACTGGAGCTATTTTTATGGCCTATTTTGGGCCCAATGCGCCAGGGTCGCCATTTCCGATTCCCCGCGCTGCCTCGTATCTGTTTTCGAAGACTTCGAGTCCATGGAGTCGGGTCGCTTACCGCCACCGCTCGACACAGAGGATCGTCGCCCATTATCCTCACTCGCCCCCCGGGAGACCACCGCGCGGCTACTACCGGTCCCTCGATTGCGCCGACGCTGACTCCGACGTCTTCCGCGCCTATTTCTCGCGCTTGCCCCAGTCTCTACATGGGTGTCCTGCTCTCGGCCCGCAACAGGTGCTGTTCCGGCGTGCCGCTTGTGGGGAGAACCCTGGGAACCCTGGTGTTGTTCCCACCTTTGTCTGTATTTGCACCCGCGCAAGCTATGACCTTGTCGGCCACAAAACTCGCAACAGCACCGGACGATGAATACTCTGGGGCCTGATGTCGCCGGCCCGCCACCCGTAGACGGGGGCTGCGGCTCCGGTAGGGCTGTCCTCTGAAATTGCGGCCGCTGTTGGGGTAGCCCATGCCGCGCGAATCCGCCTTGCTGACCTCTACCCCTGTATAGAGCCCGGGGTTCGCGCGTCCGCGTCGGACGATCCGGGCAGTCCACTATGTCGTGTCCATACCGCCAACACTCACGACAGAAAGGAGTATTTCGTCTTTGCAGACACTCGTCGTATACGTGACCTCTTAGATGGCAAAAATTGCATATGGTCTGGGATTCCATGGGGTGCGCCGATCGACCAACCGGATCCCTGAACGGATTGTCCCGGCCCGATCGATCCTGAGGCACATACGTCCCCTGAGCCAAGCTCTGCGACTCTCCACTCCGGCTCAAGGAAGGCACGGTGTTTGACCACGCTCCCTCGCCAGAGGAGGCCGGAGCATAGGCACCAGCATCCCTTCGATAATCGAGAGGTCCGTACGACCGCTCCCGAACGAAACCGTCCTCCTCCCGTCGACGTCTATATGACTCTTCGGCCGGCAACACGAATGATACCGCCCGGGGATTAAGATTTGATAAAACCGGCTCCGGTGCCGCGGTGCAAGCCCTAAAAGTGGAGAAAGGGCCATCTATCAAAGTTGAAGAGCTTCCCGGTCCTACATCTAATGAGTCTGACTCTCGATCGGCGATTCCGGCCGCGCATCCACAAACAAGTCGTCCTGCCTCAACATTTCCCTTCCAGCTCGCTCGAATCCGGTTAGGTGGTCCACCAGGCTTCGAAATGGGACATTACCCAACGTGAGGAGGAAGTGCCTTAGTCCTTCCTCCCTCAGATCCCTCACCAACACCGGCTTGGCCATGCCCTCAAGCTGGCTTGCGAAGACGGACCTATCCTGGCGACCATAAAAGCGCTGAGCGGCCTCCTCGCACCGTACCACGGCCCGCTTCACTCGGGAAACGAAACTCGTGGCATCCTCGGAAGGAAGTTGTCGCATTTTGGAGAGTTGTGCACACAACTCCTCATACGACACCCGGGGTTCGTAGGACTCTCTGACGCGCTGTTCCGCTTCGCGGAAGGTCGTGGGTGGCCTCTCCTCGAACATTCGATATGCCTCGCCGCTCAGCCTAGAGGGCAGCCACCGAAGGAAGGTATGCTCCTCTTCCACCGCCAGACCATCCAAGGTCCTTCTGCAGCCCTTGAGAAACAACGAGAGTTTCTCGGCCGTATCCGGACCCTCCTGTCCCGAAAACATGGGGACCGCCTTCGACACAAGGTCGAAAACCCTATCGGTGCCCAACATAGTCCGTGCAGGACATGGCTGCGGGTCCAGTTTAAAATATGAGGGCATCGGCGTGCCCTCCATGCTCTCAACAGGCTATTTGCTGACGGTGGGAGGGGGCCTCGTTGGCGATCGCTCGTTCACAAATTCGTCCCACGAATCGTGGAATGCCACCGGATCCACCTCGTCAACCGGCGGCTGGGATATGCCTCGGGCCGCGCCCGGGCAGGGGTGCCCTCTCGGACATCTCTTTGCCGCTGCCTTGTTTCCATCTGCCGGCCGTCTAATTAAACCTCACAATTACCGCTACCAAAATCAAACCCGGAACCTCGACAAGCCCTGTGAACAGTGAACCCGGGAAAAACAACGGCCCAACCCCGAGATCCAACAAAAAACACAATAATAAACACAACACCTCCAACGAGAAAACCAACCCGAACGCGACAGAACCAATCCGTAAACGAGCCGGCTGTATATCGGATACAAACCCAAAATGTCTGAGCTGATAGCGTTTCGATTTCGATCTTTGATTGCTAAAGGCCGCACACGAATCGAGGGGGCGCAAAAAACAACAAGGAATACTATTTCCACAACAGATGAACAGACACTCTCAACAGGGAAGAGAAGGAGAAAAAAGAAACACACACACCACACTGCAGCAACAAAACGGCAGACCACGCAAGGAACGCCACAGAACAAACAGCAACGACCCCGCCCGAGAAGAGAGAGAGAGGGAGAGAGAGAGAGAGAGAAAAGGAAAAACCTTAACGTGCCACTCGTCGAGTAGAAAAACCGAATTTAAACATCCTCCTGTCTTTCTCTCGCTCATCGACATCCACTTCGAAAACCGAATTCGAACTCGACCACGATCCACACTCGAATCGGGGCGTGTTCGAACACTCACTTGTGGATCGCGCAATTCTTCCACCACCTTACCATCAAACTACATTAAAACAAATTATATTAAATACGATTAATTGATGGGGTGGCGGAAACCGCACGTAACAGTATGAGCACAATTCGCTGTTTTTCCATCGTTAGGTAAAAGGTCCTGTTTGGAGGCAGGGTGTGAAGAGGTTGCTGGGCACTTTCGGTTTTCTAGTTAAATCAGTCTTCACTACAGCGTGGGAAATTCCTTCCAGTCCTCGGGTCTTATTGTTTTGTGGAGGTATTACAATTCCACTGATGCTTCGTTCGGCTTGTGCTCTCGTGTCTTCACACAGTGGGATGAGGTCAGCAACGATTCTGGACATGTAACTTTTGCTCTTCTACACTTGACTACTATTGTAGACGTTTCGTGATTATCCTGTAGACGTTGAGTTATTATTTAATTCATCCATTATGACGCAGAATGTATCAATGCGTCATAGTTCCCAACCACTTCCGTATGTTGACGAATTTCGCATGTAGCTATGTATTGTGATCCTAGATCAGTACTCCCATCCAATCCCCATTATAACCTATAATCCCAATCATGTTCCCCAATTGAATCATATGCACGACAAATTTAACCGAAAGTCCATTTGTCGTACATTGATTCAATTCCCAATAACCATTAACATTATGAAATGCAGAATTCTAAATGCATTTCATAATTTCTGCTTCTGGGAATTTGTTCAACCTAATTCCCACCAACTTCCCAGAATCCTATTCCAATTGAAGCACACAAAATCTTGTTTGTGCTTCTTGAAATTTTTAAGTAAAATTTTTAACAAATCTTTGTCGCCACAGAGTACAAAAGGGTGGCACATTTTGGATTCCTGATGATTTCGAATCCGGAGGCCGAGGTAACAGCCAAAAAGTTATAACTAAAAATTAATAAAATAGCTATAACTCACAAACAAAAGTAAAAATCGCATTTCATTATTGGACCCAGGAGACGACCAGACCACCCCAAAGGAAAGGAGGTAAGCTAAACATACTAAAAATATAACCATATATATGGGTATATATTATCGTTCCTTGCTCTTTGTTGTAAACGTCGTAACATGTTGCACTCCGCTCGTACCTGGGCAAATCCTGGGTTTCATCAATACACTGGGTTGGAAGCCCATGCAGGCTGTCTTTGCTGTTTGGTATGCATTCCCACTTCTTCAAGATTTTTTCGTCCTGCTTGTTTCTATCGGGCTATGCGTCGACTTGATTGGGAGTTCTAGCAGTTAATTGGGCAGCACAGGGTTGATGTCTTTTTGTTTCCACCCATTTGTCCAGGCTTTTTTCGAGAATCAGCCTGTGAGGAATGTGTGGTAGTATTTGAATGTGTGGCAGTATTTGGTACATCACAGCTTGGTCACTTTGGGTGTAGGTGTACAAAACTCGCTATTCCATGTTTCTTGCCAACAGGGAGCTAGCAAAGGTGATGTTGGTTTGGGACCGGTCTCATTGGTTTATGAATGTGTCCTCAGCATCATAATTGATCATGGACTGCGAGGGGTTCAAGCAGAGAGTAGTTGGTCCAAGTGCTTTCCCATTCTTTCGTCCAGGTTTTGAAGCGTCCAGAAATTATAAGGGGCCTCTTTGCTCTGTATCCTTTGTTATTCATCTACTCCCGTCCTAGTGGAGGGTAACTATAGTAGGTGTGAATTACTTTGATCTTCGCATAGACAAATCTTTTCTGCCGCTGGTTAACTCTGCTTTTTATAGAGGAATTTCCGGTTCTGTAGATGGTTGCTGTTCCGTTGCTATCTTATTCCTATATGTGTGTACCTCGTCTGGCATCTTCTACGGCTCATTGATGAGAACCACGTCAGCGCCATATTCTCTGTCCATATTTATTTAAAAGATTGCCCACAGCATTTGTTGTATTCCAGAATAATACCCTTTATTAAATTTAACACTAAATCTCCTTACACATCCTTAAAAACTTCCCTTAACATATATTACATTCTCACTTAATACATACCATTCATAAACATTCACAATATTGCCAGTTACAGCACATTTAATAACATGCCCCTTTTCATAACTTGCCCCTTTTCATAACTTGCCCCTTTTTATTTCAAAACAGAGCACTTTGATTTTCGTTCAAATTTTATTCAATTTAAAAGTCACAGAAACTAAAGGAATACTTTGAGAAAATTTGTTTTGTTCATATTATAATTTACAGTAAATTAGAACACAATGTTCTATAAGTAGAGAAAAAATTCAATTGTAAAAGGAGCCAGTGTTGTTTGAAACGTTGTTGCGTACGCAGCTATAATACAGTGGTGAGAAAAAAAAAAAAAAAAAAAAAAAAAAGATTATATATTATAATATAAAAAATACGGGGAAACCAAACTGTGTGCACATCAGTGCTTTTTCATTTTAAGTGGTTTTTAAAGGAAACACCACCATCAGTCATCACCAGGAAGCTCAAAAAAAAAAAAAAAAAAAAAAAAAAAGAAGACAGGATTGAGCTCTTTCATACACAGGGAGTATCTTATTTTATTTATTATTTATTTATTATAATTCAAATTTAAAGTATTTTACTTATTACAATTATAATTTAAATTGTATTCAATTTATCTTTTCTCTTTGTTTAAACTTCATCCTATTCGCAATTTCAATCTCATTGAATTTTCTCCCCTTTCCTTTAAATTTCCAAGATCGCATCTAGTGTTTTAAAAACCATAAAATTGATTTTAAATTTTCACACTTTCTCAAACATTTCTATTTTCATTTACATACCACATTTCTATATTCCAGGATCTCTATATTCCAGGTTTGCGCTGAAATTTTGGTTTTCATTTAGGTCTCATTGGATCTTTTACTTTCCCGGTTCTTGTTCCTATCTTCTTTTCCTTGTTTCCTGCACTCCTACTTGTTTTTATTCACCTGCTTCTTATCTGCTTGGTTCTCGGTCTTTGTAATTGCCCGTGTCCATCTTTTTCCTTTCAATTATCCGTTCCAAAAATGGACCTCTCTTCTCCACAGAGCTTAGGGCATCAACCCAATCAGGATTTGATGACTCTTCTTGAGAGATTGAGAAGCGAACTCGCGACCGCGGTAGCCAGGATCGCTGCTCTCGAGAGGGAGAACGCAGCATTGAAAGCTACTTCACCCCCGACCCCCTCCAACAAAAACCTGGAACCCCATCATTCACAGGTCGAACCTGAAATGATAAGCCTCGACAGTGACTTTGATGTCTCTGCCGACGAGAATGGTCTCCATGTCCCTACTCTTAATACTTGCCGCTTCACGCCCACCTCTCTCCGCGCGGAAAAGCGGAAAACACCTCGACCCAAGCTGAACTGCGAGGGAGCTCCCTCCAGTAAACGTGTTGCCACCGGCTGTACGCCAATAATAGCCCCAGCTTCGGCTAATGAAATCGTGGCAAACCTCTCGGTACACCCCACTGCACAAAAAGTCGTTCCGCTGGAAAAATCGTGCACATCGAAGGTACCATCCTCCACAACCCCGAAACCAAAGACCACTCCAACTCAAAAGGCCAACCAAACATCGGTCGGGGCAGACGTACCTGCTTTAAAAAAGAAGCAGCAACCTGGGGTTTTTGCACGAGACCTCAACCTAAAGGAGTTCGTCGGTGATATGAACCGACAAGGAATATCCAACTTTAAGGCAAAGACCTTGAGTCCAAGTCTCAATAAAATCGTAACCTACGATCGACAAACGTTCTCCAAGGTTAACGATACCCTGAAGGCCAAGGAGGTGAACTATTACACATTCACCCCGGCCGACGAAAAGTCGAGGATCATCCTCTTAAAACGAGTCGCTGCCTGCTGGGAAAAGGACGACATCGTAACTGCCCTTGAAGCAACATTCCCCCACGTCAAATTCACTGACGTTAAAAAATTCTCTCCCCCACAACGGTTTGTGAACATCAGACCGCAAAAATACACCAAAGTAAACATATGGCAGCTTCACCTTGCCCCAGGAACCGACATAGACTCCATAATACGGACAAAGTCGCTTCCAACTCTCCATCAACAAGTTCTGTTCGAAGTATTTCATAACAATGAAATACCTCAATGCCGACGTTGCCAACGTTTCGGGCATGTCTCCCGGAACTGCAACATGGCCCGCCGTTGCGTCCGTTGTGGAAAATCCCACGACATTGGCAAGTGCGAACTCCCTTCAGCAAAATACGATCCCACAACAAATGTGCAGGATGAAATTACGTTGCCAATTTGCTGCAACTGCGGTAATAAAGGACATCCGGCCAGCTACAGGAACTGTCCCAAATATAAAGAGATAGTCCACAGAACCAAGGAGACTCGAGCTAAACAAGTAGCCAAGTCAAACTTCGGAAAACAGCCCACACAAAATTTCATCCAAAATGGATTTACATTCGCTGATAAGGTTAAAGTGAACCAAACAAAGAATATGAAAACCCCACCACCTCCCCCCCAAAAACATATTCAAGTTCCTAAGCGATCCGCTATACAGGCCACCACAATGCCACGAATCCAAGCGGCGGCACAAAAGCCTCCAAAGGGGCAACCCTCAATGCTGGAGAAACTACTTAGTCTCTCTCGCGTGATTGAGGATATTCGACCCCGATATGAAAAACTAACAACTGAGGCTGAGAGGGATGCACTCCTTTTCACGGCATATGTAAGACATACGCTTCAAAATGGATCCCAAAATTAAAGTTATCCTTATAAATGCCAACTCCCTTGTTTCGCTATCAAAGCGTGCGATAGTCTCTGACCTCATAAAGGATAACCGGGCGGACGTGGTTCTTGTAACCGAAACTAGGTTGCATCCATGTCACCGTCCCACTTTCCCAAACTTTTCAATGATCCGAAGAGATCGAACCCCCACTGGCGGCCCCACCATCAACGGAGGTGGCACCTGTATTCTAGTTAATAGCGAACTTCGCCATGAAGCTATTGACCTCCCACATTTCGAGTCCATAGAGGTCTCCGGGGTTGAACTGCATATAGCTAATAATGGTAGAGTGAACATATACTCCGTATACCACTCGCATAAAACCAATAATGGCCCCATTAATCCCGAAGATATCGGCCAATTAATAACGTCCTTGGGGCATAGACCCTTCATCATAGGCGGCGATTTCAACTCCAGGCATCCCCACTGGAACAACTCCGTCTCTTGCCCAAACGGCACAAAGTTGTTCCAATGGTACAGCGAAAACTGTCATGCCCTCAACTTCGAAATAGTCGCACCTACGGATGGTACCCGAGGTAACTCCATCCTGGACATCTTTATTGTGTCCAAAGACTTACTTCCCCAAATCACTCCTCCCCAAGTATCGCCGGGTGTATCTGACCACAACGCTGTGACCATGTTCATTCGCGGCTATCGAGCATCCCGGGCTCATATCAGATACATACCCGATTATGGACGCACAAATTGGGACAACTTCAATATTACATTGAACGGAAAACTCCACCAACTCTCTCTCCCCACTGACAGGAACCTAACGACGGTTGAGATAAATAACGCTGCAACTCGACTTCACGAGATTCTAGTTGAAACTTCTGAGACTCATGTCCCGAAGTACAAACTTGAAAAGACTTATCAGATTCCCCTTGACGACCTCACTCTTCGTCTCATCCGGGAGCGTAAAAAGCTCTGCAGAATGAGATATCGTCACCGCTTTACGCAAAGGGAGCCATTATTGCGAGCCATTATTCACAATATTGGCACACTGATAAAACAGAGAATCCAAAACAATCGTACCCGACAATTGGAAGACAAACTGAAGGGTATTCAAATGGACCAGAACATTTATAAAAATGTT
This sequence comes from Microdon myrmicae, assembly GCA_963931805.1. Classification (NCBI taxonomy): domain Eukaryota; kingdom Metazoa; phylum Arthropoda; class Insecta; order Diptera; family Syrphidae; genus Microdon; species Microdon myrmicae. Next base: position 223,146,380 of record OZ007497.1, read on the forward strand.
AAAAAGATATGTGGCACCTCTCGTATCACTGGACCAATCATGCACAACGGCCTTGTTGTCAATAATGACACCAATAAAGCAAACATCATCGGAGAGACCTTTGAAAATAATCACAAGCTCACTCTCGAGGATGGCGACCCGGAATCAAATGCAATAATTAGTTCAGAGGTTCACAACAAATTAGACAACTTTAACGAGCCAATAGTTGTCTTTAACTCAGCTAACAGTGCATACTTCGACGACACACGTGATAATAGTCACGGCTTCGTCACACCAAATACCCTACAGAACCTAGTTAAATCTCGAAACCCCAAGAAGTCACCCGGTATCGACAATATGTCCTACCACTCGTTGCGAAGGCTTTCTGCTTTATTCTTTATAAAGCTCTCCATCCTGCCCAACCATGCCTACAACATGGGGTATTTTCCCCAAGCTTGGAAGCATGCTGTTGTCTGCCCAATAGCAAAAGTTGGGAAACCAAATTATCACCCCTCAAGCTTTCGTCCTATTTCGCTCCTCACCTGCATCAGCAAAATATATGAACAGTTCATATACGAGAAGCTAAATAAATTTATCAGTGTCAGGAACCTAATACCTGACTTCCAATTTGGATTCAGAAGAGCGCATAGCACCACTATGGCTCTCAATATATTTCAAAACCACATTTGCGTGCGCCTCTTTAATAAGGAACCCACCATTGCAGTGAGCTTGGACATTGAAAAGGCTTTTGACACAACCTGGGCCGAAGGTCTCGTTTTTAAATTACTGAATACTGGCTTCAGTAAAACGCTGTGTAATATAATCTACCAGTTCGTTTTAAACAGAACCTTCCAAGTTCGAGTGAATGGAAAGCTTTCCCGAACTTTCAACGCCGCCGCAGGCGTACCACAGGGCTCCATTCTAGGCCCCATCTTATTTAATATCTACACCTCAGATATTCCTCGCCCTGTGGATGGTAGAGTAAACCAGATTTGCTATGCGGATGACGTCCTAGTGTACACGTCATCTAAAAGCCCAAAACTCGCAACAAACCGACTCAACCGCCATCTGGACGAACTGTATCAGTATTACAGTCGGTGGAAAATTCGACTTAACCCATCTAAAGCAGTAGCTATAATTCTGAGTAGTAAACACTCCCAACCTACTTCTCGATATTCACAGAATATTCGAATAAAAATGGGAGATACTACGATTAGACCACAGGACAGGATGAAATATCTTGGGGTCATTTATACCCCAAAAATGAATTTCATCAAACATGTGACCCACATTCTCCAAAGGGGCCTCGGTCGGTCTAAGCAACTGCACAACATCTTCAAGTGGAGCAACAAAGTTGACACCAAGGTTAAGCTTCTCTGCTATAAGCAGCTAATCCGATCTGGAATATCGTACGCCTTTCCCATATGGTCCTGCATATCTTCGGCTCAAATGGAAAGACTTCGGGTTTTCGAAAGGAAACTCCTCAGAAGATGCACCAATCATTCTAGAAGGCCTGACGGTCGTCATTACCCCAACTCTCACTTATACGAAGGCGCCTCCATTACCCCTATCGACGAGTACTTGCTTCAATTAGCATATAAGTACCTCGAAAACATTCAGAACAGCGAGGACCTACTTGTACGGGACTCCTGCGTTCTTGACCCTTCTCTCTCTCGATCTCTTCGGATCAAACCCCCACAATTTCTTCTTCAGTACAAAACTGAAGAAAGCACCCTTCCCAACAACATTCCCCTCTATAATAGAGGATTCCTGGGCCCATCCCATAGGGTCTACTATTAACAAACCACACACACGAACGCACAGTACAAGACGGCACAAACACAAACATACACACCGACCAAAGCGCAGATTATCAGACGCCAAAGACGTGATCTGCGTTCACTACCGCACCCAAGACCTACCGGTCTTGTACGATTTCTTTCCCACCATCCCTCTATAAAAGTAGTTAGAGAACACCCGGACTAACACTGTCCACATTATCCTTGGACACTCCCCCCCCCCCCCCCCCGCTCCCTTTTCTCTTTTCTCTTCAGAGATCGCGAGACCGAGCCCAACATCCTCACGGATGTGGGTGATTCTGGTTATCGCAAGATGACCAGAAGTCAGAGACAAGATGAAGGACACATATGTCGTGTCTCGCTAAATTCGGCCTTCTCGCCACAATTTTTTTTTTTTTTTTTTTTTTATTGTAAAAGGAGTTCAGTTCAGTTGAGATTGGAAGTAAGTTCAGTTAGTTTTGAGATTGAAGTTTGGAGAGTAAAGTTTTAGTTTTGAATTGTGAGTTAAGAAGTTTTGAGTTGATATATAAGTGGAGTACCACTCCTAAGTTGATATAAATATATTGATATTGATAATATATGAGTTTTAATATCATCTAAAACCCTTTAAGAGCCGTTGAATTTAATAAAGGGTTTTTCTTGTTAATGGCGCCTCAGCAAGTTGTAACTGGACTTTCACCATAGGAAGGTCCGCCTGGGACGTGGAGAATTCTTAGGAACCAGAGCGAGTGACCTAATTGGTTTAACTATTTGCGGACGTGACTGCCTTCTATCAGGAGAGTGGAAGTTCTAATAAGACTGTTGCGCGTACAGGACCCGCAAAAGAAGTAAAGGTAAAATTAAAAGGTCCCCGCTCTTCCCTCATCCGAGGAAGCACGGCGCCGGACGTCAACACATTGCTCCAATTCTATATTATAGGGGCGAATTTTGTTGAGAAGTTTTGTATTGAACAATCTACTGGGGTGGTTGGATTCAAAGAGATAGAAGGAGAAACGCATCAATAACTCGAGACTCCCATAGATATTATCTGGATCACGTGAGAGTTCAGTTCGTCATGAATTCTTTTCACCCATGTTTCTATGTCAGTATCATGGTGACGGTCAACCTTGCCTTTGTGGGAGTATCTCTTCTTCGTTGCCATTAGCTTTGGGTGTACTCCACTAGTTGTGTCCGCATTCCCAAGTGATCCTCTTACGCGATGAGTACATCAGTTCCTTGTAAAGTAATTGTTTCTGTAACTGCGAAGTTAAGTGGTTTCCTTCCAGCCATGACATTCATGGCATCTTCGGATAGTGTCCAGAAAGCAGAGCAAACTCTTAGTGATGATAGTCTACGTGCTCAGTTCACTCCACTCATGTTGGAGATGGTCGCAAGTGTAAATGTTTGGGGGTAACATGCGTTCCACTTTTATAAGAGTATTATTATTCTTGGAAGAGGAATAATACTATTGTAAGTTTGCTAAAGTTGGTACCCCCAGAGCGGGAAATGTTGTGTGTGATAAAAAGTGTGAGTGGGCGTGTGGGTTTACCAAAAAAACGTTTCTTTTATATTTCGTATATTTTGCTTTGTTCCATATTTTGTCCTTCCAAATGTGGAATCATTTTTCTTGGTTAAAACAATGTTTCTTGTACGTGTTTGCCATGTATATATACTTATTTATGAAATAAATGGTTTTATTTACAAAATATTCTGTGAATATACATTTGGTTCCATATATATGCCATATGTAATCGTATAATTTTATTTTATATTTGCCCTATTACTTCACATTAAAATGTTTCTCTTTCTCTTTATTTCTTGGATTTATGAAGGCAATTGAGAACATGATTTTCCGCATATATCTACTTAACTTTTATTTAAACCTTGAATGGCTTTCAGCGATACACATAAGTTATTAAAAAACGAATATTTTTTTGTAGAGTTATATATAGAGAGAATTATTTTTTACTTACGTACGGATGTACTTTTGTAGTACCTTGTAGTACCTTGCCGTTCGGTTGGGGAACGCCCACTTATATAAGTTCGGTCACGTCCAAATCTTCGAATCAATCTCTTTTTATCTGAACCAAGAAAATAATCCACAGGGGCCAAGAAAACCGGGGTTGGAATGGGATAAGTTATTGATTGTTAATATTTTTTTTTGATACACGTTAAACAGAGGATTAATGGCGAACTAATGATTTACTAAGAAGGAGGATCTTTATCACTCGCGTAGAGACATTATTTGATCTGAAGATGCGCACTCCACTTGACTGATTCCATGGGGGATGAAAATTTGACTCCTCATGCTATCACACCATCAACCAATCATAATCGTGCTCTCTTCTGCATTCTTTCACTTACCAGCCCATCGAGGTGAATAAACTCTTGTGTATTCATTCGACAGTCGATGGACATAGGGTGTATGAGGAAACCAAAAGGAGAGCACGGTGATCTCGGGGTTGATTTGGCTTTAGCGTGCATGCACGAACGCTACATCTGGTGATGACCGGTGACCTAGTTAAAATATCGGTTTGATCTCAGAGTGCAATGCAGTCAGCAAAAGGGAAAATTAAATGGGATAAAAATTGGTTTGTGCTATTCACCTGACTAAAGAGTTTATTGATCCCCAGCGAATGGCGTTTCTGGGGGAAGTCGGGGGAGGCTGCAATAGTTTGGGAATTATGAGCGTGGGAACCAAACTTGAAGAATTTTAAAATTTTGCGTTCATGCAACGGCATTGTTTGGTTAGCATTTGCGTTGCTAACCAAATCTGGAATTATGACTTCCGGTGGAAAACTCACATGGCTGTGATATGGTGTTGCTGTATGGCAAGAAAGGGTTTGAATTCAATTATACATCATTTGTATAAATAATGAAGTCAGTTATGCGTCCTTTTGGGATATGTCTTTTTCCAGGTGAAATAGCCGACGGAAGGGATTGGGGTTGAGATAGTGCGCTGTTAGCAGGCGAAATTGGGTAGAAATTGTGGGTTGGTTCTCCGTGTAATATGGAAAACCCCCACAGACGCATTGAAGTATAGGGTGAGCCATATATTTTTGCATATTCGAAACATAAATAGAAATAAAACTACAAATCTTATTTTGTTGATCATTTATTTAACGTAATAAACCATTGAAATTTATTTTTTTTAAATGACATCGTCGAGATGTGTCCCGTCTCGTCGTTGGCAGTCCTGCAATCGCCTACGCAAGCTTTGGAAAACTCGCTGACACATGCTGATTTTGTATCGTTCCTTACAGCATGTCAGCAGGGACATGGATTCACTACACTCCCACCGAATTAATCCTTCACAAGAATTATCGTCCGGAATCCGAGCACCAAGGAAGAATAATAAATAAAAGGCACTGTGGGAAATTCTGTTGTATCAGGTTTTCTTTATTCGTCTAATCCTTACAATTATGTTTTGGTTCCACTTTACAGGCGCCTCGCTCGTTAGACGACATAGGTGAGAGTACGTATATTGTCTTTGCACCTTAACAACTATGGCTTAGTGAGCTCAAAGTTCAATTATTGGGTACCTCTTATGTTTACGTAAGTTAATGGTCCTTGCGTACAGGCGTTTATTTTTGTCCTTCTAGTTTTTAGGCACTTGAGCCTCGGGCAAAGGCATCGCGTCAACACAACGTTATTAGGGTGTAATATTAGAACAATTACTTGCCATCGCGGTCTTAGTTACAGAGCCAACTCGATGTGTTTAAACTACTCGCGATAATGTGTACTAAGCGGCACGACACTAGTTGTTGGAGAACGACCGCTTGACGATTGGTTGTGTGGAGGCGACTCGACGTGCACTCACTGGCAGGTGGAATACGACAAAAAAAAGGAAGGGCGCGACCGTCCCCGGCGGTTAATGGACTTTGACTTAGCGATGCGCACCGTTCGGCGAATGAATCTTGACTATTCAGGGATGCACTCTGGAGGGTATGAAGGGACGTCTGTCCTCTGTGGTGGTTATTACTCGACTGGCTAATTATTAGAAGGAAAAAGTTCATCGAGTCGTGGCAGTGGTGTCATAGCTAAAATAAACTCACTGCCACTTACGAGGAATTTCGAGAAGAGTAGCTATGCTTGCATAGGAATTCAGTTCCAGGGAATCCTCGCCGAATAAGCTGAGTTGGATTCGTTGGTTGTGTATACCGGGAAATTGGCAGAGCCAAGTATGATCAAGGGTCTTGATCGTTGTGATTGATTCGTGGAAAATTAGCTGTCGCTTGGTTGCGGACGAGAAGTCTGATTCACGAAGGAAATGAACCGAAATGGTTGTCGGGGGAAATTGGAATTGCTTGGGTGCAAGCAAGGAATATCGTTTAGATAAGATATTAACCGAAGTAATTTCGGGGAATGTATGCGGCTCGGTATAGTTGGTGGTGATGGTTAATATTCCGTTGTAAATTGGAATATGCGTTCATTACAGAATATGGTTTTTGGAGGGAATATGAATTAAGTAAAGAATTGACCGAAGCAATTTCGCTAAAATGGATGCGGGGATGATTTAGAATGTATTCTGTTGAATTGTATTCTGTTGCCGGTTTTGGAGTGTGTTTTATTGCAAAATTTGCAATGTATGCTATTGCGGATTTTGCATGGGGAGCTGGGTTAAGGTGACGCTCTGTTAGCGGTCAAGGTTGGTTAGAATTGTGGGTTGGTTCTTCATGTGGTGTAGAGAACCCCCACAGTCCGACTTACCGACCTGATTTATACGCTAAATTCAATTAGATTAAGGATACATCCCTTACATATATATCGATCTTTTTTGTCTTTTTTTGGAAGAGTTGGGGCCTTTCCGTTGAATTGGAGACGTTAGAGACAATATGGCCTTACAGCCAAATCTGATCGTAGAAAATGCCTTTAGGGAGTGTTGTATTCCAGAATACTACCCTTTATTAAATTTAACACTGAATCTCCTTACACATCCTTAAAAACTTCACTTAACATATATTACATTCTCACTTAATACATACCATTCATAAACATTCACAATATTACCAGTTACAGCACATTTAATAACCGGCACCTTTCTATTCATTCCAAACATAGTAACTTTGATTTTCGTCCAAATTTTATTCATGTGAAAAGTCACAGAGAAAATTAAATAAGAAAAAATTCAGTTGAAATTTGGAAGTCAGAGAAACAAGTCAGAAGTCAGGAGTTCAGAAAAAGATAAAGATTGAAGTTATTACAATAGAGAAGAAATAAGATGTTGCAGCACAAGCAACAAACAATCAACAAGGGTAAATCGATTTATCACCGACAAAATATAAGGAGAACAAACACCCACAATTCAACTGCAGACCCGCCTATTAGCAAACCAGAGAAACTTACAAACTTCGGATCTGCCACGCCCTGAAGGTAGGCATGAGATCGCACCATAGGTGGTTGTTTTTGCTAAGTTTGCAATAGCATTCCAATGCACTGGATATGGCGTGATCCACCTGCCAACGGAGATTGGCAAACAGCACTGGATCATAGAACAGTTTTTGCTGTAATTACTGGTCTGTGGTACGGGTTTTTTGATCTGATGTTTCTAACGGCGGAGGAAAAGACTATGTATGAATGCCTACATATAGGAGCACGAGTTAAAAAATGTGTCAATCATTATATTGGAGTTATCTTGCTCGGCGAACGTTAGTTTAGTGATTTTTGAATTTTACTTTTTATGGCCATTAGGTCTTGTTTTGTTATGTACAATAAAAGATCCTGAAATTATCGCACCGTTAGCTTGTTGTGTATCTTACTTGGTATTGAAGACGAATACGAGTTCCGGCGCGTCGAGTGTGACCTTTGCTGTTCCGGTCCCTGCTCTTTTATTGGCTATTCCCAGTTGGCGAACCACAACTGGCGAATTAACATGGTCCTTCGAGCCGGATCGTAGCATCCGCAACCAGAAGAAGCTCATCGAAATCACAACCACCAGAGAAGGAACCAACCCTCAAGTACATTGGCCAGCCGTAGACCAAACGTGTTCTGCGGAGGATTGAAGTCGGATTTCATCATTCATCAGGAGCATCAGTCTGTTTCAAAGACGATCTTGTTGGCGTGATCCTGTTGGCAGATTTGTGACCAGGTAGGTGGCAATGTATAATTTGTATTGATTAATTTTGATCCGAATTGGATCGTAACATAAGAAAGTGGTGTGGTGTGTTTAAAAGTGACTACAGCGGCGGTCGTAATTTGCGATATATCAGTGTTATCGGTGGATGCAAGGCAGACATCATCTTTATTAATTTCTATTTCATCATTTATTAATTTTGATTTTTAACTTCGGAGTGTATTTGGCTGTGTTAAATAATAGTATACATAGGACAAAACATTCTTTTTTAATAAAATAAAATAAATTTGTACAATAATCTATTCACGATCGTACTGGGCAAGACATCTTTCCCCTTTAATCCGGAGCTGAGTCTGGCTTCGGAGGTACGAAGCGCTAAAAACAAATTTGCATTACCAAGGACTTCGCAAACAACGAATAATCCAGGGTGAGATTCTGGGAACAGTGGACAACCAATATAGCTGATTAAGCTATAACATTAAAGAAGCAGAAGAAAGCGTACAATTGAGATGCAGAACAAAACTTTTATTTCTCTTCTTCAGTTAATTAATTGTTTTTGGTAATCAGCGAAATAAATAATAGCACGAAATAGTTTCTGTTTCATTTTCTAAATTCTACAATTATAACGACAAGCTAAACAATTTCGTTCGAAAGGATAAGAATTCTACCATACAATAATCAATTTATCAAATACAGTCCACTTTTCAAAATTCGGAGTTGTTCATTTGTCAATCCAAGGCTGTTTATTGGTCTACAATCTACAAAATAAATTTCAGGTAGATCTGTAGAAATCGTTCCAGCGATCTCAGCATTTTTGGCTGCTGACTTTCCTCTATTCAATTTGTCAACGGCGTTGCAGATACTTTACGACACACGTGGTTCATTTTAGAAGTTGAGTCGTCAACAGAACAATTCACGACAACCTTTTACGCATTTCATTCGGGCTGCATCTTTGCGCACTTGCCAGCAACTGCATAGGTCGTTCGGTGTAATTTCGAGTCTCTACAACACAACATGAGTAAACAGAGGGTGCCGAATCTCATTGATAGCTTGCAAAACATTGCAAGCGAATTAACTGCGGATCACAAGGCATATTTGGCCTTAGACCACTCGGCCAAGTCCATTCATATGAATGAGGCGCGTTTGTCTAACTTGGAGCGATCTTTTGACGAAGCGCGAGGACTGCACCAGAAGATTGTCGCAGCACCTAATGAAGATGCAAAGGTGAAGTACATGGATTCCTTAGTATTTCACACTTTGAAGGAGTTGTACTACATGTACTCATCCGACTTAAAATCCCAATTGGCGGTCACCGAGGACCTACGCCAGACTCTTAACAATTCAGCAGCGGTTTCGAGATCTCCAACAGTCGAGCTGAAACTTCCGGCCATTAAAATTCCGACCTTTTCAGGCTCATACCAAATGTGGCCTGAATTTAAAAGCCTATTTGAAGGTCTGGTGATAAAAAATGCATCCATTTCTGATGCTCAACGGCTGCACTATTTGAAGACTAATTTAAGTGGTGAAGCGGAGCGATTACTGAGGAACACTGCCATCACCGATGGTAATTTTGAAAGCGCTTGGGCAACTCTGGTGAAGCGTTACCAGAACGTAAGATGGTTAAAGGATAACCAATTCAGATTGCTTTTCGACCAACCAAAGCTTGCGCAAGAATCGTCCGATGGCCTAAAACTTCTCTTAGACACCACAAATGAGGCAAGGCTGTCTCTAAAACATCTAGGGGTCGCAGTAAAATCTTGGGAAGATGTTCTAATATACCATACCGTGCAGAAACTACCGCGGATTACTCGAGGACAATGGGAATCTAACATAGCTTCTTATGTGGACTATCCGACTTACAGCGTACTGGAAGACTTCTTGTTGATGAGGGCAAGAACCTTAGAAGTGATGGGCCCATCCACAACAGAGTTATCGCAACCAAGATCAAAGAGGCACACACAAGGTACAGTTCGCGCATTCAATTCAACTATTGGCAAATGTCCCATGTGCCGGGCCTCACATCCCATCAAAAATTGTGACAAGTTCAAGGCATTGAATCCGAACCAAAGACAGGAGGTCGTTCGGAGAAATAAACTATGTTTCAACTGCCTTTCAGATGCACATACCATACGAACCTGCACTAGCATGTTCACGTGTTGGACATGCAAGAAGAAGCATCATTCGTTGCTGCACAAACCTGACTCTGCCAACCAAATGAATGCTCATGAACCCCGTTCAACGGTGGATAGCCAGTCACCATCTCCATCCAGTTCCTCTTCCACTCAACACGCAACAACGAACCAGGCGCAGCATTCTACATCCCCCTCTAGGACAACTTCGGCACATAATACGTACGTAGCCGAAAACCATAAGGGACAATCAGTCCTTCTGGCTACTGCATTAGTGAAGGTCTTCCCAACTAGTGGGCAACCTGTGCTGCTGCGAGCATTATTAGATCCTGGAGCAGAAGCTTCGTTCATTTCTGAGCCTGCCGTACAATTTTTAAGGCTCAAAATGGAGAAAATTCACACTAACATCCGAGGCGTTGGAGAAAACAATACGAGTGTATCCAAGCATGCGGTGTCAGTAACAATACATTCGAATGTGAATAAAGACTTCAACATTCAGCTGAGGGCTTTGGTCTTACCCAAACTTACGGCTATGCTCCCGACGCAAGATATATCCTGTGATAACTGGACTCATATCCAAGACATTCGACTTGCGGACCCATCATTTAGTAAACCAGGTGAGGTCGACATGTTACTTGGTAGCGATGTGTATCCAGCCATTCTACAAGAAGGGATTATCAAGGGACCACCAGGAACCCCCATGGCCCAGCAGACAGAACTTGGCTGGGTGCTTTCGGGCGGCGTCAATTTCAAGGTCCCATCAACAGTAACATCGCTTCATACAACCATTGAAAATCATCATGGAATTAATGTTGTCTCACAAATAATGACTGCACCTCATGGCCGTAGTATATGTTCATCAAATAGACGTCGAAAGCGAAATTACGAATCAGGTGATGGAACCTATATTTCGAATTCTAGAGTAACAACTAATACTGGAGGACGAATTTCCACGAACCAGTACCAAGGGAAGAAGCCAACTAATTCTGGACGAAAAGGAAATTCAGCGAACTCTAGCAATTCGAGAAACGCAGCGGCTTCGTCTGGTCTTCAAGGCCAGCAAGATCATCCTCATGGTTGCCATCATAATAAAAACCGAAATGATCTTTCTCGACACCATCATTCAACTAACGGATCGAATCCACCATCAGGCAATGCTGGCCACACAAATGTCAGTCTCCATAGAGACATTACCCCAAGGCCAGTCAATGGCATTAGCGGTGTAGGTCGAACTCATCCCCAACTACAACGGCACCAGCTACAGAAATCACGTTTGACTCTGAACGCAAGCGGTGCTACGCAGATGGCGAGCGTACAAGTGGTCAATAACAATATTACACGACCGGCTGTAACCCTACTAAGTGGACGTCATGCTGAATCAGCAGCCTCATCTGGGGCATCTCGATCTCAGCAAATTATAAATGGCAACATTCCAAGGCACGGTGTGGCTGCACAACTACAAGGTTTTCAACTTAACGGCAACTACATCGCTCGAAAACAAAGGTCAAATAGTTTCAATGGTCCGATCAGTTCGCAACTAACAACGCAGTTCCAACAGAGCTTAACAGACATCAACCTAATCAAGCAGACGATGAATGTTAACCATTGGAACAGGACAAATATTCATCAAAGACCTGCCGCGGCTGATGCGGCAGATAAAGCCTTAAAGGCACCTCCTCCACAAAATGTCGGAGATATACAACGGTCGATAATCTCAGCTGTTATGCCAGCCCAGACTCTCCGACTGTCTGGCTTGGCCTCGTCAGCTGGCTCCCTGCAAACCCAAACGGTTCAGTCAGTAACCTCTGAACCGATTACAATTGCTACGCCATTTGATTTACGAAAGGTGAAATCAGGTTCACAACACACCAGCAATGGCAAACCAGCGAATGTGTTCCACAATCGCAAACAACGACATACCGGAACCCCATACATGAGGTTAAATGGCGGAATCCTAAACAGCAGTCTCACCAAATTTATCTAAGTGATACCCTCTTAACACCGCCCAGGCACCGCGAATCACGTGTCTGGGGGCACCACTCTCACGGAGTCGGTGTCTAAGTTGGACTTTCGGTAACAAGGTTAGGGGGCATAAAAGATGACGGCACCCATCGGGAGATCATATCATCGGAAGGCTGTCACAGTTTGGAGTACACCGCTTCTCGTCGTCTGGACTCATCGCTCACGCATCAGGATTTGTCGCTTCTCGCCACCTCGGCACATCGCTGTCACGTGTCTGGGGTTCCTCACTTCTCGCCGCCTGGACACAAAGCTCTGGGGGCACCCTCTTATCACCGCCCAGACACCGCGAATCACGTGTCTGGGGGCACCACTTCAACAAAGTCGGTGTCTAAGCTGGGCTTTCGGTAACAAGATTAGAGGATATAGAAGATGAGGAACAAGGAAAGATGCCGGCACCCTTCGAGAAATCATATCAACGGAGAGCGAAAAATGAACACATGGTCCACCCACCAGACAAGAAGAAAGATACCTTGGGGACTATTTCATCCTGCGACACTATGGAACGAAGGCTGCTATTGATCAGCAGATTATTCTTCCTGATAACAATCTGGATCCGCAACCTCTCTGGCTTAATCAAATGCCAATTTGTAATTCAACAACATATTGTTACGCTACGTACGGAGTTACGTTACAAACCACCCATACACACCGATGCCCCAGAAAGGAATGTAACCGACACCAAAGCAAACTACTTGGATAGATGGCAGCTCCTACAAAAAAATCCAGCAAGACTTCTGGAAGAAATGGAAATCCGAATATCTCGCTCGTCTCCAGCAGAGCCCAAAATGGCTTGCCTCCAATTATCAGCTGAAAGTAGGACACCCTGTGCTCATACTGGATGAGCAGACACCTCCCACCCTTTGGAGGTTAGGCCGAATTTAAACACATCCAGGCACGGACGGCAAAATTCGAGTTGTGACAATCCGGACAGCAACGGCAACCCTAAAGCGTCCCATAGCTAAACTCTGCCATCTTCCAATGACAAATGAATAGCCACACACACACACACACACACACACACACACACACACACACACACACACACACACTAACACTAATAATCGATTATGAATTACGTTAATATATAACTAATAAACAATAATGGATTATAATTAAAAGCATACCCCAATAACACTAATATTGCCACCCACCTGCCCATCCACAATGCCCCCGCTGATGAACAGCATAAGTGATGCGGCGATCTTCTATAGTCTACAATATACAAAGGAAGTAATCACCCTTGATCTAAGTGTCTTCGCCGGCCCGGCAAGATGTTGCAGCACAAGCAACAAACAATCAACAAGGGTAAATCGATTTATCACCGACAAAATATAAGGAGAACAAACACCCACAATTCAACTGCAGACCCACCTATTAGCAAACCAGAGAAACTTACAAACTTCGGATCTGCCACGCCCTGAAGGTAGGCATGAGATCGCACCATAGGTGGTTGTTTTTGCTAAGTTTGCAATAGCATTCCAATGCACTGGATATGGCGTGATCCACCTGCCAACGGAGATTGGCAAACAGCACTGGATCATAGAACAGTTTTTGCTGTAATTACTGGTCTGTGGTACGGGTTTTTTGATCTGATGTTTCTAACGGCGGAGGAAAAGACTATGTATGAATGCCTACATATAGGAGCACGAGTTAAAAAATGTGTCAATCATTATATTGGAGTTATCTTGCTCGGCGAACGTTAGTTTAGTGATTTTTGAATTTTACTTTTTATGGCCATTAGGTCTTGTTTTGTTATGTACAATAAAAGATCCTGAAATTATCGCACCGTTAGCTTGTTGTGTATCTTACTTGGTATTGAAGACGAATACGAGTTCCGGCGCGTCGAGTGTGACCTTTGCTGTTCCGGTCCCTGCTCTTTTATTGGCTATTCCCAGTTGGCGAACCACAACTGGCGAATTAACATAAGAAGAAAAGAATAAACAGAAAAATTCTGAGAGAAGATAAATTAATTAATCCCTGCGTTTTAATTAAGATTAAAAAGAAAAGGTCCACGCTCTTCCCTCAACCGAGGAAGCACGGCGGCGGACGTCAACAGGAGCTAGTGATGATAAGGTGGACCTTTTTGGGTCTTGTTGTATGCAAATGCACAATAAAGATTTTGAAATTACTTTGAATAGCATCAGCAAAATCAATGTCGAGCAACCGTGGCAGCTGCTCGAATATGATTGACTAAACAAACTTTCATGTGTTTCAGGGTTCAAGTATGATATAAAAAGGAAAACGAACGTCTTTTCAGGTCTTTTTGATTATGTCACCTCTTCATGGGTATTCACATTTTCCCAAAGACAAAAATGAGCAAATCTATGATCATTCGGATCATCACATTAAATTTAGTCGAAGTTATATTTTAAATAAGTAAGTATAGATAAAATCAAAGACAGTTTCTTAATCATCCTAACCACTAAACTCGTCCCTGAATAAAAGGGGAAGCACAGATTAGAGATAAACAGGTGGCTGCTGCTTTGGAACTACTGGGCTCCTCCAGTTTCTCCTCATTTTGCGCTTTCGTTTCCCCTTTCGCTGCGTTCCTTGCGGCTTAATCGCTTGCACCGAAACGTTCGGTTCTCTTTGTTTTGTGTATATGGTTAAGCAAAAGAGCACAAATATATATTCGTTTTTTCTTCTCTTTATTGCTAGCAATTACATAGAATTTAAATAATTGAGTTTTTCAATATTTTCCCACTTATAAATTTAAAATTCGTTGTTTTCCTCTTAATCTCTCTTTCAAAAGCGTTTCTTTTTACTTTTTTTAACTACTTAGATCACATCGTTTTCCACCACTGATCCTTTCAGACTCAACTGTCAGCACGGTTGCTTTGGTTTTCCCGTTCTTTCTTTGTTCTCAGTTTTACCGTTGTCACAAGGAAAGAATCCCGATGATGATCAATTTCGAAACTATTCGAAGATATCATCGGCGGCGAAAAAAAGAGGGTTCATGCGCCAGCTACTTATTTGTTGTTTTCAATTTAAGTTTAAATTGAAACTGTGATCATTATTTGTAACGTATGTATTTAATTAATGGTTGTTAATGTAAAGGTTGAAGTTATAAATGTAAAGGCTGAATGTATTTTATGTTTAATGTTCTCGTTGGGAGAAGGGTTGTGGGGGAGTTACTGCGTAACAGTCTTATTTCATCATCATCGCCACCGTCAACCGGGAACCGGTCTTGGCCTTATTTAACAAATCTCTTCACCGGTCCCGATTTCGAGCCGATGTCATCCAGTTTGAGAGTCCCAGGCTCTGGGCGTCCTGGTCTACGCCATCCCTCCATCGCAGACAAGGTCTGCCGCGCTGTCTCCTTCCATACATCCTGCCACAAAGGACTTTCCGGGCAGGCTCCTCTTCGCTCATTCGAGCTAGGGGTCCCGCCCACCGGAGTCTACCGAGCTTGATTTTTCTTACAACATTAGCTTTAAGTAGATTACGTACAACCCATGTTTGTAGCGTCTCCGGAATCGTCGCTTATTTCATCAGCATTCCTATTTTCATCGACTGCCCGCGTTCGCCCGGTTTTTCTCCGATCCTTTGGGAAGGGGATGCCAATATGCTTGGAGTTGGTACCTGTTCGAGGGAATTTTAAACGTTGTCCTGATCCATCCTCTTTGCGATTCCTGGATAGAAAGTAATAGCCCAAGAATCCATCGTCTGAGAGCCGTCCATGGAATAATCCGCTTGAACTGGATATGGTAAGCCCTACGTTAACTGGAAACGCCACACGAGTGTTTGCATTGTACATGAGTTTTGGTATCTGTTTGGCATTTTCTGTTGAGTGTTTTTTTTTTTTTTACCTATGCTGATGTCAGCGCCAGTGCAAACGAATCTTGTGTCTTCGTGTCTTTGTGTCGTCTTCTGTCCAATTAACTTGGACAATGGGGTGCTTGAAAACAGATTGTGTTATATGATTTTAATTCGGTCTGATTGGGGATTCCGACCCGACCATATGGAATTTTTCGTACTTTACCTCCATTTTTGCTTTTTACGCCATTCCGCCACCATGTGATTTCGCTTATTGCAAACCTCCCAGACTTTTCTCCACCCCTGGGATGGAAGGTTGGGACCTGAGCGTGAGTACATCTACACCTTCACCAAGGAGGTGTTTGTTTGTTGTCTTGCGTGTTGTCCTTGTTCGGGCACTTCATTTCCGAATCGAAGTCGACAGTTAATGTGACTGGTGCTTTTGAACGAATTTGGTTTATAGCATTTTGCGATTATAGTGAAAAGAGCACGATTCGAACAAACCTTATGATGGTTAGAACCACTAAAGGAAGGAACGAAAGCCTTAACATATCAATCCACTCTTGGTAGGAAATGATTGGTTATGTTCGACTGCACTTTACTGAAGCAGAAATGATATGGTGTGCAGCTCTGATGGTTTATTTCTTCGATTTATCTTTTGGTGCTGTTCTTTACTATTACTTACGTAGCGTAGGTATTTTTAGGAAACACCACAGCTTATCTAGTCTATTCACTTATGGCCTTGTTGACCACAAAAATCACAGCTGTAAACTTTGAAGTACCAAAGCACTACGTTGAGAAATAGAATCCTCCATTTTAAAATATTATGAATTTATTAATCTCTCTTGTATCTACAGCAAATAAAAGCACAACTTCCATTTTAAAGTGAATAAATTGCAACATTCTCAGAACTACGCTCCCATTGTTCTACAACACAGTGTTACAGTATTTCGTTGTTGATGCTAATCATTAATTTGTACACCTCGGAGCCTTTGTTGGAATAAGCGCCGGAAGGTCTGCCATTTCCCAGAACAAAGCACCGCATATGACACACTGTCGTACGCTAGAAAATGTCCTTTTTACTTTGAAAGTTACTACAACAGAAATACATATTTTATGTTTGTTTGTTTTTTTCTTTCCTTTGTTGTCTCTTTACTATTGTGAAGCTAGTCGAAGCACCAAGTAAAAGGACACAGCATCACATGCACACAAACATCGCTAAGAGCACATACAAAATAATAAGTTAGATGTCATCCTTGTTTGTTTCGTATTCACCGATTAAATTATATTTTATCCTTGTGATTAATCCACAGTGCCAAGTACAACATCCCTTTGAAACAATAGATGAGCCTCGGGTTTTGTTCATCTTCCAGATTCCCTCCCCCTTAAGCCAGAAGGAATCCTGAGAAATTTGTTTCAAATACTTCTCACACATATCCTTTTTATAGGGCATGTCCTCATCAAAGGCAAAGAATTCAACTGGCATTTGTTCCACTAGCAATCCCTATTTCACTTACTTCTCCTCAGCCATCCGCTGCACCGAGACTGGTTCATTCCTTATCGCGTTGTATGTGCCACTGGAACTCAAAAAGGTTTTCTTCATTTTTCCCATTTCCTCGGTGCATCCGGTTCTAAGGAAGCTATTTGTATGCACTCAACAGAACTTCCCCTAAAACGAAGGGAAACCTGTACTTCATTCCTTCTACTTCGTTTTGTTGTTGTCGCTGTCGTTTTCGTTGTTGTTGTTCCTGTGGTTTTTGCGCCCTACGCCACTGCAGTCCCTAGTACCTACCGTGCTCCGGTATTTGTATATCAATATTTTGTCGGCTTTAAGGCTCCAAAGAGGAGGTTTTCTCGCTCTTATGATTACGTAAGAAGTTGTTTGCCAAACACCAAAGTGAAACAATACAAGAGAAAGCTTTGTGAACAAGGACGAGTAGGGTACATGAAGTAGGGAAAAAACGAAGGAGAGCCACCTTTTAACCGCCTCCGGAGGTTCTATTCACTTCAAGATGAGTCCGACCACCTATGAGTATTTACTCCGCGGGATCCGGTAGAGGTAAAGGACGAAAGTGAAATATAATACGACAAACGAATCAACTTCCTCCTTCGGATAGAGTGTGTATGTGCTCGAGTTTCCGAACGCCGATGAAGGAAACACCACGAAAAACTTCAAGGAAAAACCGTGGAACAGTGAATAAGAAACGGGGCAACCAAAAGTAGCTGTGATGATACTTATGATGACTGCCACGGAGATGATTCCGTTGCCGGTGTGGTGTGTAGCTGGTTGAATGTTTATTATATCCCTGGAACGGTGCTATAACACGAAGACGAAATTCCTCCCACAGGGCAATTAAGAAATTTGGCAAAATCTTGAAATTCAAGACGCACAAGTGCATGGGCTTTTTGTTTCTTACTCTTCGCTTCCGCTTTTTGCTACGATACCGTCGTTGTACAGTTGATCCTGTTCATTGGACTCTAGAGTGAAATGGTGACTGTTGGCATACTTAGTAGCAACCGAAGCTACCACTTTAGTCGCAACGAAACGTTTTTTGTTGCGGAGGAGTCTCGCTGCGTCGCTTCCTTTTCATGTTGGTTATAAAATGTTTTCGGTGAAACGATTTGGGTTTCTTGAGAGGACGCCACTCCTATTACATAAAATAGTTCTGGAAACGAGAAAGCACCAAGACGAATTTCTTGATTTCGTTGTGGCTTCGCGTGATTCTTGGATTTTAGGTACA
Organism: Microdon myrmicae; assembly: GCA_963931805.1. Lineage (NCBI taxonomy): Eukaryota > Metazoa > Arthropoda > Insecta > Diptera > Syrphidae > Microdon > Microdon myrmicae. The sequence continues at coordinate 223,164,858 of OZ007497.1, forward strand.
TGTAATAGTGTTACTAAATAAATCAGAAGAAGCAATTCGAACTCGAATTCATTCATGCATGCATAAAAGCAACTTAAGATATCCTTAAATGTCAAAGCACCATGCGAGCGGGAGAAGAGTGTCACGATAAGTGCACGGGGTATCGATACGCATTAGAGTTTTGAGTGCTTTTGGATTATAATGGCGAAGGAAGGTTCGAGTGAAGAAGAATTCCCTGCTTTTATTAGTTTGTAACAGGTCAATTGAAAAGTCCCCGGCCTTCCATAGTAAAACACTTTTTTTTTGGCAAAATTGGTTTTTTTTTATTCAACATAAGTCCCTTCGAGGGTGATACACTGATTATAGCGACCCTCCAACTTTTCGATACCTTTTTTGTAGTACGATTTGTCCTTTGCCTCAAAATAGGCCTCAGTTTCGGCGATCACCTCTTCATTCGACGAAAATTTCCTTCCAGCGAGCATTCTTTTGAGATCTGAGAACAGGAAATAGTCGCTGGGGGCCAGATTTGGAGAATACGGTGGATGCGGAAGCAATTTGAAGCCCAATTCATGGATTTTTGCCATCGTTTTCACTGACTTGTGACACGGTGCATTGTCTTGGTAAGCAGCACTTTCTCTTTCTTCAAATGCGGTCGTTTTTCGGCAATTTCGTCCTTCAAACGGCCCAATAACGCTGTGTAATAGTCGCTGTTGATGGTCCTTCCTTTTTCAAGATAGTCAATGAAAATTATTCCGCGCGCATCCCAAAATACAGACGCCATAACCTTGCCAGCCGACTGTTGCGTTTTTCCACGCTTTGGGGCGGGTTCATCGTGTGCAGTCCACTCGGATGACTGTCGATTGGACTTCGGAGTGAAATGATGGAGCCATGTTTCATCCATTGTCACATATCGACGCAAAAACTCGGGTTTATTACGCTTGATCATCTCCAAACACTGCTCCGAATCATCAACTCGTCGTTGTTTTTGGTCAAAAGTGAGCTCGCGCGGCACCCACTTTGCACAGAGCTTTCTCATACCCAAATATTCGTGAATGATATGATGTACACGTTCAGTTGATATCTTTAGAGTGCCTGCTATTTCATTCAATTTCAATTTACGGTCATTCAAAATCATTTTGTGGATTTTTCTAATGTTTTCGTCGGTAACAACCTCTTTTGGGCGTCCACTGCGTTCACCGTCTTCGGTGCTCATTTCACCATGTCTAAACTTAGCATACCAATCCTTGATGGTTGATTTTCCTGGGGCGGTGTCTGGAAACTCGTCATCAAGCTTCAACTGTATTTTTTCCCTTCAAAAAGCAATATTTTATCAACACGCGAAATTCCTTTTTATCCATTTTTTTTCACAATAACAGAAGCTGCTTCACTCAAAATACTATAATTCACAAACCAATGATCCGACATCTGTCAAATACACGCGTCTTTTGACGGTTAGGGCTAACTAAAAATCATATGGATTTAATTCTAGTGCCGCCATCTATATGTCAGGCCGTGGACTTTTCAATTGACCTGTTATGAAGTTACTTTTTAACATGTTTTCATGCACACTTCACGACTGACGAGTATCACGGGAAAATATATAGGCAGGTGTACCTGATTCAGATGAGCAATGAGAGAAATAGTCATCATCATCATCGGCCAACCGGGATCCGGTCCTTATCCGAGACATGTTGAATTGTCCATAATAATTTGTTTTTACGGGCGAGGTTATTAACCTTGCGCCAACATTTCTCAGGATGTCGCTGCATGCATTGGTTCACTAATTGGCGGGTGCGGTTCATCTCCCGATGGCACGAACATCCCTGTATCAGAACTCGTTCCGTTACAGAGCGGGAAAGATGTGGAACTCACTTCCCGCGTGAGTGTCCCCTCAGCGTTACAACTTACAACTGTTAATGTCGGAACGCCCACTCGACGCTATAGGGTCGCCTCTCCCGAGAGAAGTGCAATAAAAAAAAAATTAAAAAAATGGGAAGACCATTCACTGTTTATTCAGATCAGAACCCATTAGAGAACCTACACATCAAATCGGGAACAGATGAAGAATTAGGGTACCTCACGTACTATTTATTACGGTATGATTTCAAAATAAAGAACTCTCCAGGAAAAAATAACCTAGAAGGTGATTAGGAATAGGAAGCCTGTATTAGAAGCTAATGAAAACGAGGATGAACAATTAAAGATAGTCAAATTAAAAAAAAAAAAATGATATAATACTAAAAGAGAAGATATACGAGGGTTGCCTTTTATATTTCGGGATTAGAGAACAAAAACAAATATTGTTCATCGAAAATCACTTTATTGTTTTTCAAAATATTCCCCATGAAGATCTATACACTTTTGCATGCGTTTGAACTAATTGTCGAAGCACTTTTGCCACTCTGATTGAGGTATCTCCAACACATGCATTCTGAATGCAGCAACCGCTTCTTCAGGTGTTGAAAAACGTTGACCTCTCAGTTTGTTTTTTACGTACGGGAATAAAAGGAAGTCATTCGGTGCCAAGTCAGGACTATACGGCGGATGACCCATCAAATCGATGGGTGCTCAAAAATGCAGTTGTCGCAGCCGATGTGTGAGAGCTCGCATTGTCGTGGTGAAGAGTGATCCGTCTTCGGCGGTTGGTTTTCCTGATTTCTTGGAAGACAACTGGCAAACAGATGGTTGTGTGCCACTCAGAATTGACTGTTCTGCGTTGTTCTAGTGGTACGGTTGCGACATGTCCAGTTTTTCCGAAAAAACAGGCGACCATTTGCTTGGAAGTGCTTCGTGCGCGAACAACTTTTGTTGGATTTGGCTCATCTTGAAACACCCAGACAGTCGACTGCTGTTTACTTTCGGGCTCATACGCGTAAATCCACCATTCATCACTTGTCACGATGTCATAGACGTGTTTCGAAGCACCGCGACCGTATTTTTTGAGCATTTCTTTCGACCAATTGACACGAGCCTTTTTTTGGGCGATTGACAAATTGTGTGGGATCCGAGGCGAACAAATTTTTTTGACAGTCAAATGTTTATGCAATATTGAATGTATGCTGGTCCCACTAACGCCTAAGGTTATCTCAATCTCACGATAGGTCACATGACGATCTTCCAATATCAGTTCGCGCACAGCATCAATGGTTTTCGGAACAACAACTGATTTTGGACGACCTTCACGAAATTCATCTTGGAGTGAACTACGACCACGATTGAATTCACCATACCATCGATAAACACTGGTCCTTGATGGAGCTTCATCGCCAAAAATTGAATTAAGTTCATCCATGCACTGTTGCTCAATTAATCCACGCCGAAAGTTGTAAAAAGTAATCGCACGAAAATGTTGACGATTTAATTCCATTTTTGGGCCGAGATGAATCTTTTAAGTTACTGTAAGCAACACAAATAGCGCTCGTATGTCAAAACGTTCTGAGTGCGTATAACCTCAAAAATGTCCAACTTTACGACAGAGCTGTCAATTGCCGGATTGCAACACTAGGGTTGCCAAATCCCGAAACATAAGAGGCAACCCTCGTATTAAAAAAAATCTAAAACTCAAGAAAAAAATCATACTATCGGAAAATATGAGTTTAAACCTCATCAAACTAATACATGAAGACTGTTGCCATATAGAAATGACACAACTATAGAATAAAATCAGACCATTTTATACTCCAAATAATTTAACACAAAATATACAAAGAGTATGTAGAAAATGCACAACAGGCATAAAAAATAAAACAAGAGAACAACACAAATTTGGACTAATGTCACACTTAGGACCAGACAAAGAACCATTTGAACTAATGTCAATCGATACAATTGCAGGGTTTGGTGGTTCCAAATCTTCAAAGAAGTATTTACATCCTCTATTAGACCACTTTATAAGATATGCATTTGTTCTAACATAAAAAACATAAAACGCCAATGACTTCATGAGGTTAGTTAAAATGCAACAGATTGAAACAAGATCGGCATGATCCTATCGGACCAATATCCTGGCATAAATTCAAAAGAATTCAAGAGATGTTTAGAAATAGAACACATTCCATCAGTATTTTTTTTTTTTATATCATTTTTTTTTTCTTCCTATTATTATAATTTACTTTCTTGCTAGACAAAAATGATTAAACTCTAGCTTATGTTATCTTATTTCTAAACTTACTGGTCCCTTGCGGACTCTCTAAGTTACATGCATACGCTTAAAGCATGAAAATTTGTCTTTCGACATTATGATTATTTTGTTTACACGCATTTTTATGGACTTAATTAGATACAAAGAAAATGAAGCACAGAAAAAACTTTGTTTTTTTCATTTATTTTTTCCTTATATCTAACTTAAATACTATAACTTTTCCATTAAGCTAGGTCCCACATTAAACCACACTGGACATCTATATATGATCATCGGTCTGATGAGAGCCATGTAGCATATAACTTTAACTCTGCTGTCAAGTTGACTACTAAGAAACAGTCTTTTGGTCATAGCATAAGCTTTCTTTGCGGTGGCCAACGCAGCCTCCACATGTTTGTTAAAATATAGATACTGATCCAGCCAGATGCCTAAGTATTTGACTAAATTTTTGGTTTCCAGTGTTTGTTGGTGTGGTCCCATAATAGCTAGCTTTCGCCAGTTTTTCCTGGTGTCCCTGGTAACTTCAGCCAGTGGTGTTCTACAGATGATGGTTTCACACTTCTGGATATTGATTTTGAGTTTCCAGTTGTCGCAGTATCGCCGAACATCATTGAAATCCTCTTGTAATAATCGGTTAATGATTTCAATTTTTGGAGCTGTTTTATAAATTATCAGATCGTCGGCATACGCAATAGCCTGATGAAGAGACCTTATCAGGTCGCTAGTGTGAATATTAAACAGGATCGGAGATAACACAGCTCCCTGTTGCAGACCGTTTTTTATTTGGTAAGTAATGTTGGAGGTCACATTGCCACTTTTGACGACGAATTTCCTTTCATTGAACACGTCGTATAGTATATACAGTAGTGATTTATGAATGCCTAGTCTCATTAGCTTGAAGTATAACCCTTCTAGCCAAACGGTGTTGAAGGCCCTCTCCAAGTCAATCAAACAGGCACCTGTGCACTGTTTCAGATTTTTATTCCACTGTATGTCTGAAACCAGTTTAGCCGCGGCATGTGTGGTTTCATGACCAGCTTTAGAACTAAACTGGTTATTTGGAATAATATTATTGTCCTCAACCCATTTAAGTAGAGCCTTGTTTAGAACCTTTTCGAATACTTTACGGATACTCGGTAACAAACTGATCGATCGTAGATTTTTTGGGTTTGTTCTGTCTTTCCCTTTTTTTGGTAACGGTTGGATGATGGCCGTTTTCCAACATACTGGATAGTGTGCGTTGTTCAGAGCGTTGTTAAACAAGACTGTATATATGTCAATTGCGATTGGAGGAAGATGTTTTAGTACGATATTGGGTACTCCATTCTTAATGATGCAACGACGCCATGGATATCTTCACTAGCGATCAAAAGGCTGTTGGCACTTTCGACAGTGATCTCGGCGTTTGCCGTATTTTCATTATTGAATTCGATAAAACCTTGGTTTTCTGCTCGCCACTGTGAAATGGCATTTCGAAGATGACGATAATTCAGTAAAACTCTATCTTCCAAGCCATGGTTGCGGCGAATTACTTAATTTCGCTTGTACAGTTCTTGAAAGACTGCCCCTACAACATTCACTTTTTCCAAGGGATCTTCAAACACAAAAACTTCGTCATTTAAGATGGCGTTGTTTGTGTCTATGCCTATATTTGTCAGCGTTCGTTGGTTTTCGTCAGTTCGTGGTATTTGGAGACACTGAATCTCGTTTTCAATACTCCGTCTAAATATTTTTTTTATTAATTTGTGGGAACATATTAGGGTTGTTGGATTGTGCCGCCCGAACTTTGTTGTTCCACTACAAATTTGCTGATAGCCTATAGTTGGCTTTTATCAGCTGTTGGAGATTTTTTAATCTGGACTTCAGTGATATTATCTCCTGGTCGTGCCTATCAATAAATCGTCTGTATCGTAGTTTTAGTTGAGACAGAAGTCTACTTTTTTTGTGGAGTGCGTTGATTGTGGCGTTTCGGTACATGTTCATGTTGTCCGTAGGTGTAGTTTTTGGTATCGTTTCGTCCATAGTTTGTTTTATGGTTTCGTCAATTTTTTGTATGTATCTGTCGATGTCATCGTTGGGTATGTTTCTGTTGGTAGGAGGGTTTGTGGGGGTAAATGTGTTGATGCCGACGTACGGCAAGTATCCCATTAACTTCCCCAACGATATTGGTCCTTCGAAAATTGTTGCACAAAGAGCACGAATAAATAAAAAAAAACACACTGCTTTGTTGAATTTATAATGTCTCCGTTTTTTTTATTGATTTTCTTTTTTACTACACTGGTGACTTCGTATTAATATAATTAAACTTATTTCGTTAAACTTTATACAGGCTGGGGTTTTTCTTTCACGACTCTGTGACTGCGGTAATGAAAATTTAGACACGACTTATGCGTGGACGCTCGAAGTAGCGTGTACTCGTGACGGTGGATATTTAACGACTTCTTAATATTGGCGAAATTACTTTTTGCCTGAGCGGCAGCACGCCTGTAAACCTTAACGATTGAGATCTGAACACTGACGCGGTGCAGCGTGACCGACCGTGATAAAGATTGTATAGCGACTGAACTCATTAGGGATGGAAATTGTAATCTCTGCTTTTTTACACATTGATCTGCCAATGGTAATCATCCTCTCTTGTATGTTCCCCAACTCACCACACTCATCCAGGTCGAAACGTACTTGTGTATTCGTTCGACGTTGATGGGCGTAGCCAGAATGGAGAAATCAAAAGGGAAAGCACAATAACCCAGGGAGGATCTGGCTAGGTGTGTGTGCGTCAATGCCGTGTATACGGCTGGTCTACTGACCTAGTGACAATATCTTAGGTCAACGCACTATAGCAAGACAGAAATACGAGAGAGAGAGCAAACATAGCTAAGGTTATTCACCAGCAAAAAGAGATCATTGGTCCCAAGCGAATGGGTGATCTGGGAAAAGTCAATAGGACGCCGCATCGGCTGGGGATATAATTCCATTCTGTGGAATGTTCAATAATACCCAAGCCTATGGACTATGACGTAACCGCGTCGCTTGGTTTGGCTTGGTTGTTGCTAACCAATACGAATGGAATTTCCGGTGGAAATCCCATGGTTAGCGCAATAGTGTTGCCGTATGTTGTTGATTGTAGCTAAACTCAATTATGCATTATCTGCACAGAAAAATGAGTTTAGCTATGCGTCCCTTTGACATGTCCTGCTGGTAAATACCTATCAAGGGAAATGGGTAGGTATTGGTTGGAATTGTGGGCTGTTTCTCCTCTAGGATAGAGAAACCCCTACAGGTTAATATCTTTTAAGCGAATTTCTCTTGTTAAGGTTCTCGTGAAACGCGTCCATCGCATACCCCCATAGTTATAGGGTTCCGGTATCATACATTCATCGAGTTCCACAACTTCGCTTGGTGTTTTTATCACGATCGATAATGCACAATGATCGCTGTCATATTCAATTGTGCGTAGGCAAATTATATTTTGTCTGTTAGTATGTGTATGTTTAAGTCGTGTGTCAATAAGCATAATATCGAGGAACGATCCCCCTCTGGGGAAAGAAAGATATTCTGTAGCTAGCAGGTCAGCCTTATATTCAATGTGATGTTGATCTAGCCAACCAGCTAGTTGATTTCCTCTCGTGTTGGATATGCTATTTCCCCAATTTGGGTGTTTAGCATTCAAATCGCCACCTACGATGTAATAGTTCTGTGGGGGTTTCTCTATACTACATGGAGAACCACCCACCATTTCCGGCTAATTCCATCCAATTTCGACCGCCTTACAGCGCATCAACCCAACCCCATTCCCCCCTACTTACCTGTTCACCTGTAAAGCATGTTACCACCAAGGACACATAGCTAAACTCATTGTACCACGCAGACAATGCATAAATGAGTTTAGGTTACCTTTTTTGCCATACGGCAACTCTTGTTCATGTCGACTAGCGACAACAAATCCAGCCGGACGAAGTTGTCACTTCATTGCAGAACCGCTGGGGAAAATTATCAAAACATTCGATTGAATCACGTGATAATATTTCCCTAGCTTTTCTCCAGACACTTCATTCGCTGGGGATCAATGCTCTCTTTTTGCAGGTGAATACCATCAGCTTAATTTTCCTCTCTTTCACAGTTCTGTCTTCGTACAGATCAATGTACTCTGAGCTCACCATACTACCGAATTAGGTCAATGGGTTCCGCTCAGAACTACATTGATTCATGCACATACAACCAAATCCACCCCAAGTTAATCATACATTGTGTTTCTGTTCTCTCATTCTCCCGCTCTCTTCGATCATCAGTTTACCGATGTAACCTACCACACATCGACGGACGAGGCAATGAGAGAGCAAAAGTATGTTCTCTTTTGGTTGTAGGGTGCAAAAATTAAATTGTCCAATTTCTTCCCTTTTCGAGTCAGTCGATTAACGAGATTAACAGGAGGAAGTCGTTACGCTAACCACCGCCGCGTGTGCATGCTTATACACGAAATATACGAAAATCGGAGACTTTCTAACGAAACAGAAGAAGTGTAAAGTTGTAGTGCTCCAAAAAAGCCCTACCATCTTTTTCTCCCATTCCTAATCCAAAATCCCAGCAATATTACCCTAAAACCCAAAACCTTATCAAAACCTGAAAAAACCCAACCATAATCCAAAATTCGCAATAAACGAATCAAACATTCGTTTATTGCCTAACATTTGCCCCCACGGCATAATTAAATCCAAAATCAAAATTAAAATTAAAATTCACAATAAACAAACCCAATATTCGTTTATTGTTCTATATTTGCTCCACAGCATCACCCAAATCCAAAATTCAGAGATCGTTGTCTCTATCCCAAAAATTCCATTGAGTTAAACAAACAAAAACTCAAAAGCAGATACATTCACACATCTGCGTAATAGTTTCGTAAGAATTCAAGAAATTGCCAGACGAACTCTCGAACAGTAAGGACGCAAATTTTAACCGTATTGTGCAGTGAAAGAATTGTGAACACAAAACCGCGTGTGAATATTTTATTACGGTACTGTGCGTGTTGTAAGTGTATTGCTTTTGTTAGTGTACTTTAAATTAACCGGTTCCAAAGTAAAGCAAAAGCAAAGAGAAATAAATAAAAAATGGCCTTAGGGCCAAAGCAGCACACCGGCAACAGATTCGGTATGTTGCAGGAAACGTCCTTGGGTGACGTCCCCGTCAATAAAAAAAAACGGCAGGCATTTAGTCCTATTGAATCGAACTTCCCGGAATTACCAACAAAGACAAGTGAAAAAAACCCGAAATTTATTCAAATTGTTCCTAATGACGCGACAAAACCTCTGACCGGAGTGAACGTATTCGTGTTAAAAAGAGCCATAGACTCAATTAGTACACAATATGAAAAAGTGTCCATGCTAAGAGACGGTTCAATTCTCTTACTAGTGAAAGATGAACAAACAGCTCTACGTTTTGTAAATACCAAACGGTTTGATCAACTATGTCCGGTAACAATAAAGTTGCATCCGAAATTAAACCTCTCGAAAGGTATTGTTTACGCACCATACCTAATTAATGTTCCGGAAGAAGACATCGTCCAAGAAATGAAACCTCAAGGAGTGGTAAGTGTCCATAAATTTAAAAAATCCCAAAATGGCGAAATCAGGGCCTCCGGACTAATGTTGTTTTCATTTGACCGCTTCAATCCACCGAGTAACATAGAAATCGGATGGCACAAAGCCAAAGTAAATGAGTATATCCCAAGACCAATGCGCTGCCGCCAATGCCAACTACTCGGACATACAGCCAAATGGTGCAAACGAAACCCAGCGTGCAACAGCTGCAACCTTCCTCCACACCCCGACTTAGAATGCACCCGAACCCACTGTGCCAACTGTCAAGGCCCTCACCCTGCTTCATCACCATTATGCCCCCAATATATAGAAAACCAGTCCATTCTTGAAATACAAACGAGAAATAAAATTTCTCTATCCGAAGCGAAACGGATATATAGGGAACGAAATCCCACGCCATCAAACAAACCAAAGGAATCCTATGCCGCACTTCTCAAAACAACAGCCACACATATAACACCACCAATAAAAGAAACTACAAAACAAAACCCAACAAAAACTACACTCCAACCAACATCGACAAACACTTCATTCATTTCAAACTGCGCTTCTACATCTGCAGAATACCGTAAAGCCATACAAAACCAATCACCTCTAATCATAAAACCCACAACAACCAACCGTAACAACGAACCTATACCTATTAAAAAAAACACTAACATAAAAATAAATGAACCCACCATTCAAGAATTATTAAACTCCCCACTCCCTCACAATAACCACATATAACCCTAACACTCCCAACGAAAGCACAGTCTCTGTGTCTCGAGAAAATCCCAACTCGGGCCGAAGCAGACAGGGCTTCGGCTTGAATGGTTCAACACTCGAGACACGGAGACTGAACCCTTACAACAACAAAATCCCCAACAGCAGCAGGTTTAATATACACAATAGCATTCATGTCCATAAACTCACAATACTACAGTGGAATCTGAACGGACTCAAAAACAATATGCATGAGCTCCAAATACTCATCAAAGATCTGAAACCATCCATCATAGCTCTACAAGAAACACACATCCGCCACGACTCTCGGGCCACAGGACCCAAAGAATACGCGGCATTCTTTCACAACCTTACGGAAAATGTTGCTTCTAAACATGGTACAGGTATACTTATACATAGATCAATCCCACATAAACTTATAGTAGTAAACTCTGCAATCTCGGTCGTAGCAGTAGAAATAAATATCGGCAGAAACCTCACGATAATATCAGCATACACCCCCACATCCCAACCAATAACGATACACGATCTTACCACTATCACAGATAGCATCCAAACACCGATACTTCTCCTCGGAGATTTTAATGCGTGGAGTCCCATCTGGGGATCTTCGTCCACTAATAAAAGGGGAAAAACCGTAGAGAAATACATACTGACCGCAAATCTAGCACTACTCAATAACGGTAGCCATACACATTTTTCCACTCACAAATCCTTCACACATGTAGACTTATCACTAGCCTCACCTCAATTGGCCCCAATGTGCACTTGGAATACTTTACCCAACCTGCACGGGAGCGACCACTTTCCAATAATAATAAACATTAACACTAGCATGTGTCCCAAACCCTCCAAACTTCTTCCTAAATTCCAAACCGAACTTGCTAATTGGAGTAAATTTCAAAATATAACTACCCAGGCACTAAGTCAACATGTAGAGAGTCAAAATATTAATCAAGAAACAGCCATAATCACTAAAGCAATCCGAATAGGAGCAAATGCCTCGATACCACAAACAAGTCGAAAACTCCATAAGGCGGTAGTTCCCTGGTGGAATCCAGTATTGGACAACCTAAGGAAGAAAAAACAAGAAGCCTGGAGAATTTTCAAAAGATTCCCCTCCGATTTTAACCTAATCAATTATAAAAAGTTAAATGCTCTTTTTCGCAAAAATGCCAAGGAAGAAAGAAGAAAAGCCTTCCAAACATTTACCGAAAAGTTAAATCCGAACTCCACTCCCAGAAAAATCTGGGCGGATATAAAAACGCTAACTGGGCAGTATCGCCCCCTCTCAATAAAATGCATGAACACCGACTCAGGCACTCTCACATCTCCCCTTCAAATTGCCGACCATCTCGGCAAAACATGGTCAAACTACGCAGAAGACGTAAACTTCCATCCGTCATTTCTCTCTGCCAAAAGAGACACAATTAGCCCGTCCCCTCACACAAGCCCATCCTCTAAATTAATAGATCTCCCGATCAATAAAATTGAATTAGAGTCAACCCTACACGGCGCCACAGGTAAAACACCAGGATATGATCGAGTCGATTACATAATGTTAAAGAACAGTCCACCACTCCTGAGACACCGAATACTCCATCTCTTCAATAACATACTCCAAACAGGTGTAATTCCACAAGTGTGGAAAATAGCCACAATTGTACCCATTCCAAAACCCACGGGCGAACCGACTTCGGCAAAAGGATATCGCCCAATATCGTTACTCCCATGTCTAGGAAAAACATTTGAAAAAATTGTAGCTAGACGACTCAACTGGTTCATGGAGAAAAACAATCTAATAAGCATTGAACAGGTTGGTTTCAAGCAAGGACGTGGAACGATTGATGCGCTACTCCATATCGACAACTTCATCACATCTTCTTTGTCAACCAAAAAGCATACAACAATTCTCTCCATAGATTTTGAAAAAGCGTTCGACCGGATCGGTCCTCATGTGATTTTGAATAAATTAGCGCAATGGAGAGTTGGTAACAATATGTTCTACATAATCAAGTCCTTTCTTTCTAACAGGAAGTTTAGAGTCAAAACAGGTGGTGCATTCTCACAAATATACAATATAAAAAACGGTATTCCACAGGGTTCTCCACTATCAGTCCTATTATTCGCTATAGCCTTTGACGGAATAAACGACATTCTCGTAAAATATAAAAACATAAAACACTGCTTCTACGCTGACGACCTAGTTATTCTAACAAACGTAAACGATCTCAACGAAGTACAATCTACCTATTCAGAAATACTACACGACATCACTAATTGGTGTAAAACCTCAGGCGCAAAGATCTCCCTCGAAAAAACTAAAATGTTACACATTTGTAGAAAAACCAGCTGCAGCAAAAACATCACACTTCCCTTTCAGAATCACACAATCCCTACAATCCAATCCATGAAAATCCTCGGTATCCTCTTTGACAGTAAATACAATTTTAAAGAACATTGTTTAGCACTTAAGAAAAGCCTAGCTGCAAGATTAAATATTGTAAAATACCTAGCATATAAGAATGGATCTCCACATACTAACACCCTTATTAACATAACTAAAGCCATCATCCTATCTAAAATCGACTACGGACTAATGATATACGGAAAATGTAGCAAAACGACCCTGCAAACAATAAAATCTCCCTATCACGCCGCAGCTCGGGCAAGTACCAGAGCATTCCGTACTACACCAATTAAAAACATCCTCGTCGAATGCGGTCTCCCATCTATAGAAAAGAGACTAAAATATATATCAGCTACACTTGCTTACAAATTTACAATGTCTATAGCAACCCCCATAGTGCAGGACATCCGAAAAATTTATAAAAAAAAACGAAGGTCGAGATACCGCTCAGGACTGGAAAGGGCCATCGATATAGCCAAGGACTTACATATCCCTATAAATATTTCAAAACCCCACCGCACACAACACCCTCCATGGTTAATTCCGAGAAATACAATCTTAGATGACCTGTCCCATTATCCAAAACATTCAACAAATCAGATAATCTATCAAAAACTTTTCAAGGATACCATCGACAAACATCAAAACTGGAACCTGTTTTTCACAGATGGTTCCAAAAACGAATCAAATGTGTCATTTGCTATAGTCAACGATCGCAAAGAAATAATCAGAATGGGATCACTTCCCACCTTTTGTTCCATCCTATCAGCGGAAGCAACGGCAATTTTGGAAGCAACAAAACTGATCCAGAAAATCCCAACGATTATCTGTACTGATAGCCTTTCAACTCTAAAAGCAATAACCAACGTAAACTCCACAAATGCTGTCATTCGTCAAATCCAAGATAACATTATTAAGAAAGCTAATAAAATAAAGCTACTTTGGACCCCCGGGCACTGTAACATTAGTGGAAATGAAGCGGCCGACGCGGCCGCAAAACTAGGGACAAAGTCGCCTCTCGTCTCCTTCTATTATCCTAACAAAACGGACATAAGAAGACAGGTAAAAAATGCCCTTAAGAACGTGGAGGAAGAGGAATGGCACCACTACACCCACCTGTACAGCACTATTAAACAGGACACCAAACCCGTTACTTACCCAACAACAGTCTCAAACAGAAAAATAAAATGCTTCCTACGACTCCGGCTAGGACACACCAAAATCACACACCAACACATCCTTACAAAAACCAGCCCCCCACAATGCAGTAACTGCAACAACCAAGTCCCACTTACTCCACATCACATCATATTCGACTGCCCAAAAGTCCAAACCATCGCAAACCAACTATTTGGAAACGACACCTTCACCAACATTCTGGCAAAACCATCAGAACAGAATATCAACTACACATACGAATTACTAACACTTACTAACCTTCATGACAAAATTTAAAGTAACTCGATATTAGCCGAAAGCCCTAGCAGCTAGCGCTATTTAGAATTAAGTTATTGTGTAATTAATTACATTGTAATAAATAATAATAATAATAATAATGATTTCTTATCTTGTGTAAACACAACATCTCGCTCGAAATATCCAAAAGATCGAGATTGTTGCACGAAAATGTGTATCTTTGGGATACAATTTTCGATTCCTTTTCCTTTATAAAGGAATGGTTTAGTGATCTCCGGGCAGCAGTCTAAATTCGTCTTTTGTCCCTGGAGGAAGTACCCCAGGAAAATCTTTAATCTTGAGTAAAGTAATAAACACATATCAAAGAAAACAAAAACGAACTTTTAATTTTATCCAACACCTGGCCCCCACTGAAGACTAAGGACGAAGGCCAAATCCAAGGACGTTGCTCTTCCCTTTGGACTCAGTGGAAGCACGGCAACGAACCCTGTTGTGCGACAGGTTCAGAAGCTATTTAATTAAGAGATCACTTAGTCCTTTTAAGGACTAAGAAACACGCTTCCCGAAACCAAGAGCACATCAAAGTTATAGTGATTTAAATTGTATTTATATTGCGATAAAAATGTATCTTTAGCTGTTTTTCGTGTAACGGTAACCGCACCTCGAGTGCCCAAGAACGTTGTACTTATCAAAATGTTAATTAAAAACTCAGCCGCGATGGCGCAACAAAGTCAAATAAAAAAAAAACATCTATACAACCAACCAACATCAGTGTGTTTTCTATTGTTCCTGTCTTCCTGGGTGGACTATCCCCATCGGAGCAACGTCGTTGGGAATATAAGGAATCCGTGTCGTACCAGGCACACCAACTTATACCCCCACAGTTCCCTTCCGAGTAAAGTTGTAAGCATTGGAAAAGAGTCTCTAGCTCCACTATAAATTGATTTTGTTGATGTGCTTCTGGTGTGTAGGCAGACATCACATACAACCCCCTACCTTGTCGGAGGGGTATGCGGATAATGCACGCTTCAAGCACCTGAAATCTGCGCATCTCACCACTATATATTACCTTATGTTGAAGTTCTTTTTTAACAAAGATTGCCACCCCTCCTCCTTGTGTGGAGTTGGGTCGGTCTCTTCGTATAATGTCGTAGTTTGTGTGACATAGCTTATGCCTCTGATTCAGCTTAGTTTCTCTAACCAGAAGCACGTCAGGACTTTCGTCTTGCAACAGTTTTAAGAGGGCGGCTCTTCTCTCGATTCTGATAAGTGAATTTACATTCACGACTAAAGCCTTAATTGTGCTTTCTGTTGGGGGGTTTATATTGACGGCTGGCTAGACAATTGCGAATAGACCCAGTCTAGTCTAGTGTCCTGGTCCTTTATTTGTTTTTGCATTTGTGTCATCTGCGTCTGAATAGCGAGCAAGGTTGTGAGCACATCTGCTAGTGTTACTGTTTCTGGAGGCACAGTATGTTGCGGCGGTACCCGTGTGGTGGGTTGTGGCGTGTTTCTCCTACCAGCTGTTACTTGAGCATACGAGAACTGGGGTGTTACATTTAGTGCTGGTCGGCTTTGAACTAACGGGCGTTCTAATTTTCGTTGCTGTGAAAACTCTTTTTTCTTTAGTTCGCGGAATTTAGGACAGCCTCGATAATTAGCGGGGTGTCCCTCATTCTTACAAACTGCACACCTTAGAAGAGATCTGTCGTCTACCCTTTCTTTACCTAACGTGCATTGTTCTGCGCTGTGGTCCTGTCCGCGTTTTACGCATCGATACTGCATTCCGCAGTTTCCTGCTGAGTGCCCGAACCTTTGGCAGCGAAGACATTGGATTCTGTCTTTGCCTTTTTTCAATTTGTCCCATGTGACAATTTGATGGTTCAGGATAGTGATTTTCCTAAGTCCACCGATTTTGCTACCGGGGCCCAGCTGCACCAGGTAGAATGGCAATTTACGATTCTCCCGTCTATCCCTAGCTGTATTGAAAGGTTTTACCGCAATAAACTCAATATCATTACAGGTAAGCTCTCGTAGCGCTTGTAATAGAACTTCTGGTTCTGTTTCAGCGTCAATGCCTTTTATTATAGTATAACCGTTATATTCTTTATTTATTTCGGGGTGTACGTGTTGAATTCCGCGGGGGCACTTTTTAGCACATTTTTCATTTTTTCGAAGTCCTCAACCGAATTAGTCTGTATGGCAAACCTGTTCCCTATCAGTCTTTTAATTGAAAAATCTTCCCCAATAGAAAGCTTAGATAGGCTTACCAGTTCGTTACAGTCCATATCTGTAATGTTGATGGTTGGCATCTTCGCTTTCCTTTTTGCTGCCTGTTGCTCTTGTTGTGGTATTGTTGTGTAATCTTTTGCGCTGGACATCCTTTTTGTTGGCTAGGCGTCTGTTGTGCACATTGTTGCTGATTTTTCTGCTGCTGTTGTTTCACTATTAGCTGCTCCTTTTCAATCAATTCCTCTTTTCGGCGACGCTTCTCTGCTAATTGCGCCCTTGCTCGGGCTAGCCTTGAAGAAAATGAAAAAAAAATGAAAAACATCATGGACAACAATAGCTCAAGAATGCACTCAGAAATATAATGAAACTAAACACACAATTACGGGTTTTACACCGGTATATTTACTACAGGGAACAAGAATGACATCTCTACGAAAAGAACTTCACCCACAACCAAGCAGCAGCAATTTACTACAAGATAGTCGACGTGCCTTAGAAATGACAAACAAATCAGTCATGTGATAATAAGAAAAGTGTTGATAGAAATAGAAAAGAATTCGCATTAAACATTGGAGATGGAAATAGACTAAACAGGAGAAAATTAGATGATATAAAAGTAGGTCCATTCAGAATAATAGAAAATATATCAAACGCCATCTACGCAATTGATACAGGGCACAAATAGACAGAATATATATATATATATATATATATATATATATATATATATATATATATATATATATATATATATATTATTCTAATGTGTAAAACAGTTTTCTCCGGGTGTTATTCACCGAGATCCCGTAATAACATATTAAATGTTGGACTAATTCATTTATTCATTATTCAACCAATTTATCGTATCTTTTATAAAATGTTTTCTTCATTTAAAACCCTTTTTCCTCTTTTTGTAGAAAGTAGAGTTTATTCACTTCAGAATTACAAAATTCCGCCACATGAAGTAAATACGTAACCAATTTTGCTAGTTAAGATACCCATTTTCGACGCATGGTCAGAAAGAACAATTGTAAAAGTTTTCAAATTATTAAAGTTTTTAATTAATGTTCTTGCCCATATTTAAAACAATTTTCATCTTCTTTAAAATAATAACATATATTTATAATAACGTTGTCAAGTTTCCCAAGACAATCGTCAAAGATTTCTTCTGAAGTTGCACCAAACTAGAAACTGTTGCAGTATTCATTATAGCCGATAACAAGTTTCTGGAATTTGAGATGGAGAAGAAAGTTGTCCTTAGTCGTAGATTAAAGTGAATTTTGAGGAGACGTCAAGGACGCTTATTGCATATATTTCATTCTCAACAAGAAAATCCTTATTTTGAAAACAAACTCTTACTAAGAAGCTCTGTTTGAAATGTGGAGCATTTTTCTTCATCCGGTACTGCCTGCTGGAAATTGGCTTAAACAATCTTTTTCGAAATCATATAATTAAAAATTAATATTGAACGCAAAACTTTTTTTGATTGGTTCATTGATAACTTCGAATAAATTGCAGAACATACAGACAATGATTTGTGGCCAAATCCGTTGTAATGTTATTTGATTTTAGCTTGATTAGAATATTCTTCAAGATGACGATGATGATAATGAGGAAGAAATATTCGATGAGGTGAATGTTGAGGAGGATCAGCTGGAGGCCTCTAAAAACAAATAGGCCGTATGTTGCTTAAATTTGCTGGATTGATTTAAATTATTCTTCACGTTTTGTTCAGATATTTGAATAAAATTAATCTTTGGGTTGTCAAATAAAATTGATCAGCAATCAGTTCTCACAAATAATTAATGTTCTGTTCACACTATTATATATTGCTAAATAAGAAAAAAACAAACGAGATTTTCGTAAATACAATATTTTTAATGAAATAAAAACAAGGATGAAATTAGATTCCCCATACCTTTTCGTATTGCAGTTTCTTAAATATGTCCAGAGCTGTACTTCCTTAGACAGCAAATTTTTAATAGTGGTGTTAATTGTTACGATTGCTCGTAGTTTACCAGCCAACTGATTGTTGTTTTTCTAGTATATTAGCCAGTACTTCATTGAAAATCGGGTTGCCATGATAACCACGAGTAAGTATATTGCGATGTGTGTAACTAAGCCAGGTGTGGTCGTTAGTGTTATTAGACAAAACCTATCGATCTCCACACGTGGTTATGAGCACCCTATATTGGACATATACGCGGAATAAAAATGTACACTTTAACTTTTCATTATTGTACAAAATATACATATAGCTTTTCGAGTTTTTAAATCAAGGACTTGACATCGACAAGGATGTACGTAGGAGCAAATATGAACGAAAAAAAATCTTCATTGATGTGGTAAGTGCTTGGTTCTAAAAATGAACCAAAAAAGGTTACATCTATAGTATTTTGCCATAAAGCAGTAAAAAGCGTTATTCGAATTTATGCTTTGAGGAGAGTAGAATCAAAGCATCAGATCATCAACTGTGGCATTACCATATTTATCGCTTTGTTACACCTGCGGTGGGGAAGTATGGTGCCCCGGCGTACGACGCTGCTTCACTTCCTTCCGCCATCGTCACTATAATTTCCTCTGTAAAGGCAACAACTCGAACATCGACGGAAAAGCACAAACACAGGACAAGCAAAAATATAAAACACTGAATTTCTATTGTTAATTTTTATTTATTTTACGGTAGCACACGTGAAAATTACACTGTGAAATCAATAAAAACGCAATCTTCGAAAACTTCATGGAATATAATATTCGACACGGCGCTTGCAAACACTATACTCCTGGTGATATCGCTCCCGTCCGCGGAACGGGAGCGGAAGTCCGCACGACTATTGTCGTCTGGTGATGGAAAAGGACTTAGCGATATAAATTTGCTGACAAGGGAATTCGGGCAGTGAAACTGGCTCTCTTAAATAAAGGATGTATTTCCTGTTCCAAGAGAGACGTAAAGTCTCTCTTTGGGGTAATCAACAGATCTCATACGGAAGATCGCCACAGTACACATACGAGGGTTGCCTTTTATATTTCGGGATTAGAGAACAAAAACAAATATTGATCATCGAAAATCACTTTATTGTTTTTCAAAATATTCCCCATGAAGTTCTATACACTTTTGCATGCGTTTGAACCAATTGTCGAAGCACTTTTGCCACTCTGATTGAGGTACCTCCAACACATGCATTCTGAATGCAGCAACCGCTTCTTCAGGTGTCGAAAAACGTTGACCTCTCAGTTTGTTTTTTACGTACGGGAATAAAAAGAAGTCATTCGGTGCCAAGTCAGGACTATACGGCGGATGACCCATCAAATCGATGTTTTGGGTGCTCAAAAATGCAGTTGTCGCAGCCGATGTGTGAGAGCTCGCATTGTCGTGGTGAAGAGTGATCCGTCTTCGGCGGTAGGTTTTCCTGATTTCTTGGAAGACAACTGGCAAACAAATGGTTGTGTACCACTCAGAATTGACTGTTCTGCGTTGTTCTAGTGGTACAGTTGCGACATGTCCAGTTTTTCCGAACAAACAGGCGACCATTTGCTTGGAAGTGCTTCGTGCGCGAACAACTTTTGTTGGATTTGGCTCATCTTGAAACACCCAGACAGTCGACTGCTGTTTACTTTCGGGCTCCTACGCGTAAATCCACGATTCATCACCTGTCACGATATCATAGACGTGTTTCGAAGCACCGCGACCGTATTTTTGGAGCATTTCTTTCGACCAATTGACACAAGCCTTTTTTTGGACGATTGACAAATTGTGTGGGATCCAACGCGAACAAATTTTTTTGACAGTCAAATGTTTATGCAATATTGAATGTATGCTGGTCCCACTAACGCCTAAGGTTGTCACAGGACGATCTTCCAATATCAGTTCGCGCACAGCATCAATGGTTTTCGAAACAACAACTGATTTTGGATGACCTTCACGAAATTCATCTTGGAGTGAACTACGACCACGATTGAATTCACCATACCATCGATAAACACTGGTCCTTGATGGAGCTTTATCGCCAAAAATTGAATTAAGTTCATCCATGCACTGTTGCTGAGTTAATCCACGCCGAAAGTTGTAAAAAATAATCGCACGAAAATGTTGACGATTTAATTCCATTTTTGGGCCGAGATGATTCTTTTAAGTTACTGTAAACAACACAAATAGCGCTCGTATGTCAAAACGTTCTGAATGCGTATAACCTCAAAAATGTCCAACTTTACGACAGAGCTGTCAATTGCCGGATTGCAACACTAGGGTTGCCAAATCCCGAAACATAAGAGGCAACCCTCGTATATGTGTGTAAACTGGTTCTTTTATGGATCAAAACCATGGGAAGAAATCTAAACAAAGAAAGGAAGAGGTGCATTCATGGGATGCGAGTCTGGTAAAACAAACAAAACCGAAACTCGTCGGATCCTAATTGCATCTTTGTTTGAGACGTGCGTCGCGGCGTAATAAATAGACGCGGCGCAACGAAGAAGTGGTGTTAATAGGTTTTGGCTAGATTACCAGGAAATGGTGTTTATGGCATCACTGGTAAGGGTAAGTATTGAAATCCTATTTGCATTTGCTTATGCTGTAGGATTTAATTGGTGCCAAGAGATGCGTGTATTTGATTTAGTCCTTTGGGTGTATGTCGCCAGCCAATGTGTTTGTCTGATGATTTATGATACACATGATGAAGCTGGGATAAAACAACTCAAGGGTAAGGTTTCCTGATTACGCGGTTGTATTATATATGAACCGATGAATTTTCTGTCAGGTAATTTAAGATAAGAGGGCTCCTCGATAGTATAGTGGTTAGTATACCCGCCTGTCACGCGGGAGACCGGGGTTCGATTCCCCGTCGGGGAGCCTCTGGCGCAAGACTAATGACCTTGCCCGAAAAAAAAAAACAAATCATTATGGAAAATTTAACAATCCTTAGGACTTGCTAAATAAGGCCAAGACCGGTTCCCGGTAGTAGTGCCGATCATGACGATGACATACTTGTTTTCGATAAGACCTTTTTTATCCAAGAATAGGAATGCTTCTGATGGAATAAACCCGTTCTGGAGAGTTTTTTTGTTTGTTGTATCTCCACATTTATTTAACAATTCAGTTATAGATTTTACTTAAGACTAAATGTTATCTTCTAACATATTTTACAAATATCATTCTCACATTATGGCGCAAGGTTAATGACCTTCCCGGGAAATAACAAATCATTATGGAAAATTTAACAACCCTCAGGACTTGCTAAATAAGGCCAAGACTAGTTCCCGGTTGTAGTGCCGATGATTATGATTCTCACATTAACTTACGGTTCCCGGCAAGCACTCCAAATTATACATTATCATTTTTCTTATGCCTTTCGGCGTACAATAACTAATGTTTTTATAACATGTCACAATAATTGATGTTTTCTTTTTAAAATTCATTCTATTCTTTCTATCATCACCATCATCGGCACTACAACCAGGATCCGGTCTTGGCTTTATTTAGCAAGTCTCTCCACCGGCATCCGGTCCTTATCCGAGACTTGTTAAATTGTCCGTAACAATTTATTTTTCCGGGCAAGGTTATTAGCCTTGCGCCAAATTCTTTCTATATCATGTATTTATTATTATTATTATTATTATTATTATTATTATTATTATTATTATTATTATTATTATTATTATTATTATTATTATTATTAATATTATTATTATTATTATTATTAATATTATTATTATTATTATTATAATTTGTTTTTTTAATTACATATATAGGGGTTGACAAGCAAAATAAAAAAAACGAAATAAAACGTACAAACATAAACAAGGAATACAAATAGAAATAAAAAAAATAAAAAATAAAAAAAAATTAAAAACAAAAAAAGTTGTTGGGAACTGGGCATAGGGGGAAGGAAAGTGGTGTGAATGTTAATTAAAATAGGAGAATTCACTGCTCCTTGGTGTAGGCCATTTTTGATGTGGAAGGTCTTGTTAGAGATTATATCTCCACATTTCACTACAAATTGGTTACCCATTATCATATCGTAGATAATGTATAATAAATATTCGGGCATACCTAACTAATAACAACTTATATACAAGCCCCTCTAACCATATGGTGTCGAAAGCCTTTTCAAAGTCAACCAAACAGGCACCTGTGCATTGTCGCTTCACCTTGTTCCACTGTATGTCGGAAACGAGTTTTGTCGCAGCATGAACTGTGTCATGTATAATAATAATAATAATAATACCAATAATACCATCATCCTTACATCAGTCAATCAATGCTTTATTTATAATTTTCTCGAATACCTTGCTGATGTTCGGAAGCAAACTAATCGAGCGAAGATTGGCTGGATTGGTCCTGTCCTTGGCCTTTTTGGGGATGGGATGGTCTACTGCAGATTTCCATTGGGTTGGATAATATGCATTATTTAGATCGTTATTGAACAAAATAATGTAAACCTTCACTACTTCAAGAGGTAAATGCTTTAGAACAATGTTTGGAATACTATATATTCCAGAAGATTATTTGTTCTTAATGGATCTTAAAATGTTCGTCAGTTCTTCCTTGTGTACAAATATACTATTAAGTGAGGAATCCGCTATACTACTTCCTCTTGGATATGACGGAGTACTTGTGTGGGGGTAGAAGTTGGGTGCCGGTGCGACACAGGTTCACTTACACCCACCAATGATCTTACGCCGAACACGAGTTCAATAAAATATCCAATAATCCAAGAGAAGAGATGGAATAAAGCGAGACACGCTGAGGTCATTTTTTTTTATTAACGTTTTACTTTTATTTTCTCATTTTTTTAATTAATTTTGTTCACAGCATAGGATTTCAATGTTTTACTTTTATTTACACCTTTTCTATTAATTTGTTTACAACTTAAGATTGCAATTTTACATTTGTAATTTTGGTTCCAGCACTGGTGATTCGTTTTGTAAATTCTTGTTAACACACATGATTCCTTAAGATACTGACCTCTTTTCAGTTCGTTTGGAATTTTCCAATTTATCGTTAAGAATTTCAGAAACAACAATTAATTCGCGACTCAAACTTTAAAGACTTGTATGCACGCACCTCTGCTCGCCGGTGGTTAATTTTCGACTTTTTGTAAAAGGATCTCTCTAGACTCTTGCGCACGCTTAAGTGGTTGTAATACGACTGGTGCCAATCAGGGATAAAAATTGTCTTTTGGGATATGCACAACGATCAACCAATTGAGATCATACTCTCATCTGTGCTCTCTTATTTCCCCGCCCACCTAGGTGAATAAACCCTTTAGTTAATTCTATAGTTGATGGACTAGAGATAATGAGAGAACCGAAACGAAGAGCGCAATGATCCCGGGGATGGTTTTACTTCGCATGTATCGAGAGCAAAATCTGGTGATGACCGAGTGACCTAGTTAGGATATTGTGGTGATCTCAGAGTGCAATGTACTCCGAGAAGGGGAAATGAATTAGGATGAAATATATTGTTGTGCTATTCATCTGACTGAAGAGTTTATTGATCCCCAGCGAATAGCGTCGAAGGGACGTTGTAACGGCTTGGGAATTATTATCGTCAGAACAAACTAAAAGAATTCGATAACCCAAGCCATTGCACGATGGTGCAACTGCATCGTTTGGTTAGACTTGGTTGTTGCTAACCAAATCTGGAATTATGATTTCCGGTGGAAAAGTCACATGGCTGTGATACGGTGTTGCCGTAAGGCAAGAAAAGGTTGAATTCAATTATGCATTATGTGCATAAAATAATGAATCCAGGCCATGCGTCCTTTTGGGATATATCTTTTCTCAGGTGAAAAAGCCTACGGAGGGGATTGGGGTTGATGTAGTGCGCGGTTAGCGGGCGAAATTGAGTTGTAATTGGGTTGTCCGTGTAATATAGAGAACCCCCACACTTGTAGCGTACAATTCTAGCTACAACACATTGCCTCTTGTGTTTGTGATAAGGTTACCCCAAACACTGTGCTTGGAATTGAGATCCCCCGCCATAAAGAAATAATTATTTTCCGAGTCTAACTTGAGACTTCGAAAAAGGGTATCAAGTTCATTGATAAACTGTATACACTGTAGAGCTTCGGGAGCATAAGCAGATGATATAGATGCCTTTGACTTTTTAAAGGAATATCTATAACGCAGTCTTCTAGTACCTGGAACTTGTATACATCTCTACTGTAGACGACTTTGTGTTGTAGACCAATTTTAACTAAGACAGCGACCCCACCACCCTGAGTGGAATTTGGACGATCTCGTCTAATTACTTTATAACTTGGCTAGCCCAGTTTGGTCCTTTGGTTTAGCTTAGTTTCGCTAGCCAACAGCACATCTGGGCGTTCAGCTTCCAGTAGATTGGTCAGATTATCCCTTCTTTCCATGCAGATTAGTGAACTAACATTCACAGCAAAAATGTTTAATGTTAATTCAGCCGCAGTGAACGTTATGATTAAAGTGTGGGTTCTTCTGGAAACAGGGTCGAATAGATAATGTCCGTTCGAGCCTCTTGTTCCGTCAGTTTTTTTTTTCGATCATTTCGAATTTTTTATCAAACGCAGCAAACTGTCCTTGTACGGACAGTAATATAGCTGTTATATCAGTTTGTGCCTCTGGAGCAGGCGTTTTAATGATATTGTGTGATTGTTCTAAGATTTGTTTTTTACTCCACCTGCCATTTGGGAGTATGACACACTTGGTGCCACGAAGTTGTTGTCAGAGCGAGTTTTCAGTCGTTTCTTTTTTCAACTTGCTTCTTTCTGGCTTCCAACTTTGATTTTAGTTGTTGGTACTTAGGGCAGCCTCTAAAGTTGTGGAACAAGGCGAAGTGACAATGCACAGGGGCCTGTTTGGTTGACTTTGAAAAGGCTCTCGACACTCTATGGTTAGAAGGGGGCTTGTATATAAGTTATCAAATCTAGGTATGCCCGAATATTTATTATACATTATCTACGATATGATAATGGGTAAATAATTTGTGGTGAAATGTGGAAATATAACCTGTTTTACAAGGCCTTCCACATCAAAAACGGTGAGCAGTGAATTCTCCCATTTTATTTAACATTTACACTAGTGATCTAGTGGGTTTTCTCAACCATGCAATTGCGTACGCTGACGACATTGCGGTGTATAGATCTCGAGAAAAGATTGATGTCATCAACAGACTTCCGCAAAATGATTTCAACAAAATCAAACGTTTTTGCGACGACTGTAAATTAAAAATAACTTTCCAAAAAATAGAGACTATTCTTTTCAGAATGCCCCTGTCCAGTGCATCAAGGGATACAAAACAGAATTGGAAAAAATTTTCCATTGCAGGAAGTAGTAATCTTCCCCTACAAGTAAAAGTTGATCAGTATCTTTACTTTGATAACCATACAACAGCAGTAGTAGCCTTCTGGACCCCAGGGTGAAAATAATTTCATAATCGGC
This sequence comes from Microdon myrmicae, assembly GCA_963931805.1. NCBI lineage: Eukaryota > Metazoa > Arthropoda > Insecta > Diptera > Syrphidae > Microdon > Microdon myrmicae. The sequence continues at coordinate 223,190,770 of OZ007497.1, forward strand.
ATTCATCTGACCAGTATTAGTGTATGGCTGCCTGGTATGGTATATCATATCCCTATTTTACATGGAAAAGTTTCGGGTGTACGAGAGGCAGTGTCTCCGCTCCTGCCTCGGAATGTACAGAACCCCACAGCCGCAATATAACAAATACTATTTGAATAAAGTCCTGTATGAACAATCAGGAGTAAACAGAATAGATAACTTCAATATCAAGATTATTCGTGGTCACACACCTAGGGCAATGTGCAGTGAAAATGATCTCATATCGAGAGCATTCTATTCCAATGATATGCATATGGAGAATACTATCTAGAATGGGTTCATTTCCCCAGAAGCGTTCCCTTTCTTGTATAAAAAAGGACGTATCCAAGACAAACATGGAGTCCCTATTATTTACCACGCTTGCCGTGGTGCCAGGAATAAACGAATTCTCCATGATAACTATATCTCTAATATTCCAGATCGCCTGCGTTTTAGTAGAGTGATCGGTGAAAGAGATACGTCAATAAAAAGTCGTTCACATCCCAACTGGTGATGGATCAGTGATGAAGAAAGAACTATACGTACCTAAACATAGTATGCCTCTCACGCGCACCCCTTTCCTTCTCCCTATGCCCAGTTCCCAACAATTTTTTTTTTTTAATTTTTTTTTTTTTTATTTTTTTTTTAATTTTTTTTTTTTAATTTTATTTTATTTTTAATTTTTTTAATTTCTATTTGTATTCCTTGTTTATGTTTGTACGTTTTATTTCGTTTTTTTTTATTTTGCTTGTCAACCCCCTATTATATAATTAAAAGAAAATAATAATAATAATAATAATACATGATATGAAATAGATAACATTTTGAAAAGAAAACATATCAATTATTGTGACATGTTATAACAACACTAGTTATTGTAAGCCGAAAGGCATAAGAAAAATGATAATATATAAGTTATAAGTTCTGTGACATAAATTCAACATATATTAATTGTTAAAGATAATCTTTAACAAATAGAAGATAACATTTAGTCTTAAGTAAAAGCTGTAATTGAATTGTTAAATAAATGTGGAGATAAAGCAAAACAAAAACCTAAAAAATTAGTCTTATTACATAAAAGTATATTAATATATTGTAGCGAGCTTAGGGTTCGCTGGATTAATTATTTTAAAATAAATAAGAGCCGTTAAATCGATTTTGAATTAATATAACATTTTATTAGTCCGTAGTACAACCGTTACTTATACCGTACACTTAACGATTTCTTTACTTATCACTTCCGTACTTATCGTGCCTTTTACTGCTTGCTTCTCACTCGAGACGTATCGCTTGCTTCACTGTCTTACTTATATCTCTCTACTTATCGCCTGCTTCACTTCCTTTTTATAACTTATTATTCCGCTCTGCGTGCGACGTATTTATACCGTTTTTCCTCATTCTGATTTGGTGTATCGTTTCCGTCCGTTCCATAGTCTTGAATGTTCTATTCCAGTTTTCCAGTACTTCCTAAAATAATCTAGTACTTTGTTTCGGACTTTCTCGAAGATTCCAGTACTGATTGTCATATGGGTCACAATATTATAATTTATTTGTATATGATTCTAAACCGATATTATAGCGAAAATCGTCATGCACATTTTATGTGCCATCCGCAGCGACACTTGTTGTCTCAAAATTAGAGTATGTATTGGAGGAAGGTTCGCTAGCTACAAAATCCCCTTTTGTGCGTGCGATAGTGTAAAAAAACACCTTATAGAACGTAGAGAAGCTTTTGTCAACCCGAATTTTTTGACAAGTAAAACGCCTTATAATGCATAACCTAAAAGTTCAAGGCAGCCAGAAGGTATCCAGAAGAAATTCTGAAAGTTATACAAGGACAAGTATACGCAACACGAGTTTTCAATGCCGATGAAACTGGGCTTTGGTGGAAAAAAATGCCGAATATTTATATTGAAAAGTTTAAGGAGTTTAAAGTTCGTTTAGCGCTACTTTTGTGTAGTAATGCGTTACGAGACTTTATGAGCAAGCCCTTGTTAGTTTATAGATTTTTAAAGCTCGTATATTTAAAGGCGTCAATAAAAAATCCTTAGCTTTTTGGACTGTATATTCATTTAAAGACGGGTTTTTAAACAGTTTCGTCCCAGAGGTTGAAAATTAGTTAAAACGGACAAATTTGGGTTTGAATACGCTATTACTATTAGATAATTGTCCATGTGACCCACAAAAGCAAAATAATGTTCCTACGATCTTGTTAATAAGTTTTCGGAACGAAATTCTCCTTTTTGTACGAGCTTTGGGTCTCACATAACATAGTTTCACACAACACGGCATTTTCTACGAACCTATCTACAGTGTTATAGGAGGACTACATGTGTTTTGGATTTCATTTAATCTTAAAAACATGTCGATCTTATTAACATAGGAAACATAATATATTGTAGCTATTGGGAAACCCTACATTATAAGCCAAGTTGTTGGTAACTGTTACAAAATAAAACATCACCAAGTTGATGCCGATCAATACCTACCCTAAGCACATTATGATTCAATGATGAATGTTTTTAGTTCATTGCTGAATAGAACCTCGTGAATTCCTCAATGAGTCACATTCTTGATAAGAAATTCATTCTTGCAGAATAAAGGTTTAATAAAGCGGTTACAACTTTTCAGCATCTAATTTGGGTACTACATCCCCGGCAGTCTTTTAATCAGCTGAAACCTGTGGTTTGTTCTCTCCCTTTCAATTTCTCCTCTTCATGTTCCTAATTGCCACCCAACATCTAGTGGATTTTACATATGCGAACAATGATACTAGCGATCTATCTGTCTGTAATTTTCTAATTCCTTTTGCTGCATCCTTTTGATTATCCGCTGTCGCCAGTCGATTTAATGACTTGATTAGGACTCACACTGCTGAATACCTTATAACATTTCATCAATTCTATTTTAAATATCCGATATTGAACTACATTGTGTCCTCAGCAAGTTGGAGCCGAACATTGGAGTTGCCGTGAATATTCGCAATAGTGCTCATTTCCTCCATCCCATGAATGCATATTGGAGATAGAATCATCATTGGGAAGTCTGTCTAAATCCCTTTTTATATTCTATGTCATCGATAGACTTCCTTTATTTTTAGGTATAGACACATCTAGTTGGGAGTATTCCAGCGCATCTTGCCGATGCTTGTTGTTTTATTAATGAGCTCATGTTATACATGTAAATGATGCTTAAAATAGAAATTCCATTCGAATAAATTGTTGTTTTTGAATACTAATATAATGCGGATAACAGGGAATAAAGTAAATACACTCGTACTAGAGCTTTTAGTCTTCTTAACGGCTTTTATTGGACTATTTAACATGGAAATAAGTTCTGGAAGATATAACACCGTCCAGCCTCAGTCTTTCACTTAGTTAATAGTGGTCACCTTTGTATGGCAATACATGTATAGGTTCAACTGACGTGTTTGTGCTTAGTGGCGTTTGGCAATAAATGCACTGTGTTGTTGTAATGTTGTGACGAATCACCTAGAAATAATTAATTTTGGGACCCCTCGGGCTGTAATGTAAATGCCTTTTTTGCTTTCCTACATCTGGCTCCTTTTGTATGCTTAATTTACATAATCGATAATTGAAGTCGGGAGTTCTTAAATTGGTGAAAACATTATGGTTGGGTAACCTTATAAGTCAATGAGCCGTAAATTCAAGACATATGTAGTAGCTCGTTAACCTGAGGCGATACAGTATGTTCGCTTCTGCCTCGTGATCCATACCATGGGATCAATTGTGGAACCCCTTTTGGGTATCTTCAAGGCTTCTGTATGATCCGAAGTAAACCAATGGACACATGTCCGAGTGTAGTGCAAAATTAACTGTGGGACACGCGACGTAATGTGAAAATTGTGTGGAAGTGTACAGTGCGGGAAAATCTCATACCCGTTCCTTTCCTTGCATCTGGTTTTCTCTTTTTCGCATCGATACTCTCGATTGATTTAGGAGGGTTTTTGGTGTTTGAGTGGCGTAATATTTTTCATGGAAGTCATGCGACCTGGATTTCGGCATGGATCTAGTAGCCGCCTACTACATGTGGGTAATGCCTGTAGTGGTTGCTTTCGCTCGTCTATCGCTGGTCGTGACTTGCATTCGTTCACTAAGGAGATATTGGTTGTATGTGTCATTTCAATGGAACGGGAATTTCGCGTCGGTCTGTATAACATTCGCGGCCTAAGATGTAATTTCTCCTCTGTGTCTGCCCACGTTCCTAACCAGAATCTAGTTACCCTTCCACTTAGCGAAACCCAGGTAATAACTAATACAGATATTTTCGATTTTAATCGACTTGGATATAACTTAGTACCTCTGTTCTTTCCACAACGTAGCGAAACCCAGATAATAACTAACACCGATATCTCCGAATTCAAACTACTTGGTTATAACTTAGTGCCTCTGTTCTTTCCACGTCATGATCTAGCCACATACATACGAAATGATGTTGCGTATCAGCTTCTGTCACGATATGAGCTCCGCTCCAATCCAGAATTTAATTTCTCGTGGCGAAAACTTCACGTTCATAAGCATATCATACGTTATTGCTTTCTTTACAGAACCCCAAACTTGGATAGAAACGCATCTTTAACGAATTTGATGATCTATCTGAATATATCGATAAGGTATTGACTCTATATATGCACACTGAAATCTTTATTGCGGGTGATTTCAATGTGCATAACTCTTAGTGGATTCGCCACTCCGGCCACACAACACCTGAAGATCAATATATGTTGTTAAGATTATTTACCTCTGTCCAGTCATCGGGGAGATCCTACCGGTTGGAGATGTGAGAAGTAACTTCTACAGGCTCGACTGCGAGGAGGATGTTTCTACCGGCTCGCCGTGAAAAGTTAAACACTAACAACGTTTTTGGTTTTATCTTTTGTTTATATTTGGTTTTACTTATTATTTTACTTAAAAAGCAAAAGGCCTACTGTACTTATGCGAGGTCGCGACCTCTTGCTTTTGGTAGGTTTACCTAACTCTGGATCAAATCCCTTTGCAACCACTCCTTTTCTACCCAGATTATTGGTACAGAATCGCAAACGATGCAACTAATTCTTCTGACTCCAAGTACAGGCCGTTTACCTGCAGTTCCGGTCAGTCGGCTTTGACCCTTAGGGAGAGGAGTGCATTCGCCGGGCCGCAAGTTATTCGTTTTGCTTCAATCGATTTTTCCACTTGCTCGATTCACTTAAAATGCAGTGGGGCTCGTTCGAGCAATTCGTATCGCTCACTTCATATTGGCAGTGCTGTTACGTTGTTATACATGTGGCTGCCTTTCGTAGGCCTCAGCATTTTTATGTTGTTTTTGGATATGCGATCCGAGACTAAAAATGTACTTGCAAATGGATAGCGTGTAGTTTTGGGAATGACTGTGCGTCATTAGGTGCGCAATTAATAAGGAATCGCATCGTGTGCGATATTATGTTAAATGGATTGAAATGAATTATGTTAATTGATTGTGGACTGGGGTTGATGTAGTGGGATACAACATAGTTTAACTCAACTTTTCAATGAGCCAACACGGGTACGTGTTTCCCACCTCCCACCCAAGCAAATACATAACTGAAGTTTCCTCGCCATTGGGCACTTCAAACCACTGTGTCGTGTCAGATAAATTTTCCCTAACCAACAGCAAAGTTAACGAGAAAACTCACAAAAGAAGAGTATGGTTCTATGAGAAAGCCAACTGAGAAGGTCTGAATAACTTTTTTGGGAAGTTAAATTGGTCATTATTCTTCCTCAATAACGATTTGACTCTATAGTAAAAATATTGACAGACACGATTCTACTTGGTATGCGAACGTTTATCCCACGCAGGGTAAAGAGTATCAAACTAAATAGAAATATGCGGTTCGATTCCGGGTGCAGAGAAGACATTAAGGCTAAATAGTTGAGCTTCCGGTCATATAAATCAAGTAATACTGAGGAAAACCGGAAAAATTTAAGAGGGCTAGAAATAATTGCAATGTGCATATTCAACGCCCAAAGTTATTGCATGACCAGCGAGTGAGATAAAAAATACTGCACTCCCCTAGAAGTAGTAGAAACTTCTGGGCATTCGTGAAAAACATTCACAACTCGGTCTCCTCATCCACTCCATAGTTTATAGTCGCTGCCAGATCAGTCACCAGTGCAATAAAGAAGGCAAATCTAATTGTTGCACATTTTGCACCCAACTCAACGCTGGCTGATATCACATCAGTTCCGCCTCAAATTGAGCATAAGCAGCACATCATGATCCAGATTCACTTTCAAACGCGTACTGTTGCCGAGTTAACGCTTGTGATAGTCATATCATTGATCACCATCCATCATCACCGATAAGCAGACATCCAATTAATAACGGCTGCGATGACTCACGACTCACAATCCAATCCCAGCCGCTCATAATTGATAACCAGGCATTCAGATAACGATTCTATAATTAGAGGAAAACTCAGCTGACTATAAATAGCTACGCTCATCAAAATTGAAGAGAGCTTCACTCAAGACCTACCGGTCTTGTACCGTTTCTTTCCCACCATCCCTCCATCTAAGGAGTTAGAGAACAGCTGAACTAACCCTCTCCACACTATCCTTAGATACCCCAACCCCTTTTCTTTTTCACATATCTCGAGACCGAGCCCAACATCTTCACGGATGTGGGTGATTCCGGTTATCGCAAGATTACCAGAAGCCAGAGACAAGATGAAGGACACATCTGTCCTTGTCTCGTCAAAGTCGGCCTCTCGCCACCCATTTTTTTTTTTTTTATTACTGATGGGAGTTGGAAACTTAGTCTTAAGCAATGCACACCATTGTATATTTAAGAAAAATAAAGAGTAACGGAGACTGAGTTTTGATTTTTTTCCCAACTCCATTAATGGTAAACGGTAACTCATGCGCAGTCAAGGAGCTATACGCAACAAATCCGCTGGTTCGGGTGGCATTCCCCCAATTCTTTTGAAGAAATGTTCCTCTTCACACGCTATACCACTGCGGAAACTCTTCCATTTGTGTTATTCTACTGGTCGTTTCACAAATAGGTGGAAGTCAGAGAACCTTCAACCAATTCCCTAAAAGGGCGACAAATCGTCCCTCTCTTCTCATCGACCCATAGCACTAACTTCTATTCTCTCGAAGGCGATGGAATTGTGGCGGTTCTCTACATCACACGGAGAACCAACCCACAAACCTAAACTGCAAACATGCAAAAATCCAATCCGCAATAGTATCCGCAATAATTTAATCTACTATTAAACAGAATATATTCTAATCATCCCGGCATTCATTTCCCCAAAATTGCTTCAGTAAATTATCCATATTTACTCAACGCAACCAAGCAATCGACATTTCCCCGAAATTCGTATGCCATAACAAACGCATATTCAAATCCTCAACGGAACATTAGCAAGTATACCAAGCCGCACACATTTCCCCGAAGTTCATACGCCTTAACAAAGCGTATATCCAAATCCTCAACGGAGCATTAACAGCCAACCAAGCGGCATACATTTCCCCGAAATGACTTCGGTTAACACCACTATCTAAACGATATTCCTTGCTTGCACCCAAGCAATTTCAATTCCTGGTATACACAACCAACGAATCCAACTTAGCTTTTACGGCAAGGATTCGCTGGAACTAAATTCTTAAGCAGGCATAGCAACTCGTCCACAATTCCTCGTAATTCGCAGCGACCCTAATTTTGCTATGACGCACCGCCACGACGCAATGAATTATTTTCGTTCATAAGTCAGTCGACATCTAACCGCCATCACGTGCGCATCGCCCCCTTTTCTCACCAGTCCGAGTCGCCCAGTTAAAATGCTTAGTCGTGTTGGTCACTTATAAGGGTTGCTCGTTGTGTCAAGCGTAAAAGTTGTTTAAGGACCACTGTCCGCGTCTCAATACCTTTATCTCTTTCAATACGCATCCGAAACCGGTTTCAAACGCGGTAAACAAACCACGGGCAACTACAAATTACGTCCGGGTGTGATTAGTGGGATTAACTAGTGGGTCGAATGTTATATGAAGAACCGACCAGCGGGACCGAATTGCTGTTTGTATGTATACCAGGACGACAAAGCCTATATAAACTCAAGTGACGTCAAACTATTAAGTCTTAAATTCCGCTGTTTGTATGTATACCAGGACGACAAAGCCCGTATAAACTCAAGTGATGCCAAACCATTAAATCTTAAATTCCGCTGTTTGTATGTATACCAGGACGACAAAGCCTATATAAACTCAAGTGATGTCAAACTATTAAGTCTTAAATTCCGCTGTTTGTATGTATACCAAAACCACAAAGCCTATATAAACTCAAGTGATGTCAAGTTATTAAATCTTAAATTCCACTGTTTGTATGTATACCAGGACGACAAAGCCTATATAAACTCAAGTGATGTCAAACTATTAAATCTTAAATTGCGCTGTTTATATGTATACCAAACGACAAAGCCTATTAAAACTCAAGTGGTGTCAAATTATTAAATCTTAAATTCCCCGGGCTGAAAGCGTTGACGCCCAAAAACAATAAGTAGAATAAAACCCAAAAAATGTACTTGTGAGAATAAGTTTAAATAAGGAAACGCAGTTACGGAAATCAGTCTAAATAAAAGAAAACGTTTACAATAAAACCAACTCAGTGAGTTTTTTTTTTTTTTGGTTGAGCTACTCTTCGTTGACGAACAATTCCCAACGGAACGTCGTTGGCGGGTGATAGGAACCTGTGTCATACGTCGGCATCATATAACACCCCGCCACAGAATTACTTTTCAACCCTCAACTTTCGAAATATGTGGAATCAAATGACCTCTTCAATGACCGCCAATATGTCTTTCGCAGCAACAGTCCCACAGGAGATTTGATGGCGTACCTTACCGAAAAGTGGAGTCATTCCATCCACTACTTTGGCGAAAGCAAGGTTGTCACATTGGATATTCAAAGGCCTTCGATAGAGTTTGGCATCCAAGTCTTTTTTTTTTTAAATCGCATTGCTATGGAGTGAACAATTTCCTGGTCCGTTGGATAAGAGACTATCCTTCTGGTCGTTCAATCCAAATGGTTCTTGACGGTGTCAAATCCGCCTCCCATCAAATTAATGCAGGTGTTCCCCATGGTTCGGTACTCTCCCCCACTCACCTCGGCATCTTTATATATGATCTCTTGTGCATTAGCCAAAACTCAATTCACTCGTTTGCTGATGATAGCACGTTGAATTTCTCATACTCATAGGAATAGTCCCATCCAAACTCTTCGAACGTTATTACCAGTGATCAGGTTATGCTTAATACACTAAACTACCACTTCAACAAGGTATACCAATGGGGATTATCTAACCGAGTAGAATTCAACGCCTTAAAAACTCCGTGCTACCTCTTGTCGTCAAATGAGAGCCCCAAAGTGATTATATGTTACATATCATAATAACACGGCCATAACATAAACATAAAATAAGCATAACTTAAACATCGCATAAACATAGCATAAGCATAACATAGTCATAGCAGAAACATGGCATGAAAATAACGTAAGCATAACAGAATGAATACATCTCATCTTTCAGACTAATTGGTCATATTTACAATGTCGTTATAATGCAATTATATTTTAAGGGCCTAATTGCCTATTAACAGGTAGACATCTTGTAACTACCTGAGGTACATTATTTTATTATTGTTATGTTAGATTTTAAGTAAAAATGTAAATATAAATCAGTTTTAAGATAGATTTCAAAGCGGCAAATGCCCCTCGTAAAATAAATAAATCAAATATTATATTCAATAAGAGTCTTAAGATAGATTCCGAAGCGGCAAGTGCCCCTCGTAAAATAAATAAATATTATATTAAATAAGAATCTTAAGATAGATTCGAACTGAAGTAGTCATAAGATTGACGCTTCCAAAAATAAAGTATAAATGAAAGATGGTGTTCTTTTATTTATTTTAAATTTTAGCCCCGGGGAACGCTTTTATTATTTGAAAGTTTTTTTATTTGTTTTTCACTACACTTATTCACTTTTGTCCAACGTTGTTACTTCAGGACCTGAGGGCTGGTTTGTTGAGCAATCAGTTTAGGGAATTGGTTGTTAAATTTTGTTCACTATTTGAGCCAGAGCAGGATTTTCCATAGCCAATTATTGAGTTGGCTCCGTTGCTACACCTTCCGTCGATTGTGCCTCTTGGGGTTGAGGTTCTTCTGGTAGGGGATTGTTGGAATGTAATCCCACCAGTGTTCTCGTCCTGTGGTAAGGGACCTTGGGTATCCCACCGCTGCCACCAAAAAATGTTGTGATAGTAGCCCTCGCTCCCAGGTAGCGTGTCTATTGGTCCTGAAAAGGATGAGGGATCTCTTAGACCGCCCCTGAGGAGACCCGTTGCGGTCGCTACCGTGCTTCTCCAAACCTTGAGGGAAAAGTAGCAACCGATCGTTGATGGATGATCATCATCATCATCGGCACTACAACCGGGAACCGGTCTTGGCCTTATTTAGCAAGTCCTGAGGCTTGTTAAATTTTCCATAATGATTTGTTTTTTTTTTTCGGCAAGGTCATTCTTGCCAGAGGCTTCCGGACGGGGAATCGAACCCCGGTTTCCCACGTAACAGGCGGGTATACTAACCACTATACTATCGAGGAGCCTGTCGATGGATGATGTCTTCCGTGAATTGACAGTCACCAGCTTCTGCAGGGGTTGCTCGCCACCAGGGATCTGGAACTTTAAATCTGGAAAACAATCCTTTCTCTACAAAACTCAAAAAACACGAGCGGAGTATCTACTTTTGTATTTTGTATTTTATGACAGTTAAAAATTATGATTTGTTCCTTTCCTGGGGTACTTCCTCCAAGGACAATGGCCTATTAGATACTGCGGCCCGGAGATCGCGATGTATCTTCCTTTTAAATGAAAACAAATCGAGATTTTGTATCTTGCAACGAACGTTTCAAATGGAAAATCTCGATTTCGGGTTTTTTTTTTTTTTGTTTTTTTTTAATATCATTTTTTATTTCTTCCTATTATTAGAATTTACTTACTCGCTAGACAAAAATGATTAAACTCTAGCTTATGTTATCTTATTTCTTAACTTACTGGTCCTTTGCGGGCTCTCTAAGTTACATGCATACGCTTAAAGCATGAAAATTTGTCTTTCGACATTATGATTGTTTTGTTTACATGAATTTTTATGGAACTTAATTAGATACAAAGAAAATGAAGAACAGAAAAAACTTTTGTTGTATTCCAGAATACTACCCTTATTCGCTTTAACACTAACTCATGTCCTTTCAAACACAACCCTTAAAACTACATCCTCACATATCTTACATTCTCAGTTAATACAGCACATTTCATAAATAAACAGACACTATATTCTATATCCAGTCACTTACAGCACATTTCATAAATATGCCCCTTTTCATAACAAGCAGATTTTTCATTTCAAAACATGGCCACTTTGATATTCGTTCAAAGTTTATTCAAAATTCTAAGTCACAGAGACTTCTAGATTGTTTTGTTCAGTTTATACGCCACAGTCAGTTAGAACAAAATGTTCTATATAAACAAGTAGATTTATATGAAAAAAGTAGAAAGAAGAGAGCTCAGCTTGAGATAGCTGAGTTCGATAAAATAAAAATAAATAAAAATATTGAAATAAAGAAAAGTTTAATTATTTAATAAACCCTTAATTATTAATAATTATAATAACCTCCACGCTCTTCCCTCGAAAGAGGAAGCACGGCGTTGGAGCCGTAACACTTTGTTTTTGTTATTTTTTTTTACCTTATATCTAACTTAAATACTAAAAAAATTTTTTTTTTTTTTTTTTTTTTTTTTTATAACCTTAACTCTATCCTAAACCTAATATCAAGACTTCGAAATGCTAAATCTATGTAAGCTTTCCGTAGTTTGCTGGGCTTTATTATTATTATTATTATTATTATTACTTCCCTTTTTTTGCCAGTTTTATAAGGAAACAGGTTTTTAATTTCCACTCAGCCACCAAAATCTCTGGTGTTGCTTATTCGTGTCTTTTCGGTCTTTCTGTGCTATTGCCCTACTGAACTGCAGGCGCTCTTCATCTGTGTGCGCAACTTCTCGATTATAACATATTCGTTTATCTGTACCCGACCGACGCACGTGATAAATCAACGGTATAGCGGATTCATTTTGTATAAGGCCGTTCATGTCAAGACTAAGGAATGCTTCTGGTGGAATAAAGCCATTGCGACGTACCCCCTCATAAGACATATTGTTTGGGTAATATGTACCAAAAATTAAATCGTTCGGGGAGCTCATTGATCTCGAAAGATGCCCTCGGATCAGCTTGATCATAAAGTTATCCACTCTGTTTATATTGGCCCCATTGTACAACGCTTCATTGGGATAGGATTTTTAGTTGAGACACGTCATTGTCTCTCAAAAATCCGAATCTATTCCATTAAGCTATGTCCCACATTAAACCACACTGGACATCCATATATGATTATCGGTCTGATGAGAGCCATGTAGCATATAACTTTAACTCTGCTGTCAAGTTGACTACTAAGAAACAGTCTTTTTGTCATAGCATAAGCTTTCTTTGCGGTGGCCAGCGCAGCCTCCACATGTTTGTTAAAATATAGATACTGATCCAGCCAGATGCCTAAGTATTTGACTAAATTTTTGGTTTCCAGTGTTTGTTGGTGTGGTCCCATAATAGCTAGCTTTCGCCAGTTTTTTCTGGTGTCCCTGGTAGGTTCAGCCAATGGTGTTCTAAAGAGGGTGGTTTCACACTTCTGGATATTGATTTTGAGTTTCCAGTTGTCGCAGTATCGCTGAACATCATTGAAATCCCCTTGTAATAATCCGTTAATGATTTTAATTTTTGGTGCTGTTCTATATATTATCAGATCGTCTGCATACGCAATAGCCTGATGAAGAGACTTTATCAGGTCGCTAGTGTAAATATTAAAAAGGATCGGAGATAACACAGCTCCCTGTTGCATAAGACAAGACAAGATCCGTGGTAATTAGGTAATGGGTTTTGAATTGGAGCATTTACAAGTCATAGGATGTTTATGATTGCTTGGATTGTATGCCGGCGAAAAATAGATATGCCTTTGTTTAGACACATGCACATTTTGGGCTTTGGATCTAGTAGGAATTTGAATTGAATTGAATGCAATGTTTGAGTTTGAACGTTTAGTTCGATTTGGTTGACATTGAATTCAATGTTGATTTGGGTGTAGGGATTTGTATGTGGGGGAAGAAAACTGTTTCTATAGGGCAAGGAAATTGTAGGGCTTTCCAGAGCACTACAAACTGAAAGAGATAGATCTAAAAGAGATCGACCTCTTCCCAACTGGTGATGGATTAGTGACGAAGAGAGGACTACACGTCCCTAAAAATAGTGTGGCTGTTAGTTGAAACGCCACCCTGCTCCCACCCCCTTTTCTCTTCCCTCATATTTAGCTTAGTTAAATTAATTTAAAAAAATACATGTATATATAAAGGAAAAAATATATAATAATAATAGTAATAAAATAGAAAACATAAATGTATATTGCGCTAGCAAAAATTGCAAAAGACGAAGCCCTCTTATATATTGACTGTCATGGTAAACAAAATTACAAAAGTCGTTGTATGCCGAAAGGCATAAACAAATAACTACATACTGTACAATTTACAGTCCTTGCAAAGAGCCAGTAAGTTAACATAAGAACATCATCATCATCATCGGCACTACAACCGGGAGAAAGTCCTGAGGCTTGTTAATTTTTCCATAATGATTTGTTTTTTTTTTCGGGCAAGGTCATTAGTCTTGCGCCAGAGGCTCCCAGACGGGGAATCGAACCCCGGTCTCCCGCGTGACAGGCGGGTATACTAACCACTATACTATCGAGGAGCCTAACATAAGAACAATCTTTGTTATATATGACATGCATTTAGTCCTACATGAAGATAAATGTATAATTTATTTTTGAATTAAAATAAACTTCTAATCAAAAAAAAATCATACAGAGATCATCGTCGCAGTCTATGTGACCGATCACGTCGGCAGTTATGTTCGACTCCCACATCTTGGCGATATTCCCTTTTAGGAACAATTTTACTCTGTGTAATTTACAATACATGATAATCTTTCTATTTTTTACAATACAAGAAGACCGTTGTGTTATCTTTAATGGCTTTTTGAAACTCTTTCTATTAGCAAGATTTCCGCGAACGAAAACCCAGTTGGTGCTGTCTCAAAGACAATCATAAAATCTATTTATGTTTACTGTCTCGTTCAATCTTGGGCAATTTTAAAGACTCAGCGCTATAATCCGTTCCTTTATTGAAGCTTTCACAATATAGGAGTAACGTTATCTTAACTTTAATGGTTTTGCAAAGCTGTCTTATCAAACGGATAATTAAATCTATTTATTTTGAATGTCTCATTGATTGCGTGTGGGATTTTAAAGGTTGCCAGTATCTGGTGATGCAGTGCTTTGCCAATTGTTTTTATTCAACAAATAGATCACTAAATAGTTTAGAATTTATGACTGTGTGCCTTGAGATAGTCATAAGGGCGTTGGACGCACGGGGGATAGCACCCACGTGTCATGAGATAACCGTGCGATGTGGAATACGTATGAGGTATTGTGGTGATTTTTACTAATGCGTCAACACGGACGCTAGTTCAACAAAAACACCGCCGATGTTACACAGGATATTGCTCTGCCGAACACTGTTTTCCACACTAAATAAGGATGAAATAAAACTCACTTGTACTTGGGTGGCTTGGTAAAACTTTATTTTGATTGATTTATTGTTTGGTTAGATAACACAAGTAGGATTTCCCTCGCGAGGGAAGAGTTCTATTGGATGACACAAACGTTATTCACAACACAAGTGTTATAGTATCCGTAAATGTATAGTGCAACTCATTAACACAAACATTATTCACAACACAAGTGTTATAGTACCCGGAAATGTATAGATCAATTCATTAACACAAACATTATTCACAAATGACAACCGACGGAAATAATACTTGACTTGTTTAAAGGAAACGCCTCGCGTGTGTGCACCCAACGATGGTTAAGATCTGACTCCTGGTTGTTGCACGGAACATACCACCAGTCGCAACGGGGGTGGATTTCCACCAATGTGTGAGGAGCAAATCAGATCTTTTTCTTTGGTGACGACCAGTGAACAATCGATTTGGGTTTTAATGGAAGTATTTCCATTGTGACCGTACAGATCTTGTTGAATGCCCATTCACTGGAAGCCAGAACAAACGAAAATGCGAAGGGTGCTCAGAAGAGAATCCAAACATGCAGCTGGTCAAATAGATGATCATGTACGGAGGCTGGCTGTATTGCCATCATAAACGATAGCGGATAGATTTTTCTGTTGATGTTAAGTCAACAAAAACTTCGCCTACGATGGCAAGGGGCTGTGGGGTAAGTAGTCGTGGTGTCAGCATGGACGCGAGTTTTACTTCCAACCCACCATTCACTTAATGTTCCACCGAATACAAAACGAACAAAGCTCCGCCACTTTTCGTTCGCAACAAGGAAAGCCGAACACACGATTTTTGTAAGGTATTTTTATTGTTCTCGATAATTGTGTTTATTGTTACGAAACAAAAAAAAAAAAAACTTGAAAACTTAACGTGATGAAATTAATACTTAACGAAGTTACTTTTAACCGATTACTTGCAATTAATCACTTAAACCTGAATTAAAATAGGTACTCCACGGTGCATCAACTCGACTTCACTTTACACACGGGGCTTACACCCCCGTGTGGTCGCGGTGGTTACTGGGCGACTTCCAATGTGCGCACGCTGAAGGTTGTGATAAGACTCAGCGATAATTATCTCATGCAGAGATCACTCGCTAACCCTCATCATGGTGGTATGTGTGCATGGTCCTTTCATGGATGAAAAACGAACCTAGAACAAGGAAAGGGAATAAAGAGCATTCATGGGATACGATTTCGGTAAAGTAAACAAAACCGAAATCGTCGGATGTATGTGCGTCGCAGCTAAACAAAGAGAAAACGTTTTAGCTAGGTTACTGCGAAATGGTGTTTATAGCATCGCTAGTAAGGGTACGTATTGAATTCCTATTTGCATTGTTTATGCAGTAGGATTTAATTAATGCCAAGAGACGCGGGATGCGTATTTGCTTTGGTTTGCACATTGTGCGAGTCAGATAATTTTATTGCTGGGAGAAAAACGTCGCCAGCTAAATGTATACATAAAGAAATTTATCGTATACATGAACGAAGCTGGGAATAGGCGACGCAATGATAATTATCCCTGGCTGGAATGGTTACATGATATGTGAACCGAGGGTTTTTCTTTTCAAGATAATTTATGATAAGGAAAGTAAAAACTTTTACAGGGGATTTGTAAGCGAAGGAATGCTTGAAAAGGTAAGAATTCTTTTGCAGGTACTTTTGGGTCATAATTATTGGATCTATTTGATGCGTAAAGCATTTAAGATGCTAATGCGAATTGCATTAGCGAAAGCTTATGCAGACTGGGTTGTGGTTATGGGGTTTTTTTCAGGAAGGCGAGCCGTGGGATCTGGCGGAACCGCCACAGGGCTAGGTGCATGTTTGTTTTGGGAACGAATCATAGGGCATGGCCATTGATATGGTTGTTTGGATAAACAATCGTGGGTCGTGTGCAACTCGATGATTGCTTATCGCTTGTGGTGACTGATCATGGGTTATTTGACTTGCAGATGTGCAAGCATACAACTTACCCAGCTTGATTGTGCACCAACGGATGGTCGGGAAAAATAAACGCAGTGAGATTACTGTGTGTTTTATTTAGAAAAACAGATCGTGGGACACGGCCGTTGATATGATTGTTTGGACAATCGCTTGCAGTGATCGATCATAGGAAATTTGGCTTGCAGATGTGCAAGCGAGCAAGTTGCCGGGCTTGTCTTTTGGACCAACAGATTGTTGGAAACGAGGAAACACCGGAGGATTGAAGTGTGTTTGATGGACATGTTGCCGCCCAGAAGAACCGATCAGGTTCCTAAATGATGCATGTAAGATGAACCGAAATGGTTTGGTTGGTATGATTTGTTTGATGCCATGGCAAGATGATAGGTTAGGACGATGGGTGGTTCTTCGGGCGAGCCTACAGTATTACTTTCCATTTTGCTCGCTGAAGAGTTTTGTGACAATTCGCAGAGTACCCTTAGACTCCTGCTAATTATCATTAGCAATGAACTTGATTTAGTAGATTAAGGAGAGTCATATCTTCCAACTGGTAGATTCTTGGTGGACTTGGACACTATTTTTAAAATAAATATGTGATCAATTAACTCGACACTTTGAAATGTCTTTGATTCTGTGATGCCGCTACACTTACAAAGACAAAAGTGAAAATGATAGGTTTGTTCTGGTCAAGTAAAGTTCTGGATACGTACAGTTCTAAAACTTAAAATTAATTAACCCCAGTGGGTTCTGTCCGTTGAGTGCTGTTGAGGTACTGCTATGATTCGGTAGATTTTGGTCCGTCGATTTGTATGGACTGGCGATCTTGGATTGAAAGATTCTGGACACCTAGGCTGCGATTATTATATTTTTAGACTTCTTCCTCCTTCTCGTTTTTGCAAGTAATGAGCTGTTACCATCAAAATTCTTTTTGTGTTTAATGTACGAGGGTTGCTTCTTATGTTTCGGGATTTGGCAACCCTAGTGTTGCAATCCGGCAATTGACAGCTCTGTCGTAAAGTTGGACATTTTTGAGGTTATACGCACTCAGAACGTTTTAACATACGAGCGCTATTTGTGTTGTTTACAGTAACTTAAAAGATTCATCTCGGCCCAAAAATGGAATTAAATCGTCAACATTTTCGTGCGATTATTTTTTACAACTTTCGGCGTGGATTAACTCAGCAACAGTGCATGGATGAACTTAATTCAATTTTTGGCGATGAAGCTCCATCAAGGACCAGTGTTTATCGATGGTATGGTGAATTCAATCGTGGTCGTAGTTCACTCCAAGATGAATTTCGTGAAGGTCGTCCAAAATCAGTTGTTGTTCCGAAAACCATTGATGCTGTGCGCGAACTGATATTGGAAGATCGTCATGTGGCTTATCGTGAGATTGAGACAACCTTAGGCGTTAGTGGGACCAGCATACATTCAATATTGCATAAACATTTGGCTGTCAAAAAAATTTGTTCGCGTTGGATCCCACACAATTTGTCAATCGCCCAAAAAAAGGCTCTTGTCAATTGGTCGAAAGAAATGCTCAAAAAATACGGTCGCGGTGCTTCGAAACACGTCTATGACATCGTGACAGGTGATGAATCGTGGATTTACGCGTATGAGCCCGAAAGTAAACAGCAGTCGACTGTCTGGGTGTTTCAAGATGAGCCAAATCCAACAAAAGTTGTTAGCGGACGAAGCACTTCCAAGCAAATGGTCGCCTGTTTTTTCGGAAAAACTGGACATGTCGCAACCGTACCACTAGAACAACGCAGAACAGTCAATTCTGAGTGGTACACAACCATTTGTTTGCCAGTCGTCTTCCAAGAAATCAGGAAAACCAACCGCCGAAGACGGATCACTCTTCACCACGACAATGCGAGCTCTCACACATCGGCTGCGACAACTGCATTTTTGAGCACCCAAAACATCGATTTGATGGGTCATCCGCCGTATAGTCCTGACTTGGCACCGAATGACTTCTTTTTATTCCCGTACGTAAAAAACAAACTGAGAGGTCAACGTTTTTCGACACCTGAAGAAGCGGTTGCTGCATTCAGAATGCATGTGTTGGAGATACCTCAATCAGAGTGGCAAAAGTGCTTCGACAATTGGTTCAAATGCATGCAAAAGTGTATAGATCTTCATGGGGAATATTTTGAAAAACAATAAAGTGATTTTCGATGATCGATATTTGTTTTTGTTCTCTAATCCCGAAATATAAAAGGCAACCCTCGTAGAAGATATGTATTACCATAATATGGCGACCGTATTATGGTTTGTATTGTGTTGTTAATGTTCTGCGGTCAGTAAACTGGTAGCGACAGAATTCCGACCGATGGACTTAGTTCTTAGTTCTTAGTAGATAGATCCTGGAAGTTTAGGATGGTGGATTTCGATAAATTTAGTGTTTCAATATTATCGTCGTTTTGTTATTAAACTACTTCCATCGGCAGTGCTGAATGTTAACACCAATGAGCCGAGTACATGGGTTGAAATGAAAATAATACGTTACCACAAAATTTCAGTAAAATATAAATTTATTTTTTTATTTACACTTGTCACTTGATCAATCGAGATACATACTATTCAACATTTGTACCCCGACGTGCAACTAAGGACAAAATTATACCTTAATTTCTCCTATGTTATTATCTCACATGTAGTACATTGTTAAAGGTTCGGAACTTTTTCTGTGGCACGTACTGTCGCTTGTTATCCAACATCAATGTAGTAAATTACCTTTTGCCTAAACATTGACGTAATTGTTGTTGTACCAGGGAATATTACTCCAGGTGGTCGCACGCCCGTCGTTAGTCTAGCATTACACGTCCACGGAAATTGTTAGCTTAATACACAGTCGATCCTTTCGTGCCACCGTGAGCATTCTGCTAGCTGTTGGTGTCAAATTTTAGGATTCTGGTGCAGTTCATTCATTCCCGGCGGGGTAAGTAAGTTCGCAACGGACTATCGCTTCTAGGGCGCCTATTTGCACTGTGTTTACCACCTCTGCTAGTCACTGGAAGTCTAGCCGTGAGTCTAACCGGCTCAGATTCCATTCGGTTTGATTTATTCCTTTGGTTTTCAGTTCAAAATTTGTGTTTAGTTTATTCATTTTTTATGTGTGGCCGGGCGTCTGGTGGTGCGGTTTGGTTGTTACTCGTACAACGGAACCAGGATATTGTTTCAGCCTTCACATTTCCGATGGGATTCAGTTTAGCCTGCTGTTGGATAGCGGCTTCAGTGCGATGCTCCTGCGAATTGTTCATGTGGTTTTTTGCTGCCGCACACCCAGCACAAACGAGTTCGGAAGTATTACATCACCGATGTTGAGGATTGTTTCCAACCGTATTCACGCTGTATCCTTTTCGTCCTTTTTGTTTGGATTAGAGTTCCCCGCTATATCTACCAAGTTTTTCTCCCAATTTCGTTGGGGATAACAACATGGCGGGTTCGCATTCTGCTTATTTGAATTTTATGAGCCTAGACTACCAAGGCGTTCTGTATTTCGCTGCCATGTTGTAAAGGTAAAGGAAACGGAAAGCATCGAAAAACGACGAGCTGCAAAAAAAAAAAAGGAAGCTCTTCGCTTTCGCGATGATTTCAAGTGAACATTCTGAGTCTTCTTTTTATACGAGTCACTCTAGTGGAACGGAATATTGCGCGTATTTGGATTTGGGTGCAAACAGATGTGTGGGGTGTCCTTTAGCTTTGTTTATGAGTTTGTTTCTACCCATGAATTCATTTAGATTAAGTTTCTCTTGTTGAAGTATTTTTTGATATTTTCGGTCCTTTTATATTATTATTGTTGCTCTGTTTGGTTTCCGATTCACAAGTGTGGTTTGCTATGGTTTGATATTTCAGTATTAACCATGATGGAATATGTTGCCGGGTTGTGTTGTCTTCCAATACCTGTTCAATTGGGTAACCTTCGTAACCAGACACAGTGAAATGACTTTAAAAGTGATATTTTAAAGGAGTATTGTCTGTCGGCTCCCTGAAAGTGGGTAAAAAGTCATTGACGTGCGTGAAATTACATTTAATAGTCGGCTATTAATATAGAAATTAAAATTGGAAAAGCGTATGCCCTAATTATTCGACTGAAAATCCGCTTAAATAAGCGTTTGATGTGCTTTAATGAAATGAGATAACGAGCGTGATTACTTGTATTCATTAAGTTGATGCACTTACCGGGCTGCACTCCAGGAAGCATGCAATTCTACAGCGTCCATGGAATCTCGTTATCGGCTAAAGTTATTATTGCTCCTTAATTATGTGACAGCGAAAAGTGGATCTATATTTAATCAGTTGCAATTTTGTGGGGTGTGGGAAGTGAATATGGTTATTTTCATATGTTGTCAAGGCTTGTTAGCACTGGTCAGGGCAGAGTTCTGGCTGTACGCCACCCTAGGCGAATGTGTCAACTCTATTGCTATTATTTGCCTTACTTACATAGTATGCCACTAAAAAATACTTGTATACTTTGATTCATAGGTCAATATTTGGTTACATGAGTAAATTTGACATCGAGTATCGCGGCCAAAATGATTACCATTCAACACTTTCTTCACCAATAATAAAATCATTTGGTAAGGTTAACCGATGCGCTTTAATGAAAATGTTATACACTGGCATTTGGTGGTATTAAGTCCCAAGCAGCATCTACGACACTAAACCACTCTCAAGATCTCTTGAAGCTACGAGGAATCAAGCATTGTATTTACGTTCAATAAGCGTTGAACGTAACTTCCACTAACAATGGTCTGGCTGCATGTACCGCGTTTAAGGCCTCCGGTGGCGACGTCGACGATGTCTCCTCTTTGACCTCTGATGGGATCTGGAATCAGCAGTCGTATGGTCGACCAGTTCCTCTGGGTCGGAGTTGTAAATTCGCAACCCACGAGGACCGGCCATATGACTGGTCAAGACTTGTTTGCTGTTGGGGTTGCCTGGGCCTAGCGAAGCTGCACTCGTAAGTATCCACCCCAAATGAGTGTCCTGGGCGATGATGTCTGACTGTTTGGACTTCCTAAGTCCTGCCTTAATGATGGCCGGGTACATATCGGCGCCGATGATTACATCCACTTTTTCCCTGGAGGGGATGTCCGGATCCGCAAGGTCCAGGCCTGCTGCGACAACGAGGTCGCCAGGCAGTAATCGAGGGGGTGGCACGTAATCTGATAGGTGAGGCAGGATAAGAGTTGGGTCGTCCAGCCCCGAGCGCCGTCGTGACGAGGTAGCATCGTGATGGGCGACTGGTCCTTAGCGGTGTGGCAGCGGGCACCCCCGACTCCGTGAACTGGGATGAACGATGTCCGACGGCGGAGATGCAGACGCTGAGCGAGAGGTTCGGGTATAAACGTTACCTCGGAGCAGGGATTCATCAGGGCACGGGCATCCAACCGGCGCTGGTCCCCCAATTTGATGATGACACGTGCAGTAGCAAGGAGGGTCTCCCGCGGTTGATGGGCGGTTAGGGAGTGCGATGACACTCCAGGAATCTGGCAGTCCTGATTAGGGGCAGTGTCCACGTTTGGACGTGGCGGAGATGCTGTCTTACTGGCGTGGAGCAGGGTATGGTATTGTCCTTGGCAATGACGGCACCGACTGGTAGAGTTGCAGTCGCGGAGTAAATGTCCCCCCATGCAGTTGAAACATAGCCTCCGTTGGATGGCATGGACCCGTCGCTGGTCCGGACTGAGCTCCTTAAATTTATCACAGACGCCTAGATAGTGCGATGCGTTGCAAAACGGACAGATGAGTCGGGGGCTCTGGACTGGGGGTGAGGCGGTGTACGCCGAGACACACGTCCTTTGGATGTTTGGCTGGTGATCGCTCTTGTTCCGATGAGGGTGCTCGAAGTTGCTTCGAGGCAACTCCACGAACTCCAACGCCTCAATCCTTGTTTTCAAGAACGCTGTTTGTATGTAGGCGGTTCCGTGGTGCTGCCCCGGGTAATCTGCCAGTCACGACTTGTTCGGAGGTCCACGCGCTGGGTGGTCAAGTAGACCAAGATATCGTCCCAGGCGGCGACGGGGTGGGCAAGGACATCCAGGCTATCAATCGCGTCGTTGGTGGTTTCGCGGAGTGTGCGCAGGCCTGCGGCTGACTCCTTAGCAAAGGCAGGTACGTTGAGGAGCGTAGTCAGGGCAGAGTGGACCAAGGCGCGAGTGTTATCGTAGTGATCCACCAGCTTATGCCAAGCTCGGTGGTAATTTTCCTCCGTCATGGGAATATTCTGAATGCCTCTGGTGGCCTCGTTCCAGAGACTGGAGTTCAAATAGTACAGTCTCTCCACATCCACAAGTTCGGGGTGGTCTGCCAGTACAGCTAGGAACAGATCTTTAAAGGGTCGCCACTCCGAATATTTACCTGAAAATGTTGGCATCTGTACCGGGGAAGTTTTCTTCCATGAGGCTGACTGAAGGTGTCGGTTGCTGCCCTGGATGTGGATGGAAGTTCAGTGGTAAGGGCGTGACGTACCTTCGCCAATTTGGTGGCCTCTTCCATGTAGGTCTCTCCGGCTGCCCCATAGAATCTTTCCACAAAGTATCGGTGGCCCTTGATCTGGTCTGGTTTGGCCAGGCGATTATCTCTGCAATCCGGCTTCTGATCTCCTCCCTTGCGAGCTGGAGGTTATTCTGGCGCATTTACACCGCGAACAACGATGGCGGACCTCTCTTCCAGATTGAGGAATGCACCCGACATCCGTTCCTGCGCGTCGGCGGGTCTCCGCGTCTGGACCTTCTAATATGCTTCGAACTGGCAGCAGTGGATTGGATCCATAGACTGAATTTGGCTCGAAAGACCAATATTTACGTTCAACAAGCGTTGAACGTAACTTCCACTAACAATCGTCTTATGCATCTTATGATATGGAGACCACACGTGGACGCATATTCAAGCAATGGACGGACGAAGGTAAGGTAAAGGGATCGAGTAATGTAATTATCGGGGAATTCCTTAGACTATCGTTTCACAAATCCGAGGGCAGAATTGGCTTTCCGGATAGTCTCATCAATGTGAGAGAGGACGTTAAGCTACCTGTCGCAAAGGATCCCAAGATCTCGAATACATTGAACAATGGTCAGGGGTTGGTTATGAAGGGAATAGGGACGTGAGGATGAGTTAATGCGCTTCCGGGAAAAGGTTATAGATTGGCATTTGGTGATGTTAAGTATAAAGCTATTTTTATCACACCAAGTCATGAAGCTATCAAGGTAAGACTGTAGCGGTGCAGAATCAAGAAGTGACTCGATGATCTTGTATATCTTTGTATCATCAGCGAATAGGGACAAGCTTGAATTCTTAATGACCTTATCAATGTCATTAGTGGTAACTGAAATAGGAGAGGTCTCAGGCGGCTTCCTTGAAGGACCCCAGAGGCGGCAAGGAAGGGGTTGGATATCATGGACCTAAACCGAACCGAATAAAGTCTCTCCTTTAGTTAGGAAGAAATCCATTTCAGCAATACAGGTTCGAAGCCGAGGACGGATAATTTCAAGAGGATTAGATTGTGGGGAAGAAGTATGGTGCGCCGGCGTGTGGCGCTGTATTTCCCCCTTCCTCCACGAGACAGTTAAATGAAAACACCCAAATTTGTTTATTAATTAAATGGTTACTTTTTATTCACAACAAGTTTTTCGGTATTTATTTAGTTGAAAGATAACGGATTTTAATTACACCGACGGTGATACTTACTTACTTGAAAGGCATCATCGTGGCGGCACTAGAAAAATCACTTTTTAATCGGTAACGCGCTTACTCGAATCGGCTTTATAATGTTCGCGCCCCCGTGCGCACCGGGGAGCGGGAGTGGGACCGACCGGCTCGGCCGGGTGATTGAAAACGACTCAGCGATGTGAATTCGCTGGCAAAGGAAATTCGGCCAGTGGTACTGGGTCTCTTCGTTAAGGGTGCGTTTCCTATTCGAAGAGAAACGTGAAGTCTCTCTTTGGGGGTCGGTAACGGGATATCATAGCGAAGATCGTAGTGGTACGCATGTATGTGTGAACATTGGTTCTTTCGTGGGACAACGCCATGAGAACGAATCGGGAAAATCGATAGGGATAATGGACATCAATGAGACGTGAGTTCGGCTAAGTAAACAAGCCGTATCTCATTGAGTGTTAATGGATTTCTTTTTGCTCATGCCGCGAGGTCATGAGAAGCGGATCCAGAAGTATTGGAAGACAAAGAGATCGTGTAGATCATTGTATATGATGTGCATTGCAGCTGAATTGATAGACCGCAATGCATCGTGGACATGGTGCTAATTGTTTTTATCGTATTGTCTGAGAATTGGTGTTTATAGCATCGCTGCCAAGGGTAAGTACACAATTCCTATTTGCAGTTGCTTATGCTAAAGGATTTGGTTTATGCCTTTAGACGCAAGATGCGTGTATTTGCTTTTGTCCCTTGGACAAAGGTCGCCAGCCAATGTGTATGTAAGGGAATTTATCGTACACATGGTGAGGCTGGGAATAGGTGACGATGTTTATTATCCCTAGGAATATGGTTACATTATGTGTGAACCAAACTGTTTCTTTGCAGGTTTTCCGATAGAGATCGTTCTAGTTTTACCTCCAAAGCAGACAGAATCCGGCTTGTCATGAACATATGCTAGAGAGATACGGATGCTGTCATATGCCTTTCTATCTCTAAGTTTGAAAAATGCGGTGGACTCTGGGGTAAGCTGAGTGAATTTTGGTGAAGAATGTACGAAGGGAACGAAACTGTGTCGAGCGGGGAAGAGCTGAGGGCGACGAGGGGGATGTGGTGTGGTGCTAGAGGTGTCATTATAGGCGTCGGATAACTGTGGTGAACCTGGAGTAGCTGAGCACTTGGAGGCAAAATGTTGAAGAGAGTTCGTGTGGTTGACTATTTTCGGGGGGTATCTGAAGTCACTTCTCTAACCCAAAGGCTATTGAGTAGTTGGGTGCCAACAGTCAATGCATTATTACCCAAATACGACTAGAATCTAGCGGTCGAAAATTGAACCTATTAGTGTGGTGGAAAATTGAAGTTGAGGGCATGTTAGGCTAGCTACGTTAGCTATATGTTTGAAGTCATAATCAAGCAATAATGACATACAAGTATCGTTCAAATTAAGTCACATTTGCGGCAATTAACAGTACTTTCCTGTGTTTTATGTAAATTCAAAGGTCTATACTTCGAAATAAAACATACTTTATGTGTAAAGCTGGATACTTCTGGGACTACCTTCGTAAAAGTGTGTGGCATATGATTCGAAAATCATCATATTTGCGATGTGTTGTTAACTGAAGCACTGATGAAAACACAAATCAATGGGCTGAAGAGTCCCGCGATTTTTCAATAAGTGGCGCCATAGGAAAATAAACATGATTCATTTCGAGAACCTTATCTGTCACTATGTACGAAATTTAGTAACATTTCGTCCATTTGTTTACTAACTACAGTCGTTTGGATATGTATATTTTCACCGGTTTAAAAAAAAAAATTGAAAAACAGAAATTCGCATTTTGATCAAACATTCTTTTTTGAAAACATCTGCTCTTTCGAGAACAAGAGTTTATCGGTGGTTTAGTGAATTTAACGCTTATGTCAATGACCATTTCGTCGCAATTTCACGATTGCTCGGCCTAGTAGACGAATTCCGGCCCATGTGTTAGATCATCTCCATTCAAACGTTTCTGAATGATAATTACGAAATTTCAATGAAAAACATTTTTTTTTTACTTTCAAATTGACATTTAAAAAAATTGTATTCTGAGCCACGACCAGGTACCCGGGTACCCCATTTAAAAAGCATTGAGAATGATGAAGAATGATGCAAAATTGAATGTTAAATAGTTAATTAATAATTAATTATTGATAATTAACTATTTAAATAACTAATAATTAATGAAAAACAATAAAAATGCATTTAAATTAACAAACAAATTTATTCAGAAGGACTTCTGTGACATGCATTACATTCAACCAACGTAGTTGCGTGTTCGTCGCAAACCGGCATTTCACATTGCCGACACGCTTTTCTTGTTTCTCGCCGCTTTTTCAGAGCTTGCGATAAACAAATGTGACAACAACTAGTGACCTTTTTTCTTCCTGTACTATGCAGGGGCGGACATGCTGTCTGGGTCGTCGGCACGAGCGGCTGAACCTTGCCGATGATGGACTCGATTGCAAGTTTTGTTGAGTAATGCCTCATGATTTGAACATTTTCCGAGCGTTCATGAATACTTGGCAGGGCAAGTTGTTCGCTTAATTGGAGCAAAAACATACGACGGGCGTTCGTCTTTTTCGGCAGCATGGAGTTGTTCTCTTTATAAATGACGAACGCCGCGAGTGCGTACATCGAGGACATTGAAGAACATTGCCAAGGGCCACCTATTCGTCCGTCGGTGTGTCGTGTATCTGCCGGCCATTTGGTCCATTGTATCAACACCAGCTTTGTACCGATTATAGTGCAAAATAATCTCGGGTTTTTTCTGTGCGTGGTCAGCGACTGCCATGTTCGAGTGCATCGTCGAAAGCAGTATAACTGCTTTATTTTTCTTCGGCACATACGAAAAAATCGTCGTTTTGCCGTGAAAGCCGAACAGTGTGGATAATTCTGCACGATCCTTTGATGCAGCTATCTCCTTTGGAATATAGGGTTTGTTTTTTCGTAAGGTTCCTACGACAGACAAGTCCTACGACAATAAAAGCTTCGCGAGCGGTAACGTCGTGAAAAAATTGTCCATACAAATATTTCTTCCACTCCCTTTGTACGGTGCTGCTAATTTTTTGACAACATTTTCACCTTGATTTTTTTCTCTAACATTGCCACTTTTCCCGGTGTAAATAATGCCTTTCAGAGGATATGCATTTTCAGCATCACAAATCCACCACACTTTGATACCATACTTGGCTGGTTTTGATGGAATATACTGCGTAAATTTGGTTCGCCCACGGTACGGATACAGCTGCTAGTCGATGGTAAGTTCTGTGCCGGGCCGGTGCAGAGCGGAAAAATTTGCATTCAACATCGCCCAGATCTCAATAATTGGAGCTGCTTTGTCCTCTCTGGACCGTTCCTCTCGTGTCCGCGCATCATCAAATCTGATAAAACGTAAGATATTCCAAAAACGATTGATACTCATTGTGGCCCTGTATAAAGGGAATGATGACGTTTTCCACATCTCTGTAGTATGGTCTTTGTTTCCATTATTGACCCCTGCTGCAATTAGAATTGCAAAAAACGAATACATCTCTTGACGATTAACATTTTTCCACGTTCTCGACGGTCGATTTGAATTGTTTGCATTCCACTCTCGGATAACTAGATCTGCCTTCCGATTAGTGTAACGAGTAATCAAATCCACTATTTCGTGAGTCAGAATCCTTTTGAATGTTTCAGCCGCTGAGAGTGTTTCGGTCGAGCGATGGGGACCAGCTCTTTGTCTCACAATATTGTGACGGAGAGTTTGAGTTCTGTTAGGAGGTGTTTTTTGCCACACAGTTTTATCTTTCGCGACAAACGTACGTCCAGTTGAATCTAGAAAAAAGAATAAAAATAATAAGGACGCGTTGTGCATGAAAAATTAATAAATAAAACGAAAAGAATTATTTTTACCTGCATTGAAACTGCGTCGACATCTCCGTTCGTATCATTGTCATCTTCGCTTTCAGAATCGTCAATGGCTGCTTCAGTTGTATCATATTCGTCCACGCAATATTCTTCGTTATCAGATACCTCGTTCTCATTTCGCTCGTCAGGAATCCAATCATCGTCATCACTATCAGAAAGGTTTATGCTCTCGTCGTCAGATTCACCACACACGCTTTTCAAGTAGGCATCTCGTTGTGCATTACATAATCTAAAAACAAAAATACAACAACAAAATTATTTAATATTATTAAATACATTAACAATATTAATTTTAATATTATTACCTGTTGAATTGAGCACGTGTCAACAAAGTCGTCATTTTGAAGATGCTCAGATGCACAAAGGACGCTGACTGAACCACGCTTTCTCTAATGCCGGATTCGAATGGTTTCACCATAAACTCGCAAGTTATAAATAGAAAGTTGACCGTACAAGTTATTCGTCAACCGAATACTCGAGATCCCTCTAGCAGGTATAACAGAATTTGTTACACACCTGCCGATCCTGACCTTGCTCCGCGCCGATTTCAATAGGCCTTTTGTAGCTGCAGATAGTCAAAATTCTTTATATTTATAAAAAATAATTATATAAAATACATAAAATATTCACAATATATTTGTTTCTGATAAACAAATTAAAATCTATTGCAAAATATTTGTTTTAACATTGTTAATGTTAATATATGTACCCGGGTACCCGGTCATTGACTACTGTCGGTAAAGTTGGTCATTGACATAAGGGTTAAAACCGTAGTCCTTTGAAAGGCCAAAAGAGGTTACCGAATTCGAAAATCATAAAGCAAGTGCATCGAATCGTTTTGAATGATCGTAAAGTAGGGTTGTGCGTAGATGAGAAAGCTATCGCGCGACGGGTGCCGCGTTTGCTGTCCGTCGACTAAAAATGGCAGCGCATTCATTCAACGGCCGGTTTGGCATTGTAGCAGTGTAATCGTGCGAACTTTTCTTCGGCGTTTTGTGAAGATGGATGAAATGTGGGTGCATTACCATACGCCTGAGTTCAATAGACTGTCTGCAGAGTGGCTGGAAAGGGGGGGGGGGGGGGGGGGGGGGGGGTAATAATATATCTTTTTTCTACGCGTTTAATACAACAATTGAAAGCCAAGTAAAGGTATCCTCGAGCAAAATTCTTCCGACTCGGTGCCGCACTTGTCTGCCAAATATGCTCGCAACCCCAAAAATTATTATTTGTGAATATTATATTTTCAATTTTCAACCCACATACACTCTTATAGGTTGCCCGTTCAACCACACTGTGATTCTTGATTCAGGGTGCGTTGCCTTGAAATGGAATACGATTCCAATTTAACTTGAATGCTGTTGTAACCACTAAAAGAGGTGCGGTCCTCCCTCGTTAAAAGAGAACCGTGAAAGGCCCCATAAAATCATAGCTTTCCATTGTTGATCCACCTCGTGCACACGACTGCATCGTCGTATATCCTTCGCCATAGTTTGTATCACGAGCTATGAAAAGGATTTTCATTAACATTTTAATCCGCCACCATCCGTGGTCCTTTAATGTCGTGGCGTCAGCTCAGAATGGGGTGTAATGAAATGGACAGAGAATAAACGAGTGGTGGTGAAAGGCACATGCGGGCTATTGGCAATTCTTGCAGATACGATGGGGTGGTAAATGAATTAATCGCAAAGTCAATTCTTCCAAAAATACTACGTGTGCGTTTGAATGCCGCGCAATATTTGGGTTGTCTAAAAATGTGGGGAGCAATGTCAAACTTTTTAAAACTCCTCAAAGAATGCTTTAAAAATGGCGATTATACTACATATTACAAGGTGCATAAAGGGCACAGCACCAAAATATGGAGAAGTAGTGCACTTTTCCCGAATATATCTTTTCTCGAGTATGTCCTTTAGCGAGTATTAAAATTTACGTTTTGTTCTAACTAGAGAGATCATTTTTAAACACAATGGCTTATTTGACTTCAAGGCTCATTAATTGCCTTAAATCACCAATACTAGGAAACTTTCTTCCTTCCCTGGCGACTTCACGGTTCTCAAACACATTACCCAAACAGAACCCCAATCAGTATGTAATTCCATCAACGGAAAACACCGCCGCCCATAAGAAAGAATATTCACACATTTTTCAAAACGTTAACAAAGTTCTGTCATCAGAAGACACTGGCCGTCTGTTTGCTGTGGTACAATTGTGTGGAAAACAGTTCAAAATCACATCTGGTGATATAATACTCGTGGAAGGGTACTGGCCACCCACAATAGGAGATAGGATTCGCCTAGAAAAGATTCTGGTGGTCGGCGGTAATGATTTTACAATATTCGGCAGACCTATATTGGAAAAAGGAATAGCCGATGTGGAGGCAACAATCATTGAAAAAACGTTGACACACACGAAAACACACTTCAAGAAGAAGAGGAGGAAGCAGTACATGAGGATCAACTTTCACCGCTCTCCAAACACAATGATTCGAATAAATTCAGTTGAAGTTTCTGGAAATGTTGGAGAATCGAAGGCAGAGCCGAATTCTTTACGATTATTTTAAACTAAAGCATTGTATTTGGAAAATGTAGGTGCGACATTTGTCTGGAATATGAAAACAAGAGTTCCACAGCAAAAAAGGACCACAATAAATGTGTGTCCAACAAGCGTGGAACACACCCTTCCACACACAGAAAGTTCTTAATTTGGTGTGGGAATAATGGCGGCAGGAACACGATGATGTCTCCTGACGTTGGATGATGTTGCAATATGTGTCCAACAAGCGTGGAACACCTTTCACACACCGCAAGCTGGTAATTTGGCGTGGACTGCCGCCAGGAACAATGCACAGCGCTTGATAAGTCACGATGTAATTGCCTGACTCTAAACAATATCTAACTGAAAGTTGTTAAATAGAAAATTATTACCTCTATTCGTTGAGTGGTAATCCTAAAAATCCTCCTCCAGGAATGTAAACAATGTTGATATTAACTTTTCTATTCGAAACACTTCGTTTTATTTTAAATGATTATTATGATTTTGCAGGATTTATAATAGTTGCGATCTGTGTCGCCAAGCAGTTAACCAAAGAATGTAAACAAAAAAATACAAAAATGGTTGTCAAGTGACAGACTTAATAAATGTCAGCTGAGTGCTGACATTGATTCGGTAATGCCACATATCGGATTCAATTTAGGTGGTGCCACATCTAGATATTGCGAATCCGCAACATCCTTTTACTGTAAAGAAATTTTATAAAATTGTGTAAACCACATTGTTTGTAAAGTCATAAAGATTGCATTTACTTAATATATCTCCTACTTGCTTGACCGACTGCTTCCACTCTCAGCTTGTGCTTTAATGTGTCACAACCCATATTGGAGGAATACCGCTTCAATATTAGCTCTTAATGATGCCACGTTTAAATGCCGCAACTTATTTGTGACTCTTTCATCTGCCCTCCATACATACAAATCCAAAAGATTAAAATCTACACAAATGCAATGGCTATTAAATAACGAGAATTTTTGCTTTACCCAGATAACTTTGACAAGCTCCTGTTCTACTTTATTTAAGTAAAATGTGTAATGAAGATCTTCCTCGAAGATTAATTTTTCTACTTCACAACACCAACCGACCACAAATTTTCGACTGGCTGCTTCAAATATCACGGAAGTTAAACGATGTTTTTTCGGCTTCGTCTTTCGGTTTCCTTTGCCAAAGAAATCTCACTCTATCATGATTGGTCTCAGGCATTTAGACTCACAAAAAACATCTCTTTGATATCGGCGGTGATGGCGAATGGTTTTTGTTTGAATCGAAGCAATACCCGGAAGAGTGATCGGAGAAAATCTGGCCCCGATAACAGGTCGTCATTAAGGTTTTTCCAATTGGACTTTGCAGCTGAGTCCAATCCTATTCGAGGCTACCTTTTAACTGCATTTATTATGGCGAAGTGGGTAAGATGTACGGTTTTTCCAGCGGTTGTTTCTGCAGGTGTCTTCTCTGCATATCTGTTGTATAGTAAAATATTCATTCATTTGTTCTTCGTAAATTTTCTTCTAGTTCTTGTCTTTGTATCGTTTCTTCCCAATATTAATTAGGCATTGCTAGGCTTATGTGTAGTTGCCGAGTAATATGTCGTCTTTACTTTTAGATAGTAGTCCTGATTCGAATTTTCCACTTGGCTCTTGTGGTGTCCTCCAATACGTTCAATGCCCTTCTCTCGACATCATTTTGTCGGTCGCTACGGCTGCACTCCAACGGCTTTTAGTTCGAAATGACGTCAAACGAGCGCTTCTGTTTCGTCTTTTTTCGATCTACAGCAGTTGATGAACTTCAACAGCGCACATTCGACGGTATTGTATCTGTGGCGGTTCCGCCAAACCCCACTGTCTACTTACCCGAAGAACCCCCATAACTACAACCCAACCTTCATAGTTTTCTGCTAATGCAATCGCATTAGTACCTGCAAATGCTTCACGCAACAAATTTATCAAATGTATTTAGCTAAAAGCTCCTGGAAGAGAATTCTTACCTTCATTCATTTATTCGAATCCAAAATTCCCTATAAGAATTCTGTTCCAAACATTATAAATCCCAATCACCAGCATACCTGAAACATTTCCCTTCTCATGGGCATCCATGCGTGCATTAATGCATCTCTGCATTGGCGAGCTAGAACCGAATTCTTGTTTAGTGTAAATACTCACACTAGAATACGACCGTTGAGTGGACTTAGATGCTATATACAATTGGCATAGATGTTATACGAACCGTCTTTGTGTAACCATCTAATTTGCTTCGCAATGACTTGCAGCTCCAAGCACCTTACCCCGAAATGCTCCTTTGTTTGAATCTCCAAACAACTATCAACTCCGCGCATAGCCGCCGGATTGAATTCAATAGTATCAACAAATGCAAATAAAGATTCCGTTCCCTTACAACGACCAAAGATACGATATACAAACTGTATGATGTATCCCAAATGCATTTCACACCTAATGTGTTGCAGCTTATTTATTTCGCCGACCCTCATTACAGGCTGATGCCTTAGGTCGCTTCCCCCTTTGTTCTTTTTCCCTCATTACAGGTTTCGTTTATCCTTTGCTTAAATGCATCGATAAACACGGTGATCTGTACGATCACCCATACATGCATACACCACTATCTTCATTACGAGAACTGGTTTTCCATTCCACAAAGAAAGACTTTACGTTTATCTTGTGGTAGGTAAACATATCCTTAGCCGAGAGGATATTCACCACCACCGAATCGAGGGTGAACCAAGAGCCAGATTCCAACCCTCGATTGAGTCCTTTTTCATCCACCGACCGAGTCGGTCGTGCCACTCCCGCTCTCCGATGCGCACGCCGACGTCATTATTCCACGTCGGGTCGAGTAAGCGCGAATTTAATTTAAAAAGTAATTTTTCTTGTGCCTCATCATAATATGTTTGTACATCAGTTCATCACCAGTGTAATTAGCATCCGTGTCCTGTAATCTAATTAAATGCGTTAATATTTATTGTGAATAAAAAGAACCTTTTGTAGTCAACCATTAAACAGTGTGATTCCTTTGACTTGATCCGTGTGTTGCGAAGTTTTCTTTTGGTGCTCGGCGGAACAGTCTCTTAGTGACGATGGGGATGGAAGGGAATCAGCGCCGTACGCCGGCGCGCAATACCTCCTCCCCACATATCCATGCAACAACCAACCTAAATTGGGTTGATTATTTTTTAATCTTCTTGTTACTAAAAGCCCACAGATGTCTGCAGGGTCCTATTAATATTTTTGGCTCCGTCTGCAGGTGTCTGCATCTTATGATGGTCTGCTTTTTTACTTCCTGCTTGGAAGGCTTCATGTTGTCGATCGTTCTAACTTAAAAGCAATTTTTGTCCTTCCTGTGGGCCGGTTTGACCTTCATTTGGGCCCTCTACGAGTCGCCTTATCTGATGCCTTGTCCCCCAAATGGAACTAGGATGAGCACTTCTGGTCTGTCTATCATTTTTCGGGCGATTGATTAATCTACCAGTGAGATGGTTGACTCTTCGTTAAGGAGATACTTTCGGTTCGTAAAAGTCGACTGGAATGTTTTTTAAATACACCTTCTTGCTGCTGATGACAGGCATCAAGGTATCAACTTCTTCTCTTGGCGCCCGTAGTTTGTCATCACGTACGGTGTTCAACCCAAATTTGCAGCCTCTGTGCCCTCGCGAATGGAACTTCATCGGAATGGAGTACGGTGAGATGACTTCTTGCTATTGCTGTAAAATTGACAAGCTGTGACTGTAGTATTTTCCAGGAATTGATATAATGTGGTTTACCGCGTCTTCCAGCAATTAGTGTGCAGCGAATTAACTTGTGACGTCGTCCGGAGACAAATACTGTATCGCTAATAAGTAGAAACATAAACCAAATAAAGCAGCCAACTCCGAAAATGAGAGATGGAATATAAGAAGACAACGCCAATGGCGTATTCCTCTTCCAAGAATAACATTATACCCGTTTGTGACACCATTCTACTTGTTATGCGAACCCTTATTCCACGCAGGGTAAGGCGTATCAAACCCAAGAGAAATATGTGGTTCGATTGCGGGTGCATACAAGTCATTAAGTGTTTGGAGTTGTGATTCTGGTTGTATAAATCGAACAATACTGAGGAGAACCGGAAAAGATTCAAGAGAGCTACAAATAACTGCAATGCGCATATTCAACGCCCCAAGACACGATTTTGTTTGGCATGCGAACCTTTATTCCACACAGAGTAAAAAGTATCAAACCCAAGAGAAATATATGGTTCGATTCCGGGTGCAGAGAAGCCATTAAGGGTAAATAATTGAGCTTCCGGTTGTATAAATCTAATAATACTGGGGAAAACTGGGAAAGATTTAAGAGTGCTAGTAATTACTGCAATGCGTATATTCAACGCGCAAAGTTCTTGCATGACCAGATAGTGAGACAAAAAATACTACACTCTTCCACAGGCAGTAGAAACTTCTGGGCATTCATGAAAAACATACAAAACTCGGTCTCCTCAACCATTCCTTTGCTTATAGGCGATGACAGTCACCAAGCTAATAGAGAAAGCGAATGTACTTGCTGCACATTTTGCAGTGAACTCAACATTATTTGATACTACAGCGGTTCCACCTCAACTTGAGCAAAAGCAGCACACCATGAGCCACATTCACTCCCGAACGCGTACTGTTGCCCACGCAGTCATGGAGCTAAACCCAAACAAATGCTCTGGTCCGGATGACGGAGAGTTTTCCATTTGTCTTATTCTACTGGCCGTTTCCCAAATAGATGGATGTCAGCGAACATTCAGCCAATTCCCAAAAAGGTCGAAAAATAGGCGCATAGCACTAACTTCTATTCCTGTGAAGGTAAAGGAATCACTCATTAACCGTAAACTTTCGAAATATCTGGAATCAAATGACCGCTAATATGACATTCGTAGCAACAGGTCCACAGGAGATTTGATGACGTAGCTTACCGAGAAGTGGAATTGTAGGATAAATCTTAATCTTGTGCCGGTACGGGCGCAGGTTCACTAAGATTTCCTAACAAGTTCACTGTCTGTTATTGTTCACGTCTAACCAAATCGCCAAGTTCACTAAATTGGATGAGTACACCTGCCACAAATTTATCCAAGCTCTGTGTTCATCAGGTTGCGTGTTCTTTAGTTACTTGATTGATGTTCGCCTCCCTGAATACCAAATCAGATTTGCTGCGTGGGAGTTGCACTTTGTTACTCACTTGTCACGATTTGAAGTACTCCCACTTATCAACACACTAAGTAATCTTTACAGATGCCCTCGGTCGCCCTACTGCTTAATGCAACTATTCATCATCATCATCATCATCGGCACTACAACCGGGAACCGGTCTTGGCCTTATTTAGCAAATCATGAGGCTTGTTAAATTTTCCATAATGATTTATTTTGTCTGGGCAAGGTCATTAGTCTTGCGCCAGGGGCTCCCCGACGGGGAATCGAACCCCGGTCTCCCGGGTGACAGGCGGGTATACTACCCACTATACTATCGAGGAGCCCAATGCAACTATTCACTAAGAGGAAAAATAAAACACTCGGATGTGGCTGGTGATACTGTTTTTTATTTTAACTTTGGTATATTTACGACACTGTTTACTGGTTTATTAATGGGTTCTATTTGGTGCGCGTTAAACACAGAATTTATGTGGAATTAACAAGTAAGGAGAACCCACGCAACGATTTAATTTGAATCGGGGTATGTGCACTCCCGTGCGCACGCTACAGGGGATGGAAGAACAACTCGACCTGCTCGTTTCGTGGTTGTATTTCGATTCAGCGATGTGCACTCGCTGGTGGTTGAAATTCGACTCTTTGAGGTACTCAGAGATTAACTTCGAGAGACTCTGGTGAGTCCTCTCTCAACTAAGGTGGAGTTTTCTTTACCTTGAGAGAAACGTTAAGTTTCTTTCTGTGGTGGTGTCGTGGAGAGTTGGAGAGGATCTCTCCGGGTCGATCTTAGCTAGTATGCTATTGATCCGTTGTTTACTCATGCACGGTGGTCATGGGAAACGAAACTGAAACAGGAGGATAGAACAAAGGACATCGTAGTGGTCATGGATGCAGCTCTACCAATAGTCTGCGTCGCAATTAGGAAACTGATGCTAAGAGCAATTTAGGTACACAATGGTAATTGTGTACTGCATCTTGCTGTGCGGAAAGGTTCAACTTTTTTGTATGCATGTTTATATGCTGAAGAATTCGATTCATGGCGGCTAGACGCTAGAAGCGTAGATTGCTTTTGTTGATTGGACAAAAGGCTGCCGCGTCCCTGGATAAGCCAGGTAAATGTGCTGGCCTACATGGGCGCCGATAAGTTTGCCGCTTTAATGATGCATGTAAGTTGTAAAGAATTCTCTCAGAGAATTTTGAAGATGCTTGAAAGCATGAATGATGAGAATTCTTTACAGGAAATTTTAGGTAATGCATTAGCTGCATTAAATGTCCTTGATAAAGAAAATGTTTGCAGATTTGCAAAGGGAGTTGGGGTTTGAATTGTGGGTGGTTCTTTGCGTACGGTTAGAGAACCCCCACAGAGTCATTTCATCCATTACTTTGGCGACATTTCAAATGTCTTTGATAGCGCTTGGCATCCAGGCCTTTTGTCAGAATTTCATTCCTATGGAGTGGACAATTCCCGTTGGATGAGCGACTATCTTTCTGGCCGTTCAACCCAAGTAGTTCTTGATGGTGCCAATGCTACCCAACGAATTGGTATATTGATGTTCTTAAATAGTATGTATGAAAATCTTTTTCGTTCCTTTTTAAAAAAATCATATGTTAAACTACATTCACACGTGCCCTATCAGAATGTGTAAAGTGTTACGAAAAGAAAGCTGAAATATATTTGATTACGCTTCAAAATGATTCTTCCCTCGTTGTTTTTGGTTCACTAAATTTTCGACAGATACAGCAACAACTACCAACGCTCCTTAAATGAGGTTTGCAATGCCTTACAATCCCGCTGAGTTCTGTATTTTAGTTTTTATTTGTTTTTTCCATTACGACTTCCAACTGAGTATGTAGTTCATGAATTTCCAGTAGTCCTTCACGTCGCAATCACATCCCGCTTTTCCTACATCAACAATGCACTTGAATTCCACACTTGCTCTCGACCTCGTGACAGCTATTCCTTCTATCTTTTCATATGTATACTACACTCCGTCACCTATTGAATCAGTATTGACTTTACTAAAATTGGTTTCTACAGACGCGCAGCCTTCGTCATCCGCCATCGCCAATATGTTAAGTAATCCCCTTTCAATACCATCGGGCTTATCGCATCGGAACGACAACAGCAGTAACGTTGGTCCACCTGCACGTTACCAATCGACTCATTATCGACACCAAGGCCGCTATCAGCGTTCAATTCAGGATGATGATGATAGACGATATAAACAAGGTGCACCGGGAATAAGGGATTCGAATAATGCACCTCACAACGATGTTCGGCAACGTAGCCCTCTAAA
This sequence comes from Microdon myrmicae, assembly GCA_963931805.1. NCBI lineage: Eukaryota > Metazoa > Arthropoda > Insecta > Diptera > Syrphidae > Microdon > Microdon myrmicae. The sequence goes on from OZ007497.1 coordinate 223,229,127, forward strand.
GCGGTACAAGCTCCCGAACCGAACACAGCGACATGAAATGCTGCGTTTGTCAAAACCGGTTGACGGTGGTCGTTATGCAAATCCGGTGGGTGGTGCCACAAAAATGTTGATGACTATAAAACCAGGACTCTTCGACGCTTGTACGGGAAATTATCAGACCAAGGCAAAAGCATTCATGATTGAGTTTCTGCAGGGGGCATCGTTGCATGGATTCATCTACATATCCAAAGTGGGACTTCATTACACCGAAAGGTAGGTAGAACTATTCAATTCGTCCTGCAATTGCCTTTGTGAATTGTCAACTGTCAAGATTTTCAAAATATTTGTCACTATGTACGTCGGTTACCAGGATTTCGAAAGCACTATCTGTTGTGGACAATCCTCCAGCTTAAGCCCGGTCAGGCAGGAGTCTATGCTAGTTATGGACTGCGTGTTGTGGTTCATCGCTGAAAAGAGCCTTAGAAGTCACAGCTAGCCGTAGGGAAAATTATGATATAAATTGACTATACAATCTCACTCGATGTCGTTATGGAAGATCATGAATAATCAGTCCTAGGATGGGACTTCGTAGTTGCCCGAAATCGAAGAATGTACAGTACATTCTTCTATTGACTGCCAATTAGAGAATTGAATTCTCTCATTGGGCAGTGTCGGACTGTTTTGGGAATTCTTGATGAATTGGACTTGTGTAACATTTAGTGATCATTTGGACCAAGTACGGCAGGGTCACCCAAAATAACTTCATGTTCGTTAGACTACCAGTGCAAATATTCGTTTTTAGTTACCGTGTAGGTAACTCCGATTCTGTACGGTCACCGGCTGCTGTGATTGCTCCGAGATACGTGGAGGATTCACTTACCTCAAAAGCATGTGCTTCTACCTTGATTATGGAACAACCGTTGGTTCTACTCACGGACGGGATCACTGTATACCTAGTTTTTCGTTTATTAATGTGAAATTACAGTGTCCGTGTTGCGTGGTTAATCCCTGTGAAAGCTTTTTGTGTATTCCTTGCTCTATTTCTGATGATGTTTGTGTCATATGCGTAAACTGGTCTTCGGGTAGACTTGTACTACATTGTATCAGTCGCTGTTAAATCTATATGTCGGGCCACTTTCTCCAACGCCAGGTCTTTTAGTTGAAGTTAATTAAAATATTCGAAGATTTAAACAGTATTCCGAGGAACGATTTTACCAATGTGACCAGGTCTAGGCTAACATAACTTTTTAAAATACTACTTTGGTTTGGGTAGCATAGGACACTTTAAAATACGAAGTTTCCCAAGGATGTTTTTCAAAGATTTTATGGCACATCTTCGGGATATTTCTAGAGCAAATCTCACGAATATCTGGACAAGATATTCCCGTCCTGCTGGAATTACGTGTTACAAGTAAAACTTATAAAATAATGCGAACTTGAACTGGAAAAGCTGTTTATCATTACCAGTTATTGCACTGAGAAGGCTTTTTGCGAACGGAAACTTTGGGAACCTCGTAACGGGCGGACACTCTCCACGTTTTTCTCGTGACTTGATGATCTGGGTCGCTTGCGGTTTGTAAATTGAGGAACAAGTTTTCTGAAACTTGTGGACCCATGCTTTGATAAGTTGAATATTCCATGCTTTTAAAATGTAAAAAAATTGATAGAGATTACAAAATATTCGCAGTGACAGCAGAATTATTATTTTTAGAAAACTCTCGCATACACCTCGCAGGTTGGGTTCCCATAAAATACCCCACTGCTATACAATTCTTAACGACGGAACTGGCTTTCGGCATATGCTCTGTATATCTGCAAGCGACTAAATTCGTACATGGACCAAAACATATTAAAAACGACTTTTTGAACAGTTTATATATACGAGTACGAGTAAAAAGATGATGTACAAAACTTTGAACTTTTTTTTTTTATTATTCTTTTCTCGGGAGAGGCGAACCTATTGCGCCGACACGGCGCCCCGAGATGCCACCAAATAACTATTGCTGTTCTTTTTGAACAGTTGCAGGTTGCAACTCTCCGGGAACACTTGCGTGGGAAGGGTGTTCCACAGCAACCCCGCTCTGGTACCGAACGAGTTCTGATACAGGGATGTTCGCGCCGTCGGAAGATAAACCGCAAACTAGTGCGATTCGTCGGATTGTCTTGTGGAGCGCATATAAGCCGAATTGCGTGGAACAATACCAAGAATCTCCGAAGAACAGTACCCGTGATAATGTCTGTAAAACAGACAGAGGTCGGCTACGCGCCTTCAATGTGATAGCGGCTGTAGTCTCGACGTCATAGCTGAGTCACCGATCAGGCGGATCGCTCGTCTCTGTATGATCTCCAGTAGGTCGAGAGTATGTTTAGGAGCAGAGCTCCAAACATGAGAGCAATATTCGAGCGCGGGTATACTTTGGGATTTATACAGGTGAAGAAGTTGGGCCGGAGTAAAATATTTCTTAGCTCTAAAAAGATAACTCAATTTTCCTGAGACTGACCTGGCGATGCTCGACACGTGTTTATGCCACGATACATTCCCACAAACTGTGAGTCCGAGCAATTTCAAGCTTTCCTCAGATTCGAGGGCCTGTCCATTCATCATCAGCTGTGGAACCGATTATCCACTTTTCTTTGTGAATGTTGTATATTATGTCTTCGCTGCATTGAAGTCGACGAATTGGTCCTTCCCCACTGCAGGACCCTATCTAGATCCTGATATAGAGAGTCAATCTGGCTACATCTCAACTGGTGCGACGTAGATGCACCAATCGGCCGAACACTCGAAAAGGAGGAAACAAGCGTACTATCATTCGCAAAACTGAACACTTTGTTATCCGCTGTCTCCAGCAAATCATTTACATGAAGCAAGAACAAGGTTGAAGCTAAAATTGAACCCTGGGATACCCCCGAATTAACAGGATACAAATCCGAACACTCACCGTCCACAGCAACACGGATCGATCGAGGAAGCTCTTCATCCAATCGCAAAGCTGCTGGGAAAGTCCATATGAACGAAATTTTCTCAGCATTGCCCCGTGCCAGACGCGGCCAAAAACCTTGGAGATATCCAATGCGATTGCCCGTGACTAACCATGCCGTTCAATCGCAGATGTCCATATATCGGTTATAAGTGTCAAAACGTCTCCCATGACCGCCTGCCACGGAATCCGTATTGACGATCATTCAGAAGTCCGTTGCACTCCAAATACTTAACTAACTCAGCACTGATGATATTTTCCATCACTTTAGATAACATCGACAGTAATGCTAACGGCTGGCAATTTGGTGGGAGACACTTTTTTCTCTTCTTTGTGATTGGCTGAACTCGAGCGATTTTCCAGCAGACAGGAAATGTCCTCTGTGCATAAGATAAGCGGAAGAGTCTGTCAAGAACCGGGGATAGTTCTGAAGCACAGTTTTAAGGACTATTGCTGGTATTCCGCTTCGGCACGGAGAGGCTTCCCTACCTGCTGGAAGGTGGTACGAGTTCAGCCAATCCCAAAGAAGGGGAAAAATCGTCGCCCACAAAATTACCGGCCGTTAGCATTACTGTCTATGTTATCTAAAATGATGGAAAAGGTCATAAATACCGAGTTAATTAAGTATTTGAAGTGCAACGGACTTCTGAATGATCGTCAATATGGATTCCGTGGCAGGCGGTCTGTGGCGGTTCCGCCAAACTCCGCTGTCTACTTACCCGAAGAACCCACGTAACTACAACCCAACCTTCATAGTTTTCCGCTAATGCAATCAACACCTGTAAATGCTTCACGCATCAAGTGTCTAATGTACTTATCTAAAAGCTCCTGGAAGAGAATTCTTACCTGCATGCATTAATTCGCATCCAAAATTCCCTACAAGAATTCTGTTCAAAGTTGTCGGATCATAAATGCAAGCCAATTCGGCACCTTCGGTTGTCAGACAAATCCCAATCTTATCATACGCATTTTCCCTAGACTAATTCCTGCAAACGAAACAACTTGGTTTACATATAATGTAACCATCAGAACAGGGATAATAAACATCGCGTCACCTATTCCCAGCTTCAACATGTGTACAATAAATCCCTTACATACACACTGGCTGGCGACTTTTTTCTCCCTACTATAAACAATCCAACGCAGCTGCACACGATTGGCGCAAACGACACTGAAACCAAAACCTATAGCATAGGCAAATGCAAACAGGAATTGTATACTTACCCTTGGCAACGATGCCATAAACACCAATTCCCTGTGAACATGTTAAAACCAATTAGCACCATGTCCACCAGCATTGCGGTCTATCAATACAGCTGCAAAGCACATCATAGACAATGATCTATATGATCCCTTTGTCCTACAATATTTCTGAATCTGCTCCTCATGACCTCGCGGCACGAGCAAACAGAAATCCATTATTAACCAATGAAATACGGCTTGTTTACTTAGCCGAACTCACATCTCATTGATGCACATTATTCCCTTTATTTGTTTTCAGATTCGTTCTCATGGCCTTGTCCCATGAAAGAACCAATGTTCACACATACATGTGTACCACTTCGATCTTCTGTATGAGATCTGGTTACCTATCCCCAAAGAGGACTTTACGTTTCTCTGGGGATAGAAAATGCATCCCTAAATTAAGAGAGCCAGTACCTCTGGCCGAATTTCCTTTGCCAGCGAATTGATATCGCTGAGTCGTTTTACATCACCCGGCCGAGCCGGTCGGTCCGCCTTCCGCTCCCCGGGGCGTCCGGGACGCGTACATCCTGGAGTCGGGATTAAATTAATTAAATACTACATGCCGTATTAAAAGTAATTTTTCTTGTGGCACCAGTGTAATGCCATTCAGTAAAGCAAATTAAATGTGATAAGACGTGTTGTGAATAAAGAACCTTATTTCTTCGATAAAAGTTTTAAATAAAAATAATCGAATTAACCAATAAAGTAAGCTTTCCATAAATGAACAGTACATCCGCGTTTCACGTTTCTCCTTTTCTTTGGTGGACGGTGTGTTGCTGACGTTCATGTTTGCGCGTTTCGTTCGGTGGTATGCGATAGAGCTTTGTTAGCAGCGAGTGGATTGGCGGTAGAACTCTCGCCGATGCAGGCGTCCCGACCTCCTACCCCACAGGTCCACGGGAGACCTTTTGACACTTATAACCGATATATGGACATCTGCGATTGAGCGGCATGGTGAGTCAATGGTGGTCGCATTGGATATCTCCATGGCTTTTGACCGCATCTGGCACATTGCGTTGCTGAGCTAACTTCGTTGATATGGACTTTTCCCACAGCTTTGCGACTAGAAGACGCGCTATCTCGAAGATCGATCGATCCGGGTTGTTATGGACGGCGAGTATTCGGATATATATCCTGTTATTTCCGGCGTGCCTCAAGGTTCTATTTTGGCTCCATTCTTGTTTTTGGCTTACATAAATGATTTGTTGGAGTCAACGGATAACAAAGTGTTAAGTTTTGCGGATGATGGTACGCTTGTTTCCTCTTTTTCGAGTGACCGGCCGATTACTGCATCAACGTCGCCTCAGCTGAGATGTAGCCAGATCGACTCTCTAAATCGGGGTCTGGATAAGGTCCTGCGTTGGGGAACGGCCAATCTCGTCGACTTCAATGCACCGAAAACACAATATACAGCATCCACAAAGAAAAGTGGATCATTGATTGCACAGGTGATGATGAATGGCCAAGCTCTGGAATCTGAGGAAAGCATGAAATTGCTTGATGTCACGCTTTGTGGGAATTTATCGTTGCATAAACACATCTCGAACATCGGCAGGTCCGCCTGTGGACAATTGAGTTATCATTTTAGAGCCAAGAAATATTTTACTCCGGCCCTACTTTTTTTCCTGTATAAATCACAAATTAGACCCGCACTCCAATATTGCTCTCATATTTGGAGTTCTGCTCCTAAACATACCCCCAACCTACTTGAGAACATACAGAGATGAGCGATCCGCCTGATTTCGGACACGGTGCTGACGTTGGGACTACAGTCGCTATCAGATCGAAGGAGCGTAAGTGACCTCTGTCTGTTTTACAGATATTACACGGGTACTGCTCTTCGGAGATCCATGGATCGCACCAATTTTTGGTTCATCTGCCGACGGCGCGAACATTTCAGCATCAGAACTCGTTCCGTTACAGAGTGGGGAAGTTGTGGAATTTCCTTCCCACGCGAGTGTTTCCGGAACATTACAACCTGTAACTGTTCAAGAAGAACTGTGGGGGTTCCGCCAAACCCCATGGGCCACTTACCTGAAAAACCCCCATAACTACATCCCAATCGGCATACGTTTTCGCTAATGCAATCGCATTAGCACCTTAAGTGCTTTACGCATCTAGGTTATCAAATTTATAATCTAAAAGTCCCTGTTAAAGAATTCCTACCTTTTCATGCATCTCTTCGCACACAAATTCCCTACAAGAATTCTTTCCATTATACAGATGCATAAAACCAAAACCTATTCGGTACCTTCGGTTGTCAGGCAAATCCCCCTAGAAGAATTCCTGACAACAAAGTGATTTGGTTTACATACAATGTAACCATCATAACAGGGACCATAAACATTGCGTCGCCTATTTCTCGTCCTCACCAAGTGTATCATAAATCACCATACAAACACATTGGCTGGCGACCTATATCCAAGGGACCAAAACAAATCTACGCATCTCGCGTCTCTTGCGACCAGTTAAATCCTACAGCATAAGCAAATGCAAATAGGTATGATATACTTACCCTTGGCAGCGACGCAATAAACACCAATTCCCTGTAAATAAGCTAGAATCAATTAGCACCATGTGCATGGGCATTGCGGCTATAGTTACAGCTGCAATGCATATCTTAGACAATGATCTACCCGATCTCTTTGGCTTTCCATATTTCTGGATCTGTTTCTCATGACTAGCGGCATTGAACAAACAGAAACCCCATTTAGCACCCAATGAGATTCGGCTTGTTTACTTAGCCGAACTCACATCTCATTGATGCACATCAATCCTTTTCTGGTTTTCAGATTCGTTCCCATGGCCTTGTGTATTAAAAAACCAATGTGATCTTCACTCACACATACACATACATTACTAAGACCTTCTTCCTTGTTTTCACTACGAGAGAAGGACTTTCTCTCTGGGGAAAACGCACCCCATGAGCGAGTCGGCTCTGCACGAGCCGTTTATCTCTGAGTATTATTACATCCGCCGATCATGTTGGTCGCGCGATCTCCTGCTCCCCGGTCCAAACGGGGACGCGAAAATGTACACCGGTCGAGTCGAGTGAGCGCGCGATTAATACCAAGGTAATTTTTTCTTGTGCCTGAAGAATAATCACCACCAGTAGTGTACACCGTCTTATATTTTTACGCATCCATGTCATCGTCGGTGAAAGTGGAATCTGTTTCCCATAAGCTAATAAAATACCGTAAGATCAGTTTTAAATAAAAAGAACCTCAGTAAACTATAATTTCAATAAAAAATCATTCGAACGTTAAACCAGTGTGTTTAATTTCTGTGCTGTGGTATCCTGGTTGGTTCTATCTCTCCGTTTGGGTATTATGCGAACTATCATCGGCGGACCTTGTAGCAGTTGTGGAATTGTGTCAGCGGAACTTTGATTTAGCGGGAGTGGGTTGGTAGTAGAACTCTCGCCCATGCTGGCGTCGCGACTATCTTCCCCACAGAACTGCATCGGTTTTTTGTTGGCATCTCGGGGCGACGTGCCGTGCTATAGGCTCGCCTCACCGAGTGAAGTATAATAAAACAAAAAAGTGAACAGTATTTTGACTCATTTTCTGGTCGTTGAATATATGCATTCCACTGGCCTAGATATTTGAAAATCTTTTTTGAATTTGGTTTTTATTTATATTGTTCGATTCATACAACCGAAAACTTAACTCCTAAATTAAAAAACGAAGGCCTTCATTATAACCTATTGAGTAGTTGTAACGTGATCATTTTTTTAATATGTTGATGGGAAAATTTTGATATTTTATATGTGCGTGATTTTTAATCACTGTTCGGTTTAGAGACAAAATAACGTCGAAGCTTGAATTGGATTATATCATCATTAGACCATGAGAAAGACAACAACAACGAGAATTAATTGAAGCGATCGAAATATTTCTCAAAACGAAGATTAGCTAAATATGTTCAAAATATAATGTAATTCGGTTATTCATGGAGTAAAGGTGATCAATTACACAGATGTCTTTAGTATCATTGCCCTAGTAGAGATAAAAACTCCGGACAGTTGATTTTCCGTGATCTGTTACAGCTTTATAAATACTTATTGCAAGTAAACCGTTACAATATCTGCGATATGGTATGTTACTATAGTTTTACCCTCGTATGAGTGTTACAACCTACTTATATTTACGTCAATGCTAGTAAAAATACTAACCAAACTGTAATACGTTAATATGCAAAATCAACTGTAACCCTCACATCCAGTACGATCGATCCTTTCCCCTCTCTTGAACTACTAATAAGTAACATTTTCTTTGAGAGTTTCTCTTATCGAAAGGACCAAAGCCCCACCTACTTCTTTGGATCTCCATATCGTACACACCCGTTGCAGCTTTAACCCAGATTCATATCCTGCTATCCTAGGTATAGAAAACCCAATCATTACTCTAGACATCCATTAATTGGTGAGCTCATGATTCTTTCCAAATTGCTTAAAGGCACTGTCATCACATAACGTTAACTAACTCAAGTCTAAAGATATAAGTCCTGTGAACCGTAATAATTTTGCCAGAAGCCATGTCTTACTACCGACGACAAACAATGGTATATATCCTGAGGCCACGACTGTCAAAAAAGAAAAGAAGCGAAGGCTATGGGCAGAACCAACCACGCCTTTATTTCGAATGGGTGTTTTGGAACCCCAACTAAGAAGCAACCAACTTAAAGTGTCAAAATATTGCAAGGAATCCTTCAAAGCCGAATGATTGTCGAATCGCTTGGAGGTTTGCTACTGCTGGATAGACACTATGTAGGTTTTGTTTTTTGTGTGGACTTTTTTAAGACAACAAGAAAGCTCATAAAAGGAGGTGGGGATTTCCTGTTATGCTAGTAAATTCGAGGCACTCTGTCTAAGGACAAAAGTTTATTCATTTCGTTTGGTCCTTACGAGTGGCTTGGAGTCCATTCATCTGGCTGGCGATATACACATAAATTCATCTCAACCCGGTTTCATGCCAGCGGCTCAGATTTTGGAACATTTCCCTACTGGTATGCGGACTCATATACGTCCCATTCCGTTTCGTTGTCGTATGATGTGCGATGCTAAAGCGTTCTTTAATTTTTTTTCTCCGTTAGAAAATGCAAATTTGTTCAGTTCTTTGGAGTCCTTTCTCATTTTCCTGTCTTTGTTTTTTTTTTTTTTTCTTTTTGAAATAATTGCACATAGGATAATATTCAAGTATAACCCCACTTCCCATGTCCACAAAGATAATCTGAACGTTTTTAAAATTGCTTTTGATTTGCGTATACGGTCTGGAGCAATGCCCTTCCATAGAGCAAAGTGAAATTGTTTTTTTGCTTTGGTTGGTGTTTGTGGTTCGTTGTTCTAAGGCAATCCTGAGGGATAGCTGGAGTTTGTAGTACGAAAAACTATGATAATTACAGCAACTATGGAATGTGGTGTATTCTACTAATTGGATGCAATCTTTGACATGGGATCCTACGAAGGATTCTACATTGCGATGTTAGAAAGACGAAAAATGCAATTTACAAGTCAGGGAATAGATAATAACCGAACAGATTATTATTAGTACGAAGTGGAGTTCGAATCTATAGAGAGTGTGGGCATAACTTTCAAAAGTAATTAACTCAATAGTGTTGACGTGTGCGTTTAGAAAAAAATAAATATCAGTATGTAACAATGGGTCTTGAGTGTCTGGAGTTTATCATCATCATCATCGGCACTACAACCGGGATCTGGTCTTGGCCTTATTTAACAAATCTCTCCATCGGTCCCCATTGCGAGCCGATGTTATCCAGTTTGGTACTCCCATGCTCTGGGCGTCCTGGTCTAAGCCATCCCCCCATCGCAGACATGTTATGCCGCGCTGTGTCCATCCATACATCCTGCCACAAAGGACTTTCCGGGCAGTTTCCTCTTCACTTATTCGAGCTAGGTTATCTTTAAATTGAAATTGTTATTTGTTATATTTTTATTATTATTACTTACCCCTGATATTGACTTGGTGGGGGTGGGTGTCGTGCGAAGTGGCTGTGAATTAGGACACACTCGACTTCGGGTATAAACGCATCCTCGGCGCGCGACGAGGAGTGGAGGCCGAATCGACCGGCGCGATCGACAGATGGGATTAGACTCTGCGATAAACGGCTCGTGCAGAGCCGACTCGCTAATGGGGTGAGTTTGTGGTGTGATGGTAGATATCCTATCCACTAAGGATATGTTTTTACTTACCACCAGAGAAACGTAAAGTCTCTCTTGGTAGAATTGAAAACCAGATCTCGTAATGAAGCTCATGGTGGTATGTGCGTGATCTTTTAGATCTGTGTTGTTTACTCATGCGCGGAGGCAATGGCAAAACAAACCAGGCAGGCGGCAAGGAGAAAGGGATCGAGAAGATCGTTGTCTATGAAGTACGTCGCGTCTTAATAAATAGACGACGATGCATCGAAGAAATGTGGTAAAAGAAAAGATGAGACGGGGGCATGATAAAAGTCTTAGATGAGTGATACCCTTGTGTACATATACGAATAGACATTGGGAAAGGTGCTAATGGTTGCGATACTTTATACAATGAAAATTGTATATCGTATCTTGGGTCGGTGGCCGAACGAATTTGCTTGCATTTGTATATGCTGGATAATTCGTCTGGTGGCTAAGCACGAAGTTGTGGTTGTTTGTTCGTTGGAAAACAAGTCATGGGTGAATTTATTGCAGCTGGATAAAAAGCCGTGATGCTATTATGCTGGTGATACTAAAGCAATTTAGGTATACGATGGGTGGTCGTGTACCGTATCTTGCTGAACAAAATGGGATCGAATTTTTATGCATGTTTACATGCGAAGGTATTCGGTTTATGACACTAGACGCTAGTGTTTGCTTTTGTCCCTTTGTCATGTAATTAACCTCGATTAATGATCACCCCCCCCCCCGCAGCCATAGCCTCCCTAATAGCCATAGTCTCCCTAATAGTCTCCCGAAAAGTCTTCCTAATTTCGTTTCCTCAAAATAACAATCGTGGAAGCGGAACAAAAAAGGATATTAAATGGAACGACACGAGATTTCCAACTTGTTCATTAAGCATTGTACGCGTGCGGTTGTGTTCTCCGTGAGTTTAAAAGCGAAGAAAAATTCAAGTTGAAGTTGTAAAATTGTAAAAACTATAGAATTAAAAGAAAAATAAAAATAATAATAAAAAAATAAAATAAGAGTGACGAGTTCTTTTATGTTCTTATTCGTGGCCTGTTTGTGCTGCAGTTTCCGAGTTCTTTTGTGTCCTTATTCGTGGCCAAAATAAAATAAGAGTGACGAGTTCTTTTGTGTTGATAATAAATAGATTCTATTCCTGTACGCAGCTGGACAAACAGCGCAGAAAAAGTGATTAAGTTAAATGGATAATAAATAGCGTACAGAAACGCGGACATCTACTTTTCCTTCAAGGAAAAACCAGAACGTACACACGGCCCAATCAGCACCTAGGACATCGTAAAAAATTAAAAAAGGGGGTAAGTTTTGTGCAAAAATACAACCTTTTAATTAATTGTTAAATCATCTTTAACACCTTGGACAAAAGGCTGCCGAGGCCGTGGAATTGCCAGGTACATGCGGTGTACACGTGGACAGCGGAATTGCTTGGCATACCAGAGTGCCGGATGGTTTATTGATTCATGATTAGTTAGTAAAGAATTCTTATAGGAAATTTGTATGCGAAGAGATGCATGAAAGGTAAGGATTCTTTACAGGGACTTTTAGATAATAAATTTGATCTATTTAATGCGTGAAGCATTTAAGGCGCTAATGTGATTGCATTAGCGAAGTTGGGTAGCAGTTATGGGGGTTTTTCAGGTAAGTGGGTCGTGGGGTTTGGGGAAACCGCCACAGCTGTAGTGGCGGGAAGCGTATCGGTTTGGTCCTTCAAGTTTGCCGGCAATCACTGAAGTCTTTCGTACACATTTAGTTTTTGTTAATAAAATCTGTATTTTGTATTTGTTTAATTATTTTACATTCACTAACTATTAGTTTATTTAGATCATGTCTTTTGTACACATTTAAAACCTTTTTGCGACTCTGTGCCCACCCAACTGCCTTGTCAGTTATTTTAATTTTTACTGCCGCTTCGACTGCTTGAGTTCGCGATTATTTTCCAACTACTTGTCGACTTCTCGCCTCCTCGAGTTTCGATTCTTCGTCGTCTACCTGAAGCCGACCCTTATTTTTGTTCTCACCCATCCATAATCCTTTTTGGTTTCCTTCGTTTCAAATTCACCGTTTAGCCACCCCTCTGCACTAGCTCTAAGGAGTCGCAATTATCCTTATCCTATTACGAAGGGTCGTTTAAAACGGTGAACCCACGAAGCAAACTTTTTGGATTGGGGGGAAATTATTTAAAATAATATTTCAGGCCAATCGTACAGATTCCATAAATGCCTTTTCAGGTAGGCATTTGATTAAGTTGCGAATAAACGTGGGAAATGAAAAGTTGTTGCATACTATTGCAACGGACATGTGGCCAACCAAATATTAAGTTATTGGAATAGGGATTATGTATTTCTAGGGATGTACCGTTTATTAAATGTGTCTATTGTATGGTGCGAATATGCTATTTTACATGGAATGTGATGCTTGATTTAGTGGAAGGATACGGACTGGTAAGAATCTTAGGTGGGTTTTATGGGGTGCGATAATTAACTAAAATTAATTATATAACATTCCTCCCCCTCACAAAAATAGAGTTTTATTCTTGGAAGAGGAATGAAACTCGCTAAAGGTCGTAAGTGCTATCGTGCCGTTGGTGTCTTATAATTTTTACAATCCCGGCGACCGAGTCTACCGATCTTGATTTTTCTTACAATATTAGTTTCAAGGTTTTAGCGTCTCCTCAATCATCCCCCCTCACTTACGGGGCCAACAATTCTCCTTAAGACATTCCTCTTGACCGCGGCTAAGAGTTCAGAGTGTCTTTTATTGAGCACCCAGGTCTCGGATCCATACATGAGTACTGTACAATAGCAGCTTGGATGTTCTGGATAAATTTCGGGATTTAACGAGCCTTGATAGACCACTGTAGGATTTGTTGGATTTGATCAGCCGTCCCGGTATTTCTTCTTCCATATTGGCTGATACTATTGACCCAAGGTAGTTAAAGGATTCCACTACGTCAAATTCGTGCTTCGCTACCCTGATTGTTTGACCAACGATAAGTCTTCTCTTCGCAGAAGTTTCCACCATGTACTTAGTTTTTCTCTCATTAAAGTGCAGTCCCAGTTTTTGTGCCGCTTGTTCGATCTGGGTGAATGAGTCCTGTACAGCCGAATCGGATCTACTGATGATGTCGATATCATCTGAGTAGGTAAGTATATGGATGGGCTTGGTGACAATACTCCCTCTAGTTGTAACGCCAGAGTCACGGCTTACTTTCTCCAAGGCCAGGTTGAAGAGGAGGCAGGGCAGACCGCCCCCTTGTCGGAGTCCATTAAAGATGTTTATTGGTTTGGACAGCAACTCGCTATTTTTACTTGACTAGATACGTTGGTCATAGTCAACCTACAAAGCCGTATCAATTTGTTTGGAATGACGAACTCTCTTATAGTTCTACCCTGGCTATATTCTCGTAGGCGGTCTTAAAGTCTATAAATAGACGACATCATCATCATCATCATCATCGGCACTACAACCGGGATCTGATCTTGGCCTTATTTAGCAAGTCTCTCCACCGGTATTCGGTCCATAATAATTGGTTTTTTGCGGGCAATATTATTGGCCTTGCGCCAAACTTTCTCTGGATGTCGCTGCATGCATTGGTTCACTACTTGGCGGGTGCCAAAGTAGCTATCCGGCGTGTCACGTGAAGACTGCATGTCAACTTGGATTGAACAGGGACACGGATCGTCCTAGCCTTCGCCCGGTTGAAAGGAGAGGCTTTACCCAAACATACATCCCATCCCCTAAATAGATGATATAATGGAATCTTAAATTTCAGACATTTTTTCTTCGCCTGCCTAAGGGTGAATATATGATCAATCGCTGATTTGCCTGGGAGGAAGCCACACTGATATTGACCAATGATAACTTTAGCGTATGGGGCTAACGGATCTTGTAGGATAGAGGAGAGTATCTTATAGGGGGTACTCAGCAATGTTATACCCCTATAGTTGCTGCACAGTGTGATATCTCCTTTCTTCTGTATGGGGCAAATTATTCTACGACGCCAATCTTCCGGCATCTTCTCTTGTTCCGATACGAGCACCACGATCTCATGAATTGCGTGATGTAACGCTGTCCTTCCTGTTTGAACAGCTCATTTGGTATGTTATCATCTCTGGGGGCTTTATTTGATTTGAGCTGTCCTATGGCTTTTAATGATTCCTCATTGCTTGGTGGCGGCAGCATTTGGTCTTGGTCTTGCATTGGTGGAGCCTCCAATTCTTCTGTGAGCTGACCATTTAGCAATTCATTGAAGTGCACTTCCCATCGCTCCAGAATGCCTTCAGGATCGGTGATCAGATTACCCTCTTTATCCTTGCAGTAAGTGCAGGGTGGTGTGTACCGCGTCATACTGCGGATTATTTGGTAGAGCTTCCGCGCCTGGTGCGGACCTCCTCCTCTACTTTTCTCTATTTCACAGACAAGGTTTTTTTTTTCAGGCACTTTTCTTTTGTCTGTGAAGTCTTTTTTCAGATCTTCTGAGCTCTTTGTACTTCTCCTCGTGTACCTGCGTCCTATGAGACTGCTGCGTTGCCCGGTGTACAGCATTCTTACGTTCAGTCGCTAGTTCGCACTCATCATTAAACCAGTCGCCCCGATCTCTACGACTACTGCCTAAGATGAATCTGGCAGTGTGGGGAATTTAGTTAGTAGATGCCGACGTACGGCGCAGGTTCACTATTAGCCACCGACGATTTTTGCACAAAAATTGTCTTCCCAAAAGGAAACCGAACACCGAATGAAAAGACGAATAAAAGGCACTTAATGATTTCGTTGTTAATATTCTTTATTTGTCCTTGGTGATTTTTATATTGTACATTCGTTTTAACACTCAACATTAAGAAGCTCAATTTAAAAGGTGTTCGTATCGTTAAACCACCGATTAAATATCGTTGAAACGCTTTCCTATCTTGTCTATTTCAGATTCCGCAAATATTTAAAACTGCCTCTACTGCTATGCTGTTATTTAAACACTAATAATTCCCATCGACTCGACTGCGTTTGGACCGGGCGGTGGTTGGGTATTGACTGGGGGCACTTGCAAGAGCGATGTGCGCTCGATGGCGATTGTGACTCGACTGACTAATTATTGGAAGGAAAAAGTCCAT